>OFHU01002887.1:0-604906 GCA_900245905.1 Lacerta viridis
TGTAACTTTGAATTTTTATATAAAAATTTTGAACTTGTGAACTCAGTGTTCAATACACAATTTTTCCTGCTGCAGAAGTCTTAAGTTTTACAAGATAAATTGCAGTGTCTGATTTTCATCAGCCTTGAGCCTTGAGCCTTCTTTGTTCTGTCTGAGCCTTTTCCTTCCCCATCTTCTGTGCTTAAACAGGTAAATCTACTCCTGAGTAAGGTTCCTTAACATGGAAACTTGGGGGGGGGATGGTTGCTAAGGGTAACCCCCCTTCTCACTTTCTCATGTGTAGTTATTTTAATTCTTAACTCCTATGCATTTGTTCACTAGGCTTTAGGAAATTTGTTCAATCATTCACCTTAATTTTAAATCACTTCTATCAAAATCTAGGCTGTTTGAAAACTAAGGTACGATTGGTTGGATCAATTCTTGAATAAATACTATTCCTTATAAAAGACTCTTCCTATCAAATCTTAGGAAAACCGTCTGTTCACTTGTATCGTTAAGAAAATTTCTCTAAGAACTTGCCATCTCTAGTCTAAGGAAAAACTCACTCAAACTATCTTAACGTTTGCTAAAAGGTTCTGTATAAAGATGGTACCTTTCTTTTCCTCTTAGTACATGTGTGCTTGCATGATAGTTGTGTCTGTGTACATAAGAATGTGTCTCTCTCTAGTAGTAAAAATCTTGTGAACCCTGTAATTTAGGGGGTTGGACTGGATGACCTCAGGGTCCCTTTCAACTCCCACTTTATAGCTATGTGGAAGGCCATGTGCCTGCAAGCATTGGAGGGTACTTTTTAAATCCTGGTGTGGTGGTGGGTTGAAATTCAGCCCAGCTTTCAGAGTTATGAGTAGAGTGCTGTGTTTTGTTTTATAAAAGGAGTGATTACCAATTCACCTAGCTTAAGTTTTAAAGTTTAAGCACATATTTGAAGAGCCTTGAAGAGCCATTTTCCCATACATGAGGGGGCAGAAAATTTAGTCTGCCTTGGCTAAAATCACTGAGAATATTTGAATTTTATGAATTCTGACTCTCTGGCCATTTTTACTCATATATAAGGGAGCAGGTATTCTGCTAAATGACCAGAGGGGGTGCACACAAAATAATGATAGCCCACATTTTAATAGAGATCTGTACCCCGAAACCTGTAGATAAAGGAGGCATAGCTCCCAATTTATTTTGCCTGGGGTATGAGATGTTTATTTGACACCGTAAACATGATTAATTAGTGCTGAGACTTCATTATTAGGAATTTAATTTGACCAAACTTAGCTAGGTTTGTCTGAATGCTGAAGTTCTAATTATTTAAAGTTTAAGATTTATAAGCCCATTTCCTAAGCAGTGAGAAACAGGAAATGTGTCAGAAAATGTCTTAGGACGAAATCCTAGAAAAAATGGATTTAAACTGACCAAACCGAAGTTTAATTTGACCAATTTCATTGCTGTTTGGTTAGGGGTGTGAATTGCTGGGTTTCTGTTTAAAATCCGACCCTGTTCTTTACTCCTCACGCTTACCTTCCTCTATTCAAGGTAATTTAGCCAATGGATGCAACTCTTTCAAATGGTACAATAGGTTTCTAAATCATGAATTCTGTACATGCACAGAGGCTACTGACAAAGCTTAGCCTTGCAGGGAGATTGCTCCAGAGGCCACCTGAAGAACAACAATCGAATTAAGTATTTGGGCTTTAAAATCCTAACATGCCAAATTCTTTCCACAGGTAAAAAATGAGAGTGCTCTCTTCAGGATTTTTTGTTTGTTTGTTTTTAGAGAAAGGGGGAGATTTAAGTGAATTCTATAACAGTTTTTAATGCATTTTTAGGAATGGGGGGCAACTAAACAAGGTCTCCTCCACACTTGGAAGGTAAAAAAAAATAAAAAAATAAATTGCTGTCTTTTGATTCTACCACTGATTTGCACCTTTGGTAAAATGCTTCCTCTGAAATCCACCCAAGTGATAGACTATGCAAACGAAGGTTCTATTGTTCTTTCCCAGTAGGTACTCAATCCTATCTCTTTGCATTTCACCCCAAGCATTCTCTATGTTAATCTGGTATAACCCTTTCCTTTCCTGATTTAACAATGATGAAATGTTTTGTCCCTCTCTTCTTCCACAGCAAAGAAAAAAAGAGTAAGGAGATACAAACCGTAATTTCTTTTAATCTTCCTTCCCTTACAGTCATTTTCCCCTTGGTTCCTCCTAGGTCATTTTTTATATTTTGGGGACATGTCGATCACATGTTGTCATTTGTTGCATCTCCTGAACTTATGGCTGATATTTATTGCACATTGTTTAAATGTGGATCTAATTTTTGATTTTGTTTCCTTTTAATATTTTTACCTTTTGGAAAAAAAATCCAAACAAACTTAGCAGGTAATAACAGTAATTATCTAGAAATGTGATGACAATATTGAAATGAATAAAATGCTTAATGTGTTAAGATTTTATTTTTGCAGAGACCCAAGGAGGCTTTCCCTTTGGTTCTTTGGCCCCTTCCCTCCTAACTGTCTTTTAGCCCCAAGTATTCCTATTACATTACAGGCTATTCCTTCAAAGGATGTGTTTATGAAAACTGGACAATGAACCTACAGTCCAACTCTTCAGCAATTGAACAGCATCAAAAGTGGCCACATCTATCTCACTCCAAAAGGATATGGACTGACTGGGGGAGGGGGAGCTGAACTGTAAGGACATTTTCTCTCCTTTTGACTTCAAGACTCTGTGCCCCAGAATTGTCTCAAGATCACTATTGCTTCAAGATATGGAATTGATATATAATTGTTACGTTATATGTTGTGTGACATTATGCAAAAAACCTTGAACTATGTCTGACAGTATATGTAAATTCCACAAAGGGGGGAACCCAATTTTTGTGTTTAATTGTTTTCATGTTTACTGTATGGTGTCTTGGTGTATATTGCTTACACCCCAATGGAGGATTCTCATAAATTTTATGTTTTCTGATAGATCAGGCTATTTCGTAGTCCAATATTTAGGTTAGACCAATTTATGACCACATTCCTTGTCTCACCTGGTATTCCAACCTTCCCTACACATTTTAGATTGTTTTAGGTCATTTTATCAAGAAGAAACTTCAAGATCAAAACAAAACCCCAGATACATGAAGGTGTTTATGCTTTGATTTAGCAGGAATGGTTCTTTATATGTTAAATTATTAATTTGGACCACTGCCTTTTTAGAATGGTTTTTCACAGTTTGGTTTGGAAAGTGAGAACCAGGGGCATATGTAAATTCTAATTGGACTTTGTTTGAATTGGACAAAGTGTATCCAAGGTGCCATTGGCTTTTGTCCCCTTAAATAGCAAGAGCGCAGGCCCACCCCTTTGAGAGCAGGACCAAAGCCACAGAGGCCCCACGGTTGGTCAGGGTGCGGCATTTCTCTCCAGGGAGTGTCACACCTAACCACATGGGGTAAAAAGGCTTTAGGTCAAGTCAATGCAAGCCCTTACACCAGGGATGCATGTTGATGGGTGTTGCTGTGGCATCAAGAGACCAGAGGACAGCTAGCTTTGACACCTGGGAACACACACACAAAAAAAAGAGAAAAAAACAAAACAAACTGCATTTTCAGTCACAGGCGGACCTTTCTGGTAAATAAGCATAAACCACTATTGGAAATGATTCTCCCAAAGTGCTAGCATAGTAATTTAGTAACAAAATGCAGCATATGGTTTTTATGTCTAGCTAGGTACACTGATACACTTCCAAATGACCTTAAGAGGCGTGACATGCAAGTCCCTTTCAGGTTACATGCACCCACACCTGGGAGGTTGGATGCCATGATAATATTTAGTGTATATAACATGCGGGACGAAAGGGGGGTGGGAAATATGTCTATCTCTGAACTGTAGTTAAGTGCGGAGAAAGGATTTGCGGTTCTTTCAGAACCTGATGCAAATCTATCTCCGAAGGGGGGAATGTTACGGAAATTATGGGGGGGGGTCACCTAAGCAAAGTCTCCTCCTGAGTAAACTCATTTGGGGTATGGAGTGATGCCCTTAAGGGGACCCATCTCTCTGCCATGATCCAGTAGGCGAGAGACCACGTACACAGGGAAATGCCTCAGCAGGTAATCTCTGGGTGCTTCAGGCTAATATCCCTCAACCAGAATCCCATTGTTCTCTCCCAGATAAGTGCTCAAGGTATCCTTGCCAATACTTAACACCCATTCACACTTCTCAGGGCTATCTCCCTGATATTGCTCTGTTTCCCCCCATATGCTAATCTTGTCTTTCCTGTTTTTCCTATATGTAAATCATGTATAACCCTTCCCTTTTGTGAGGTAGTGATGATGTAGTGATGATGTTTCCAAACTGTATTCTGGGATATGATAGGAGTTTTAAAAGTTCTTGTAACACTGTTCTGGGTGTGCAGTTTGACTGTAACCTATTGCGCAATAAACCCTGTCTTGTCCTTGCTCCAGTGGCTGGACTTCTTTTATTTAACTCCGCAGAAACCAGTGGGCCTATCCCTAAGGGCCAGGTGGCTGGGCAGTTCCACACCTGGGATTTTTCCATAACAACTGTATTGCACAACAAAAGTAGTAGCAACCTGCTTATGCATTTTCTCGTGCAACAGTGTTCTGCTGGTGCAATCATTTTACCAGTGGAACGAATCTATTAATGCTACATTACGAATCTATCTTAATGCTACATTGGATACAACCCCTGGCTTGTTACCATGGCTTGGTGTAAACGTGTAGATTCCCAAGAGAAGTGATGGTGGCAATTTTGCTCCTCCAATCCTGCTGCCATGTTTCTTTGAGCTAAGCCATGGTTTGACTTAGGATGTTGTCTGAACCCCGGCTTATGATTTCTCTTGCTTCAGACAAATCATGAATTGTAGCCATAACCTATAACCATATCTTGTAACTTACATAGTCACCTTCTAAAAATGTGTGAAAAAAGGCTTCCAGTGCCATTTTAAGGAACTTGCTTGTGATCCATTTTCCTTTTCTTAGGAAGAAAAGTGACATAGTTAAACCGTTGATTGAAAAACAGAGAAAATATTTATGTCCTCTGTTATAAAAAGAAAAGTGTGCAGCCTGCAGAAGAAAGTAGTTCAGGATTTATATCTATGCTTCAAATGTTTGATTTACCCCTTTTTATATTTATAATAAGATGAAACAAGTGAAAATGCCAGTTAGGGCCAGCCAGGAATTCAGGTTATGTTGCAATGTAGGCCACATAAAAAATTAAAAACTTTCTTTTTCATCTATACACAGAAAATACAAAGAGATATTCTAACAATGGTATCAAAGCATGTCCCAAGTGCCATTCCTAATTCATCTTATATATTACATTTCTTCTTCAAAATTATATTTGCACGTAGTCTGTAAGCCTCAGCAGCTACCTGAGAGTCAGTTCAATAGAAAGGTATAGAATTCTGCTTTATAGATTGGGGAAGCCAGATTTCTACAGCTCTGTTTGCCCTTAGCTTGGAAGTTCCCCTGGTAAGAAAAGGACCAAAAGGGGCCTGGCTGAACTGCTCAGCTTGTCTTAACTGGCCATTGACCCCACCCCCAGCCAGCTGTCCTTTTGTCCCACCTGGCCGAGGGCGGGTCAAAGGGGCAGACCTAAGCTGATGGATGGCACCCGCCCAGGTGACCCCGCCCCTCTCAGTGCTGCAAACCCCACCCACCTGTGAAGGGAGGGCGGAAATTACTTAGCAATCTCTACTAAACCATCCTTGATATAATGATGAATGCAGGAGCATTAAAAAAGAATAGAGCTGGGGGAGGGGGAAAGCCAGGATAAATTCTAGTAGGGCATCTATCTCATATATTTAAACTTTCATAAACAAAAGCAGTAGCATATTTCACATTTTTCACATTAATGCTCTGTTCCTAAATACATACAGTATTAAAGTATTTCTACCTTGTCTATCATCCCTTAAAAGGGGATCTGATAACGACTTAATGGAGATAAAAAATTTAGTGTCTTCTGTCTTTACAATATTTAAGTGACAACACAGAAGGAAAAGGGATTGGGAGGGAGGAGGGGAAAACAAAATCAAAGTGAGGCAGATATTCTTAGTCACACTTTCTTATAATGACCAGCTGGAATGGGGAAAGCTTAAAGGAGAAGAGTTGAAAGTTGCTGATTGCTCATCACAGCCAGTGGTGTAGGCCTGCTTCCATTCTTCCCAGTTTACTCAAGAGGAAGTCTCATTCAGTGAGTAGTATAATCACAGCTTTCCTTCAAGTTCTAAATGTGGGATTTAACAGTGGTGGTCTCTTGCTGTGGTTTACATTACAAGGTTTTTCCTTTGCTCTAGAACACCATAATGGGTTTTTTCCTGGCGCAGTCTTTCAAATTTTGTATCAAAAAGTGCCTTCAAAAATTGGAACAAATCCAAATGGCTCAAGTAAGTGAGCCATTTAACTCACCTCAGGGCCAGGTTCACTCCCTGGCACCTCCAGGAAGGGCTGGGAGAGACACCACACCTGCCTGAATACCTGGAGACTTGCTGCCAGTCAGTGTAGGCAATACAGTGGTACCTCAGGTTACATACGCTTCAGGTTACATACTCCGCTAACCCAGAAATAACGCTTCAGGTTAAGAACTTTGCTTCAGGATAAGAACAGAAATCGTGTGCAGCGGCAGCGGGAGGCCCCATTAGCTAAAGTGGTGCTTCAGGTTAAGAACAGTTTCAGGTTAAGAACGGACCTCCGGAACAAATTAAGTACGTAACCAGAGGTACCACTGTACACTAGCTGGATGAGCCCCCAGCATAAGACAGCTGCCTGTGTTCCTAGTTCAGTGGCCAGCCACTTGCTGCTAGAAAGCAAAACAGGGAATGTCTAATGGAGACAGGCGCCTCTTCTCCCTCACCCATAAGTGTCTGCTGATAAGAATGCCAAATCAAGAAAACCCAGATCGCTCTGCTTTGTCTTGAGCCAAGTTCTGAGCTGCAGAAATCAGCAGGTGAAGCTGCTAATGGAAAAATGACTAGCAGACAGGGCCGGCGCGTCCATTTAGGCGAACTAGGCAATTGCCTAGGGCGCCAAAATGGAGGGGGCGCTGGCCAGGCTTGGGCGGGACGGGCTAGCAGCAGCTTCTCCGCTGTAGCGGAGAGGTGCTGCTTGCCCCCTACACCACCCCCCGGCTCCCGCTAAAGCAGGCTTTGGCGGGGGGGCGGCGGGGGGCAAGCAGCAGCTTCTCCGCTACAGCGGAGAAACTGCTGCTTGCCTCTCCACCATCCCCACCTCCCTCTAAAGCAGGCTTTGGCGGGGGTGTGTGTGTGTGCCAGAAGGTGGTTCGCCTAGGGCGCAAGAAGCCCTAGCACTGGTCCTGCTAGCAGAATCCCCTGTTAATTGCTGCAGACCCAGAACGGCTGTTAAAGGGAGAGTTACAGGGGATTCATAAAAAGCTGCAGACTTGAATTGGCTCACTAAGCTATTACGTTGCACACTGGACTAGTCGGCATGGAAGATGGTACTCTGTCACAAGAAAAGAACGAAGCATGCTGACTTCTCTCTCTCATCTTTTCTTTTTTTGACAAACACTGAAACTTCAAAATTATCTCTCCTTAGAAGGAAACCTTAGGAGCAGAGCACATCTCAACCCCCCCCCCCAAAAAAAAGATGAAATAAAACCACACTGGAGAAACATAGATCGGGACTTCATGGTGTTTTTTGGACGAGATCCTGGAGGAATTTGGCAGATGATGTCATGGCTTCAAAACAAGTTACTCCAGCCTCCGAAACATAAGCATACATTTGCTTCAGTGGAATATATATAATCATTGGATTATTGGAGAATGTCCATTTCTTTTTAGACGGTTCCAAATTTTTAAATATTTCCACCACCACCCAAAAAGAAATAAAACCACAGGAGGGCTGTGCACAGCTGCACTTTTTGAATAAGGTTCTTAATCCCAGGAAACCAGGGCTTCATTCCTAAGTGGGGGGAAAGAGACACATGGACTCAAGTTGGTCTAGAAACAGAATCTGAAAGGCATTTTAACTTGTGACATTTGGGGCTCCTCTGTGGTGAGGACAGTGCACTCTGCACATGCTCAGGGGATTCATTCCAGGGGCTTTCAAACTCTGCTTGGAGGAGTCCCAGTTTTACTAGGTGCTGATGAGGTTCTCATGGAGGACAGCTGTTGTGGTGGTGAAAGTTGGCTTGCATTCACAAGAGTGGAGAAGCACTGGGTGTGCTCTAGTTTATGGCCTATGGGTCATGCCAACTGAGTGTGTGCCCTCACAAATACCCAGAACCCTTTGCAATATGCAGATATGTCAACATGTCATGTGTGTTCTCTAAGGAGAAGAAGTCCGTACTTGAAGGACAGAACTCCCTCCAACAGCAGGCAGTGGTGGCCATCAACGTGGATGGCTTTTAAAGAGGATTGGATGAATTTATGGAGAAGAAAGCTATCTATGACTGTGTTCTACATCCACAGTCAGGGGCACTAATGCTTCTGAATACTAGCTGCTGGAATATCTGCAGGAGGGAAGAATATGGGAGTGAGTTCTATTAACTATATGCTGTGTGAACAAGTCATTTCTTTTATTTGTCTGACATTCAGCGTCATTGGATGCCCATGAATTCTGGTGTCAGAGAGGGGCTGGATCTAGACATGCCAAAGAAGCGATTCAATTAAACACGTTGTAATCTCATACTGTACAGGGGAATCCAGAAGGGAAAGATGGGATTCCACAACAACATCTGGTGTCACAGTACTGTATCGCATATACAACACATATAAAACACTTTTTCTTTTCTTTTTTGAAATTGTTTTCATCTGATTTTACAAATGTAAAGTTGTAACAATACCAAATACATATCCATATACAGAGATTTATCTGAATATCGGGAGTTCCCACCATCCCCTCCGTGGGTCCTATTGTCAACATTTTCAACTGCATATTATTTCATTATCTATGGTTTGTATCTGTCCATGTTGTCTGCAGTATTTGTTACATTACAAGTGTTATTAGAATCCTGCTAATGTTTTCATCTGTTTACAGGGGCCTCCTAAATAAATTATAAATTTTCCCCATTCTTTCTTCAAGTTTTTGTCTTCTTGGTTCCTGAGCTTTCCAGTCAGTTTTGCCATTTCATCATAGGCCAACAGCTTAGTTTGCCATTCCTCACTGGTAGGGACTCTTTCTTCTTTCCATCTCTGGGCTAGTAACATCTGTGTGGCTGTTGTCGCATACATTAAAAAGTATTTTCTGATCTTTTGGGATGTCATAAAACGCTTTTTCTTTACCAATCTAGCTGAGTCCAAGGATAAAAACTTTCCTCTATCCATTTTCTCCATGCCATGCATAATCTTATAAACTTCTATCATGTCACCTCTCCACCAAAAGTCCCGAACATTGCAACCTTTCCTTGTAGGGGAGTTTCTCTTTTCCCTTGACCATTTGGGTTGCCCTTTTCTGAACATTTTCCAACTCTACAATAACCTTTTCATGGTGAGGTGGCCAGATAATTGGTTGTCCTCATAAACTGCGAACGACTCCTGTATGTTTACCCCAGCTGCCTCTCAGAAAAGCAATTTCCTCCTCTCCCCGATGCAGACAGATAGATGTTTATTGCATACTTCACGTTCTGCTGAAAGGAGCTTATCTACTGTCTCCTTGTCAGGTTCTCATAGCCAACCCTTGCAGCGTAACACCAGTTGTCCACGGGGTGATGTCTGCTCTGGGCAGGGGGTGCTGGCTTGGGGTTGTCAAAGTTTCATAGCAGAGCCAGGAAGATGTCTGGAGTGGACAGCTGGACCTGTGTTGTCTCAGGATGCAGGAAGGGGGGCCAAACTTGGACCACTTTCATCCTCTGGCCCCCAAGCTGCCCTTCCTTTCTTGGGCACAGCTGCATCTCCAGCCTGCAAATTTACGAGCATGGAGGGAAGAGGCAAGGGAGGGAACGGGGAACCAGAAAAGGAGGACAATGTTCAGTTGCAAGACAGGCAGAAAAGGTTGAGCACGTGTGCACTGCGCTGTGCTCATCATGCATCTGAGGTCAATGACAACAGCTGGAGAGAAAGACGTAGAACTTGCCAAGCATTGCTCTCCAGAACTGTGTTCTTGCATTATAGACTGGAGGGAGAAGCGGAGTTAGTGATGATTAGAAGTGGTGTGGCATGGCAGGAAGGAAATCAAAGAAACGTGGATATATAGAATAACAGAATTGTAGTGCATAGTCAGAATTTCATTTCTTGTAACTTGAAGCCATTGGTTTGAGTTCTACCCTCCAGAGCAGGGGAAAACAAGCTTGTTCCCTCTTCCATGTGACAGCTCTTCAGATATTTGAAGATGGCTATCGTATTGTTATAAGAATTTTAAGGTCTCAAATATAGAATAAATGTTCACAAATGCACACATATCTAAATATATGAACCATGTGTCTGAAATACAGTGGTACCTCGGATTACGTACTTAATTCGTTCTGGTGGTCCATTCTTAACCAGAAACTGTTCTTAACCTGAAGCACCACTTTAGCTAATGGGGCCTCCCGCTGCCACTGTGCGCCAGAGCACGATTTCTGTTCTTATCCTGAAGCAAAGTTCTTAACCCGAGGTACTATTTCTGGGTTAGCAGAGTCTGTAACCTGAAGCGTATGTAACCTGAAGCGTCTGTAACCCAAGGTACCACTGTAGTACGGGAGAGCAATCCTGAAGCCATTTTGACTGCCCCAATGACCTCAGATATTCTTCTGCAGTAAGCGGGGGAAATGGGGAAAGCCTTCCCATCCTCTTTTTGCTTGCAAATTCTGTCTTAAGGGCATATTTGTGTATGAATGGACAGACAGCCCAGGTAATGCAATCAGTGACCATTACCAGGTATCCTTGCAGACAGAATTTCTGCTTTATTTTTTTTAATAGAAAATTTATTAAATTTTAACAATAAAACACACACAAAAATACAAAATACAAAATACAACAACAAAACTACAAAAAATACAAAAATCTTAACAAACAAACACTTATCTAACTATCCTTATCTTATTCCTAACATTGTTTGGAGACCTCCTCACATCCTCTCTTCTGCGTTCATTTCTAATCTTCTTTAGTAACTTTATAACATTGTAAAATCTTCCTTCTCACCTAATCTTAATCATTATAAACATTAATCAACATTTAACTCTATTTCTTAATCCTAGTAAAAATCAACATAACATAATTCTAACTACTTCTTATATCCTATCTTAATCTAACTTCTGGCATTACTGTAGCCTTAAATGTCCTCTGATTTTCAATTTCAAATGTCTATCTTTTCACGTCGTTTCAAATAGTCTTTGAATTTCTTCCAATCCTCCTGCACCGTTTCTTCCCTCTGGTCTCGGAGTTTCGCGGTCAGTTCTGCGAGTTCCATGTATTCAATCAACTTCATCTGCCAATCTTCCACTGTTGGTAATTCTTCAGTTTTCCAGTTTTTAGCTATTAAAATCCTAGCAGCTGTTGTGGCATACATAAAGAATGTTCTATCTTTGTTGGAGATTTCATAGTTGGTCATGCCCAGCAGAAAGGCCTCTGGTTTCTTAGTAAATGTGTTTTTCAACACCTTTTTAAGCTCATTATAAATCTTCTCCCAGAAGTCCTTTACCTTTGGGCACGTCCACCACATATGAAAGAAGGTACCTTCCTACTTGCTTACACTTCCAGCATTTATTACACAAACCATGATACATCTTAGCTAACTTAACTGGCGTTAAATACCATCTGTAAATCATTTTCATGATGTTTTCCCTTAACATATTACATGCAGTAAACTTAGTACCCTCCTTCCACAACCTCTCCCAATCTTCCAACATTATATTATGTCCAACATCTTTTGCCCAGTCAATCATAACTGATTTAACCATTTCATCTTTCGTATGCCACTCTAGCAACAAATTATACATTCTGGAAAGATTTTTTGTACTAGGTTCTATTAGTTCCGTTTCCAACTTGGATTTCTCTGACTGAAAGCCTTGTTTCTTATCCAACTTAAAAACTTCATTTATCTGATAATATTGCAGCCAGTCAGATACTTTCTCTTTCAATTGTTCATAACTTTTCAATTTAAAATTCTGACCTTCTTGTTCTAATATATCTGCATATTTCGGCCAATTTGCAGGCATATTAGGTCTCTTGTAGGCCTTAGCCTCAACTGGTGATATCCATCTGGGAGTTTTTCTCTCTAATAAGTCTTTATTCCGGATCCAAACCTGATACAAGGCATTCCTAGTAATGTGAGTTTTAAACACTTTGTGGGCCTTAACTTTGTCATACCAAAGATAAGTGTGCCAACCAAATACATTGTCATATCCTTCCAAGTCCAAAACATCCGTATTTTCTAACTTAAAACAATCTTTCAATTTCTGCTTTAGACCACCTCCTGTGATTTCTGTTGTAGACTGCCTCCTTCTGTGACGTATGTATGATGTTTTGAGGGTCGTCTTGGGCTACATGGTGGGCGATTTCAAAAGTCTATATAAGGGCTTGCGCACCATTTTTCAGGGTTCTCCTCCCCCCTGCGTGTGGTGAGTGGGAACCCCGTTGCAACAGTTCAATGAAGATCAGGCTTAGTAGCCGCTTTGCTTCTCAATATACTCTGGTTGGCCTCTGTTATTTTCTCCTACCAATAGGGAACTTAAGGACTCTTTGCGGGCTCTGGAAAGGGAGCCGTTTTTCTTATAACAATATCTCCTCTCAATCTCCTTTTCTCCAGGCTAAACATACCCAGCTCCTTCAACTGGTCCTCATAAGGCTTGTCTTCTAGACCCTTGATCATCTTATTTACGGTACCCTCCTCTGTATACATTCCAGCTTGTCAATATACAAATTGTGGGATTCGCAGGAAGTCAGGCCATTGGTCCCCTTGGCTCAGTGGTCAGTGACTGGCAACGGCTCTCCAGGGTTTTCAGGAAGGGGGCATTTCCAGCCCTACCTGGATATGTCTTGGGGATTGAACCTGGGCCCTTCTCCATGCAAAGCAGATGCTCTCCCACCTAGATATGGCCTGTCCCCAATCATAGGAGGATGTCTTATACCAAGTCAGAAGCAGTTAAGCCTTTAGAATAGGGTTGGGGAATGTCTGTGGCTCTCCAGATCTTGCTCAGCTTCCAGCTCCCATCATCCCTGACCCCTGGGCATGCTGCCTGGGAACGATGGGAGTTGGAGTCCAACAACATATGCAATACCCAATCTCTGCCTTATTGCTACTAGCCGCAATGGAGGCAATGCTCTGCCTCCATGGTCAGACTTGACAGCTCAGGGAAGATACCTAGCTTTATAAATCATATGAAATCAACCCCTTTGCCAATTGCCTCCATTCCAATGCCATTTGACCTTTGGAAAAATGACTCCTTTCCCTGCCACCTCCCCAAGCGTGAGGACATGTATACACACCCTGCCCAGGGAAGTGCCAAGGGGTGACAATTGCTGAGCAGTTGGTTTCCAAAAGCCCATCACCGGACTTGTCCCAGGCTATGAATGTGCAAAGGGAGCTCTATTGTCCTTTGATGGTGGGTACTTGAGAGGTTCCTGGTGTTGCGGGGGGGGGGGGGCTTATTAATGGAAGAAATGAAAAACACGACTGTGTCTGCACCCCCACAGTCCTCCCCCTTTCTCCTTTGTAACCTTTGTATCTCAAACTGTGTGTTAAACTTTTTGTGACTCTCTGTATCCTTGCGCACACAAAATAAAATCCTGTCAGGGAAGGGACATCATCATTAATGGACACTCCCAAGGACAACGACCACCTGGAAAACACCTTTTGTGACTTTCCACCAGAAGGACCCCCTCCCTTCAGACACCTGGTCAAATCACCCACGTAATGCTATTTTCTCTTTTCTGTACTGTGTCAAAAGTGTATAAAAGTTCGCCTGCTCTTTTGTTCTGGGTTCTTCTCCATCGTCTGTCATGTGAGCAAGAACCCTGTTGCCAACAGTTCTATACTTTAAAAATAAACTGATCAGGCTTAATTAGCTGCCTTGCTTTTCGTTAGAACTCTGGCCTGGTCTCTGTTATTTGTATGCCAGCAGGGGTTTCAAACAACGTCCTGCTGGGGTTCAGGATTCCACCCGGAATCGGACCCTTTACCGGGATAATTCCCATAAATTCTTACAACACTGGACATGTTTTGCCTATGCTAATGTCATACCAAGGACTTGTCTGGACATGTTTGCCAAGGTTGAGCTATTGTTACTGTGATGGCCTGGGACTCGGACTCGGACTCGGAACCACAGGAGTCTCAGTCTGCACCGGATCCTCTGCCTCAGACATCATCTGAGCCAAGTCCGGGGCCTGATCCTGAAGAGTCCCAGTCTGCACAGATCCCCCTGCAGCAAACACCAGCTGGGACAAGTCACAGGCCTGAGCCTGTCCTGGCTCCAGATGCAGAGATTACCTCATTGCCTTCAGCTGGGCCACCACTTACAGCTGTTCCACCACCGATTTGGTCAGGGGAGGCTGAGGTGGCCCCAGGGTCCAGTAACCCACCAGCGTCTTCCAAGCTGCAGAGACTCAGGTCTGAGAGAAGGAGAGACCTGAGTACTCGCAGGAGGAGTGCTCGCCTTCGGGTGAAACAGGGAGGTGAGTCGCCAGGGGATTGGGACCGGCTGTTGCCCTGACAAAGATAAAAGGCTGGCAGACCCAGACCCAGGTTGCAGGAGCAACATTGCTGTAAGCCAGATCGTGCCTGAGAGCCTGTACCTGTCCTCAACTGGTTTCCTGCCCCGTGTCCTGCCTTGGCTCTGTTGGACTGACTCCTCGCTGAACCTTTGGATTCTGGACCAGACCAGGATCTCGTTTCTTGGATTTCCCCCGGGCCCAGCACAGTAAACCCTGTCTACTCCTCCCCTTTGTGACATGTCAGTGATGTAAAGATGATCTATCAATGATGCTGTACGAACTGTATTCTGGAAAATTGTGGGAAGTTTAAAAAGCCAATGTCACCCCATGCTCTGGGTTCCTTACTCCATTTAGGTGTCCATTTAGGCAAACTAGGCAATTGCCTAGGGCGCCAAAATGGAGGGGGGCACTGGCCAGCCTGCCCCGCCGCCCCCGCCACTGCTCCGCAAGCGGCAGAGTGGCAGGGGAGGGGGGGGAGCAGCCCAAAATCGGGCTTCTCTGCCCCTTCCGCCAGCGGCAGAGTGGCGAGCAGCCCAAAATTGGGCTTCTCCGCCCCCCCTCCGCCACCAGCTGCAGAGCAGTGGGGCTGGGCAGCAGCCGCTTAGCTCCTGCCCAGCACCGCTGCTAGGGGGCGAACTGCGAGGGAGGGCTCTGTTTCCCTCTCTCACGGCTTTCTCTCACGGCTTGCTTTGGAGCAGCAGGGCTGAGCAGGAGATGCTCCTGCCCAGGTTCGCTGCTTCAAAGCCTCGAAGGAGGGCTCCGTTTACCTCTCTCGCAGTTTGCTTTGGAGCAGCAGGGCTGCGCAGGAGACGCTTAGCTCCTCCCTAGCCACGCTGCTTTGGGGCAAGCGGCAAGGGAGGGCTCCGTCTGAGTCGCTTCCCCTCTGCCCACCCTACAAAGAGCCTGGGAGAAGGGAGATGCGGTTGCCCCTACGAGGGGTGGCGACGTGATCAGCGCCCTGAAAACGCTCCTTTTGGGGCGCTCATCCTGCCACCACCTCTCGCAAGAGCAGGCTTCCTTTCCCCCCTCTCTCTTCCCTCCCTCCCTCCCTCCCTCCTTCCCTCCCTCCTCCCTCTCTTTCACCCCTTCCTTCCTTCTCTCTCTCTCTCTCTCACCCTTCCTTCCTTCCTTCCTTCCTTCCTTCAATTGGCCGGGGGGGGGCAGAATGTGATCTCGCCTAGGGCGCAAAAACCCCTAGCACCAGCCCTGCTTACTCCTGTGGGGACCTGTTGCGCAACAATAAAGAGCATGGTCTACTGACCACTGTTTTGCTCCAAATTACTTGACTGGAATGTCCTTCTTTTACTGACCGCATGGACCCCTGTTGAGTAGTCTCCCACCCCAGAATTTTCCTTATCACCCTGTTTATTGAACATTTACTCTGAATTGCATGCAGGGAGGATAGATGATGCTGGCTATTGTTTAATTACAGACAAATCCCTGTTAGTGGGGTGGGGGTTGTGCTCCTGCCCCCCCCCCCCATATTGGTGGAGTGTGCATGAGCCGACCCACACTGTTATGTCCCATTTTTGGGCCACTAAAGGTTCCTCATCGTTACTTACTTATAAAATTATCTATATATAGTGGTACCGCTAGTTATGTACTTAATTTGTTCCGGAGGTCCGTTCTTAACCAGAAACTGTTCTTAACCTGAAGCACCACTTTAGCTAATGGGCCTCCCGCTGCCACTGCGCGCCAGAGCACGATTTCTGTTCTTATCCTGAAGCAAAGTTCTTAACCTGAAGCGTTATTTCTGGGTTAGCGGAGTCTGTAACCTGAAGCGTATGTAACCTGAAGCGTTTGTAACCCGAGGTACCACTGTACTATCCACTCTCATAAAATATCAAGGGCACGCACAACATCTGATCCTGTAGAAAAAAAAATACAAAATATCACAAAATCTATAAAGGAAATTAAAAACCTGGTGTAAAAAGTCAACAAGAGATGTAATGTTAAAATTCTCTCTCTCTCACACACACACACACACCCACACACACACCCACACACCCAAGAGATGTGTTTGACGATTAGCAGCTAGGAGGTCTCTATTAACTCTCTTCCAGGACAGTATTTCACAGTGTTGGGGCCGTTGACACTAAATGCTCGTTCATCCATTTATTTTCATTTTATCTGTATACTGCTCAAAGCAGCTTGCAACAAACAAACAGGGATACATTTCAAACACTACAAAAGCAATTTCGTAATAACAATAAAAGAACAGCATAGCAAACATTTCATAATAACATAGCAGAACAATAAATATAGAAACATACTGTACAAAAAACGCCCCCCACATTTCAACACTATAGATGTAACAATATTACTTAAACAGCAAGCAACATCCAATATCAAAAATAGTAAGGGAGCTTCACAGTTTCACCTTAGTCCTAGGGACGCACCTCCAAGGATGCTGCTCACAGTCCCTTTCCTGCAGCAGCTCTTTGGAAGGCTTCGAAGAGCAAAGGGTGAGGTAGCTGGAAATGCCCCTCTCATAACGTTTCTTTACTTCTAGTTGAAGCCACTGGGGTCTCTGATATGTGGGGGACAGCGAACAACAGTTCTCTGGATATTTAACTAATGAATGTTGCAAGATTCAGGACAGATAAAAGTACATTTATGCCTAGTTAACCTGTGGAACCCGCTCCCGCAGGAGGCAGTAATGGTCACCGACTTGGATGGCTTTAACAGTGTTTTGGACAAATACATGGAGGAGAACACACTCGATGGCATCTGGTTGGCCACTGTGAGAACAGGATTCAAGACTAGATGGGCAACTGCCTGAACCACCTGGGCTCTTCTCTTCTTGTGTTATCCAGTGCAATTTCCTGTCACCTTCCTTATAACAAATAGTCTGATACTTTAGGGTAGTGGGTTTGTTGTGCAATACCTCCCAACTCACTATAATTGCACAAACTGAAATTGCTAGTGATATAGAAAAAATAGGGGTGGTTGGCTTTTGCTGCCCAACTCTCCAAGGGACTACTGAGTCCCCTAAGTCCATGATCGGTCAGAGATGAAAAGATGGAGGCAGGAGGTTGTGAAAGCAGGGCAGATCTTTATTTTTCTGTTGCAACAGAGTTCCCTCCCCTCCCAGCAAGGAGGCAAGAGAGACCCAGAGCCCAGAAGAAACATCTCTTTTAAGCGTTTGCATTTTGGCGTGGAGAAGGGCATCCTCTCTACAAACAGTCAGAAATTACATCTCCCATAAAGTGGGGTTGCTGTGGCTCAGGCAGGCCAAGGTGTGCTATTCCTGAGGATTTAGCAAGTTTTACATAGTTCCAGGCACAGTTTGCACAAAACATTAGCATTTGATAAGACAATCGGGATGCCAGCAGACATCCCTGGATGCAGAGCATCTGGGCAAACAATGACGATACAGAGGAGATTCATAGATATAGGAGAGGAATCCCTTCAGGAACTTCCCCTGTTTGCTATCTGCCTACCTGTTCTCAGGCAAGGAGAACTAAGGAGGCAGAGGTAATATTTAGTCTTTAGGAGAGCCAAGATGGTTTTTGGATTGCTCTCCTGTACTATTTTAGACATTTCATTTGTGTTTTTACACAAATGTGTGTTTACCTTGTGCGTTATGTGTGTTTACCTTGTGCAATTATCAACATTTATTCTATACTGTCGTTCCTCGGCTCCCGAACGCCTTGGGGGTCAATCAAAAACCTGTGTTTACCTTGTGCAATCATCAACATTTATTCTATATTTGAGACCTTAGAATTCCTATAACAATCATGTGATGGAATCCCACCCAGCAGGAGTCTGGAGATGCCCTTAAACTCAGTGGCAATGAGTGGTTGGGAACTGCATCATGGCTGCTAAGCCAGTAGGTGGAGCTCCTCACTTTGGATCAGCAAAAGGAATGGCCGCATACTAGGTGCAAGGCTGCTAGAGACCCAGCGCATTAAAACAAGTTCCTAAGTATTGCCTGACTAGCAAAAAAAAACAACGTCAGGATGGGATGCATGTGACAGGAGAAGGGGTCGTATTTTGCAGGGGCTTCTGGAGGATGCAAACTTTCTCTGTGCACCCTGCATTTGAGATAGACAGGCTTGCATGTACAGGCAGGTCTCCCTTTGAGAATTAGAAGTCAAAAGCTTCCAGCTCAAAGGACATGATGTTTCAGATAAGTGCAAGCCCCAGTGCTATTCAGCTATTAAGTTGTTACCCTGGAGGTTGGATGATCCTTGCTCCTTGTTAGGTCCAGAAACTTGCAAATGAATTAGGCAAATTACTGTTTAGGCTAGGTTATCAACAGTATGGTGCATGGGGGGCGGGGGGAGAGAGAGAGCGCGCTAATGCTATTCTAGGCTGCATCAATAGAAGTATAGTGTCCAGACCAAGGGAAGTCATAGGACCACTTTTTTTTTTTTTTTTGCCTTGGTCAGACCTCACCTAGAATACTGTGTCCAGTTCTGGGCACACAATTTAAGAAGGATGTTGACAAGCTGGAATGTGTGCAGAGGAGGGCAACCAAGATGATCAAGGGTTCTGGAAACCAGGTTTCTATGAGGAAATGTTGAAGGAGCTGGGCATGTTTAGCCCGGAAAAGAGGAGACTGAGAGGAGTTATGATAGTCATCTTCAAATATCTCAAGGGTTGTCATATGGAAGATAAGAGCAAGCTTGTTTTCTGCTGCTCTGGGGGACAGGACTCGAACCAATGGCTTCAAATGACAAGAAAGGAGATTCCAACTGAACATCAGGAAGAACTTTATGATAGTAAGAGCTGTTCAAAGTGGAATGGTCTCCCTTGGGAGGTTGTGGACTCTCCTTCCTTGGAGGTTTTTAAGCAGAGGTTGGTTGGCCACCTGTGATGGATGCTTTAGCTGAGTTTCCTGCATTGCAGGGGGTTGGACTAGATGACCCTTGGGCCCCCTTCCAACTCTACAGTTCTGTGATTCTATCCATGACCACCACCAGCAATAAATGAAAATAGAGTTTCCATGTTCCTCATTAGCAGTTGCTGAGGAGAAGCACTGGAACGTGGCTAACTCTGCTTGCAACGTTCCGAGAGGCATCTGGCTGAACGCTGTTGGAGACAGAGGACTGGGCTGGGTGATACTTCTGACATTGATCCAGCAAGGCAGTTCTTATAGAATTTCATATCACTTTAGGACAGGGGTGAGGATTTATGTTTTCTCCCTTAGCTGAGAGCCATATTATCCAGTTGAAAAACTCACAGGGGCCGAATTCAAATAGTGTACAGAGCTAGATCCACACACAGTTGCACTCTCAACCCACAAGGACAGAATTATTTCCCACCAAAAGAGAAGCAAACATTGAGTTGTTATTACAGGCAGGTAGCCGTGTTGGTCTGCCATAGTCAAAACAAAACAAAACAAAAAAATTCTTTCCAGTAGCACCTTAGAGACCAACTAAGTTTGTTCTTGGTGTGAGCTTTCGTGTGCATGCACACTTCTTCAGATTGAGTTCTTAGTCACTCTGCTCAAGTTCCACGTTTTACAAAGTTTAGTTTTTTAAAAAAAAAAAAAAAAATCTCTGCAACACCCATTATCTGTCTGGGAAAATAACTCCGTAATTGTAGAAGAAGAATGCCAATAACGTCAGTGCACAGGTGAACGGCAAGCCCAGCCTTATAGCTTTTCAAATCCTCAGACTTCAAAATGTAATTGCGGTCCCAAAATTGCTTGCTTGTAATTGCAAAGTGGATGCTTGTAACAGGTTTGAAAGGAACCAAGTTTCCCTCTCTGCTTCAACAGTCCTGCAAGAGATCTTTTTGCAGAAGAGCGAGCTGCAATTGCAGGCTTTTGTACAATGCCAAAGCCCAGAGCCGTCTCATCCATAGAGGCCGGTGGCGCGGTGCGCCAGGGCGCAGGGCACCCCAGGGGCGCCCCCGCGAGCCCACCGGCATACCGGGCTCCCCCTCCCCAACCCGCCTCCGTCCCCACGGGCAGGCGGGCACTCGCGCGCCGGCGGGCGGGCGGGCTGTAAGCCGCCCGCCCTCGCCTCCCGGAGCCCCAGCTGGAGCGCTGAAGCGGCGCGGGGCTTTGCGCTACCTTCCAGCCCTCCAGCTGGGGCTCTGGGAGGCGAGGGCGGCCGGCTTGCAGCCCTCCCGCCCTCCCGCCGGTGCGCGAGCGCCCGCCCATCCGCCCCTCATCCTCCGCCCGCCGGAGCGCGGGCGCCCGCTCCAGCGCCACGCCCCTCATCCCCCGCTCGCCCACCCCCCTCCCAAGGGGCGGCAAGCGCGGGAGGGAGGCGGCGGAGAGGCGGCATGGCGGGGGCGCCGGAGGGATAGCCGCGCCAGGGCGGCAGATCCCCTTAAGACGGCTCTGCCAAAGCCTTTGCCTTTCAGCTGCTCCCTACTGAACAGCCCACGGGGTGACTAGATGGGGACTTCCTGCCCTGACATAGCATTCATGCAGCTACTAACAACAACAACAACAACAACAACAACAACAACAACACAATTTATTTATACCCCAGCCATTCTGGGCGGCTCCCAACAGAATATTAAAAACACGATAAAAACAAACATTAAAAACTTCCCTAAACAGGGCTGCTGGGTTATAGTTGTTTATTTCAACTTGACATCTGATGGGAGGGCATTCCACAGGGCGGGTGCCACTACCAAGAAGGCCCTCTGCCTGGTTCTCTGTAACCTCACTTCTTGCAGTGAGGGAAATGCCAGAAGGCCCTCGGAGCTGGATATCAGTGTCAGGGCTGAACGATGGTGGTGGAGACCATAGCTGTCAACCTTCCCTTTTTGTGGGAAATTCCTCTATCAGTACTATCTATATATATAAAATCCTTCAAGCTGCATGTTTGTTTCTTTTCGCCTTTCTCCGTAACCGCTTGACCGATTAGCGTCAGATTTGGACACAACGTGCCTTGGCCGTATGGGAAGGAAGGATCTTAGGTACCTAGATTGTAAAAATATCACACCTTAGGTAAATGCGTGAATTTGTGCAAAAAACAACAGCGCCCTCAAGTGGACGTTAAATAGCACAGCACACAACACCCGTTGCCGATCCCCCCCCCCATGTCACTGCCACCATCCAATCAACAGGCACGCCGCCCGCAAAAGGTAGCCCGCACGCAAAGACGGAGTTTGGCCTTGGTGGCTTTTAGATGTCGCCTGCAGCAGCTATAGAGAGAAGCCATGCCATAGCCACGCTGCCCGGAAACGTCCTGTCTGCCTTTTGGGAGCGTGGACGGTTTGGTAGGAAAGCTAAGCCGCCCACTAACACTGAGATAGCCTGCTGATAGAAACGGCAGGTACACGTGCAGCAACACTGACATTAGCCTGCTGAGGCGGCAAACGTACACAGTGAAGCAACGGCACATTCAGGCAGGCTGCAAACGTTCCGCCACTTTCCGTGTTCGGACGGCCTAACTTGATACTGTTCAAACAAATATACTGCCCTCCAATGCACATCAACAACATCATTTTTTTTCTCTAAACAAAAGTGGAATTAAAGATTTTAAAAATCTATGTACATAAAAGAAGGAGATTCAGGTGCTATGTATAAGTTATATTTTTGTATATTTCTGTGTAAGTTATAATTGTGGAAAACTCAATAAAAATTATGGTAAAAAAACCGCATCAAACCAAGACATACAAACAATTCAAAAAAAGGAATCAGAAAATACAACAATACTAATAATGAGTTATATACACATAAACAATAACGAGCAAGAAAAGAAAACCAAAACAACCTCAACTTCAACGCAAAGACCTATGGTAAGACATCAATTTCTCTTTTATACTGCATCTTCCTTTCCCATTACACTAAAGCAGCCACAGCAACGCACGGCCGGGTCAGCTAGTAGTCTATAGTATAGTACTGATAGGGGAATTTCCCGCAAAAAAGGGAAGGTTGACAGCTATGGTGGAGATGCTCCTTCAGGTATACTGGGCCAAGGCCATTTAGGGCTTTAAAGGTCAGCACCGACCCTTTGAATTGTGCTCGGAAACGTACTGGGAAATGTACTAGCTAGTTTCCTATCCTCACAACTGTCCTCCAACTTATGCCAGTATTATTCTCATTCCCTATAGTGCAGATGGAGGCTGAGAGACAACAGCCTATCTAAAGCTACCTAATAAGCAAAGCAAAACAAAATAAAAAATTCCTTCCAGTAGCACCTTAGAGACCAACTAAGTTTGTTCTTGGTATGAGCTTTCGTGTGCATGCACACGAAAGCTCATACCAAGAACAAACTTAGTTGGTCTCTAAGGTGCTACTGGAAGGAATTTTTTATTTTTTTTTTACTATGGCAGACCAACACGGCTACCTACCTGTACCTAATAAGCAGTCAGCCCTACCATTTGGCAGATTGAGTAACCTGCTTCAGGTGGCAGGTGCTGGGGGTGGCGGCAGCAGGCCTCCAGAAACTCCACCTCAAACATTCCCCTCGTTTGGCTCACAGTTTGCCCTGGGCCCTGTAGTCTGGCCACGGAGGGCACTTTCCAATCACCACCACTGATTTAATCACCAGTACAGACATATTCTGTCCTTGGCATGGGAAGGGGACACATGAGGGTCCTTTGCCTCGGGCAGCAAAATGCTTTGGGCCAGCCCTGCTAGTGAGTTAATGGCAGAGGCGATCATTTGTCCCATACACTTTCCTGGCTCATTGTTCCCACTCTGATCCACTAAACTGCTCCCACGTTTCAGAAATACAGTTCAGTGTGATACAATTCTTCTCTCCGCTTCCCAGTTGTGCAAGTCTTGGATTTGGACGCGGTTCCACGCCCACATTTCATTTCTGGGATTCCTTCTCTGTATTGGCCATTTCCTGTTATAGCCGCATAACAGCCCAGAAGGCAGTATCCCAAGACTCTCCTCTTAAACCATCAGTCTCCCCTTAGGCATGCTGGGACACTCACTGAATGTCCCGTGCTGTGAGGGAGGGCAAGGAATGATAATGGTGGGTGTGGCAAGGATCCAGGAAAAATAAAAATAAAAAGAGGAGGCATCCCTGATGTCTCAGCACCCTGAAGGATGTGTGTCCTTCCTGCACAAATCAGCATATCCTGTGTATTTTGACAGCTAAGATGTCGCTATCTTTTGTACAGATTGCCTGCTAATGATCGGCTGATGCTTCAATGGGCACTAAGGGATGGAACATATCTTTTCAATGGCTCATGATAGCTGCTGGCTTCACAAGTGACCAGCCTACTGTTTGCTTTCTGGGGATCCTGCTGCTGCATATCCTCCAACATTTCTCCCATGAAAATAGGGACGTCCTATTGAATAATAATACTAATACTACTACTAATAATAATCACTGCTCTTTTTCTAAAAAAAAAAATTTAGGGGTACTCTCATTTTGACTCAAGAAAATCACCATTTTATAGTTCAAATTGGGGAAAATAAATACAGTAAATGGACAAAAGTACAAAGATTCACAAAATGTTTAGGGGTATGTGTACCCCTGTGTCCCCCCAGAAAAAGCACTGATGATAATGAATAATAATAATAATAATAATAATAATAATAATAATAATAATAAGTGTTGATCCAATTCTACAGAGGCATCATTGAAACTGTTCTCTGTAATTCTATAACAGCTTGGTACGGTACAGCCTCCAAGAGAGACAAGAAAAGGCTCCAACGAGCTGTAAGAATTGCAGAAAGGGTAATTGGTGTTAGCTTGCCTTCAATAGAGACAATTTATGCTACCCGAGTTAGGAAGAGAGCAGAGAGAATTGTAGCAGATCCTTTACATCCCGGTCATCATCTGCTTGATTTACTTCCATCTGGACGTCGCTACAGGACTTCATATACAAAATCGGCCAGGCACAAGAATAGTTTTTTCCCCTTGTGCCATTAAATTGTTAAATTCGTAGTTGTATAGCTGAAGGGGAGGTAAATTATGGGTGGGGTTTCTTTGCTTCTTTGTATTGTGAGAGGAACAGTGTCTGTATGTTTACATTGCAATGTAGCCGAAACAAATTCCAAGTATGTTGGAAAATGTACTTGGCCAATAATAAATTATTCCTATTATTCCTAATAATAATAATAATAATAATAATACGCTGCCCATCTGACTGGGTTGCCTCAGCCACTCTGGGCAGCTTCCAACATATATACAAACATAATAAAACATTAAACATTAAAAAAAAACCTTCCCTATACAGGGCTGCCTTCAGATATCTTCTAAAGGTTGTATAGTGACTTATCTCCTTGCTTAATTCCATACCCTCCCACCAATTTTCCAATGAAAACAGGACATCCTAAGGAAATGTCGGACATTCTGGGATCAAATCAGAAACCAAGAGAGCTTCTGTAAATCCAGGACTGTCCATGGAAAATAGGGACATTTGGAGGGTCTGCATTTCAGCTGGCCATCTCTCACTGGGAGCCAGTGTGGTGTAGTGGTTAAGAGCGGTGGACTCGTAATCTGGGGAACCGGGTTCGTGTCTCCACTCCTCCACATGCAGCTGCTGGGTGACCTTGGGCTAGTCACACTTCTCTGAAGTCTCTCAGCCCCACTCACCTCACAGAGTGTTTGTTGTGGGGGAGGAAGGGAAAGGAGAATGTTAGCCGCTTTGAGACTCCTTCGGGTAGTGAAAAGCGGGGATATCAAATCCAAACTCTTCTTCTTCTTCTTCTTCTTCTTCTTCTTCTCTAAACACCCTTCAGCAAGGCACAAAAGTCTGCAAGGAAAAATTATAAATGGACACAACATTGCTGTCCAAAAGGGCAAAATTCAGAAGCAAAAGGAAGGATGTTCCTGCATTGCAGGAGGTTGGAGTAGATGACACTTCCAACTCTACAATTCTATGATTCTGTGATTTTTGGATTGGGGAGCACTGCCTTAACTCTAAGCACACACAGACATGCAATTTTATTATTTACATTTGTTTTCAAAATCTATTGATCTCCATATTTTGATAATTTTTTATTATGTCTACTGTTTTCAAAGTCTGTTTTATTTGCTATTTTTAACAATTATTTTAATACTATGTTATGTGAACTGATTAGCGACACCTTTTTGATTAAGGGGCGTATAAATCTCACTAAATAAGAACATTACAATAAAAAAAAACCAGGAAAACAATGGTACAGTAAAAAGAATCACAATATGTCCGTATTTTTTTATTTATTTTTGCAACAAGTCGAGTGAGATACATTGCAACAGCCAGAGGAGGTGATTTGGGGTCAAGTGACTCATATCATCTTAACTCAGCCTTGCCCAACCTGGGAACCTACAGATCCTGTGCATTACAGCTCTGCCAGCTGGGGTTGATGGGAGCTGCAGTTCAAAACATCTGGAGGGAGCCAAGTTGGTGTTTATTAAGGAAATTTAAAAACCAAAATGGGGGGTGGGGGAGAGAAAATTATAAAAATAATAATATGAGAGAGGGGGGGAGGAAGAAAAAGGGGGAAACTCCACCAAATAATAATAATAATAATAATAATAATTTATTATTTATTATTTATACCCTACCCATCTGGCTGGGTTTCCCCAGCCACTCTGGGCGGCTTCCAACAGAATATTAAAATACAATAGTCTATTAAACATTAAAAGCTTCCCTAAACAGGGCTGCCTGTAATAGATTGTGAGTATTTAGGTTGCTTCTGCACCATACATTTAAAAAACTATGATACCACTCATAACAGTCATGGCGTCCCCCCAAAAAAAGAATCCTGGAAACTATAGTTTGTTGTGGGTGTGAATGTTGCTAGGAAAGCCCCTAATCCCCTCCAGATCTACAGTTCCAGAGAGGTCTCACAATCAATGCTTCTTCCCAGAGAACTCTTAGAATGCTAGCTGTGTGAGGGGAATAGAGGGGGTCTCCTAACAACTCTCTGCACCCTTAACAAACCGTAACTCCCAGGATTCTCTGGGGGAAGCCATGGCTGTTAGAATGATATAACAGTGCTTTAAACAAATGTTACGGATGCGGCCCTGACCTTCCAGATTTGGCAGCACAGTTGTATCTTGGTTCTCAAACACCTTGTGACTCGAACGTTTTGGCTCCCAGATGCCGCAAACCCAGAAGTAAGTGTTCTGGTTTGCGAACTTTTTTTTGGAAGCCAAATGTCCAACGGGGCTTCTGATTGGCTGCAGGAAGCTCCTGCAGCCAATCGGAAGGTGCGCCTTGGTTTTCAAACGTTTTCAGAAGTCGAGCAGGCTTATGGAACAGGTTCTGTTCGATAAGATTCTGTTAAGATGTCTCTTAGCGACCACAAGGGCTCATCAAATCCGTCTTGTCCTTCGGACCAAAAAGAGATGCTGGACAATTTGCCTTATTAAAATGCTCACATTCGCTTTGTCCCCTGCCAATGGCATTTTGGAAGGTGAGAAAAGGTCAGAGACCTCATAGGCCCCATTGCTGGACACCTTTTTCTACTCCGGAGGAGATGAACTAGGCTTAAGGACGGCTGCCTTGACGGCAAGCGAGAACAGGCAGCAAGTGAGGCATGTGTGACTCAGCATGTGTGACTCAGCATGTGAGGCTGGGCAGGATGTGAGGCAGTCCCAGCAGTGTGGCTCCCATCGCGCATGGTGTTGTTGTCGAGTGACATCATAATCCCAGCAAAACAGGACTCTTTGCAGCAGTGCGCTCTCGCACACAGACAGGAAGTCTGTAGTCCTTGAGGAAGTGTAGTTCTCAAGAGGCACAGGAAATGGGGAAGGCTTGGAGTCCTGGAAAGGCTGATAACTCCCACATTTTTCTGTTGACGGAAGTGGGGAGATGGGGTGGCTGCTTGTAAGTCATGCTCGAAATAGCTTGGTGGTGTTCTTTCCTTCTACTACTTCTGACTTGGTATAAGACAGCCTCCTATGATTGGGGACAGGCCATATCTAAGTAGGAGAGCAACTGCCTTGCATGGAGAAGGGCCCAGGTTCAATCCCCAAGACATATCCAGGTAGGGCTGGAAATGCCCCCTTCCTGAAAACCCTGGAGAGCCATTGCCAGTCACTGACCACTGAGCCAAGGGGACCAATGGCCTGACTTCCTGCGAATCCCACAATTTGTATGTAGACAAGCTGGAATGTATACAGAGGAGGGTAAATAAGATGATCAAGGGTCTAGAACAGGGGTTGTCAACCTGGTCCCTACCAACCCAATAGTGGGCGCTTCAGGATTCTAGGTGGGCAGTAGGGGGTTCTATGGCACAAGCTGATTCCTTCCATCGAGCACTGGTGGGCGGTAAGGAAATTTTACCATCAAGAAAGATGCATTAGTGGGCAGTAGGAATAAAAGGTTGACTACCCCAGTCTAGAAGACAAGCCTTATGAGCAACGGTTGAAGGAGCTGGATATTTTTAGCATAGAGAAAAACAGATTGAGAGGAGATATTGTTATAAGAAAAACTGTTCCCTTTGCCTTATGGGGTATTCCAGAGCCCGCATAGAGTCCTTAAGTGGGTTCCCTTTCAGTAGGAGAAAATAACAGGCCAACCAGAGAATATTGAGAAGCAAAGCAGCTAGTAAGCCTGATCTTTATTCAAGGAACTGTTGCAACAGGGTCCCCACTCACCACACGCAGGAGGGAGGAGAACCCTGAACAATGGTGCGCAAGCCCTTATACAGACTTTTGAAATTGCCCACCCTGTAGCCCAAGACCACCCCCAAAACATCATACATACATCACAGAAGGAGGTGGTCTACACAGAAGGAGGCGGTCTAAAGCAGAGATGCTGTCTGCCACAATACCTGATAATGGTCACTGATTGCATTACCTGGGCAGCCTGGCCATTATTTCATGATGGTTAATACTGAAGAAGTGTGCATGTACACGAAAGCTCATACCAAGAACAAACTTAGTTGGTCTCTAAGGTGCTACTGGAAGGATTTTTTTTTTTTTATTTTGTTATTTTGTTAATACTTTAGTTCCTGAATCCAGGTCACAGGCTCACCCTATCCATACACAAATACGCCCTTAAGACAGTATTTGTAAGCGAAAAGACAATGGGAAGGCTTTCCCCATTTGCCTCCCTTACTGCAGAGGAATATCTGAGGTCATTGGAGAGTCAAAATGGCTTCACGGTTGCTCTCCCATACTATTTCAGACACATGGTTCATATATTTAGATATGTGTGCATTTATCAAAATTTATTCTATACAGTATTTGAGACCTTAATATTCCTATAACATCTCGTAACCCTGGAACGTTCAGCTTTGTCCAAATTCATGGATTATAAAGCTATTGGTGGTTCCTAGCCATCATAATTCAGAAAAGGGCAACCAAAAATTATGCAGGGGGTTGGGCAAATCCACTAAGTGGAAAGGTTGCAGCGTTTGGGACTTTTTTTTTAGTTTGGAGGACAGGTGAGTAAGAGTATAAGTTTACAAAATTATGGGGGAAGTGGAGAGAGAGAGAGAGAGAAGTTTTTCTGCCTCTCTCGTAGCACTAGAACTGGTGGACATCCAAAGAAGTTGAATGTTGGAAGATCCAAGGCACATAAACACAAGTCCTTCTTCACACAGCACATAGCTGAACCACAGAACTCACTCCCAGAGGAGGCAGTGATGACCCCCCCCCCAACTTGGGTGGCTTCAAAAGAGGATTGGACAATTTATGGAGGACGACTGTTGATGGCTTCTAGCCAGGCTGGCTATGCTCTGCCTCCACAGTTGGAGGCAGTCATGCTTCAGAATGCTACTTGTTGGAAGTCACAGGATTGTCTTGTACTCAGGTCCTCATTGAGGGGTTCCCACAAGGCATCTGCTTAGCCACTGTGAGAACAAGATGCTGGACTAGTTAGGCCCCCTTTGGCCTGATCCAGCAGGCTCTTCTGCCCTCATGTAAAGGCATGGCTGCATGTGCTCAGAACTAGCTCAGCACTGCACTGCAAATGGGACCCATAAATGGGGAGGTGCGCATAGGACTATTTGGGAAACAGGAGCAGGAAACAGATGGAACCAACGTTTCAGATAACTAATCTAATAGATAAACAGGGCATGGTTTAATAATGGACAAGTACAGTAGTTTGATAAGGGTGCTGAGCGTTGTTAGGAGACCCC
Source organism: Lacerta viridis (assembly GCA_900245905.1). Classification (NCBI taxonomy): domain Eukaryota; kingdom Metazoa; phylum Chordata; class Lepidosauria; order Squamata; family Lacertidae; genus Lacerta; species Lacerta viridis. The sequence goes on from OFHU01002887.1 coordinate 29,536, forward strand.
TATACTCCCTCCCCTCTCCTAAAGCTACAATCAGCGGGGTATCTAGGGGTTGGCAAAAACTGACGCATCGCAGGGGCCGCAGGTCTGGGGCGTATGCAATAATCACCTATCAGGCTACAGAGTGCATGATGTTTGTGTGTGAGATGATGTTCCACAGCTGTTGCAGCAAGATCAAATGTGGGAGAATCTTCCCATCTTGACACCGCAACACAAAGGCGAGCAGTAAAGTGATTTCTTTTTGGGGGGTGGGTGGGGGGAAAACAGATACAGCTCCTCGCCAAGGGCGCAAGGGACCCTGGGAATGCCTCTGGCTACTGTTCCCAGAGTTTCCTGAGAAGGAGTGATGGTTAAAGCACTTTGGGAAGTGTAGCTCAGCACCCTTGACAGACTACAACTCCCAGGGTCCTTTGTGGGACGCTGCGGCTGTTTAAAGTGGTATCATAGCTTTTTAAATGTGTGGTGTGAATGCAGCCACACACAAAGAGGCCTTTTTAGGGAGCAAACAATTGCGCTGGCTTGCCCCCGAAATTGTGGGGGCCATGTGACATGCGCATGTCTTGCAACATGACGACATCACTTGCACATGCTGCGCAATGTGCCGGCAATGTGCTGGCATGCCACACGGATTGTGATGCGAGCACACTGCACGGCGTGTGCAGGTGAGTTGAGCATGTTGCGCCATGTGCATGCACGGCCGCCACAGAATTCGGAGGGGCCCAGTCCCCTTCTTGACAATTTTGGGGGGTCCTCGCCCCCCACTCCCCAGATGGTGCCCCTGTGAGCAGGGAAGCCGCAACTGAGAGACTTGGTACAGAGTGGTCCATGCCCCAGACAGAAAAGAAGTGGGGCAGCTGTCTGCTTGGAGGGAGAAGAGAGGGAAACAGAACCGCCCCGACTGAGTCGACTCTCTTCTCCATCTTCACCTTCGTCTTCTGTCTCGGGTGTGGCACCTCTGACTCCCTAGGGGTATCCCAGCCAGAATCTTCTCTCGCTGGTGTCGTCTCTGTGTCTCGCAAGGGAGGCCCGAGCAACATTTTTGATGGTGGTGGCAGTCTGGCATTCCTGTCCAGGTTTTGGTGGCATGCCAACTCTGGAAAAGAAACGAGTCTCTCTCCCATAGAGCTAGAGGCCTGAGCAGGTTGGTAAGTCAGGCCCATGAAACCGGGTGAGAAGAAAGTCAGCTTTCCGAGGTGGCTAGCTGTTATTCCTGTGCCTGTATCCAAGTGCATCTAATCAAGAAAAAGGAAAGAATGCCAGCAGACAGACAGCTGAAGCTGAAATATTGCATTATTGTGATCCGCGGCTTGAATGGAAACTTGCAAGGTGTCTCGGGTAATTGCAAGATATTAACGAAGTAATGTTTGCCCCTTTCAAAAGACGAGTTATCAGACTGTGCATTGGGGAGGGGGCCTTAGCTCAGTGCTAGAGCATCTGCTTTGCATACAGAATGTCCCAGGTTGATTACCTAGCATCTCCAGGTAGACCCCTGCTAGAAATTCTAGAGAGCCACTGCCTGCCAGTGTAGAAATACAGTGGTACCTTGGTTCTCAAACTTAATCCGTTCTGGAAATCCGTTCCAAAACCAAGGCGCGCTTTCCCACGGAAAGCAATGCAAAACGGATTAATCCGTTCCAGACTTTTAAAAACAACCCCTAAAACACTGCATTGATGATAGTCATTGTTTGGATGGGGGGCTTTTATCCATTTCCACAGTCACACAATCAATCAATCAATCAATCAATCAGTAGCTGAACTGGGATCCACACAGTCACAAAAACAAATTAACTGAAAAAGCCTCAAAACAAAAAAAACAAAATAAATAGCAAAAACAAAAGCACCAAATATAAGCTCCAAATATCACCTTAGAACACTGCAATCAGAAACGGAAGGCTTTAATTACAATGGGGGGGGGACGCACATGAGCAGCGCAACAGGAAACATGGGGGGACTCAAAACGGAGCACATTCAGCTTCCGAAAAGAAGTTTGAAAAGTGTTCGAAAACCGGAACACCTATTTCCGGTGTTGAAGCGTTCGGGTTCCAAGTTGTTCGTGAACTAAGCTATTTGAAAACCAAGGTACCACTGTACTGAGGTTGAAGGGCCAAGAGTTTATCTCTGTATAAGGTACCTTCCTATGCATCTGAACATGAGCTAAAGTAAAATCTATATATATATAAAATGTTCCCATTGCGTGCACGCATGACACCACCTTCCTCCGTAACCACTGGACCAAATCTCATCAAATTAGGACAAAGCGTAACTTGACCATCAAGGAAGGATCTGGCATAATAAAAATTAAAACAAACCACACCTGTAATGCCTAAAATAAAGGATAAAGGGGGGGAAGTGGCGCGCCTATTATACCTCACCAGCAAAAGGAATGAAGACTCCAACAGCATCCAATAGAAAGGCAGATCACCCGTCGACATCATCAGACCTGGCCAGAGCAACAATGCCTGTGCCCTCACCTAAAATGGCCGCCGCAGCTTCGCATGCGCCGAGAAAAAAAAACACAGAGCAGGAGGCATGCCTGAGAGGTTGCACTGAGTAAGACCAGCTCTGAGGGGATTGTGTCGCTGGGGTGCGTGATTTTGGGACTGGGTAATTTTGGGACTGGGGTGGGGGAGAATGCTCTTTAAGGTCCAGTGCCCTCACCTAAAATGGCCGCCGCAGCTTCGCATGTAAAATGCATCTCTGGGTTATTTGTGGGGCATAGGAATTAGTTCATTTCCCCCCCCCAAAAAATATAGTCCGGCCTACCACATGGTCTGAGGGAAAGTGGACCGGCCCACGGCTGAAAAAGGTTGCTGACCCCTGCTCTAAAGGGACAGGGAAGAATGAAAACAGGAGCTTCCAGAATACTCTCGGGGTCAGGAGAATTTTAAAAAGAAAAAAAAAAACCCCACAGCAACGCGTGGCCGGGCCAGCTAGTAAAATATAAAATATAAAAATAAATTCCTTCCAGTAGCACCTTAGAGACCAACTAAGTTTGTTCTTGGTATGAGCTTTCGTGTGCATGCACACTTCTTCAGATACACTGAAACAGAAGTCACCAGACCCTTATATATAGTGAGAGAGGGGTATTACTCAGAAGGGTGGGGGGAATGGGTGATTGGCGTGGAACAGGTGTGGAAAACCTGTTGATGACTGCAATTGGTCTTACAGGAAAAAGCAAGGGTGAGATGGCTAAAGATAGCTTTGTCATGTATAATGAAGATAAGAATCCAATGTCTTTGTTCAGACCAGGTCTCTCCATGGTCTCTAAGGTGCTACTGGAAGGAATTTTTTTTTTATATTTTATATTTTATATTGTTTTGACTATGGCAGACCAACACGGCTACGTACGTGTAACATGAGCTAAAGTAGTGCATGGATAGCCACAGTGTCAGTGAAATGCACTCTGTGTATACTCTGAGGAGCTCTCTCCCTTTACATGTTTCATTGTGTCGTAAGGCCGAGACAGACAAGGCTCAGGAATACAGCACTTCAATCCAGCCTTCCGTCTCCATTTCAGCACTGCCCCCAGGGCACAGTCAGCAAAGAATCTCTCCACAAACTCTTGCAGCTGCCAAGCAGCAAAGGGGAGCCAACCTTCTGTTCTCAGGAGGAGGAAACAGATCTTCTGAATGCCAGGGGAAAAAAAGAGAAGACAGCTGGATCCTTTCAAGAAACACAAACGAGGCCATTGAAACGTCTGGGCAAATTGTGGTGGGGCCTGACAGTCCGTTTCCAAAACCGAAACCCTCGAGTCGAACGGAACCATCATGACACTGAAGCAAGAAACCCTGCAATCCAGCTTTGATGATCTAACCCGTATGTGTTTTTCTAGATCCTTCTAGGAGGCAGCGATACCCATCAACCTGGATGGATTTAAAGGAAGATTAGACTAATTCCTGAAGGAAAAGGCTGTCAATGGCTGCTAGGAGGGGAGAGGGCCTTTGGGCTTCAACCGTGCTTGCAGGTTTCCCATTGGGGCGTCTGGTTGCGCTGGGAGAACAGGATGCTGGACTAGATGGGCCATTGGCCTGATCCAGCAGGCTCCTCTTCTGTTCTAAACATAGCAGAAAGGGTCTCAAGATTGCAGTGGGCTGTGGCTTCATCCTTTGAACAGCTGCCCACACAGGCCATAATCCAACAGGTGAAGCTTCTTCTTTTTAATCATCACTGCATATCCATTCCAGGAAAGGACAGAAGATAAAATGATAGATTATAAGAGACCGAGAATGATATTCACAAGCAAATCTAAAATTGGCTACTATAATGTACGTTTCATAGCACTGCAATAAAAAAAAACAACCTACCAAAAAAAAACAAACCTGACTGTCAAAGGAAAACAACATTGTGGAAATAGAGCATGTCTGGAAAATCAAGACAATTCATATAATCCTGATTTTGGTAACGGCTCAGGGCTTAGTTCCAAAAGAAAACTGTTTCTGCTTAATGCAATGCAAAAAAAGCTGTCATTCTCCAGACTTCCTATATAATCAGGAAATTCCTAAAGATCTCCTAACTCCACTCTTGATGGAACGCTGTGTTGGATACCACAGCTCTGTCTGAGCAAGAAATAGAACTCTGAACAATATAAAAGAGGGATGATGATGATGATGATAATGATAATAATAATAATAATAAATTAATAAATAAATAAATAAATAAAATGATACTTTTAGTTTACACTGCACTTTTGAGGGTTCAAAACACTTCACATTTGTCTGAATCAACTTTACCAGCAACCATATAGAGTAGACCAGGATGAAGAAGAAGACAAATGTAGAGATGCCACATCTTTCAGCCTTAGGCTGGGCTAGAACAGTTTGTGCTGCTAAAATGACAGACAGGGATGGACAAAATGTCAACTTCAGTTCTCCATGTTTCTCACTTCTTTTCAATCTTAAATTCAGGTCTCCACATCTCTGCAACCATTTGTGATGTGTGTGTTTTGTTTTGTTTTTAAAAAAACATGATGAAAATTCACCAGCCTTTTAGTGGAATTTTCTCCTAATAAATATATTTTTGTAAGTAGTTTTAACTAAAATGCATTCTTGCATGCAATTTCCACTAACATAATGAATTTTTTTTGCATGTCCATTTCACTAATATATGTATTTTCATGCTAATTTTTACCCTGGTATGGGCTTTTTGTACACTTGGCCAGAGAGCTGCATTGCAAAATTTTGAGAAGCGCGAATTCCCAAGGGTGGCTGTGTTTTGCTTTGTATATTGTTTCACAAAGTACCTACTGTGAAAAAGGTAAAGGGACCCCTGACCATTAGGTCCAGTTGTGGATGACTCTGGGGTTGCGGCACTCATCTTGCTTTCTGGCCGAGGGAGCCGGCGTTTGTCCGCAGACAGCTTCCGGGTCATGTGGCCAGCATGACTAAGCTGCTTCTGGCAAACCAGAGCAGCGCACAGAAACGCCGTTTACCTTCCCGCTAGAGCGGTACCTATTTATCTACTTGCATTTTGATGTGCTTTTGAACTGCTAGGTTGGCAGGAGCAGGGACCAAGCAACGGGAGCTCACCCCGTCGCGGGGATTCGAACCGCCGACCTTCTGATCGGCAAGCCCTAGGCTCTGTGGTTTAGACCACAGCACCACCCACGTCCCTACCAACTGGGTAGGTTTGCATTCAAATGCAAACTGACTCAAATTTGTTGCTACCTACTAGCAAATTAAGGGTTAAGCCATCATTCTTGCTTCTTCCCCACCCTGTGTGAGAGGCAGATAGATGAGATATTCCAGGAGGAGAGGATGGGGGAAAAAACGGGTGCCCTCAGGTGAGAATGAGTGGGCAAAGCCTTTTCTGTATAGGACAACAGTTAAGGTACACCTGAGAGAGGACTTTGTATTATTATTTTTTAATCCTTTTTGTTTTCCTTCTTTTTATTATTTTTGGTTTAGATTAGTTTCTTTTTATTGAATTATGAAAAGTATTAATAAAACTTCTTTTTTTTTACAAAGGTCTTGCCTCTTCCCCTATGCCTTGGGGTGAGGCGTGGTCACTGCCTTTTAATTTTAGTTTTAAAGCACAGTGAGTGTACATCATTATGGGCTTCCTTAAATTCCTATCCACAAACGGTCTGACTCAGCAGAAGGCAGCTTCCATTTTCCTGCTACCTCCAGTTATCAGCCTCTCAATATCAATTCCTGGGGCAAAATACACTCATGCCCTGTTTGTGCCTTTCCCCAAGTCTCCATGCACAGGGAGAACTGACGGCTGGACTAGACAGGCCTTTGGCCTGACATCAAGTAGGGCTCAGCGGATGACTGGGAGTGGCCACCAAGACCATACAACACTAGTCCTGAAAGACCTACATTATCTCCCAGTACGTTTTCGAGCACAATTCAAAGTGTTGGTGCTGACCTTTAAATCCCTAAACAGTCTCGGCCCAGTATACCTGAAGGAGCGTCTCCACCCCCATCGTTCAGCCCGGACACTGAGGTCCAGCTCTGAGGGCCTTCTGGCAGTTCCCTCACTGCGAGAAGTGAGGTTACAGGGAACCAGGCCTTCTTGGTAGTGGCGCCCACCCTGTGGAATGCCCTCCCATCAGATGTCAAGGAAATAAACAACTATCTGACTTTTAGAAGACATCTGAAGGCAGCCCTGTTTAGGAAGTTTTTAATGTTTGATGTTTTATTGTGTTTTTAATATTCTGTTGGGAGCAGCCCAGAGTGGCTGGGGAAACCCGGCCAGATAGGCGGGATATAAATAATAAATTATGATGATGATGTTGATGATGATGATGATGATGTTTCCATCCACAAAGAGAAACCAACCACCCAGGAGATGTGATGCACCTCCATGAGAGTTAATGGACGGCATATAGGGGCCTTGTGCCAGCTAGACATTATCATAGAATCATAGACTTGTGAAGTTGGAAGGGCCCACGAGGGTCATCTAGTCCATTGTGAAGGAAGCAATTGCAGGAATCTTTTGCCCAACATGGGACTCGAACCCACAACCCTGAGATTAACAGTCTCATGCTATGCTGATTGAGCTTTAAGAACACCAGTTTAAGAACCGGTGCCCAAGTTTGATTTCCCCTCCTCTTTCCTCCCTGTCCCTTCTTCCCCTTGTTTGTTGTGATTCTTTAGATTGTCAACTTGCAGGAAGGAGCAACTGTCTTGCTTTAATTGATCATATGTAAGCCCTTTTGACCAAAGAATGGGATATAAATGGAAATAACAATACTACTGCTGCTGCTGCTGCTACTACTACTACTACTACTACTAATTGCTGCACAGTGCAATGAGGACACTTCCATCTCTCCTTCTTTGACTCTGGAGGCAAATGGGTTGTGTCTGGACAGGCAAACTTTGACAGTTTGATTTTATTTCCTGATGACAGATCTGCCGCTGCTGTTTTATGGAGTGATGTCATCTTATGTTGTCCCAAGCTGAGGAGGAGAGCACATCCCATGTACCTGCAGCCTCAACTAGCTGGCTCTCACGAGCCAAAGTATGCAAGGTTTCAACTTGCACCAAAAACCTCATAAATCTCCTGCTGCTTGCTTCCTCCACTCTGCCTCCTTAACAGAAATAGCAAGCTCTTGATGACCTTCTCATCCTGTGACAACACTTCTTTCTTATTTTTAAAAATTCTTCCTAATTTTAGGTGACATCTACCCTCGGTCACAAGAACAGCAAGCACTCCTTTTCGGTGCAAGGATTTGCAAGAGGGTGTCATTGACCCCCTGAAGAAATATTAACAGGGCTGGAGAGCCTGAAGGATACCAGAGCCATGAGCCATCGGCCTACTCCTCCGTGTGCAGAGGAAAAGATCACATTTGCTTGCCAAAGGAGTGCAGGGATTTCTTTTTTTGGTAGAATTTGCAAGCCAAGAGGGGAGAAGGTGGTGGAGTTGTGGATGGCAGCCCCAATGCCTGGAGGGGGAGGCAGGCCGACCTCAGAGATAAGGCCTGCAAATGTTAAAGAGAAAGATGAATGGATTGAAATGAGTTGCGTGTGGAAAATGTGGTGCTTTGACATCTCACTGTATCCTTTATAGGAGCACAACAAACTGCCTTAGGATGATTCAGAACCTGGGTCCATCCCAGCTCAGGATTTACCCTCCAACATTTCCCCGATGAAAATAGGGACGTCCTATTTAACAACAACAACAACAACAACAACTCATCTAACTGGGATGCCCCAGCTACTCTGGGTGGCTTCCAACACATAAAAACATAATGAAATATTAAACATTTTTTTAAAAAAACTTCCCTATACAGTCGTACCTTGGAAGTCAAACACAATCCATTCCGGAAGTCCGTTCGACTTCCGAAACATTTGAAAACCAAGGCATGGCTTCAGATTGGCTGCAGGAAACTCCTGCAGTCATTCGGAAGCCTCGGAAGCCCCATCAGATATTCGGCTTCCAAAAATAGTTTGCAACCCAGAACAGTCACTTCCGGGTTTGCGGCGTTCGGGAGCCAAAATGTTCGGGAACTAAGCTGTTCGACTTCCAAGGTGCAACTGTACAGGGCCGCCTTCAGATGTCTTCTAAAAGCTGCATAGTAACGTATCTCTTTGGCTCAGGGGTCACATATCTCCATACCCTCCAACATTTCTCTGATGAAAATAGGGACGTCCTAAGGAAAAGCGGGATCAAATCAGAAACTGGGCAGCTTCTGTAAATCCGGGACTGTCTCTGGAAAATAGGGTCACTTGGAGGGTCTGGGATTGTCCACACAAGATTGTCCTAACAATGTGCCCTCCACACCATCAGGGTTGGAGTCAGATGCAAGTTGGCACAAAGAGTCGGTTGCCAGTGAAGTTAACTCTTTATTCAAGCAAATAGTAGGTCTTGCCCCTGTGGAGCAGTTGCCAGGACTGAAGGCCCCTACCTTCCACCCTTTCTAAGGCTCCTCCTCTCCCAGATGATTCTCAGGCCATGTCTGCACACCTCCTGGTCTGCCCTCCTCACTATTCTGTGCATTCTTGGAGACCGGGGAGGAGGGCAGCTTTTTGTAACAGGAGGGGGTGACTCTCTGGAGTCTTCAGAAGCTTCTTGATCTTTGCTTCAGCCTTAGAGTGTGAACTGCTCCCTGCCACTGACTCTCCCTGCTCACTAAACCCTGTTGCCCCTTCAGCATCAGCCCCTTCTCCCAATCGTCTCCCTCTGACCTCTCCTTAGTGTCCCACCACCAATCCCCTGGCTCTGAGCCTTCCTCCTCTGGGGTTTCCCTTGGAGGTTCCTTGGCTGGTGTCTCCCACCACTCCTCTTTGTCCAGCCAGTCCCTGACACAGACGTTGTTAGACTTCAACTTCCATCATCCCTAGCAGCCAGCATGGCCACTGGTCAGGGATGTTGGGAGTTGTAGTCCAGCAACATCTGCAGGGCATCAGGTTGACTACTGGTCTTGAATGGGCCAGTGGTGCTTCCCAAGGCACATCTGTGGCTCTCCTAATGTTGCTGAACTACAACTCCCATCATCCCTTGCAGCCAGCACAGCCAATGATCAGGGATGATGGGTGCTGGAGTCGAACAAAAGTTCTACATCCCTGGTTCAGCCCCTTTCAAGGTTCACCTGGGTGCCTCTGTTGACTTGGAGAATTCCACATTATCCCTCTGCAAGGCTTCTCTCCTGGATGCTTGTCAGGCAGTGACTGGGGTGGGGGGAGCAGGGAGGAAATACCACAAAAAATTCCAGCACCCAGACCAGTCCTGAAATAGTTAAGGGACCAACTTGTATCGAGGAACCTGCCAGATCAAGATTACACCCAAATTTGGGGGTTTTTCTGGTGCTGATTGAAGCCCAAGAGAGTGCAAGAGATTTCCATGATGTGTTTGGTTTTTGTTTTTCATTCCATTGGAAACAACTTTCCTCTTTAAAACAAACAAGCCTCCCTTCCATCTTCCCTGCTGCCAAACACCATTGTAGAGCAGAGTTTTTTGCAAGGGGAACAGGGAATCAGAAGGAAATATGGAAATCATCTGGGTCGAGGGTTGGAGGAGGTGCCTGAACTGTTTCCCAGCTTGAGGGAGCAAAGAAAACAGACCCTCCTGCCACAAGGCACAGGACTGGTTGCCTGCCGTGTTGACCTGGCAGAGTGCGAAGTGGGGAGCTGGAGGCAGTTCCCCCCCCCATTATTAATCAATAAATCAATTTGAGGCAACTTTTTCCAATTATTAATCAATCAATCAATCAATTAAATTTGTATACTGCCCTTCAGCCAAAGATCGCAGGATGGATCACAACATACAAAAAGGAGAACAGAGATTGCATGATATAAACATAAACCTAAAAAAACCCAATATCCCACCCCCTCAAAAAAACAACAACACATATCTAAAAGGCCATAGAAAGTTATTCAGCCAAAGGACTGGTTAAAGAGAAGTGTTTTCACTTGGCGTCTAAAGATTTGCAATGAAGGCACCAGGTGAGCCTTCTTGGGGAGAACACCCCACAAATGGGGAACCGCTACAGAAAAGGCCCAGTCTCCTGTTTTCACCCTCACTTGCTTTAGCAGGCCAGTCGAAGCCGTTCCCAGGATGTGGCCGCTGTTGTATGCTGACAGCTTCTAGGAGCCGCAGATGAGAGCTGAGTGCAGGATGGGGACCAAAAGTGGACAAATTACCCCAGAAGGAGCATGATGTGTCCTGCACCAGATGTACTACTCTTATCATTCTAAGTCTGTGGCCATCGCTACATCATCCAGTTTTTAACTCTGTTCTGTTACATATTTATTTTGTCCCTTCACACCCCACCCACTGTGATCTGGAACACACAGATTGCAATGCTGGGGCTTGCTGGGTGCATGAACTTCTCTTTCGGGGGGGGGGGCGTGGCATGGCTGTCTCTTCCTTCGATGCCCTTGGCAGGCTGTGTGGAGTCTCTGCGGAGACCAAAGCTGGGCAGCAGATGGGAGTCACAGCCTGGCAACTCGTCATTCTCCCAGCCCAGACTGTGTTTACTTGTCCTAAAAGTGGAAACTTAGAGGCCTTATTTTGGGTATCAGACATGTCTTTGGCTGAAGGCTTTCAGGCCTGGGACTTACAATTGTGGGATTTTGGACACCTTCCCTGGCTGGTCCCAAAGATCCTGGGATGGGCTGGAGGCGGGGCCAGCCTAAGATGGTATGGTGCAGAAAACCCTAAAGGTAACACTCATCCTTTCTGCTGAATAATCTGCTGTGGCTGGTACCCGTTGCAGCTGATGGGGCACAAGGAAGGGAGCCTGACAGTAGGTGGCGCCAGAGCTGAAGAAAGGCGGAGCCAGCTAACTAGTTTTGCCTCCATCCTCCTCCCTGCTTGTTCTGCAAGGGTTGCACTGAGACTAAGGAGGTATCCGGAGCCAGGTGTAGGTCAGCCATTTAAAAAACACAAGTACAGTGGAACATTGCTTCTTGAATGGCTTAGATGACGAACAAATGGGCTCCTGAACATCGAAAACCTGGAAGTGTTCCAGTTTTCGAACATTTTTCGGAAGCTGAACATCCGACGCGATTTACACCTGAGTGCAAGAAGCTTCTGCAGCCAATCGGAAGCCACGCCTTGGTTTCTGAACGGTTTCAGTTGTCGAACGGACTTCCGGAACAGATTAAGTTTGAGAACAAAGGTTCTACTGTATCAGGGAAGTTAACTCTTTCTTTAAAGAAACAGCTCAGTCATGGAGGTCACAGAAACCCTTCCCAGTAGATCTTGCCCCAAGGAAGCAGTGGCGAGGAGGCGAGGAGGTTGTGCGAAGGTCCCCGCTTTCCCACAAGGCCCCTCCTTTCCAGGACGTGTCCCCCCCTGCCAATCAATCAGAGACTGTTTCTGTCTGCAACCAATCTCTCCTCTGCTCTTTTCATTTCTCTGTGTATTCTTGGAGACTGGGGTGGGGTGGAGAAGAGCTGGTTGCAGCAGGAGGGGAAGACTCACTGGCTTCTTCAGCAGCCTGCCTCATCTCTGTCACCTGGTCCCCCCTCCTCTCTGGCCTCTGATTCTGGACTGCTCTTCAGCTTCCGACACCTCCTCCTACTCCGTCTGCCCCCTCTGTTCACTCATCGTTTCCCCACCACCAATCTCCTGGCTCTGAGCTGTCTTCCCCTGGGGGTTCCACAACTGGTGCCTCCCAGGACTCTTCTGCATCCAGCTAGTGGCCATGATGGCTATGCTCTGTATCCATTGTCAGAGGCAATCCTACTTGCAAGAAGCCACAAGAGCAGGGCGGGAGAATGCTCTTGTGCTCAGGTCCTGCTTGTGCTATGGGCAGAACCATAGCTACGGAGGGAGGGGCTATTTTTGCCCCAGATGAAGCCTGCAGAGGGGCACCATTGAGACTCCTAGCCTGTGTGCATGTGTACGCACATGTGTATATGTGTGGAGTGTGTGTGTGCCAAACTGGGCCTTTGACCCGGCTGAAATAAAGCCTAGTTTTGCCCCTGCCCCTGGGTGGCAACAGTGAGAACAGGTAGGGGCCGGATCCAGCAGCAGGCTCTTATGTTCTTCCCTTCATCTAGGCTTGCCATAAGTCTGGAAAATTCCTGACATGTCCTGGTTTTCAGGTGTAAAAAATGGCGTGGGGTGTGTGTGGTGGTTTTGTTGAATCGGCAAAATATCAGGGGAAAACCCAGGTGTATGGCAAGACGATGGAAAAAGCAGCGGAGACAGCTCAGAAAGCTTAAAATCACTATTTCATCGGCCACCGATATCCTTGCTCACGGGGAGAAGCGTCCAATCTTGGCATCCAGGGCCCAGGTCCAAACCCCAAGGCTATCAAGTAAGAAACATCTACCGCTTTTGCCATTGTCTGGATAAAACTAACAGCCAGCCAGTGAAGCAATCAATCAATCAAACAAACAAACATACAAAATGTTCCAACTGCGAGATGAGAATTGGGACAGCAACGGATGAATCAGGAGGCAGAAGTAATTCAGGGAACAACAGTCTCTGGATAGGGGGCTCTTACGACACAATAGCCTGGGCTGCAGGTGCAAGATCTGTATCAACGCAAGTCTTATCAGATCCGAAAAGCATCACCTCTGCAGTTTTCGTTTAAGGAGGGGCTAGCAATCCCTGCCTTCTCACTTGCTAGCAATCCCCGCCTTCTCACTTGCCCTGCAGCCACGAACAGAATAGAGGAGCTTGCAGTGAAAGGTCAAGCAGGGTGGCCCCTTCAGATTTCGGTGAGACTGAGGAGGTCCCTCCTCTTAGAGGCAAGCCAAAAAAGAAGAAGAAGCCTTAAGGTGAGGGTCATTGGCCTCAATTCAGCCAAAGGCTTCCACAACCTTTGCTGTTCCTTTGACTCCCAGAAGCACAGAAAAACAAAGAAGGTTTCAACTTGGGGACAGGGCTGGTGCCTAGCAGAAAATCCCCCTACCCTCAAACACTAATTAAAATGGGAAACAAGTCATTATCAAGTGGTTGTGGTTTTTTTAAAGTCTTTATTTATACTTTTCAAATTTATACATTTCATTAATGTTACAATCATTTTAACATTTCAAAGTCTGACTTCCTTCCCGCGGTTCCTTAAATTTATTATTTTAATATCTTCTGCATATCCAAATTCGTTTACTTTGCTCATTTATTCATCTACTTTAAATATATACTCTTATGAAAAGGCAAGCTATTACAATAATCCTGCCAATCTTTTTATCTGTTTGCAATTTATCTGTAAATATTCAACCAACCATTTCCATTATTTTATAAAAGGTTTGTTATCTTGATTTCTTATTCTTCCGGTAGGTTTTGCCATTTCTGCATATTCCATATGTTTTTGTATCCATTCTTTCTTTGCTGGGAATTCTGCTTCTTTCCATTTTTGGGCAGGTAGCATTCTTGCTACTGTAGTTCCATACATCAGGTATGTCCAATAGGTAGATCATGATCTACCAGTAGATCACTGGATTCCCCCCAAAGAAGCTCAACATCTTTGGCTCCCCTAAGAAAAGCTGAACAACTTTGACCTGAACCCCCCAAAAAGGGGGGTAGATCATTGCCAGTTTTTAACTCTGTGAGTAGATCGCAGTCTCTTGGGAGTTGGCCACCCCTGGCATACATGAATAGACTTCTATACAATTTTTGTAGTTCTGTCCCTATAATTCCCGTTGTCATTAACAAGAGTTACAGTATTTATTTCCATTCTAGCTGGCCATGATAGGAAGTTCTGTTTAACTTTAGGAAAATGGGCTCCCAAGTTTACTTTTCCCTCCTCCCTCCCCACCCCTTTTTTGGGTGTGTGTTGCGTTTTTAGGCTGAAAGTCCCATAGGCCCATTATGGGGCTACAGGAAAGGCCCTGTGGCCCACACAGGGGTATGTCCAGAAGGCTGGTACCACTGCCTCCCCCCCCCGCCGCCGTCTCAGGGCATCTGCAGCTGAGGCAGTTGTCAAAACTCCTCAGGACATAATGTCCTGTTTTTTCATTTTTTAAACAAAATTTTTATACATTCACATCATTAAAAAAAACTTTGCACTCCTGGAATTACTTGGATCCCTCGGACCCCCCCCCCATTTCCAATTTCCCCCGTATTTCTTTGCATCTAATTACATTTTTCTAATCCATTTTCTCTCTCTCTCTCCCCCCACCCTTAACTAATATTACATTATACGTGTTACAATAACCCTGCTAACGTTTTGAGGTATGCACAGTGGTTTTTAAGATATTCTATAAACTTTCCCCACTCTTGACTGAATTTCTTGTCATTTTGGTGCCTGATCCTCACGGTCATCTTTGCCATTTCGGCATAGACCATCATCTTGGTTATCCACTCTTCTTTAGTTGGGACTTTCTCTTCCTTCCACTTCTGGGCAAGTAGCATTCTGTTGTCGCATACATAAATAGTCTTTTTAATTCTTTTGGTATTTCATCTCTTGTTAACCCTAGTAAAAAGGCTTCTGGTTAAACCACAGAGTCTAGGGCTTGCCGATCAGAAGGTCAGCGGTTCGAATCCCTGCGACGGGGTGAGCTCCCGTTGCTTCGGTCCCAGCTCCTGCCCACCTAGCAGTTCGAAAGCACGTCAAAGTGCAAGTAGATAAATAGGGACCGCTCCAGCGGGAAGGTAAACGGCGTTTCCGTGCGCTGCTCTGGTTCGCCAGAAGCGGCTTTGTCATGCTGGCCACATGACCCGGAAGCTGTCTGTGGACAAACGCGGCTCCCTCGGCCTATAGAGCGAGATGAGCGCCGCAACCCCAGAGTCGGACACGACTGGACCTAATGGTCAGGGGTCCCTTTACCTTTACCTATCTTAAACATTTTTAAAATTCATTTTATAATCAGAATTCATTGTATATCAGAAGTCTTTTACTATCTTACATGTCCGCCACATGTGGTAAAAAGTACCTTCCTTATCTTTACACCTCCAACATAGGTTGGAGGTGTTTTTATGCCCTTTTGCTAGTTTTACTGGAGTCAAATACCAACGGTACATCATTTCCATCTAGTTTTCGTTCAATGTACAACAAGCCATAAATTTTAAATCCTCTTTCCACAACTTCTCCCATAAATTAAAAGATATTTTTGTAACCCATATCTTTTGCCCAGTGTATCATTACAGCTTTAACTTCTTCCTCTTTAGTGCCCCGTTCTAACAGTAGCTTATACATTTTCGATAAGAATTTCTTATTATTCTCCAATAATTCTTTTTCGAACCTTGAAAATTCTTTCAGGGTATGTCCCTTGGCACTTGGCTGCTTCCGGCCTTGGTAACTGGCCCCAGCCTTCCTCCCTGACCCCAGCGCTATCTCATCACAACACAACCTTTGGGGAGGGGTGTGCATGTGTGCGCATGCCGATGATTTATTGTCCCTTTATCTGATTGTTCCACAATGGCTGTTCCTCTCCATTTCATGTTGGTTTAGAGATCTGGTTGTCACAAGCCAAGGCACAACCGCTAAAAGAAGGTGACAGAGGTCAACACAAGCACCTCAGAAGAGTCTGATGAGCCAGGCCAATGGCCCTTCTAGCAGAATTCAAGCAGGATTTGAGCACATTTGCTGTGGTTTCTAGCAAATGGTATTCAGGACATGGGTGGCACTGTGGTCCAAACCACTGAGCATCTTGGGCTTGCCGATTGGAAGGTCGGCGGTTCGAATCCGCTCAACACTGATGAGCTCCTTTAATAAAAATACTTCCAAAAACAAAACAAAACACTGATGAGCTCCCATTGCTCTGTCCCAACTCCTGCCAACCTAGCAATTCGAAAGCATGCCAGTGCAAGTAGATAAATAGGTACTGCTGTGGCGGGAAGGTAAACAGTGTTCCCGTGAGCTCTGGTTTCCATCACGGTGTTCCGTTGCACCAGAAGTGGTTTAATCCTGCTGGCCGCAGGACCCGGAAAGCTGTCTGTGGACAAACGCCGTCTCCCTTGGCCTGAAAGCCTTTGACTGGACCTACTCATCCAGGGGTCCTTTACCTTTACCTTTTACCTATTCAGGAACCATTGTGGAGGCAGATCCTTGCCATTGTGGCTAATGGCCATTGATAGCTTTTACCTCCATGAATTTAAGCTGGTCAGTAGCCATCCCTACTCAATGTCCAGACAGCGGAGCTCAAGAGTGGCTTAACAATCTGGGAATTGTAGCTCCGTTAAGGGGAATGGACACCTCCTAACCACTTATAAGGAACTACAGTTCACACAATTCTTTCCAGGGAAGCCATGACTGTTTAAAGTGGTACCATAGTGCTATAAATATATGGTGTGGATGTGACCTATGAAACAAAAATGAAACTTGACCAATGCAGACCTTATAACTCCCATACTAAGCCGATAGTTCCTCCCCTCACCCACACTTGCTTAAGATTTTGTAGTTCTGTGAGGCATAAACTGCTTTTCCCAGAATTCTTTGCAGTAAGCCATGTGCTTCAAATGGATGATGTGCAATAAGCAGATGCTGTCAGCTATTTGTGATAACAAATATATGCCGTACATGAATAGTCGAAGATAAATCTTTTTAACCTGTCAGGTTGGCAACAGTTGAACAACAAGTATTATTTACAAAATCCTCCAAACAGTGTCTGCACAAAGTCCCCAAGCCTCTCACATTCACAGACAAGGCAGAACTCTATCTATCTATCTATCTATCTATTATCTATCTATCTATCTATTTATTTATGATTTTCAGTTTTATACATTTCAATAATTTTACAATCATTTTAACATTTCAAAACTTGATTTCCTTTCCCCTCTTTCTGCAGTTCCTTAAATTTATTTTTAATATTTTCTGCGTATCCAAATTAACTTAATTTGCTCATTTAATCATCTACTTTAAATATATACTCTTACAAAACTGCATCTTATTACAACAATCCTGCCAATGTTCTTAACTGTTTACAGTTTGTTTGTAAATATTTCATAAACCATTTCCATTCTTTTATAAAAAGTTTGTTATCTTGATTTCTTATTTTGCCAGTAAGTTTTGCAATTTCCGCATATTCCATACCTATTTGTATCCATTCTTCTTCTGCTGGGATTTCCTTCTTCTTTCCATTTTTGGGCAAGTAACATTCTTGCAACACAGTCAAGGTAGAACTTAACAAAATAACCAACCAATGGCCACTTCCTTTCCCAAATACCATTTACTCTTTGTGAAATACATTTCCAAGGAAATTACATCACAAATACTAACAGACGCCTCTCCTGGTTTGTTTGTTTTGCAGTGAGAAGCAGCAACTGGGAAGCCCCCTCCCTCCCGCCATTCCTTTCTCACATTCTGAGTTGAATGTCCAAGTTCCTAGTCCTCATCAATCCTGTTGCTCATCATGGCTGACATCTTGTTGAGGAAAGAAATTCCAGCAGCCTCCATCCAGTGAGGACATTGGCTCTGGTGGAGACAGGGGCATAGCTAGCTCCTCTGGCACCCACAGCGGCGGGGCAAGCCACCTACGGCGGTGCCGTAGCGACCCACGCATGGAGGCACCGTGGTGATCCACCCAGGAGTGTGATGTGGCAAGCTGCCCACAGAGTCTGCCTGGCGGATGCAAGCCCCACGCTGGCGTTTCGGGCAGCACAGGGGCCGAGCCACCGTGTCACTCCCAGGAGGCCAGGCCCCATGGTAATTGCCACCCCCCGCGGTGTGTCATTTTGTCACCCCCCCCCAAGGATGACACCCGGGGCAGACCGCACCCCCCTTCCAACGCCCCTGGGTGGAGACAGCAGAAGTTTGAAGGAAAAGAACAGGAAACAGTCTGCATCTTGTGGACCAAGCCAGAGAGATGTAAGGAAAATGGCTCTGCTGGGTGATGGTGATGATGAAGACACTCGAACTCAGGACGAAAGAGAGAAACGTGCTAAGAGGAAGGCATGTTTGGCAAACCCTCACCGTGATCAACTCCTGCCCAGAAACCTATGTCCCCACTGTGGAAGGACGTGTGGATCCAGAATTGGTCTCCACAGTCACTTACGGACTCACTGTTAAGACCATGTTTATGGAAGATAATCTTACTCAGCTACGAGTGATCAAAGAAGAAGAAGAAGCATGCTCTCTCTCTCACACACACACACACGGGCCACACCACAAACCACACATTGTAAGCACATGGCTTCCCCCAAAAGAATCATGGGAACTGTAGCTTGTTATGGGTGACCGGAACAGTAGCTCTGTAGCTGTGATTCCGGCACTGTAGGGGGGTCAGACTAGAGGACCTTTGGAGCCCCCTGCAACTCTACAATTCTATTATTCTATGTGGGGAGACTACAGTTCCCAGGATGACTGGGCGAAAGGCACGTGCTTTAAACACGTTGTGCATACGTAGCTTTTGGAAGGGATGGGTCCCTGAACTGTCCTGACGGGCGTGTGGGGCGTGTGGGGAACAGACGTGCAAAACACAGTATTTATGACCGGTGTACTTAAGCATGGCTACCAGGCAGTGCTGAAATGTGCCAGACACACAGCAAATAGCTGCTGGGACCCTTAAGCCCAAGGTAACCAAATCCCAGACAATTACATTTGCTTGTTTGTGGCAGAGCTGCCCTTAATCCTTGTTCATTGTCAGCAGCACAATGGCTAGGGGCAGGCAGGAACTAGTGGGTCTGTCTGAGATGCCTGCTGCTGTTCCAGGGTCCCCTGTCATCAGTTGTTAAAGTTGTTGTTGTTTTTAAAAAAGAAAAGAACTGGAGGCACCTTAGAGCTCATATAGCCCAACCCCCTGCCAATTTCTTACTATTAATCAAAATTGGAATATTGCTGGATTGTCACAAAAAATCCCTCTAAGCTGCATACAAGAAATTAAAATGATCCGTAAAAACAGTGAAAACCGAGCAGCTGAAAACATAGAAAAGGCATACTAAAACTCTATCCATCGCAGGTCTGTTCATTCAGTAGATCTCTTGCCAGTGGTGTTGGCCACAAATTGGGCTGAAAGTTCAAAGAACACACAGCATGTGTGGAAAAGAGTCCTGAGCACACTGCTTTTTTGGGGGGGGCTCATTAACTGTGAACCCCAACATTTGGGAACTCCGTGTTTGATGTATCAATTTCTCAGTTTGTGGGGAGCTACAAAACGTGGGGGTGTTTTGCGGCAAAACAACTTCAAAACTTTAGCACAGGTTTGTAGGGGATCCCTAAATTGGGGGTTCGTAGTTTGTTTATGAAATAAATTTTATTTTATTTTACAAACGTAAAGTTATAACAATACCAAATACATGCTCACGTGTAGAGATTTCTCTGACTCTCCAGACTTCTCACCACCCCCTCCCTGGGCCCTATAGTCAACATTTTCAACTGCATAATATTCCATCATCCATGTTTCATATCCCTCCATATTGTCCATAGTCTTTGTTACATTACAAGTGTTATTAAAGGTAAAGGTAAAGGGACCCCTGACCATTAGGTCCAGTTGTGTCCGACTCTGGGGTTGCGGCGCTCATCTCGCGTTACTGGCCGAGGGAGCCGGCGTACAGCTTCCGGGTCATGTGGCCAGCATGACTAAGCCGCTTCTGGTGAACCAGAGCAGTGCACGGAAACGCCGTTTACCTTCCCGCTGGAGCGGTACCTATTTATCTACTTGCACTCTGACATGCTTTCAAACTGCTAGGTGGGCAGGAGCAGCGACCGAGCAATGGGAACTCACCCCGTCGCGAGGATTCGAACCGCTGACCTTCTGATCGGCAAACCCTAGGCTCTGTGGTTTAATCCACAGCACCACCCACGTCCCACAAGTGTTATTAGAATCCTGCTAATGTTTTCATTTGTTTTACATTGGTCTCCTAAATAAATTATACATGTAAATCTTTCCCATTCTTTCTTGAAGTTTTTGTCTTCTTGGTTCCTGAGCCTTCTGGTCAGTTTTGCCATTTTGGCATATTCCAATTTGGGTTCGTAGTTAATTTTACTTGCTTTGGGAGTTTGCCCTGGTACCCCAGTGTGGCTTACATGACAAAAAGCCGCACAATGGGATTGGGAGACATGAGTGCTGGCTGGGATGCCTCTGAAAACCTAAGAAGAGGCTGCTGCATCAGGCGAATGGCCCATCCAGTCCAGCATCCTGTTCCCACAGTAACCAGCCAGATGCCTATAGGAAACCCGCAAGCAAGACCTGAGCACAAGAGCCCTCTCCCCTCCTGTCGTTTCCAGTAACTGTTATTCAGAAGCATTTACTGCTCCAACAGTGGAGGCAGAGCATAGCCAGTAAAGCTGGTAACCATTGATAGACTTGTCCTCCATGAATTGGTCCAATCTTCTTCCCCTTCTCCGCCCCTTTTTTGGCAAACTTAGAAGAAAATCATCTCAGAACAAAGGCATGAAATATCAAAGCAGAGACATCAGCGATACGTTCCATACTTTTGATATAATGTAAATGATAAAAGCCTATAAAAACAAAAACGTCCATTCACACGGATAATATCCCTTATTTTCCAGTGCCTGGAAAGCTCAGTTGGTTAGAGCATGGTGCTGATAATGCCAAGGTTGCAGGTTCGATCCCTGTATGGGACAGCTACGTATTCCAGCATTGAAGGGGGTTGGACTACTAGATCATGCGTAGGCAAACTAAGGCCCAGGGGCTGGATCCGGCCCAATCACTTTCTAAATCCGGCCAGCAGACGGTCTGGGAATCAGCGTGTTTTTACATGAGTAGAATGCGTGTTAGAAAATAACATACACAGCAGAACCTCTACTTACTGTAAATAACATTCCCATCAGTATAACATTATGATCATTTGGAGGGGAAATATATGCAAAAAGCAAATAAACAATTAAGGCAATTCAGCAATATGATACAATAACTCTAAGCAGCTTGTCAGAAACGGCTGCTAAATACTTTTAATTTCAATTAGCTTTCTCTTAAAAAAAAAGTCGTTCAAGCCTGTCTTTTTCCTCAATCCCGGGGTGCCACCTTGAACTACAACCCCCAGCATGCCAAGCAGGGAAGGCGGGCTTACAGGAATAGGGAGGCGTGGCCACCCAATTGAATTGAACCAATAGCGCAAGGCGGAGAGCTGTTACGCGAGCGTTCGGGGCCAGATCCGCCCTGCGATTGGTCCCTTCGAGAAAATCGGGGCGGGGCCTTGAAGAAGGAGGCTGGGATTTGGCGGCGCGGCGCGGGTTGTTGGCTCAGAAGTGCTTCGAGAGCCGGAGGGAGCTGATCTGTATCGGGATTTGAAAAGTGCATAGGGGCAGGGCTTGGCTCCTGCATGGCTGTGCCGGTTCTGCTGAGGTGCGTGCCTTGTTCTTGGTTGTGTGTGGGGGTGGGGTGGGGGGGAGGGAAGCAAATAGTTAATCCGGATTAATGTGAGCGGAGGGGGGAGGTGAATGGCTAATCCGGATTGGGAAGGGTGTGTTGCCAACCTAAAGTGGGTCTTTATTGAGAGGAAGAGAAGTCAACGGGTTAACTGGATTCGGGAACCGCAGTGTACTAGATCCGGATTGAAGAGGATGTGTGGGGCTAGTAGATCCGGATTGAAGAGGATGTGAGTCCCAAATCTGGACAGCGCGTCTGGCTTGTCGTTGTTAATCCTGAAAATGGGTGCGCAACTTGGACATCAGTTTCAGGAAAGCCTACACGTTTAAGGGCTACTAAAGAGATGTGGTGTATGTTCGTGTGCAATGAAATTCCTTAATCTGGATTAAATGGGATTTCACACCCCACACCTCCCTCCTATACTTGCTATTAACTTCGTGTGTTGCTGCCCTTTCCTGACACCTGGTTTTGGGCCCCTGAAGTACCAGGTACTGTTGTTGCTGCAGTGTTTGGACATCAGTTGGCACTTACCTGGGAGCTGCAGAAAGATTTAAAAGTTAGCATTAACTTGCTTTTTCACTATATTAATAGTCATCATGCCATAACCATGTGGACTTTCTATCTCTGGATCTATTGAGCCTAAATGGTTTCTTGTTCCACTCTGGATGAAAGACCTTGCATAATTGCACGTTAAACTGGATGTGGGCTATGCCCCCATCTTTCCCAAGGATACTTTTAAAAATAATGACTTAAATCAATATACACTGTATATGATTTACTGTTTTTGACCCCCCCCCCAAGCTCAGGCTAATATATTTCTGGATCAGCCTGCTCGATCCTCTCAACAACCTTGCGAGGTAGGATTGTGGAGAGGATGCAGCATATCAAAGGAAGTCTGAGTAGGCACCTGAAGCCTCTTTTTCCTGGTCCAAATCAGTTTCCATTCATTTCTTATCAGCCCTGTGTTACCTCGTGTGTCTGGATACCTATAATATATCTCTGTGTGAGTCGGTGATGACACCACCCCGGTAAGTATTCTGCCTGGCCGTTTGTCACTCCCAATTAAAATGAAGCAATTTCTTGTGAGTAGTCAGTTGTGCCGACTTCCGCGAGGCTTATTATTCCTGAGTCAGCCCTTCTCCCCCCCCCTCCCAAAATATGTTGGGTGTCTGGGTGGGCAAGATGCTAGCTGGCCCGCTGCCTTTTTGGAATCGCTATGTGTCTGAGCTGGGTGGAAAGCTTTTCTCCCTGATGAGTTGAGAAACTCTGGCGCTCTGCTTGAGGCTCCTTGCCTGGCCAAACTCTTGGAAAACAGAGTTGAGAGGTGGGGAGAGGACTCTCTCTCTCGGTCTGGGGTTCTGTGTCTTGAGGGACTCATCAGAGTTTCCTGGAAGCCACTTGGCCGGTGTGTGTATGAGAGAGAAAGAGATCTACGATGATCTCGGCCAGGGCTGGCGTTCAGACGGTCTCCTTTTCCAGTTTGGGGATTAGCAGCCAGTGAATCTGGCTGCCGTGACTCCATTTGCCTTTCAACACCCTGTTTAATGACTCCGGGGGAAAGACCTCCCAATTATTATCTCTTTCCCTCCGCCCCCCCCCACCGGCCTAACGCAGCTGTGGTTTGTTCTCTTCCAGAATTCCTCCTCCGAGCCGGCCGTTCGGATGCTGAGCGGGCCACCCTCCCAGAGTTTGCATACGGAAGCGGTGCCTTGAGACCACTGTGAGGGTCTTCTTTTTGGTTGGGGGGCAGAAGGTGGGAAGCTGGACGTTGACCGGGGGACATGTCGGAGGAGAAGCTGTTAAGCATGGACGAGGGGGCGCTCCGGAAATTGGTGAGTTTCTCCCGGGATGCCTGCCCTGTGGAAGGTGCCCGCAGATTGCTGCAGAGGATATAAGGAAGTTTTGGCTATCTATTGCTGGCTGCTGGTGGGTTCAGAGCACCAATTCCACACTAGGGATTGTTAGGAGTGAATGAAACTGCCACTATATAACACAGTTGTACAAATCTATGGCGCAAATGCATTGGGAGCACCGTGTACGGTTCTGGCCACCTCATCTCAGAATGGGTATTGAAAACTTGGAAAGGGGCAGCTGAAATTATCAAGGGAGTGAAGCGACTCCCCTAGGTTGCAGTGTTTGGGACTTTTTAGTTTAAAGATAAGGCAAAATGCGCTCGAGTTTGGCTTGCGGGTTTCCCACAGGCATCTGGTTGGCCGTTGTGAGAACAGGATGCTGGACTAGATGGGATATTGGCTTCATGCAGCACTGTTCTTCATGTGCTCTTAGAGTCCAGAGTGAAGCCAGGGGGCTTTAAAGAGTGCCTTCTCCACCCAGCACCCTTCTTGCTTCTCAGAGCCTGGAAGGTTTGCAGATCTTCAATGCAAGAATGACAGAGGGTTTGGTTTTGTGTGTGTGTGTGTGTGTGTGTGCACTTGTCTTTCACCATGGAAGTCAAGGTGGTGTATTTTGGGGCCTCCAGGTAATCTTCTGTCCATGCACAGGCTAGAGTGTTTGGAAGCAGGTCCAATCCTTGACATCTCCAGGTAGGGCTTGGAACGTCCTGTGGACAGGTGCTTCCAGTCTGTGCAGACAACACTGAACTAGATGGACTCAGTGGTCTGATGCATTACAGTGAAGGTCTCTGGCTCAGTGACAGAGCATCTGCTTTGCATGCAAAAGGTTCCAGGTTCAGTCTCTATAGTTTCCAGGCAGGGCTGGGACTGTTCTGTTCCAGAAGCACCAGAGAGCTGCTGCCAGTTAGTGTAGACAATACTGAGCTAGATGGACCTATGTTCTTAGACTTGTCTAATGTTGGCAATAATGTCTAATGTTCTTCCACCATGAAATGGGAGAAAAATAGTACTACTACTAAGAATAATTTTTTTTATTTATATGTCGCCCATCTGACTGGATTGCCCCCAGTCTAAGTAATACTCAGAATATTAGATCCAGTAAAATGAATGGGCAATAGTTCAGCGGGTCTTTTCTGAATACAATAAAACTTCGTTATTATTATTATTATTATTATTATTAGATTATTACTTTTAAAAATCCTTAATGAAGGCTCGCAGGATGGTTTACCTTGCTTTCAGGCTTAGAATCTTGAAAGTACACGGCACAAAAGGAAAATGGACTGGGAAGGCAGAGGAAATAGTAAGCAGGGTCTGGTACAAGTTCTCATGACCACCTGAAGTGAAAAAGCTCAAGGTGAGATGCCACCAAAAGGTGCTGTTTTCCCTGTTACATCAATGAAGCGGCCCTGCATCATTCTGCACCTTCTGAGGGAGCTTGTTGAGTGCAGCATGCTTCCAAATATGCACAAAGGAAGGGCCCAATCCTGACCTCTGTTTAGAAATTGTAAGCCACCGGGCGAGGGCTAGGAAGGAAAGGCAAGGAGCAGGCTCCTTGCAGACAAACTCAACTTGCCAATAATAGACTCTTGCCTTCTATATACACTGTAATCCCACAAGTAACGCACATTTAACTTGTGCACATTCAGCTTTACACGCTTGGCAACTTAATTAAAAAGGGGGTGTAAAGAGGACATGCATCTGGTGTGTGTGTGTGTGTGTATGGAAACTTGGGCAGTCCCTCCCGCTATTCATCTCAATGTGTTTCGACTATACCTGATTTTGGCTTTAGGTGTGCTCTGAAATGCAACCTTGGGCAAGTTGAGGGCTTGCTGTATCGCTGGACTGTGGCTCCCATCAGCCCCTGCTTCGTATGGCTGTGCTTGGCTGGGGCTGATGGGAGTTGTAGTCTAACAACATTGCCAGGCTATGTTCTGCCTCCACGATGGTTGTGTTCTGCTTCCAAAGGCAGGATGATTCTGAATGCCAGTTGCTGGGAATCCCAAGTGAGGAGACTGCTGCTGCTGCTGCTGCGGTACTCAGATCCTGCTTTTAGGCATCTCATAAGTATCTGGCTAGGTCCTCTGAGAGAAAAGGATGCTGCACTAAACAGGCCTCTGGCCTGATCCAGGAGGGCTCTTCCAGTCTGGGGAAGTGGAACCTTCTTAGGCAACAGGAATCCGTTGGTTTTATGGCCGGCACGTGATGTTCTTTCCTCTCGTAAAAGTTTGCCAGTTTCGCATCTTCTGTAGGTGTCCTTTTGCCTGCCAAACCAAGCGGGTGCCCGGCTCCCTTTGAAAACGAGCCGTCCCTGAGCCCATTTTGGCTCACCTGGTCCCTGGAGCCGTTGGCCTTGAAATGAGCCGATGAGCTTTACAAGGGCTCTTTGTGTGCCTTCCAGATCGTCTTCTCTCTCTCTCTCTTTCTTTCTTTCACTGTGCCAAATTCCGTTTCCAGTGCCCTGCCCTGCCCAGGAGGGGATGTACATCATTCAGAGCTGGAGAAGGAGGTTGGAACCTCTCCCTCCCTCTCTCTTTCTCTCTCCTGGAGAAACTTCTCACCGTTGGACCTCTCCATCTCCCCACCCATCCCCTTTGGATAAGAGATGTCTGGAGATTGTTCAGGGCTGAGCATCACACCAGGAGAGGTGTTGGGTGGGCAGGGAGATGCAGGGGCTGTTCGCCACTGCACTAGTTCTAAAAGAAGTGGCCTAGCTGTGTTTCTCGGCTGTTGTCGGATCACAACTCCCATCGTCCCTGAGCACTGCCGCTGCAAGTTGGGATGATGAGAGGTGCAGTCCCAACGGCAACTTGGGGACCCAAGGTTGAGAAACATTGCTGGAGTAAGTCCCTTGTTTGAGTGACCTGGGAGATGCTGCTGCTCAGTGGGAGAGCATCTGCCTTGCAGCATGCAGAAGCTCCAAGGTTCAATCTGTAGCATCTTGAGATAGGGCTGGGAAAAGACCCCCCTGCCTGAAACCCCGGAGAGCTGCTGCTAGTCAGTGTAAACAAGACTGTGCTGGATGCTTGAGCTCAGTGGAGCACTTGCTTTGCATGCAGAAGGTCGCCTGGCTTCAATCCCCAGAGTAGTTTAACTCTCAGTCCCTCTTCCCAGGGAACTCTGGGAATTGTAGTTCTGTGAGGGGGAATAGGGGGAGTCTCGTGACCGCGCTCAGCACCCTTAACAAACTACAGCTCCCAGGATTCTTTGGGGGAAGCCATTCCTGTTTCTAAAGTGCTTTGAATGAATCCTAGAATTGTAGAGTTGGAAGGGAGCCTGTGGGTCATCTAGTCCAACCCCTGCAATGCAGGAATATGCAGCTGTCCCATATGGGTGACCTTGGCATTATCAGCACCACGCTCTAACCAACGGAGCTGTTTCCTCAATGAATAGTGCAGTGTGGCTGAAGAGCAGTTATTATGGGTTTAATGGTATGGTTGGAGGCTACCTCCCCAAGCAGTTGCATGTTGATGTTCCCTGCAGTAGACTCTTCCTTCGCAGCCCCCACTAACTTGTCGCTAGCTGGGTTCTATGGCTCCATCTTGTACCACCTCAAAACTTAGTGTAAGTAGTGTCAGGGCTGAGCGTGAGCTGTGAACCCCAGCTCACGTCATCTGTGGACAGAGCTGTGAGGACAAAGGGCTACCTCCAGCACAGATGACGTGAGATTTGAATAAGAATATTATTATTCTTTGGAATTTGCTGCCAAGGAGTGTGGTGGAGTCTCCTTCTTTGGAGGTCTTTAAGCGGAGGCTTGACAGCCATCTGTCAGGAATGCTTTGATGGTGTTTCCTGCTTGGCAGGGGGTTGGACTGGATGGCCCTTGTGGTCTCTTCCAACTCTATGATTCTATGATTCTTTTATTATTCTTTATTGAATTTACATACAGCGGTACCTTGGTTCTTGAACGGCTTGGCTCCCGAACAAATCGGCTCCTGAACGCTGCAAACCCGGAGTAAGTGTTCTGGTTTGCAAATGTTTTTCAGAAGCCGAACATCCGATTCAACTTCTGCTTGAGTGCAGGAAGCTCCTGCAGCCAATTGGAAGCCACACCTTGGTTTTTGTACGGTTTCGGGAGTTGAACAGACTCCCAGAATGGATTTAGTTCGAGAACCAAGGTACCACTGTACCGCCCTATACCCAGAGGTCTCAGGGAAGAATATGGGAAGAATAACAGCAGCCTACCTCATAGGATCATTGTATTACTACTACTACTGCTACTACTACTACTACTACGTTTACATCCCACCTTTCCTACAAGGAGCTCAAGTTGGTGAACATGATTCTCCACCTCTCCATTTTATCGTCACAACAACCCTGCTATGTAGGTTATTCTGAGAGATGGTGGCTGGCCCAAGGTCACCCAAATGAGCTTCCTGACTGAGTGGGGATTCAAACCCTGTTCTCCCAGGGCCTAGTCCAATGCTCTAAATGTAAACTATTTACAAGGCACTTGGGGACACCTGAGCTGGGCATTTACAAATGCCAAATCGTGCTGTCTTACAGTTCACGCGATCCTTTTCCTACCTTGAGTTACGCTTCGTCCCATTGCCTGCTCTGAGCACCTGGGGCTGTTTTTGCTCTGGTCGCCGGTTTGCCAGAGGCAGGTGACCGGCACACCGTGTCCTTGCATTCTCTGCTATCTCCCGTTCTTCTGTTTGTTTGTACAAGAGTTGTTCTGTTTGTCCGTTTTGCTGCTACGGAAAGTCGTGGCGAATACTGACTTCACGGGCAAAAAAAGCCTGTTCTGTGAGATGCTTAAAAATACAACCTGCTAGTTTGATTTATCCTTCAGCGCGAGTGCCAAAGAAGCTTTTGCCTAGAGGCCCCTTAAAAACTTGGTGACGTGCATATAATGCCAGGTTTCGGTTAACCAACAACCCCTCTTGCCCCCCCCCCCATTCCTGCCACAACAAGATTAGTTTGCCTCAAGCTGGGAACACACTGTGATCGGGACCTGTGCTAATTCTCAGCTGTCTTCACCCATCGTGCAAACGTGCTACCTTCTGGGATGGCGCAAAGAAAATGCTCAGGTGCTGTTTCAAAGAAAATTGCTCTGTAGTTGCCAGTCCATTGACCAGAGGATATGTGATTCTCAGGCCACGTCCCTAGCGTTGCAAGCCTTTCTTCTGCACAAGTTTACTCAAGAGTCGGCCGTATATAAGACAAACCTGCTGGATCAAGCCAAATGGCCCTCCCACCAAAGAGAAAACCAACTACCAGACTTTTAGGAGACACCTGAAAGCAGCCCTGTTTAGGGAAGCTTTTAATGTTTAATAGATTATTGTATTTTAACATTCTGTTGGAAGCCGCCCAGAGTGGCTGGGGAAACCCAGCCAGATTGGCGGGGTATAAATTATTATTATTATTATTATTATGGTCCAGGATTTTCTGCTCACAGTGACCCACCAAGATACCTGTGGGGAACCAGCAAGCAAGGTCTGAGCACAAGCTCCTGCTGTTTCCAGCAAACTGGTCTTCAAAAGCATTACTGCTTCCAGCTATGGAGACAGCATAGCCATTGTGGCTTGATAGCCTTCATGGATTTGTCAAAACCTCTTTTATTTATTTATTTTGAAGTCATTTTTATTGGTTTTACAAATGCAAAGTACAAATAAGCAGAGATTTTATTTTTTAAAAAAATCTATATAAAGAGATTCTCCAAATCTTGGGACTCCCCTCCCCCCCAAAGTACAAATAATCCAGAGATTTTATTTTTTAAAAAAATGGATATAAAGAGATTCTCGGTTTAAACATCTACTACTGCATATAAACATCATCCATACTCCCAATTTTTATATCAAACCATGGTAATTTTTACACTGCAAGTGAAATCAAAATCCTGCTTTTGTTTCCATCTGCTTACATTGGTATCTTAAGTAACTTATACATTTCCCCCATTCTTTTATAAAGTTTTTGTCCTCTTGGTTTCTGAGTTTCCCAGTCAGTTTTTCATGTACGGAGCAACAGCCGCCCGGATGCTACTAGCCCAGAAATGGAAAGTAGATAAAGTCCCTACCCAGAGAAGAATGGCAAACCAAGCTGATAGACTGATGGCAAAACTGACTGTCAGAATCCCTTTTAAAGCCGTTCAAGTTGTTGGCCATCACTGTCTGCTGTGGGAAGGAGTTCCACAGTCTCTGTGCTGTGTGAAGGAGGACTTTCGTTTCTCTATCCAGAATATCCAGCTTCATTGGATGTCTCTACCAGTTCTAGCGTTAACGAGGGCAGGAGAAAACCTTTTCTATATCCGCTCTGCACGCCGTGCATAATTGTGTATAAACTTCTCCTCTTATTTGCCTTTCCCCCCCCAACTAAAGTCCAAAACGCTGCAACTTTTCTTCCTGCGGGAGTCGCTCCGTCTCTTTGATCCTTTTGGTTGCCCTTTTCTGAACGTTTTCCAGCTCTGCACGCCGTGCATAATTGTATCTTCTTCTCCTCGAGGTGAGGCCGATGAGGACACTAAAAAATTCCAATCGGAGGCAAAAGATCTGCGGGAGTCCTCCGTCTCTTTGATCCTTTTGGTTGCCCTTTTCTGAACGTTTTCCAGCTCTATAATATCTTCTTTGAGGTGAGGCGATGAGGACACTGACAATCGGAGGCAAGATCAAGACCGTTTTTTTTTTTTTCCCTAAGAGGCTGGAGGCAGAGTTCGAAATTAGCCAGGTGCCAGCCGCATTTTGCGACCGGCATGGGTCCAACTGCGACCGCGTGGAGATCTCTGGATGCCAGGTTGGCAACTAGGGGAAGCAGAATGTCACTTAGAGAAGGATCTGAAACATTTTCCTTTGTTTTATTCTGGATTGTTTTATTGGATGTTTCAATGTGTCGTCAGCCGCTTTGATATATTTAAAATATAAAGTGGTATAGAAATGAAAACTCTGCGCAGCATCCCATTCAGTGCAGCTCTTTCTTTTTATAATCATAAGGACTAGAACCCTAATTTATTTTGAGGGTAAAGGAGTTAGATCCGTGAAACAGCACCAGCCTTTCAAACAAGGTCCCCGCATTCAATCCTCGGCATCACAGGATCCTATTCCTGGCAACCTGTTACTCTGTGGCTGAGAGAGTGTCCCTGGTTGCTGATTTGCTGCTGGGCCACGTTCAAGGTACCTGTGCTAATTCACAAAGCCCCTAACTTACTCAAAGTCCCTTAGACCTGGTGAGAGAGATCCTCTGATCCCTGGTTGCTGATTTGCTGCTGGGCCACGTTCAAGGTACCTGTGCTAATTCACAAAGCCCTAAATAACTTTTCCCAAAGTCCCTTAGCCTCTGTCGAGATCCTCTGATGGGACACTTTCACTGCTCCCCCACGTGGCCCCTGAGGTTTGGCTGCCCTTCGCTAGGGACTGAGCCTGTGGCAGGCCTTGCCCTGTGGAACTCCCTGCCAGTAGAGGTTCACCAGGAACCATCACATGACTTTTGAAAACTTGGTTGTTGTTGTTTAGACCGGACTTTGCAACGTGATCTTTTCTTTTAATCGAATCAGTCTTTGGTTGGTCGATGATGGTCGTTTATGGCTTTACCGATTGCTCTGTGTTTTGTCAATTTTATCTGCACGTCGGAGTCCGCCTTGCTATATCATGAATCTGTAAATAAATGGATTAACTTAAGGAGATAGATTTAAACTGGGCCTAAGTCATACAGCATCTGGCTTGCACATAGAAGATCCCTGGTTCAGTCCTTCGTGTCTCCAGGTAGGTGTGGGAACGTCCTG
Source organism: Lacerta viridis (assembly GCA_900245905.1). Taxonomy (NCBI): domain Eukaryota; kingdom Metazoa; phylum Chordata; class Lepidosauria; order Squamata; family Lacertidae; genus Lacerta; species Lacerta viridis. The sequence continues at coordinate 60,705 of OFHU01002887.1, forward strand.
GAAGAGATGTATCCTTGACATGACCCACCAGTGATGTTTCCCTAAGCTGACAGCTCTGAGGCTGTGTGTGCTTGGCTGGAGAATGAGAACAGGTGTGCTGGGGCGGCTGCTTTTTCAGGAAGTCGGGCAGAGAGGCGTGTCTGGGACCTGGTGCTGGCCACCTGCTCCTCTGTGCCCTTCCCGGCAGGTACACAATATCATTTGCAGAATGAGTTGACGGGCTGTGCCCCGCCGTTTATCATTTGCAGAATGAGTTGACGGGCTGTGGTGCCAGCAGGCTGCCATGTGGAGGAGACTCCCTGTAGGGATGTGAATAGATGCTAGGATATAGTTTACTAGAATTGGATAGGATATATTTTTTTAGATGTGATCCTTCTTCACATTTGTGAGGAACGGTATCCCTTTGCAGCTTAAAAAGAAGCTTAGTTTTTAATTTTAATTTATTGCTCTTTGTTCTCTTCATCTCATCAGCGATCCAGAATATATATAGTCATACCTTGGATCCCGAATGCCTTGCAAGTCAAACGTTTTGGAACCTGAATGTCCGACGCGACGCCTCCCGCAGTGTCGTGGCTTCTGATTGGCTGCAGGAAGCTTCCTGCGGCCAATCGGAAGCCGCTCCTTGGCTTTCCGAACATTTTGGAAGTCGAACGGACGTCTGGAACGGATTCCATTTGACTTCCGAGGTACCACTGTATAGCTATGCACTGTCTTTTAATGGTGTATCTATTGTGCATTCTGTATCATATGAAGAGAAGGCGTATTTCTTTGTCGTGGTGGTTGAAATGACCACGATGGTCGCAGCAACAAATAAACTGAACAGTACAATATAGCTATGCCCTCTCCCTGTCAGGACACAGTGAGAGTGTTTTTCACAGTGTTCTCTCTAGCAAACTTACAGGAAAACTCTGTGAGGATCGGCTCTGACCCTGCACCTATCTAGCAATCGTGAATTGTTGGTTTTGACTGCACTTTAAATATCTCACTCCCTGACAGGGCCTGTTTTGGGGTTCAGTTGAAAATGTAAAACCTAGAGATTGGAAGGCCTGGAAAAACTCCCAGAAAATAGGGGGAGGAAACCCAGGTTTTCCCCGTCCCTTCCCATCCCTATTTTTCCGGTCCCCCCCCCCCCGCCCAGAAGCCTGCTCCAGAGGGCTCTTGTTCTGTTTGGATGAGCACACAGGAAGCAGGATTGCGGAATCGCATGGCTGCGTGTGCTAACCTACCTGGTTGCTCTTATGTCTTGATTAGCAGCCTTGCAGCTGGTCGTCTTTTGGGTATTTCAAGAGACGAAACAAAAAAACTCAGTGTGGCTTTGAAACCAGTGGCTGATTCAAAATTGCATCTCCTTGTTGTATAGCGTAGACTTAAGACCTGCTCCTTCAGACTCGGGAACTACTGTGCAAAAAAATATTCTTTATGATATCATAGAATCATAGGGTTGGAAGGGATACCCTGAGGATCATCTAGTCCAACCCCCTGCAAGGCAGGAATATGCAGCTGTCCCATACGGGGATCGAACCTGCAACTTTGGCGTTATCAGCACCACACTCTAACCAAATGAGCTATCCGGGCACACTTTAAGAGGTGCCCAGATGCATAGCAAACAGACCAGCTTCCCCAGATATTCCCTTCTGTTCCAGACCAGCCTTGAACCCAGACTTTCTTGCCGAAATAGTATAATGCAATGTGATATTTGATTCAGTTTTCAGTTTAAAGATGGAAAACTGTGGTTCTAGTCCTCATTAAGAAGTGTACATTCCAAGGAGCTCTGTTGTTCAGCTTTTGTTTCTACAGTGCTTGGCTGTCATATTGGCTAGCTGTCGTTTTCAGCAAAGGAAGGTTCAAGAACCAATTGTTGCCTGGAATTGCATGGAAGTTTTGCCAAGAATCATCTTGTAGTTCCTTGGACTTGTTTCCCCCTAAATCTCCTGCTCCAATCCTTGCTTGGTTCTGTGGCCTGTAAGGGATGTGCTGGGTATCAACTCAGTTTTTTCCTTTCCCCCAGCCTAGCCTACCTCTCAGGGTTGTTGTGAGGACGAAATGGTGCTCTTAAGTCTCTCTGTGCTCTGAAAACAGGCTTTCTGTAACCTTCTCGTAGGTCTTCTGTGTTCAGCAGGTCAAAGATTTGGTCGGGCAGTTTTAAAGCATTACCTCAGCTCAACAAAAAACTTTAATCATCAACCAACCTGATACTTATGTTAGCTCCAAAAGTAAATAGTTAGAACTCTTTAGTGTGGAAACAATGAAATTGCCTTTTAAAAATGTAGCTGTTATAATAAGGATTATTATGACTCAATTTATAATGTGCCAACAATTTTGTGCAAAGTTTAAAAAGCAAGACAGTACTGTGTATTAATTTAATCTACCTTTTTAAACAATGTTAGAGAAGATATAAATGAGAACGCTTTCCCCTCTTGGCTCAAAAGCCCAGATCTGCCTGCAGTTGCAAAATTAATAAGAAATAAGAAGAGGAAAATTAAACTGAAATAACACGTAGCTGTGTCTATTTAAAAAGCAAAAAGCCATTTTTAAAAGCCAATTTTAAAGCTGTAAGCCAGTTCCTTCAAAGCAGCATCGAAGCTTCATGGAATATTTTTTTGCAATATTTGACAATTAGCCCTACCTGTTCTCAGTCGCAGTTCCCTTGGAGTGACCTGGGAGGCGAGTTCAAAAGCTGCCCTCCTTAAGCCACAGGTATAACGTTATTTACTACATTTAAATCTCGCCTTTTCGCCAATGAGCTCAAGGTGGTGTCTACCTGGTTCTAAAAAAAAGACGTGGTTAAAAGTGCACAGTCAGAAATTACTTTTCAGCAAATATTTTTATTCACAGGTTTCCAAAATACGCAGGCAACAAACGTTTAAGCAGATTCACAGTGCAACTGTTGCAGTGCAGATGTTACACTTTTGCAGTGGAAATGATTTATTTGTTGTAAAGTAACAGCTATACGGGTTTATTTTATTTTATTTTTTTGCTATCCAGCCGGATGATGAAATTGCGGAGAGTTAGAATTCCCCTGCCCCACTGGGACCCCTGGCTTTTTAGTGGTGCGGGGCTTGAAGGGCTCTCCCTTGTTATTTTGATCCTGCTCTCTGTGAACTTTCGGAGACTGGAGGTTGGTCTTATTTCTTCACTCAGGCTAAGAGGGGATTAGCCCATATAAGGAGAAAACTATGCTCTTCCTTCCCTAATTTTCCCTTTCTCCCTTTCTCTTCCTTCTCTCTCCTCTCCTGCCCTTCAGCCAGGTTTCCTCCCCTCCCCACCTCTCTGCCCCGTCTTTACCCATCCTGTGCTTGCATTCCTCTGCCCCATTGCCGCCTCCATGCATGCCCCCCCCTCCAAATACCAGCAAGATTCCCCCTATAACTTTTTTTTCTGCCAATGCATTCCTGAGGGCTGGGCATGGAGGGGATTGTGTGTGCTCCAGCAAAGGGTGGGTGGAAAAAGGAAAAGGGTTGGTGCGCAGCTGCAGTCCATGGCAGATTCGGGAGGATTGGTACATCTGGCACAGCATCGCTGACTCTGACCGGCAGCAGCAGCTCTCCAGGGTGTCAGGCAGGGGACGTTCCTATCCCTACCTAGAAATGCCGTTGGGAATGGAACCAGGGATCCTTCTGTATGCAAAGCAGATACTCAGCTATCTGTTGGCCCATCTAGCTCAGTGTTGTCTGCACTGACTGGCAGCAGCTCTCCATGGTTGCAGGCGAAGGACATTTGCAGCCCTCCTCGGAGTTGCCAGGAATTTAAACTGGGACTTTATGCATGTAAGGAAGATAGATGCTCTGTACTACAAAGCTGTGCCCCTTTACTGATTCAGACTCCTGGTCCATCTAGCTCAGCACTGTCTACACCAGGGGTCGGCAAGGTGCACCTCACCTGGGCCAGTTCACTCCAGCGGAGATCCCTCCATGGGCCAGATTGTGCGTGCACCTGAGCACACGCACCTGTGATTTCCGGCGTCTGCGCAGATGCAATTTCTGGCGCCGCAGAAGCGAGTCCCTGTGCCATGCTGGTTTAGTGCAGTGTGTGGGGGCTCGCCGAGGAAGCGACTTGGTTCGGGGGGCGGCTTGTGAGCCGGTTAAACGACCCCCGTGGGCCACTTGTGGCCCTTGGGCCTTAGGTTGCCTATCCCTGGTCTACACTGACTGGCAGCACTTCAAGCAAGTGTCCTACCTGGACATGCTGGGAATCAAAACTGGGACTGTCTATATTATTATTATTATTATTATTATTTTAATTATGCAAAGCAGATGCTCTGGCACTGAGCCACGGCCCTTCTCTCTGCTTCCTACCTAGCCAGGTAACAAGGCCAACCCCCAAGGGGTGGGGAGAGAACAGCCAGGTGGGGTGGAAGATAAGGAATTCTGAGTCTTTACCTGTTTGGTTCTCCTCCCTCCCTCCCCCTTTCTTGGGGCTCACCTGTTCACCCAGCTAGTTGGCGAAGGGAAGGCCGACTGGCACACCTGCACAAGCTGCCTCCCGGAACTCGCCTGCCGCTGCCTCGGCTGGCACAGGGCAAGGTCCTGGCTGGGTGCCACCTGTCCTCGGGTTGGCTGGTGTTTGAATGCCTCTTTTGTCTCCCGTTCACCTTGAATCAAGGGCTCCAGGTTGCGCCCCCCCCCACCTTTGGGTGGGGAGGAGGAAATGTGGGGTGTGGCAGGCCACCTTTGCTTCGGGGGGGGGGGTCTCCGTGCAGAAGGGAATGAGGGTGGGTTAAGTTCCTGAAACACTTCCCCACCCCCTCCCCATACTGCTTGTGGCGTGGATTATAGCATTTTTGTAGGCAACTGGATTTGGGCTTTTTCTTCTAATCCAGGAGGGAGTGAATGGTTTTTATCACAAATATGTTAAATGATTTTTTTAAATAAAAAAATATTGTTTTAATATAAGACCGAGAGACATGGAATGGCCCAAGGTCATTCAGAGGGGTTCATGGCTGAGTGGGGGTTCAAACCCTGGTCTTCCAAGTACTAGCCCCGTGCTCTTAAGGGGGGGGGGCGCTCCACACTGGCCCTGAATTTCAGCAGGGTGTTTGCTCTAATCAGAGGTTTTCAACCTTTTTGGGTCCACGGCTCCCTGGACCAACTGCATTCTTTCTGCAGCACCCCTGTGGGGCTCAGGGGCCCAGTTGTGTCACCCCTCGCCTGCAGAGCCGGAAACCCCTCACCCATTTTCAAACACCCTCCCTTGTGGAGTGTTCCCTCTTCTTCCTCTCTCCTTCTCCTTGGGAGTCCTCTGGGCAGCTACAGCTGCCGCCCCTGGTCTCTGAGCTTCTGCCCCTGCCCCAAAGAAGGGTGCCTCCTCACACTGCCCCATGGGGGCCTGAGAAGCACCCCATGGCCAGGCCCAGAGGCACCATTCACCTGGGGAGCTTGTAGCCGGGGCTGCAGCTGTGCAAGCCTTTGGGAGGTAGAGACACGAGAGGGCATCAAAGGAAGGAGGGAAGGAAAGAGGGACTGAGGCCAGTGTGGCCTGCGGCACCCCTGACCAACATTCAAGGCACCCCAGGGTGCCACAGGACACTAGTTGGAAACTGATATAGAAAAATAGGGGTGGTTGGCTTTTGCTACCCAACTCCTCAAGGGACTGGGGAACTGCCTGAACCACTTGGGCTCTTCTCTTCTTGTGTTATCCAGTGCAATTTCCTGTCACCTTCCTTATAACAAATAGTCTGATACTTTAGAGTAGTGGGTTTGTTGTGCAATACCTCCCAACTCACTATAATTGCACAAACTGAAATTGCCAGTGATATAGAAAAAATAGGGGTGGTTGGCTTTTGATGCCCCACCTCTCCAAGGGACTGAGTCCCCTAAGTCCATGATAGGTCAGAGATGAATGACAGGATGCTGTGAAAGCAGGGCAGATCTTTATTTTTCTGTTGCAACAGAGTTCCCTCCCCTCCTAGCAAGGAGGCAAGAGAGACCCAGAGCCCAGAAGAAACATCTCTTTTAAGCGTTTGCATTTTGGCGTGGAGAAGGGCATCCTCTCTACAAACAGTCAGAAATTACATCTCCCATAAAGTGGGGTTGCTGTGGCTCAGGCAGGCCAAGGTGTGCTATTCCTGAGGATTTAGCAAGTTTTACATAGTTCCAGGCACAGTTTACACAAAACATTAGCATTTGATAAGACAATCAGGATGCCAGCAGACATCTCTGGATGCAGAGCATCTGGGCAAACAATGACAATACAGAGGAGGTTCATAGATATAGGAGAGGAATCCCTTCAGGAACTTCTCCTGTTTGCTATCTGCCTACCTGTTCTCAGGCAAGGGGGATTAAGGAGGCAGAGGAAATATTTAGTTTTTGGATTGCTCTCCTGTACTATTTTAGACATGTGGCTTTTATACTTATCTATGTGTGTTTACCTTGTGCAATTATCAACAGTTATTCTATACAGTTGTTCCTTGGCTCCTGAACGCCTTGGGGGTCAATTAAAAACCCGGAAGTGAGTGTTCCAGTTTTCCTGCAGCCAATCGGAAGCCGCACTTTGGAAGCCAAATGTTTCGGAAGTCAAACAGACCTCCGGAACGGATTCTGTTCGACTTCCGAGGTACGGCTTTATTTGAGACCTAAAATTCCTATAACAAAACCGAGTAAAACTTAGTTGAAAAGTGCTCACAGGTCACTAATCTCTCTCTCCTGCTGTTGTGCAGGAGAGCTAAGTGTAGCATCCAGGGTGAGGGCAGTGTACCAGAGTCTGGGAACGTAACATTCTCAAAAGCATGGGTGGCTGGCTCCCCGCCCCCATCCTTCTGGAGCTCCTGCCTGTGTGGGATGCAAATCTTGTTCCTAGGATGCTCAGCTACCTCCATCTAGGAGTCCGAGTCCAGGAATGCCTGCTTTCAGTGGGAGAAGGACATGGGTATGAATCCCTTTGGAATTCCAGCCTGGCTAATTCGAATTGGTGAATTAAGCACCACTCACCGCTCACTGGGACCTGGCTCTGCTTAGCAAAAGGGCAGTGGTGGCAAATGGTCACAGTCTTGTACCTGGATCACCCCGATACACACTCGCCATCTGTAACTGCCCATCTTTGGACTCCCCTTCTCCTTCATTTTGAGGGTGCATGTTTTACTGCTCCCTCCACACACACCCCTCCTCAAAAACTGCAAGCTGCAAAATTTGAAAAAAATATAAGGGAATTCTTTGCAAAGTCCCATGAGAACCGAGTCTTTTTGAAAAGAGGGCGGTGTGGGGAGAGAAACTCAGTTGTGCTTTCTTTTTCTTTGACGAGGTTCTCCCAGAACTGGTACAAAGGGCAAAAAATGCTTTGTGAATGCTTAAAAACAAAAGGAAACTTAAAGGCAGTTGTGAAATCAAACTCAGAGCTTGAATGCAGTAAAAGTATGGGGGGAAAGTTTTCCCCGCTCACTTTTTACGTACTTCTTATTCCAGTATGAGATTGTGTTTGGCTTTCAGGGTTGATGGGAAATTTAAAAAATTGTTGACTCTGTGAACACCACATGTTCAAAGCACATTGCTTTTTCCCGATGAAAAACAATCCTGGGAACTGTAGTTTACCCTGTCACGGCACCCTAGTTCCCGGCACCCTTCACAAACTAAGTTCTCAGGATTCTTTCCCCCCCCCCCAGGGGAGTCATGTTGCTTTGAAGTTATGATGTGTATGTATCCTGGATCAGCCCCCAAGTCCCACTGCAGGGCAAATGGAGGGCAGGCGGTGGTTTTAGCTGGGGTATAGGAAGAGGGTTATATCTGGCAGGAGTTGTCTAATAGATGAACAGCTAGAGAGGTCTGGTTTGAAGCTTGCTCCTGCTTGGCCTACCTTCCAGGGCTGTTAGGAGGATAAAAGGGGACCGCCCCATGCTCCTTGGAGGAAGAGCATCATACAGATGTGGAATGCTATTTCATTTTTGAAAAACTACTACATTATAAGGTCTAGCAAGTTTACGTGTCTGCTAAAACCTGAACCTGGGTTACACCTATCCATATCTGCCTGTAGGTGTAGGCCGCTGGTGTTTATACTGTCAGAAAATAGGCAGTGCCTTTTTCTAATGGCCTAACTCCCCATCTAAAAGGACTCAAGAGTCCCCCAAGTTTATCGGTCAGAGACGATTGAGCGCAGGCTGTGAAAGCAAGGCTGATCTTTATTAAGAGTTCTGGTAACAATACAGACAGACAACAGAAAAAATTGGAAATGCGCATCTGGGTAAAAGGAAGGCCCCTTGTCTGAAAACATCGAAGGCTCCTTGCGTTGCCTGCTCCAACATCTGGATTTTGCTTCTCAAGGCACTGCTCCCTGTTGCTCTCCGCCCCTGGTCTGGGAAAACAGCGGTGCCTTGGCCCTGCAGAGTCCTGCTTGCCTCCAGCTGCCTCTCCGCCTAGCTAACTCCCTGCTTTAAATTGAGGCCCTGTTTTTCTAGGCCGGCCGCTCGTAACCGTTAATTTCCTGCCCGGCGGGGGAGCGTGAGCCGGGGCCGCAGCATGTCCTGTTCTTCCCAGGGCGCAGGGCAGCCCGGGACGCCGAATTTTCCCTGCGCGCTCCTCTTGGAATCCGCTCTGCGGCTCCCAGCAACCTCTGGCCGCAGAGCAGGGCTGGCCTGTTTGTGTTAGCAGGGGCCGGAGGGCTGCCTCTGGCCTCCGCCCTCCCTGGGCTGCTTACGTGGCCTTGGGGTCTCTCTCTCTCTCTCTCTCTCTCTCTCTCTCTGTCTCTCTCTCTCTCTCTGTTGCACATTTGACGACTGCCCTTCCTACCCCCCCCCCAAGTTGCAATTGCTTCCCCCCACCCCTCAAAACCAAAACCTTTCCAAGCATTTCACATCTGTCTGCCCCGGGCCCCTGGAAGCCAGGCAAGTCCGAAGTTTCTGCCTTTTTCGTTTGTCTGTTGGGTAGGGTTGACGGTTGTGCAGCCTTGAAGCATTTGCGAAAAGTCCCAGGTGGGACCGGGAGAGACTACCTGCTGGAAATCCAGCAGAGCTGCTGCCAGTCAGTGCAGGCAATACTGAGCTAGATGGGCCAGTGGTCTGACTTGCTATAAGGCACCTTCCAATGTTCTCACTTGGGAAAGGGGTCTCCAGGTCGGCTTTGCTTCATAAAGCACTGGAGAGCTGCTGCCAGCCAGTGCGGTCTGGCTTTTGTAGAAAGCCGCTTTCTACCTTTTCAGGAAGGCTTCTGTCCCAGGGGTGTAGGAGAGGGTTGCCGAGACAAAGAACCACATAGTTGCGCTGGCTGGAAGAGTAAACTGGTAGCACCAACCAGCCCCTTCTCTCAATCCTCTTGTAGGTCTGCTCTCCCCGGTATTCAGAGGTAGACTTCCCCTGGACCTGTAGGTTCTACTGCCTAATAGTGGCTAAACGATCCCTTCTCCATGCATTTGGTTTAATACCCTCTTGAAGCCGGTGACCTTCGCTCAGCACATCTTGTGACTTCAAATCCTGTAAATTAATGATGCATTCGGCAAAGATGCCCCCCCCTTGCTCGTGTATATAGAGGACTGATTGGGTGGCATATCATGACGGGTATGCCCCCCCCTCTTTTCAGTGTGGGCTGGAGAAACTCGGAGCAGGGAGCTCATCTCTTGGGTGTTTTAAGGAGGTGCCAAGGCTGTGCGGAGAGTTCTGAAGTGGTTCTGTGCCACCTCTCGGGGCTCTGGTGTGCTCTGGCTCTTTCCAGATGCTGCAGCAGCTGTTAGTGACCTCTTGCCTTCAGCATCCAAGGGGAAATGCCGCGGTGGAGCCCCTCCCTTGTTGCTTGGCTTGGCACTGTCCTTCCCCGTCTAACTATAGCTGTGCCAGTAGCCAGCGCCCTAGTGGGTGATGGACAGATGTTTCCGCCATTGATTGCCCCACATACCACATGAGCAGGAACTGTTTTCCAGGCTAGGTGGGCAAGATGGGTCCCCAGTTCTTTCTGCGCCAACAGGAAGACCTCAGTGCACATCGTACCACACTCTGTTGCCTTGGGTTTCTGCCTCCCCACACTGTGTGCTTCTGTGTGCAGTGGTTTTAAGTTTTTAAAAAACTTATTTATATTTTTTTTTATTTATGCTTTTCCAGGTTTGTACATTTCACTAATTTTACAATCACTTTAACATTTTGAAACTTGACTTCCTTTCCCCCTCTTTCTGTGGTTCCTTAAATTTATTTTTTAATATCTTCTGCGTATCCAACTTTACTTAATTTGCTCATTTATTCCATCTACTTTAAATATATACTCTTAGGAAACTGCAGGTTATTACAATAATCCTGCCAATGTTCTTATCTGTTCACAATTTATCTGTTAAATATTCAATAAACCATTTCCATTGTTTTATTTAAAAAAAGTTTGTTATCTTGATTTCTTACTCTTCTGGTATGTTTTGCCATTTCTGCGTATCCTGTAAGTTTTTGTATCCATTCTTCCTTTTCTGGGACTTCTGCTTCTTTCCATTTTGGGGGCGAGTGACATTCTTGCATACATGAGTAAGTTTCTATACAGTTTGGGTAGTTCTGTCCTTATAATCCCCATTTTTTGTTTTTTTTAAAAACTGTTTTTAATACTACTTTTTTAATGGTTGTAATCTGCTTGAATGTTGGAAGTTAAGGGCAGATGAAAGAGAGAACGTCTTAGTTAAATTCTGGAACTCCCTGCCACAGGGACCTAGATGGCTTTAAAAGAGGATTAAATAAATTCATGGAGAAGAGGCCTATTGAGATGGTTATGCTCTGTCTCCACAGTCAGAGGCAGCAATGCTTCTGAATTCCTGTTCCAGGAGGAGAGAATTGCTCTTATGCTCAGGTCCTGCTTGCGGGTTTTCCGCTGATGCACATAGCTGGCCGCTGTGAGAACAGGATGCTGGCCTTAGATGGGCCATTGGCCCAACTGAGCAAGCTCTCCTTCCATTCTTGTGTCTGCAATATGGGAATTGCAATGCTGACCTACCTTACATGCTGCGTGGGGCTGATGGGAGTTGTAGTCCAAAACATCTGGAGGGCAACAGGTTGGGGAAGATTATTCTGACTGCAGTACCAACTCTCCTCTTATCTGTAAAGGGTCATGTGGCCAGCAGGGTCATGTGGCCAGCAGGACTAAACCGTTTCTGGTGCAACGGGACACTGTGACAGAAGCCAGAGCGCACGGAAACACTGTTTACCTTTCCGCCACAGTGGTACCTCTTTATCTACTTGCACTGGCGTGCTTTCGAGCTGCTAGGTTGGCAGGAGCTGGGACAGAGCAACGGGAGCTCACTCCATTGCGGGGATTTGAACTGCTGACCTTCTGATCGGCAAGCCCAAGAGGCTCAGTAGTTTAGACCACAGCGCCACCCATGTCCCCTCTTATCTATGTGCTTGTGTGTGTGTGTGTGTGTGTAAGAGAGCGAGAGCGCTGTTGTCAGCTGTGAAGGTGAGTTGTGTATGTGTGTTGGCGATCTCTGCAGATGCTGCAGGAAATGTCTTCGCTGTTGCCATTTGCTGCCTTTCCTCCATATTCCGTCTCTGAATCCCGTCGCTCTGGAGAGCAGCCTCTGCAGCACCCTTCCTGACTCAGACAAAAGGGGTCAGGAAATGCAGCTGTGGCGAGGCTGAATGCTGGGAAGCATGACCCCTTACTCCACCCCACATCCAGGAAATGAGACGGGGCCTGACTGCTGTACAGGGCTGAGCTGGGGGTAGAGAGATCGAGAGAGGGAGGGCCGTGGACAGGACCAGCAGGAAGTGGGACACCCGCAGTGGTGGCTTGGCTTTGATCAGGGGATGTCTCTCCCTCCAGATGTTCTCGGACTGCACTTTTCCATCATCCCCGGCTACAGACCATGCTGGCTGGGGATGATGGGAACTGCAGCCCAGAGATTTCCCTACGAGGAAAAGGTGTGCAGCGTTTGGGGCCTTATACTTCAGAGGAAAGGTGAGTTAATTGGGGACACAGCAGAAGCTTATGAAATGATGCAGGGCATGGGGAAAGGAAATAGAGGAAAGCTTTGCTTCCTCTCGCAGCTCATAGTTAAACTGCAGAACTTGGGATAGCTCAGTCGGTAGAGCATGAGGCTCTTAATCCCAGGGTCATGGGTTCGAGCCCCACGTTGGGCAAAAGATTCCCAGTTTGGGGTTGGACTAAATGACCCATGGGGTCCCTCGTAATTCTACAGTTCTATGAACACGCTCCAGTAGGAGTTAGTGACGGCCACTGCATGGGATGGCTTTTAAAAAGCACTAGACAGATTCATGGAGGAGAAGTCTTGTCGATGGCTACTAGCAAGTGCTTTTTTTCTTTAAAAAATGTTTAGGGGTACTCTCATTTTGACTCAAGAAAATCACTACTTTTTAGTTCAAATGGGGGAAAAAGAAATATAGTAAATGGACAAAAGTACAAAGATTCACAAAATGTTTAAGGATATGCATACCCCTGCATCCCCCCCAGGAAAAAAGTACTGGCTACTAGTCACAAATTTTTATACAGTGGACTCCTGCAACAGATTAAGTTTGAGAACCAAGGTACAACTGTACTCTGCCTCCACTGAGTACCAGTTGCTGGAGACCACAGGAAGGGAGACTGCTGCTCCTGTGTTCAAATCATTGCCTTCACAGGAGCATCTGGTCAGCTCCTGTGAGAATAGGATGCTTGACCAGATGGGCCACTGGCCTTATCCAGCAAAGCTCATCTTGTAGATAGAATATTCTTGTTGTTAATCTACACACACACACACACACACACACAGCCAACAACTGAAGGGCCAGAAGCTTGCTGCCCCTGTGCAAAGAGGCTAAAACATTTCAGGTGCCACCTGCAAAAGGGTGGGTTCCTGAAGGCACAGGGGGCAAAGGCGAAGGCGAGAAGGAATGTGGCCCAAAGAAGGATGCAGCCTTCTGGCCTTTTTGTAGCTGCTTCTTCAAGGCTGCCAGCCACAAAAGTGCAGCCGTTTGGCATAAGATGCGCACTGACCACTCTTTTGTAATCGGTGCATTATCTGTGACTGGGCTAGATGGCCCTTGGGGTCCCTTCCAGCTCTACAGTTCTAGGACTCTATCCTATAAAGCCCAACAGGGTCATGTTCAATAAAGTTCCTAAACCGGCCTTCCCCAACCTGGAGCCCTCCAGATGTTTGGGCCTATGAATCAACTGGGGCTGATGGGAGTTTAGAAACATTTAGAAGGTTGAGAGGAAGCAGATATTTTGAGAAGCAGATTTTTTTTTAAAAAAAACCTGTTCCATTCCAGGGTTCGAAATTAGCAGGGCGCCAGGCGCATTTTGCGCCTAAAGATTCTCCAATTTGCGAGCCCCTCAAGAAGTCTGGGTGCCTTTTTTTTGTTTGTTTTTTTGCGCCTGGCTGACACTCAAGGATTACCGAGATATTTGTGCTTTGAAGGCTTGAAGTATATATGTTAAGGATAGACAATATGTGGAGGAGTTTAGCAATAAGGAGTAGGGTGTTTTGAAAATTGAAGTATGGTACTAATATGTTTGTTGTAAACACCAAATTAAACAAAACAAAATCAAAAATTCTTTCCAGTAGCACCTTAGAGACCAACTGAGTTTGTTCTTGGTATGAGCTTTCGTGTGCATGCACACTTCTTCAGATACACTGAAACAGAAGTCACCAGATCCTTAAATATAGTGAGGGAGTGGGGAGGGGTATTGCTCAGAAGGGTGGTGGGAATGGGTGATCAGCTGATAGGTATGGAAAACCTGTTGACGACTCTTAGCTTTGTTATGTATAATGAGATAAGAATCCAATGTCTTTGTTCAGACCAGGTTTCTCCGTGGTTTTAAGTTTGGTGATTAGTTGTAATTCAGCCACTTCTCTTTCCAGTCTATTTCTGAAATTTCTTTGTATTAAGACAGCTACTTTGAGATCTTTTATAGAATGTCCTGGGAGATTGAAGTGTTCTCCTACTGGTTTCTCTGTCTTGTGATTCCTGATATCAGATTTATGTCCATTTATCCTTTGGCGTAGGGTTTGGCCTGTTTGTCCAATATAGAGAGCTGAAGGGCACTGTTGGCATTTGATGGCATACACAATGTTAGAAGATGAGCAATTAAATAGTCCTGAGATGGTATGTTTGATGTTGTTGGGGACCAGTAATGGTGTTGTCCGGGTTTATGTGGCAGCAAAGTTGGCATCTGGGTTTATTGCAGGCTCTGGTACCAGTGTCCATGTTGAGTCCTGTTGTAGTATTATTGTGGGTGAGGAGCTGTTTGAGATTGGGTGGCTGTCTGTAGGCGATGTAGGGTCTTCCTCCCAGAGCTTGAGAAAGAGAACTGTCATTGTCTAGGAGAGGTTGTAGATCTTTGATGATGCGTTGTACTGTTTTAATTTGGGAGTTGTATGTGATTACTAGTGGTGTTCTGTTATTTTCTTTTTTGGGTCTGTCTTGCAGCAAGTTCTCTCTGGGTATCAGTCTGGCTCTGTTGATCTGTTGTTTAACTTCATCAGGTGGATATTTTAGTTCTAAAAAGGTTTGCTGTAGATCTCTTAGGTGAGAGTCTCTGTCTGTAGAGTTGGAACAGATGCGGCTGTAACGTAGGGCCTGGCTATATACTATGGATTGTTTGGTGTGTTTGGGATGGTAGCTAGAAGCATGTAGATATGTTTGTCGGTCAGTTGGTTTACGGTATAAGGTGGTGTCTATGTGTCCATCCTGTATTTTTATAGTAGTGTCCAAAAAGTGTATTTCTTGCATAGATTGGTTCATTGTTAGGTTGATGGTGGGGTGAAAGTCATTGAATGTCTGGTGGAAGGTGTCCAGGGTCTGTTGGCCATGTGTCCAGATAATAAAAATATCGTCAATGTAACGCAGGTACAAGAGAGGTTTGAGTGGGTAGGAGTTTAGGAAACGTTGTTCTAAATCTGCCATGAAGATGTTGGCATACTGTGGGGCCATGCGGGTGCCCATTGCTGTGCCGCTGATCTGAAGGAACAGATCCTCCCATTCCCACCACCCTTCTGAGTAATACCCCTCCCCACTCCCTCACTATATTTAAGGATCTGGTGACTTCTGTTTCAGTGTATCTGAAGAAGTGTGCATGCACACGAAAGCTCATACCAAGAACAAACTCAGTTGGTCTCTAAGGTGCTACTGGAAAGAATTTTTGATTTTGTTTTGACTATGGCAGACCAACACGGCTACCCACCTGTAACTGGAACCAAATTAAACAGGTATTAACAATTTCTGCTAATTCCTGTTGCCGACTTCCCCCACCCAGTGGTCGACGAGACATTCTGGTTTGGCACCCACAACCCAAGTCCCAGAAGCCATTTGACTCCTAGCTTTTCTATCCCAGTTTCTAACATTGTTCCATTCCATGTTAAGTTGAAAGGCTTCTGTGCTGCAGATGCTATATCTCCAGGGGAACCTTCCTAGTCTGGGACCTGCCTCCCCCCTCCTGGTAACCAATAGCCCAGATTTTGGGGGAACTGGCTGCCCAGACTCAAGATGCCTCGAGCCTGAGGATAAATCACTACAAGCCAGTTTCTGCCTCAGCTTCGTAATTGCTGAAGGACTCTTGACAGTGGAAAGCAGGCGAGGGGGCGTTGTTGTTTTTTGCAAATCTTTTCAGGAATAGCATGTTTCTGTTTGTTCCCCCACCGCACACAAACTTCCCGCCTGTCTCTGCACACTTTCTTCCTGCCGACTGACTTCCATAAGATCCCCTACCAGCTTACATGGCATCGGCAGCCTGTCAGATGCCCCCAGATGCTTATCATAGCCTTGACAGACAAGGCTTAAGAATATAAGAAGAGCTAGATGGATCAGGCCAATGATTCATCTTATCCTGAAGCATCATCCCCTGGAACGAGGGATTGACTGTTAAACCACCCTGGGGATTGTAGCTCTGTGAGGGGACTAGGGGTTTCTTGACTCCCAGCAGCTTTTGCAAACTAAAGATCCCAGAATTCTCTTGGGGGAGGGCAGCCATGACAGTTTAAATGAGAGCCAGGGTGGTGTAGCGGTTAGAGTGTCGTACTAGGACCCGGGAGAGGCCCGGGTTCAAATCCTCCCTTGGCCTTGTGACGTTGGTCGCTGGTTGACCTTGGGCCCATCGCTTGGGCCTTCTCAGTCTAAATCTACCTCACAGGGTTGTTGTGTGGGCTAAATGAGGAGGGAGAGAACAATGTACAGTGGTACCTTGGGTTACATATGCTTCAGGTTACAGACTCTGCTAACCCAGAAATAACGCTTCAGGTTAAGAACTTTGCTTCAGGATAAGAACAGAAATCGTGCTCTGGCGGCGCAGCGGGAGGCCCCATTAGCTAAAGTGGTACCTCAGGTTAAGAACAGACTTAACCCGAGGTACCACTGTATGTTACCTTGCTTCCTGGGCGAAAAAAGGGGTCCTGCACTTTAAACGTATGATGCAAATGTAGCCCTTGCTCTTTTTTTAACGTCTGATTTTTTATTGGTAATTTTAATGCTGCAATTCCTGGAGTGGCTTGACAATCCATCCCCAGGGAACCATGGAAACTGTAGTTCTGCAAGGGAGGGAATAGGGACCTCCTAAGAGAACCCCTCGCAAACTGCATTTCTCAGGAGCCTCTGCAGGAAGCCGTGGCTGTTCAAACTGGCACGGTACTGCTTTAAGGGTGCACTGCTGATGAGCTTCTGATGCAACAAATCTGCCTTTATTTTTGATTTGTTAAATTAACTGTGACAATCCTTGCCCGCTGCGTGCTCGGAACCGGAGGGTAGGAGAGGGCACCCCTGCCTTTTGACCTCTGCAAGCGTTGTGTGTGGTTTGTGGTTCCCAATTGGAGACCACCACCTCTAGGGATTTTCCCCGCTGCTCAGGCCCGTGTGTGTGTTTGTCCAGCGATGCCATTCTTTGGGTGGAGGTCTCATGGGCACCGTCCGAGGCTTAGTGGCAGTCGTGTGCGTGAGTCATTGGGCTCCGTGCCGGGAGAGTGGGTGGCTGCGGAGACAGTGGTCCCCTGTGTCAGCCGGGACACTGCCTCCATTGTGTGCGCCGCCGCCCGGAATCTCGAGGGTTTCGAGCCAAGGTGGGCCAGAGTGGGGTGGGTGGAGCCAGTCTCTACGCTGCCCTTTATCCATCCCGGAGTGACCCATTGCCTTTTACGCTACCACCCCTCCATCCCCACACAGCTGGAGGCCACTCTGGACTTGACCGAACGGCGGCAGATCCGCTCCGCCATCCGGGAGCTGCGGCGGCAGGAACTGGAACGAGACGAGGAGGCGCTGGCATCCAAGCGCTTCCGGACAGAGCGCTGTGCAGAACGGCAGGAGAACAAGGAGAACGTGCTGAGGTGGGTCCTGGAAACCCCTTTCCTTTCCCCTCCAATCCGCTTGCTTAGCCTCTCCCCCCACTACTAAATAATTGCAGAATCGGTTGCGGAATTTCTAGGATTGCGGAATTTTTAGGGTTGCGGAATCTCTTGTGTTGCAGGTGGCTTTGCTGACGTGCGTTGCCCTCTACACACGTATCATGCTTTTTTTTCTTTTCTTTTTTTTTTAATATAAAATAGACTTTATTTAAGTTCAAAGTTTAGAAAGAAAAATAATGATAATAATAATAAAGATTACACACGTATCATGCTAATCGGGGAAGACTCCCTTCATGAAGCCCTGGAGAGCTGCTGCCAGCCATTGTAAGGTTGTATTGCACTAGATGGACCAATGGTCTGACTCCGGATAGTGAAGGGCTGTAGCTCAGGGTCAGAGCATCTGCTTTGCATGCAGAAAGAAGGTTGCTGCTTCGATTCCTGGCATCTCCAGGTAGGGATGGGAAAGAAAGATCTCCATCTGAAATCCCAGACAGCTTCTGCCGGTCAGTGTAGGCAGTGTTGAACTAGATGGACCCCACTCATCTGATTCAGTGTAAAGCAACTTTCTAGGAAGGTTTTTGTCCCTGATATGCTGGAGGGGGTCAGCCAAGACGCCTCCCTGCCAGCTTACTGGCCAATGGTCTCACAGATCTTGACCATCACCCCCCACCTGATGATGTGTCTCTTGTTTCCTACAGATCACGGCGGCTGGAGGAGGAGCAGCAGCAGCAGCAGAAAACTCTGGACATCCTATCTGGGAAGTTGGAAACCATCCAGGATGTGGAGGAACTGACTGCTTTGGTGAGCGGCTTGGGCACCTCGTCCTCATTTGAATGTGCCTGCCTTGGCTTTTGAAGCAGAGGGGATAAAGAGACTGAACAAAGAGCCAGAGTCCTGTGTTCGAATCCTGTCTCTTGCTGTTGGGCAAGCCCCATCCTCTCTCAATATAAGCTGTCTCAGTTTGCAATATACTTGAGACTCGTTTACTTCCGAGACTACCCCCACTCGACCGCTTCGATCGGCACTTGTAAGAAATGGGTTCTTCTAGTGCGGGAACTCTCCGGGAAACGCTCTGAATTTTCAGAAGCGTGATGTCAATATGAACTTCACGATTGCAAAGTGGCAGGCTGCTGGCTTCCTTTCTGCAGCTTTTTACGTGGGTGTGAGCTGGCCGGGAGTTCTGGATCCGACATTCTCCAGGCTCTGGGGAGATATCTGCCTCGTTTTGTCTCTTTCCCTGGCCGCTACTAAGTGCCTTAGCAAGGGAAGAGTGCCATTTAGTGGCCAGCTCATGTAACTGTCCCCGTATTTCAGGGATTATGGGGGGGGCACTTTTCATCCAGAGGGCTGCATGCTCTCCTGGCCAACCTTCTGAGGGCCATATGCTGGTAGCGGTTAGGCCAGATGG
The DNA here is from genome assembly GCA_900245905.1 of Lacerta viridis. NCBI lineage: Eukaryota > Metazoa > Chordata > Lepidosauria > Squamata > Lacertidae > Lacerta > Lacerta viridis. The sequence goes on from OFHU01002887.1 coordinate 79,327, forward strand.
AGCAATGAATGTGCAGTTTGCCTTAGGACACTATATTAGAGGACACTCCATTACCTCTTTCCACCCTCCAGCCACGCAAGTAAGAGGCACGGTTAGAGTCCCAGGGTGCATCTTGTTTTCTCCATTTGTAAGAAATTGATCTTTCAATGTGGCAGCACCTATGGAACTCCCTGCCTATTGATATCAGGCAGGCGACTTCACTGTACTCTTCTCAGAGCCTGCTAAAAACATTTTTTAAAGAAGATAAATCCGCCCACATGCCTAGATTAGAACACTGATGAGAGTTTTAATTTGCTTTTAGTCTATTGTTATTTTACCTGTGAATTTTTCCGAATGATAATTTTATTGTTTTACCTTTGTGGAAAACCAACCACTTTTTTTTTGCAATCAAGCAGTACCTAAATTTTGTGAAACAATAATAATAATAAAATCCCAGCTGTTCAAAAGCATCCAGGGAATGTGTGAAGCAAGGCTGGAGAGGGGCGTGGCCCAATGAGAGGGGGCGTGGCTTTCGAAGATGTGTGTCCTTGGGAAAGCACCCAGGGCTGCATTTTAGGGTGTCTGGCTGTGCTTTGCAGCCAACAGGTCCTTTCTTGAAAAGCAAGCAGGGTCTTCTCAGTGTTGGCCCCTCCGTTTCACCATGTGAAGATCACCCATGTTTCTCCTCATTTTTAAAAAATGAATAAAAATGACACACTTATCTAACAGCAGGTATTGGAGTGCAGGTTGGGGCTCACAGCATCGATCCTACCTGCGGCCAGTTGTCCCAGAGTTGGCCATGACTTGGGGGAGAACGAAGCAGGTCTGAAGCCGATCTGTTAAAAGTGGCTGACCTTTCCTTTTCTCCCATCAGATGCGGGCGGCCAGTGAATACGAGGAACGGAAACTGATCCGTGCCGCCATTCGCAAACTGCGTGCTGAAGAAATTGAAGGTATGACGGGCTCTGACTTAAGGGGAGGAAGAGAGACCTGAAGTCCCCTAGGGTTGTCTTCCAGGAATTGTGAGGGCCGGAAAGGAGAAGGCTGGCGAAAGTGAGGAAGGAACACCCGAGAGACCATTTTGCTTATTTGTATTTGTTGCTTATTATATATATATTTTTAGGACCTAGCGTATTTTTGTGGCTCCTTAACAAACTGTTTTTAATACGGCTTTTTAAAATTGTTGCATCCCGCCCTCGGGAACATCCGGTGAAGCCGAATGTTGGAAGATTCAGGGCAGATTGTTAAACTATGGAACTCACTTCCTCAGGAGGCAGTGATGGTCACCAACCTAGACAGCTTTAAAAGAGAGGATCAGATAAATTTGAGGTGGAGGAGGTTTCCAGCGCCTACTAGCCTATGATGCCTATATGCTCTGTCTCCACGATTGGAAGCGGCAAGGCTTCTGAATGCCGGTTGCTGGAAACTGCAGAGGGGGAGAATGGGTCTTGGGTGAGAATCCTGCTTGCAGGTTTCCCAGGTGAGGCATCTAGCTGGCCAATGGGAGAAGAGGATGCTGGACTAGATACGCCATTGGCTGGATCCATGCTGGTGGGCGGGCCTGGGCCCCACCCGCCTGTCAACTATGCAGAAAAGCATCTGCCTCTGCATGCCGCCCAACCAATCGGCAGTGAGGACAGCTGCGGGGGCATGCTGATTGGTGCGTTCCTCAGCCTCTGCCATTCAATTGGGTGGCAGCAGGTGGAAGGATGGTGGGAACAGCTGAAGAGTGTTCGGGTCTGTGGCGGGGAAGGGGATCCACTTGTGACCCAAGGGCCGCATGCGATGAGTTGCAAATGTGTGCTGGGAAGCAAACTTCCAGAGGCGAAACCTGCTTTATTTATTCTCTTCCTCTCTCAAGCTGCAGCTTTGGCGGGGAAAGCTTACTACAACCGGCGGGCGACGGATGAGGCCCTGGAGGTCAAAGGAAGGGAAGGAAACACAGCGGATGGGGGCATCTCTGAGGTGGGCGGAAGTCATGTGCAAAAAGGTGGTCGCAAACGTCCCTTCGCCAGCTGTCCCCTCTCCTTGGCACCTGAGTCTTCCTGTATGGGGCAGAAGGGCACCGGGAAGCAGAGCCGTAGCTAGGTGATCTTGTGCCCCTTGCAGAAGCGTCCATATTCTAGCCAGGGACAAATTGTTCCAGCCCCCACATTCTAGCCCCCTAGCCAGGGACAAATTAGCTCTTCTTTCCGCCTCTCCTCCAACCCACCCCCTCCACCCATTCAATTCCTCACGCGCTTCACCTTGCAACGAATTATTTCACAGATTGGCTGAAACATCGTGAGTCTTAAGTGCGCAACTTGAAATAGTGCTCATTTGGAGTTTGTGAAATTTAAAGAAAAAGGAATGTGGCACGGAAAACAATAGGGGAAAACAGGGCCCCCGCATATCAGATAAAGACCCTCTATTTAAAACTTTTTCTTATGAGGCAATAATCAATATTTTTATTTATAGACATATTTATGGACATATTTTAAAGCCGATTTTGCGGGGGGGCATCACCTGTACCCCTGGTGGGGGCCTTCCTTGCCACCCCCTAGCTATAGTCCTGCTGGGAAGCTGCCTTAGATACAGCCAAACCCCTGATCCATCCTACTCAATATTGCCTACACTGACTGGCAGCAGCAGCAGCAGCTCTCCTGGATTTCAGGCAGGGATTTTCTGCCTGCCCTCCCTAGAGATGCCATTGGAGACCGACCCTGGGTTGTACTGCCTGCAAAGCAGGCCCCCCGGCCACCTGAGCTGTGGCTGTCCAGGTGTTATTGTGGGAATGGAGGTTCTCCCCCAGCCCCAGCCGGTGCAGCTAATGGGGTCAGGGACTGGGGGAGGTTTAGCTTGGAGGGCCACAGATTCCCTGCCTTTCTCCTAGGCAGTTGACTCAGGTTTTGCGGGAAATGCAGCGTTGTGAATTTGGGTTTTCCGGGCAGTGGTGCGGGTTGCCCACTAGGTGGCAGTTTTCTCCCAGGGAAAAAAGAGGAAGATTTTGGTCTAGCCCGAGGTCCTTGCTTAGAACCTTGTTTCTGATGAAGGATGTCTGGAGTCTCCATGCTCAACCCCCCCCCCACTCGCCCCACCCACCTAGATGGACTTTGCAGAAACAATTGTCTTCCCTCTGTGGGGTTTTGCTCACTTTGAACTCCAATCCACGAAGACAGGCAGATAGATAGATAGATAGATAGATAGATATATATATATATATATATATATATATATATATATATATATATATATATATATATTTACATCCTTATTCAGTCATGGGGAATTTTTAAAAAGAGAGCTGTGTTCTAACTGGCACATGCTGCGGCCCCGATCCAAATCACTGCCTCCTTCCACCAGGTTGCTTTTTGGAAAAGACACGGGGCGTGGGTGGGTGGGGCCCTACGGTAGTTTTGGATGTCAACTCCCTCCAGCCCACCCCCCTCCCCAGCTGAGTTGGAAGCTGCAGTCCAAAAAATGGCTGCGCTGACCGTGCCCGATGGAAGTTGTAGTCCGGGAACACCTGGAGGGCACTGGATGCTTGGAGAAGGCTGCCTTCAAACCGTTGTGCGGGTGGTCGCTCCCCTGCTGCCCCCCTGTGCAAAGCCCCCTCTCAAATTTCTCCTCCCTCCGCCCCCACCCACCCCAATGCCCACATTCTGTTCAGCATCTTTGAAAAAGAGTCAGGGGACCGGGGAATGTGGTTGCCTAGCAACTCAGAGTTAACCTGGATGGATGGATTATTTTGAGGAGGGGGCTGCATCTTGTTGCTTAGCAACCACTCCCACATAGATGCATGCTCTGCCTAATTGTTCGTTGTGGTTGGGGGGATCGGCTCCCTAATTTTAACGGCACTCTAGTTTTGGACACTCGTCTTGTTTTGGAGAGCAGGACCTGAGGAGAGCATTTGGATGGGTGTGACAAGGTAGTGTGTGTGTGTGTGTGTGTGTGTGTACACACGTCTGCTGGATGCTGCCCTAGATTGGCTGTCACCAAACCTTTGTCTGCCTCTCGGATTCTTTCTCTGAGGTGCTACACCTGACCTGTTGTGTGGTGATTTGGGGGTAGCTCCCCGCAGGTGAATAAAGACCTTGCTTACAAAATGAAATAAAAACCTGGATCCTTGATTCTGTGCCGATTCAGCACCCTCTCGCCTCTGGGCTTGCCGTTGCAAATGCAGGTTGGCACTGCCACTCTGCATATGCACAGGCGCCTTCCTTTGGAAGCTACTTTTCTAATCGGGCATCGAATCGAAAGGGTGTGGCAGTATGCGGGTGGATGTTTGTGTCTGCAGGTGTGCCCAGGTGAGGTCTCTGTGTCGTATGCAGAGTGATTACGGCTGACGCTGGGGTTTCCCTCTCCCATCTCTCCTCAGGTGCAGGAGCGGGAATTGATCAGGGCCCAGATCCGGGAGCTGCGAAGCCAGCAGCGACAGGAGATGCCGGGTGAGTCTACCTCTTACAGTCAAGGGTGGGAGAACTAAGGGGTGGGGTATTTCGCTCTTCCGCCAGTCGTGACTTCCCTTCCGATCCATCCTTTCCAGCAGATTCCTCCACCCCCGTGGGAACTCTCCTGCTCCTGGACCCTGTCGCCAGCCAAGCCCCCGCCGAGCCACCCTCGCTGTCGGAGAGCGGGCCGGATCCAGAGTCGAGCGCCGAGGCCAGCTCCCGAGACAGCGACTCCAGGACTGAGTCCCCTCCCGCTTCCGAGGAGGAGACGGGCAGCGGCCGCATTTCCGCTCCAGAAGACAGCGAGGGGTTGCAAGCTCCTGAAGGAGGGTCTGCTGCCAGTGAGACTCCGCAAGGGCAGCCGGATGCCCCGAGCACAGCGGGCGATTCCTCCCACGAAGAGGAGGCTTCCCCAAGTTTACCGAGCGAAGAGACTCGGAGAGAATGGGTACGTGGGCGCCATTCCCCCTAACCGCACAGGAAGGGGATGAATAGGGCAGGTGTCGGGAAAGGTTTGCCACTCAAGGGCCACATTCCCTTCTGGGCAACTTTCTAGGGACCGCATGCCGGAGGTCAGGGGTTAAAGTGGGCGGGGCAGCGAATGCACATTTTACCTCTGCAGTAGGGGAGTTTCTTTACAGCTCCTCCATCCTTTGCTTTGAGGGTTCGAGGACACTTTCGAGGCAGGCAGAAATTTTCAGGGTGCATGTGAGGTGCTGTCTGGCCTTGGAGCGAGGGGGTGTGGCTGGTAGTGAGGGAAGAAGGCATCATTTGCCCTTCCGCCTAGTATTTGCCACGTGCAAAAAGCAAGAAGAAAACAATGTCGTTTTCGGCTGAACAGGAACTGTAGCAGAATGGAAACACTGTCGTAACTCTCAACATTTTTTTGTTGTTGTTAGAGAGGAAGCAGCTAGCAGCGGGCGGCCCTCGCTCCAGGATCCCGAGAGGGGTTGCACTGAGAACCTCCTTTGTAAAATGAAGGGGAAAGACCTCTGTTTTAGCAGAGGTGTTCGGTGCAGCCCCAGCCCAGCCCACCCCACCCCACCCATCCTGGTCCTTGAGCCCGTCACTGTCAGAGAGGCTTGTCACCCGATGTCATTGCAACAGAGAGACAGTGAGGTGTAGTGGTTAGAGCAGTGGTTCCCAAAGGGGGTGGCAGGGGCCCACTGGCGGGGTGGTGGGATTACCTGGGGAGGCACGAAGGGACAGCAGCGGGGGGCGGGGCGGGAGGGCAGGCGCTGGAAGTGTAAATGACTATCGGTGTTTGAAAGGCTGCTATCTCTAGATCAAGTTCATAGATTTGGTTGAACTAATTCAGCTAAATAGTTGGAGTTTGAATAAATGTTAAATTCATCATTACTGTTTTGAATTTCAATCTCTTCCTTAACGAGCCATGCAAACTGTACCTTGGTTCTCAAACAAGTTGTACTTTGGTTCTCAAACTTAATATGTTCCAGGAGTCCATTTGACTCCCGAAACTGTTTGAAAATCAAGGCACGGCTTCCAATTGGCTGCACGAGCTTCCTGCAAATAATAATAATAATAATAATAATAAATAATAATAATAATAATAATAATTTATTTATACCCTGCCCATCTGGCTGGGTTTCCCCAGTGCCACTCTGGGCGGCTTTCAACAAAATATTAAAATATAATGATCAAATGTTAAAAGCTTCCCTGAACAGGGCTGCCTTCAGATGTCTTCTAAAATTCCAAAAAATGTTCGCAAACCGGAACACTTGCTTCTGGGTTTGCGGCGTTCGGGAGCCAAGCCGTTCGAGTACCAAGGTACCACTGTAATGGCTTTTTATTGGGTAGGGGGAACCGGAGATGACTTAATGGTGCTAAGGGTATGGTGGCCCGAAAAGGTTTGGGAACCACTGAGCTCATTGGGAGAAGAAGATGGCATATACAGCGGTACCTCGGCTTAAGAACAGCCCTGTTTACGGACAATTCGGTTTACGGACTCCGCAAAACCGGAAGTAGTGTCCCGGTTTGCGAACTTTACCTCGGTCTGAGAGCGGAAGAATCCGAACGGTGGAAGGGCACTGGCGGCGGGAGGCCTCATTAAGGAAAGCGCGCCTTGGTTTAAGAACGGACTTCCGGAACGGATTGAGTTCGTAAACCGAGGTACTATTGTAAAGACAATAAGTCAGGTGATCAGCAGGTAGGTGGGACCGGCCTTGGGCAGAATTTTGCCCGTGAGGAAGAGAGGGGCTGACACAGATTTGGTATGGTGAATCCGCCCTCTATATCCTGGCTGCACTTTTGAGATCGGCCAACCTTCGTAGCTGGGCAATGGGTTCGATGTTCACCCTATTTTCTCTTCCCCCCCCCCAGCAGGATGCACCTCAAGCCCCAGAGCAGGAAGCGGGTGTCATGGACAGCAGAGAAAGCGGTAAGGTCTTGAGCCAAGCCTAATAGACTGGTGGACATTGGTTGACAGGTGCTGGGTTGCACTGGGGGTGCTGAGCCTTTTGAGAGTGGGGGCTGCCTTTGGGATGCTGTGGGTCAGACTGCACTAGATATGCTGTTAGCCCCAGCCAGTGCGGGAATTGTAGCCCCCAAACATGAGGATGTCGAAACGTGCCTTCGACAGAGCCCAGGCCCTTCCTCCATCTAGCTCAGTGTTGTCTACACTGACCGGCAGCAGCCCTCCAGTGGTTTTGGGACAGGGATATTTCCTGTCCAGTCCTAACTGGAGATGTTGCCTGGCAGTGAACCTGGCACCTTCTGCATACAGAACACATGTTCTACGGCTGAGCTTGTGGCCCTTCGCCATACTTGAGTCGGAAACTTGGTCAATCTGGCTCAGTATTTTCTATCTACACCGACCGCCTGCGTTTCCCAGCCCTGCCTGGAGATCTTGGGAATTCAACTTGCGGCATTCTGCGTACTTCCCCCATATCATAGGAAGCTGCTTTATGTTAAGTCCATCTAGCTCAGTACTGTCAGCACTGACTGGCAGCAGCTTCCTGGAGTTTTTAGACCAGGGCCTCTTCCTGCCCTACCTGTAGATGCCTTTGGGGATTGAGCCAGGCACCTTTTGCACACAAAAGCAGATGCCCGGCCAATGACCTATTGGTCCACCTAGGCCAGTGCTGCCTCCACTGACCTGCAGCAGCTCTCCAAGGAGTCACAACCCTACCCAGAGATGTCATCGGGGATCGAACGTGGAACCTTTTGCATGCAAAACAAACGCATTACTGCTGAACTGTGTTCCATTTCTGAGCGGTGTCTGCCGAAGGAGAGAGCTGTGTGTTTGCCATGCATGTACTCCCACCAGCCCCAACCGGCAGCCCACATCTTCCTTTCTAGAAACCCTACCTGTGTCTGGAATCACGGTGTGTGTGTGTGTGTGTGTGTGTGTGTGTGAGAGAGAGAGAGAGAGAGAGAGTGAAGCAGGCCCTCTCAGGCATCCCAGAGCTCTCTGGCCGCAGGCTGGCCTTGTCAACGTGGCTTCACTTGCTTACGAGAGCTGAGCGCAAGCCCCGGGAGATGCCTCCTCCAGCCTTTAATCCCTGCGACATCCTTGCCGCCTTAAGACCTCGCCCTCTCTTCACCCCAGCTGCAATTTTGGAAAAACTCCGGCCACCCCTGTCCCGTCCTCTCTGCAAAGACGGGGTCGGGACCCTCAACCCGGATCTGCTGCAAAGGGAGCCTGGGGTCTGCCCTGGCCCTGGGAGACGTGCCCCTCGTTTTGGGCTCTGGGCCTCTCGCTGCCGTTGTCCTTGAATCCCCTCCCTGCCAGGCAGCGCCTAAGGCTTCCTGCAAGGGCCATGAAAGGGAATTTGTTGCTCCGCAAAGCTGGACCTTTTGCATTCCTTCTCCCAATAAGGTCAGGAACGGCTCCTCGCTCCATCCTCAGCTGCCTTCTCTCTCTCCCCCCCCCCAGCCCGTCTTCCTTTCTCCTCTGGGCTTTGCTCTGCCCCAGTCGCTCTCTCCTCCCCCCACCCCCTTGTTCCCTGGCAGATCGAGGAGCCTCCAGGGCCCCCTTTTGCAAACACGTGCTCCTTCCACTTCGACTGAATCTCCAATCTTCGGTCACGTTCCTTGGTGCCCCTCTCGCCTTCTTAACTTTCCCGAAGGGTGCAGAGACTCCAGGAGTTTGGCAAGGCCAGCTGCGGAAACCGACGGGAGGTGTTGTTTTTTTTTTAAATAAAAGAAAAAAAACACATTGACGTCTTTTGTTGCTCTTCTGCAGTTCATCACCCTGGGATCTTTAGGGAGGGAGGGCGAATCGTAAATCCAGTTCTTAATAACAGACGGAAAGGAATAATTATGAAGAGTCGTCCTTTCCTCTGGACCCAAAGTTCAGGCACAGGGCAGAAGTTGTGGCTCTTCTTGCACAACAAAAACACACACACACACACACACCATGGAATGGGAACTCCTGGCAACGAGAATTCTTACAAGTGGGGAACTGGGACAGGCTGTCTTGCTATCCCGTGTTTTCGAAGGCATTTTGCATCATCGTCTATTAAGGCCATGCACCATCCTCCTCCTCCGCATCTATTGTTATGGCTGTAACTGAGTGATACGACATCAGCCTTGCCTGCGCAAGGTCCTGAGTTCAATCCTCGGGCTGAGAAAAGACCCCTGCCTGAATCCCTGGAGAGCTGCTGCCAGTTCGAGTGGACAGTACTGAGCTAGATGGACCCAATGGCCTGACTTGGTATATGACAGCTTCCTACATTCCGCTTCAATGTGGCCTTTTATCCAGTGAGGACTAGAATCTTAGCTCTCTTTTTAAGTGGAAGGTGCCACAAGCTCAGTGACAGATGCGCCTGCTTTGTGCATAAGTAGGTCTCAGGTTCAGTCCTCAGCATCTTTGGCAGGGCAGGGAAAATTCAGCTTGGTGTTCTTGACACTGACTGGCAGCAGCTCTCCAAGGGAGATGCCTGGAATGGCCATTGGGGTTTCACCTGGGGCCTTCTGCATTCCAAGCAGGTGCTCTCCCACCAAGCTACGCTCCTTCTCCACTGGAGAACCCCTTTGTCTAACCCCGTGGTTCGCAACGTGGGATTTTTAAGGGGGGGGGGCAATTTGAGAATGAGCTATTAACAGTGAATGGCCTTTTAGGCTTCCTCCACGTGAATAGGAAGTTCACTAGGAGTTCACTTTTTGAATAATAAGCATTATATGTCACGGGTGGGGGGGCACCAGGATTTTAGAGATGCTTAGGTGGGGCATGGCCAAAAAAATATGTTGGGAACCGCTGGTCTAACCCCTTGAGAAGCTTCAGAACCTTTCGTTTAACATAGCTTCATTTCCTCCCACTCCCCTTGACAGTTTGCTCAGCAGCTCCATCCAGTGCCGCCCCCCAGACCCCTGCCCCTCCAGATGCCCGCTGCGGTGAAACCACACAACCAACTCCACGCCAGGCAACCAGCACAGGTAACAACCGTCTGGCCTAGTAATGGGTTGCTTCTTGGCTGTGTTAGGGGGACATTCATTCTTTCTGTCTCTTTCTCTGTGGCTACTTCTATAACAGGACAGGGGAACCTTGGTGCCAGAGATGGCATTGTGTGGGGTTTGTTTCAGCACAGCCCCCCGCCAGGTGTTTTGCATTATTTTTATTTTTTATTTTCATTATGCCTTCCGAAGGAAGCTGCCTTAGAATCATAGAAATGTAGAGTGGGAAAGGAACCTGAGAATCATCTAGTCCCGTGGTTCCCAATGTGGGGCACACGCCCCACGGGGGGGGGGGCAATTTGATTTTTAAGGGGGGGCAATTTGGAAGCTTGTGTAGATCAAGTTAATGGCCGTTTAGGCTTCCTCCACGTGAATAAGAGTTCACTTTTTGAATGAAAAGAATTATATGTCACTAGGGGGGGGCATCAGGATTTTAGAGATGCTTAGGTGGGGCATGGGCAAAAAAAGTTTGGCAACCACTGATCTAGTTCAACACCCTGCAATGCAGGAATACGCAACAGTCCCATACAGTGATCGAACCTGCAACCTTGGCGTTATCAGCACCATGCTCTAACCAACTGAGCTACCCAGGCCCAACAGCAGACATAGGAATATACAAAGCTGCTTTATACCGAGTCAGACCGTTGGTCCATCTACCTCAGTAGTGTCAACACTGGCTGGCAGCAGCTCTCCAGGGTTTCAAGCAGGGGACGTTTTCTGTCCTATCTGGAGGTGCTGTCGGGGGATCGAACCTGCAGCCTTCTGCATGCCAAGCAGGTGCTCTTACCGTTAAGCCGTGGCCCTTTTTAAACAGGAACATAGGAAGCTGTCTTTATACTGAGTCCCCTCGTCGCTCCATCTAGCTCCATGTCGTTTACGCTGGGTGGCAGCAGGAGCTTGCCAGTGTTTCAGATCTCTCCCAGCCCTGCTTAGAGATTGCGGGGATTTGAATCCGGGACGCTCTGCATGTAAAGCAGAAGCGCCTCCCCTGAGCCATGGCCATTCTGCATGGAAGAAATTGGTCATTTAGTATAACAGCATCTGCATTTTGGGACTCTGTACCTGGACATCAGGCAAGTGCCTTTGCTCTACTCAGTTAGGTGCCTCCTTGAAACATTTTTGTTTAAGCAAGGATATTGCTTAAACAATATCTCAGGATATTGAGATGTGTTTTATCCCTCTTTAGGATGGCGCTGTGGTCTAAACCACTGAGCCTCTTGGGCTTGCCAATCAGAAGGTCGGCGGTTCGAATCCCGCGATGGGGTGAGCTCCCGTTGCTCGGTCCCAGCTCCTGCCAACCTAGCAGTTCGAAAGCATGCCAAAAAGTGCAAGTAGATAAATAGGTACCGCTCCGGCGGGAAGGTAAACAGGTTCCTCTGGTTTTGGTGTTCCATTGCACCAGAAGCAGCTTAGTCATGCTGGCCACATGACCCCGAAAAGCTGTCTGCGGGAAAACGCTCCCTTGGCCTGAAAGCGAGATGAGCGCCGCAACCCCAGAGTCGTCTGCGACTGGACTTAACTGTCAGGGGTCCTTTACCTTTTTATACCTGTTTTTAAATTGAGTTGTTTTTTTTTAAAGAAAGTTTTCTTTTATATATTTGCAAACCGCCAAGAGGTTTTCCAGCAATCAAGCAGCATATACATTTTTTTTTTGCTTAAGTAAATGTTGGAAAATGGAATAAAAATAGCTTTATGAACCGTTAGCAACAATACAGAAAATGACAGCAGGTCATTAATAGTACATAGTAATCTTAATAGTACATAGTGCTTATTTTAGTTAATAAATTGTGTATACTGCTGCTGAATTGTAGAAAAGGGAAAAAAAAAAACAACCTCCAAGCAGTTTATTAAAAAAATTAAACAATGGGATCAGTAAAAAAGAGCTGGAAACAACTATTTAAAATCTTCAGAAAAATAAACATCACTGATAATCTCCCTCCTCCAATCAAAACACCTGTCAGCATTTTATATGTCTGAATAGGGTTTGCCTAAACCATTTTTTTTGTTTTGCAGCAGACACCACAAAGAGTTCAGTGAAGACACTGCCTAATATCAATCGGCAGGGAGTTCCAAAGAGGGGGAATACAGTGGTACCTCGGGTTAAATACTTAATTCGTTCCGGAGGTCCGTTCTTAACCCGAAGCAAAGTTCTTAACCTGAAGCACCACTTTAGCTAATGGGACCTCCTGCTACTGCTGCACCACCAGAGCACGATTTCTGTTGGAGTTCTTAACCTGAAGTGTACTTAACCTGAGGTACCACTGTAGATTACAAAACCTCTCAGCTTTAGCCAGCACAGCCAAGTTGTGGTTTGAAACATCTGGAGGGCATCAGGTTGGGGAAGGCTGTATGAGTGAGTCTTTTGGATTTTTTTCAGCTCGGTCATGTGGCTAAATGGGGAGGGGGGAGTGTTTCTTTGCTGGGGATGGTGTGAGGAGGGGGGCTGCATTTAGTGGTGTGAGAGAGATGGCGCTTGGCTCCGAGAGGAGCTCAAAGAGTTAAGTTTTATTTTGGCAACTGACACCCACCAGCATTTGAACCAATTGAGCCGTTTAAGGGTTTATAGGCCAAAACCAGCACTTTGAGTTGGGGCTGGAAACTACCAGCCCCAACTCAAAGTGCTGGTTTTGACCTATAAACCCTTAAACGGCTCAGGACTGCAATACCTCAAGGACCGCCTTTTTCCATATGAACCTACCCGGACCCTGAGATCACCTTCTGAGGCCCTTCTCCGTGTGCCTCCTCCTCGAGAGGTCCGGAGGGTGGCAACACGAGAACGGGGCCTTCTCTGCCGTGGCCCCTTGTTTGGGGAATGCTCTCCCCAGGGAAGTTCGCCTGGCGCCTTCATTATAACCCTTAGGCAAAAATGTTCCTCTTTCACTAGGCCTTTGGCTGATCGAAAGGGCGGTTCATAAAAAAACCTTTTTTTTTAAAATGCCTGCTCCAAAGGTCCTACCTTACTACACTAGGGATTATATAGCTATATCTGAAATTTCATGCATATCAGTTAATATCTTGACCCTGCTCCACTGAATTGAAATTTCAGCCTTCACAACATAGGAAAACGGCCAAGTAAACAGCTATTTTCGTGGAGGAGGGTCAAGATATTAACTGATATGCATGAAATTTCAAATATAGCTATATAATCCCTAGTGTAGTAAGGTAAGACCTTTGGAGCAGGCATTTTTTTAAAAAAAAATTTTTTTAAATGAACTGCCCTACTACTGATCAACACTGTGTTCTTTTAAGACGTGTGGTGGAAACGTGGTTGTTTTAGTTATTGTTATGTATTTTGTGTTTTTTATATTGTGATTTTATGCTGTCACCACCCTGAGGCCTCCGGATGTAGGGCGGCATACAAATTTAATAAATAACAACAACAATAATAAATAAAACAACACACTCCTTTGCTGTTTTCACACAGGCATCTGGCTGGCTGTTGTGAGAACAGAATGCTGGACTAGGTGGGCCTTTGGCCTCATCCAGCCAGCCTCTTATGATCTTACGCCGCTTTGCCCATTTTACTTAGGGGGCATCTGGTGGGTGTCCCTGGAGGCATAATAATTTAAGCCAGAGCGGCTTGGCAACCCATATAAAATTATGGAGTAAATAAAAATATTATTAAACAAACAAACAAACAAACAACAATGCTGCTGCACAGGCAGTCCCAGTTTTGATCCTTAGCACGTCCAGGTTTAAAGTCCTGATGCTGCCAGTCTGTGTATGCAGTGCTGAGCTAGATGGACTAACGGTCTGAATCAGTAAAGGGGCACCCATCTGCCTTGCATGCATAAAGTCCTGGTTAAATCCCTGGCATCTCCAAGGAGGGCTGCAAATGTCCTTCACCTGCAACCACGGAGAGCAGCTGCCAGTCAGTGCAGACACTGCTCTATCTATCTACCCCTGCAGGATCAGGCCCGTAGCTGTCAACCCCCCCCCCCAATGCTATAATAAGGGAATTTCCCGCAAAAAAGGGAAAGGTTGACAGCTATGCTAATGGCCTGTCCTGTCCTGCTCTAGATTCTCAGTGGCCAACCAAACATCCCAGTGGGAATCATGCAAGCAGGACTCGAGTGCAAGAGCAGCGCTCTCTGCTTGTGGCTCTCAGCAATGGGCATCCAGAGGCAATCTTGAGCTGGGCGGACTGATTCAGCAGCAGGCAGCTTCCTCCGTCCGAAACCAGCCTTCCTCTGTGGGAGCTGTTTTAGATTTTAAGAACCTCAGGAGAGCCTCTCTTCCGGACCGGGCCAGTGGCCCATCGAGTCCACGGCCTCCTGCAGCGCCAAGTTCCGTGATTTAAAGGTGTGTTGCCTGCTGACATCTTTGCTTTCGTCCCGAATCTTCAGCTGAGTTCTGCTGAGAAATGACGTGCTTGTGGACCAAGTGGATAGGGTGGGGGGGATTAATCTGGCAGGGAGTTTTCCCTCCCAGCCACATAACCCACCCATGCTTAATTATGCAAGAGAAATGAGAAGGGTTGTTTAGTTGATTGGTGCACGGTGCTGATAACGCCAAGGTTGCCAGTTCGATCCCCAGCTGCATATTCCTGCATTGCTGGGCGTAGGGCTGGAATTCAGAGTTTCCCAACCTGGAGTCTCCAGCTGTTTGCGGACTACAACTCCCATCATCCCTTGCTAGCAGGACCAGTGGTCAGGGCTGATGGGGAATTGTAGTCTGAAAACGGCTGGAGAACAAAGTTTGGGGAACACTGGATTAAACCATCCTCAGGGTCCCTTCCAACTCTACAATTCTGTTTCTTTGACAAGCTGGGGATTTGGGGCTGAGGACTGACCCTTCCTAACTTTGATCTTCCTTCCTGGGACAGGGAAGGACTCTGGGAGTTGCTCACACTGCCTGTGCCGGCTATGCTCCTTCTGTTATTGTTTTAAGTGCGTATAAACTCTGGGAGGAGCTCAGAAGCGTTCTTGGCCAGATTCCCAGCTGTGTGATGCATAAACTCTCCTCTGTTCCCAAGCCGACAAGCACGCCCCTTTCCCTCTCTCTGTCTTGCAGATTCCCGCCGGGATCAGCCCTTCCAGCGATCCGGCTCTGTGCTGGACCGCGCACGGAAGTTCAGCTCGGAGCCCCCCAAGTCGGCGGGCTCTGCGGCCACCCCCCGGAAGGCGGAGAGTGCGGGCAAAGGCGCCCGGATCCTGCAGCAGCAGCAACAGCTCCTGAACCCACCGCGTGCAGGAGACTTACCTGTCGGGGCATGGGGTGGCAGCAGTGGCACTGCTGGCCGTGCCCTCCAGGATGCCAGCAGGCAGCGGGCTACAGAGGAGCAGCAGACTGCCAAGCCCTCCGCCACCCAGGCAAAGACCGGGACAGTGAGGCCTCCTGCCGAGAGTCCGGCCAGCCCTAAAGAGGCGGGCGGCCCCCGGGGGCGGAGCCAGCACGGCCAATGGCAGGGGAGCAAGTGGGCACCTGCCCGCCCCTCTGCTGAAAACACTCCCGGGAGCTCCTCCGGCTCAAAGGAGCCCCATGCCCCCCCGCTGAGCACTTCCTCCTCCCGCAGCCCTCTGCCAGCCCGGGCGCGCAACCTCGGCGCCGCCGAGCCCAGCGACGAGATGAAGACCCTCTTCACCATCGAGATCAAGGATGGCCGCAGCCAGCCCATCAGGAGCCACATCGTGGGGGCGCCAGGGAACCAGCGGGCAGGTGAGTGCACGCCTCGGGTTGTGCATTTGCTTTATCGGCTGGGGCCTTCGGAAGTTGGCGCGGGGGCAAAAGTGTCTTATAGGCACTTCTTGCCCGCTCTGCGGAAGTTCCGTAGGGAGAGCACCCAGCAATTTGTTTGCTGTGATTCCTGCATCGCAGCGGGTCAGACTAGATGACCCATGAGGGTCCCTGCCCACTCTGTGATTCTGCTTCTTCTCGGTTTGGCTCCTTTTGGACAGAATCATTTATTTACTGCATTTCTAGCCTGCCTTTCCTGCAAAGAGCTCAAGGCAGCACACGTGGTTCTTTCTCTGTTCTCACAACAACCCTGTGAGGTAGGTCAGGCTGAGAGATAATGGCTGACCCAGAGTTGCCCGGTGAGTTTCACTTGGCTGAGTGTGGATTCAAACCTCAATCCCTCCCAGGTTCTAGTCGGACACTCTAACTATTCCATGATGGCACAATTGCCACCAGACACCCCATAAAGTGACTCTTGAAGTGGATCTGGTCTTGTAGGAACCTTCAAGGGAAGTGAGGAGAATTTTGCTGAAAGGAGTGGAATTTCCAGGACAGCAGGGTGGGCAGAGAATGCTTGTTTTGCACCTTGTGGATTTCTCCCCCGATGCCCAGAGAAGCATATTTCCCCGTCTGTGGCACTACCTGCTTATTAAATTTCTGCCTCTTCTGCACGCATTAAAGCTCAGAGCCTTTGCCCACAAAATGCCAGCTGATTTGCCCCCCAAATCATGAAATTGCAGGAAAAGACTTGGATGAGTGGGTGTAGTTTTGTCTGGCAAACCTTCTGCGGGGAGAGTCGAAAATCTTCAGAGAAGTCGGGACAAAATGCCACGAGCCTGCATGGAAATGGCAGCCTCTCCTTTGCCGGCAGAGGTTTGTCTCCTGCTGCGGACTTGCAAGTGCCGCTTTGCGCCAGCAACCCCCTTCCAGAGTTACTTCATGCAGCGCAAGTCAGAATGTTGGTCCATCTAGGTCAGTGTTGCCTTCACTGACTGGCAGCAATGGCTCTGCAGGGAATCCTTCCCAGCCCAACCTGGAGAGGCTGAACCGAGGACCTTCCGCCAATGCTTTTTGCATGAAGTTACGACCCTCTATTCTGCAAAATTGCATTTTGTTGCAGGGGCTTAAGGCACTCTCCTCTCCCAAAGTTGCTCCTAGGTTGCCTTTTCCCCTTTATAAGGGAATATATCTGTTATCCATAAGGTTTAAAAGGCTAGAGATTTGGGTGATGGGGGCTTCTCCTCTGGCCAGTGGGAATTTGCAGCTTCAGGTTGCATAGGGTAATGTAGCAAACTGCCTTACACTATTGGCCCATCCAACTCAGCATTGTCTGCACTGACCGGCAGCAGCTCTCTGGGGGTTTTCAGGCAGGGGACATTCCCAGCCCCACCTGGAGGGGCTGCCGGAGATTGAACCTGGGACCTTCTGCATGCAAAGCTAGCAGATAATCTGCTGCTGATCTTACAGCCCTTCTCTCTTACAGATTTTAGTTCTCAGGGTTTTGGTTTTGGGTTGTTTTTTTTTAAAGAGCTGAATTAAATAGGAAGCTGCCTAATATTGAATCAGGATGCTGGTCTGTCCATTCAGGGTTTCAGGTAGGAATCATTTCCAGCCGTCTCGGGAGACGCTGTCAGGGATTGAATTTGGGAACTTCTGCATGCAAGGCGCTTGCTCTACCACTGAGCCAGAACACTTTGCCGTAATTGCACGATGTTTCCAGTGAGATAGAGACAGAGAGGCCGGTGACAGGTTGCCATGGGTGCAGCAGCTCGTGTGTGTGTGTGTGTGTGTGTGTGTGTGTGGTCTTGGCGCTTGGAAACTTTCCTGTTCCTGGTGTGATAAACATCTGTCGCTGTGGCCGGAGTTTGTCGGATTGATCTTCTCAGGGATTGGGTGCAAATTCAGATTATTCCCCCCCCCCACACACACATGAAGCCTTTGAAGTTTTGACTTTTTATTTTGAGCCAGTGGTGGTGGTGTGGTCAGAGTGTCGGACTTGGGACTTAGGACATGGGAGAACAGGGTTCGAATTCCCCTCTCGGCCATGAAGCTCACTGCGTTGCCTCCTTTGGCCCGTTGCAGCTTCTCAGCCTAGCCTACCTCACAGGGTTGCTGAGGGGATTAGATTGGGGGGGGGGAGAAAAAGGCAGGATATAAACATAAACATACCCTTTTATGCTGCAATTTCATTTTAAAATGTCAAAGCAAGGAACACAACGGTGATACAGTGGTACCTCAGGTTACAGACGCTTCAGGTTACAGACTCCGCTAACCCAGAAATAGTACCTCGGGTTAAGAACTTTGCTTCAGGATGAGAACAGAAATCGGCGGCAGCGGGAGGCCCCATTGGCTAAAGTGGTGCTTCAGGTTAAGAAAGTTTCTGGTTAAGAACGGACCTCCGGAACGAATTAAGTACATAACCAGAGGTACCACTGTACGTGAAAACCACGTCAAGGTTCAAAACACTGCATCGCGGTGATGTTTCCTTTAATCACCCTAATTTTTGATTTGACCCAGTTCTCTACGACAACTTCTGCCAAGCTGGCACCCTCCAGAGGTTTAGGAAGGTACCTTCTGTCAGCCTTACGGCTGTGCTGATGGAAACTGTAGTTCAAAACACCTGGAAAGGCGGAAGGTTAGAGCAGGGGGCCAGCGACCTTTTTCAGCCGTGGGCCGGTCTACCGTGCCTCGGACCATGTGGTGGGCCGGACTATATTTTGGAAAAATAATAATAAATTCCTATGCCCCACAAATAACCCAGAGATGCATTTTAAATAAAAGGACACATTCTACTCATGTAAAAACACGCTGATTCCCGGACCGTTTGCGGGCTGGATTGAGAAGGCGATTGGGCTGCATCTGGCCCACGGGCCTTAGGTTGCCTACCCCTGGGTTAGAGAAAGCAACTCTGGGCACTTGGTGGGTTTGGAGCTTGGAAGTCGATTTGCCACGAGGATGCTATCCACTCCCTTCCCTATCTAGAACAGGCTCATTCCTGGAGAATTATGAAGGCTGGCGCACGGTGTCAGAAACTTGGATATATTCCATCATCTCAGCTACATTACCTGACTGCAGCTTGCCGCTTTCTGTTTTCTATTAGGAGAGCGCCAGCCGCTTTTTAAAAAGCGTCTGGTTTGTAGCCCACCAAATCTCCAGGGCTTGGGGAGAAGGGCGGGTGGCAGTGCACCAAGTCCATGCTGGCAAAAAACCAGGCCCTCCCCAGCTTGTGTCCTTTGTGGTTCCTTACCTACTCCTGCCAAGCAGGTAGGCGCAAGCTTTGGGGAGAAGGGACTTGGTGCTCTTTTAGCTCAGGTATGCCTTGGAACACACGGGCCAGCTTGTTTCTACAAAGGGAACGAATGACTTCAGAACTTAATGTGGACTAGTAACTTGTGCATTTCATGCGGACTGGCAACTCACGGGCTTAAAAGCTGGCAAAATTCCGAAGCTCCAGTTTGGAGCCCTCCTCTTGCCCCGACCCCTGGCTGCTGGTTCTGACACCTGTGCCTTCTCCCCATGCCACAGAACTCACCCTGGGGTTGAGAAGCACTCCCATTCGAATCACCACCAGCAGTAGCAGCAGCGTCGACAGCTCCAGCCATGGTGGCAGCAGCTCCAGCCTTAATAAGGTGAGTCTTCCTGCTCCCTGCCCTTCTTCTGCTTTTCTTTCCTTCCTTCCTTCCTTCCTTCCTTCCTTCCTTCCTTCTTCCCCTTCCTTCCCTCCCTTCCTCCTCCCTCCCTCCCTCCTCCCTTCCTTCCTCTGATCATGCCTATTTCTGCAGGTGGGGGAAACTTAAAAAGTCACCTTGGCACCCCACGAAGCCGTGGAGCCTCAGGGGAGGGCGGAGGGCTGCGTCAGTTCTGCAGCTGCAAGAGGCAGAGCGAAGGGCACAGCTTGGGCTCTGCGCAGGAGAGACGGTGGCCATCTAATGTCCGGCATCCTGTTCTCACAAGGGCCCCTCCAGGTGCCTCAATGGGTAGCCAGCAAGCAGGACCCCAGCACAAGATTCGGGATTTGGAAGCCTTGCTGCCTCCAATGGTGGAACCAGAGCATAGTCCCTATGGCTAGTAGCCATGGATAGTCCTCTCCTCTGTGAATTTGCCCAGTCTTCTTTTAAAGCCATCACCAACTCCTGTGGGAGGGAGTTCCACAGTCTAACTATGCGCTGCATTAAGAGGGTCTTTTCCCCCCTCCGTCCCGAATCTTTCAAAATTCATTGGATGTCCCTGAGTTCTAGTGTTCTGAGACAGACCCAAACTTTTCTCTATCCACATTCTCTTTGCCAGGCATAATTTTTTTTTACACCTCAATCTTGCTCGCCTTCCCTCTAAACCAGGGTTTCCTAAACTTGGGTCTCCAGCTGTTTTGGGGACTACAATTCCCATCATCCCTGACCACTGGCCCTGCTAGATGGGATGATGGGAGTTGTAGTCCTAAACCAGAGTTTCCCAGACTTGGGACTCCAGCTGTTTTGGGACAACAACTCCCATCACCCCTGACCACTGGTCCTGCTAGGTAGGGATGATGGGAGTTGTAGTCCGAAGACAGCTTAAAGACCCTGCTCTAAACTAAAAGAAAACTCCAGGTGCTGCAACTTTCCCTCATGGGGGACGTGAAGCATTTGGGGTGCCCTTTTCTGAACCAGCTCTGCAACAACCCCCCCCCCCTGCCAGCACTCCCAGCCATGCCCTGGCTGCCTCTCATAGCCTGGTTGTGGAGCAAGCCTCCAGCTCTCCTGCCCAGGCTAATTAGCCTAATGCCTCGTCCCGCTTGTCCCTGCCGGCCTGTCGCCTCTCGTTAAGGCATTATGCGACCTGCGGCTCCGGAATCCGGGTGGGCTGCCGCGAAGAGCTGCGCTGACGGGCGACAGGGTTGTGCCAGCTCTCGCCGGGTGGGCCTCTGGGTGGCCGTCCCCTGCAGGTGAGGGCGTGGGAAGGCTCCTGGTCCCGGGACGGGGTTTGTGTGTGTGTGTGTGTGTGTGTCAGCCAGCCAGGAGGGTGGAAGTGAAGGGCGAGATTGCGGCACGAGGAGGAGTTGAGGCAGTCTGTAGGGGCAGGGGATGCTCTGAGCGGGGCAGAACAACAACAGAGGGCTGTTCAGCCGGGCCGGGAATCCGATCACTCGCTCTTTTCATCAGCCATGTGCATTATTCAGGAAGCTGTGCAGGAGGCTGGAGCTTGGCCTGGAAATAGTCGCTCAGGTGAGCGGAGCTGGCCTCCTTCTTTCTTCTCTCTCCCCACATTCCTCTGCTCCAGCCCCCAACTTCAGGTTGGAGCAATATCCCTGCACCTCGGCCAGGCTATCTGAGCAGCGGCAGCTCACGTTGGGACTCTGCGGGGTGTGTGTGTGTGTGTGTGTGTGTGTGTGTGTGTGTGTGTGTGTGTGTGTGTTCCCCCACTCCTCGCCTCTGCTGTCTTGCAGCATGTCTGACGACTGAGACAAGCAGCGGGGTGGTCTAGCAGCGTTGGCAAGACAGGAGTAGGTGGTGGGTTGGGATTTCGTTCCTGCTTCGCAGCCACAGCAGAGGGAGGCCGTGCCTGTCTGTGCTGCTTCAGACAGAAGGTAGGGGATTGAGTGCTTAAATGCTCCCCCATAGCATTTTTTTTAAAAAAATCCATGCACAGGGAAAGCTAGCTCCTCAGGAAGAAAGGTTCCTCGTTTCCATGTACTAGCTTTCTCACTGCAGGGGTCCCCCCATGTAAAACCATTTGGTGATATGATTCCTCGCCTGCGATTTGTAGTGATGCATTTCAGTTCAGATACATGTTGATCGCCTCATCTGCTGTTGACATGACTTGTTTCCTGCCTCCGTGATAGGAGGGGTGGTCTCCTTTATCCCTGAATGGTTTTTTTCAGTAGTTGTCGTACCCACACACCTGTGAACCCAGGGCTGCCCTGCAGCTCCATACATGACCATTATGTACTCCCCAGGGAAGTTTGCCTGGTGCCTTCATTATACACCTTTAGGTGCCAGGCAAAAACATTCCTTTTAAAGCAGGCCTTTTGTTGATCTGATTTACATTCTATGCCCTTTTAAAATGTGTTTTTTTGGGGGGGCTATTGGGTTGTTGTTTTTATTTTTATTAGGTATTTTGTGGTTTTATATCTTGATTTTATTCTGTGAACCACCCTGAGACTCCCGGGTATAGGGCGGTATATAAATTCAATTAACAACAACAACAACAACAGCAACAACAACAACAACAACAACAACAACAACAACCCCATTTTGACTCTTTGACCCGGGATTTTGGCTCTTGGGTGCTAAATCGGATGTCCCAAGATTCTTCCTCTTTTTCTTTCATTTTTAAAAAAAATTATTTTCAGTTTTTCATCATTAACATCTTTCAAACTTAAATTCAGCAATATTTATACAATTGTGGCATTCCCTGAACCCCCGGACTTCCCTCCTCCCCCTTCTGGTTTTCCACAGATATATATATTTATTTTAACTGCATCTAATTACATTTATCCAACTTTAATTGAATCCTTTACCTGTTAAAAATTTACAAGTGCTATATCAATGCTGCTAACGTCTTCATATCTTTACATTGTTCCTTAACGTACTCTATGAATTTATACCATTCTTTTAAAAAAATTTACAATCACCTTGGTGTCTGATCTTCCCATTCATTTTCACCATTTCGGCATAGTCCGTCATTTTCACTACCCACTCTTCCTCAGTTGGTGTTTCCTCTTCCTTCCACCTTTTTCTTTCATAGCAAGCTGCTGGTCCCTGTTTGCAGCAGTCACACACTTCCCTCCTTTGCGCGCCCCCCGCCCTGAATTGCCCAGAGGACGGCCCTTCTAACGGCACCAGCCTCTGCAGCCCCCAGGGGGCACCCTTCCCCTGCTGTCACAAGGGAGTCCCTGCCTCTCCCTGCACTGGGTCCAGCCTGCCCCCCCACCCACACAGCCCGGCCACCTGGCTCAGCTCCATCATCCTGTCTTTGTCTGTCACCGGGAAGCGTCCCTCTGCGGGACGAGAATAGCTGCCCCGGCCACACAAAAGACCCCGCTCAGCCCCGCCGGTCACCAGAGAGCCGTGGTCCTGCCATTCGGGACTTCTCGGGGCTCCTCTGCACCCTCTCTCCCGGCGCTGCCCCTCTGCGCCATGCCTGGGGTGCCCACCCCCAGCCCGGAGCCCCCCCTGTTTGAGGAGGCGCCCCTGCGGCAGGCCCTGCAGGAGGTCCGCCAGGAGTTGCAGGCGTGGCGCCAGGCCGTCGAGCACCGCGTGGAGGTGGCTCTGGGCTCGGTACGCCCGCTGGCTGCCGCCCTCGCCCAGCTGCGGGAGGAGAATGCTGCCCTGCGGGCCGAGCAGTGGCGGCTCAGCCGAGACGTGGCGCTGCTCACCCTCTACCTGGGCGAGGAGGAGGAGAAGGACCCCAGCACCCTGCTGCTGGAGGCGGAAGACCCCTGCGCCCACTTTGTGGGCACCGAGGAGGCTGGGCAGCCGACCGCCCACCCGCCCACCTTCGCCAGCACCCGGAGGCACTCGGAGGTCCACCTCTCTCGCAGCGGGAGTTTTGTGAGTCGTGGCTCTTATGCCAAACATGGGTAGGGACAGGTTGGGGGCATGCAGGGAGGTGTGACACCCCCCTTCCTTGTGCCCTGGCTGCCCATCTCGCTCCCACCCAGCAGGCGTTATAGTTAGCCTTGGGTGACGTAGCAATACATTGCCTGAAATCGGTTGAAAGTTACAGTCGCGAGAGTGATTTCAGGATTTCCGAGTGGGCGATATATCGTGAATCCCGCTGCCGCAGCGGTGTTACCCACTTGAATATGGAGAGCCTGGCCAGGTCACTTGATACTCGCCCGTTCCTGCCCCCCCCCCCCACGCAGCCCAGCACAAGAGCGAGGAAGGAGGGCAAGGTCCCAAGCAGAGAAGATTGCATACTCAAGATGATGGACTTTGCCGATATGGCAAAATTGACAGGGAGAATCAGAAACCAGGATGATAAGAAATTTAATAGAGAATGGAAAGAAAAAATGTAGATTATCTTAAAGAACACTGTACACGGGTAAAAACATTAGCAGGACCAATATAACACTTTGCAAGGTTATAATTCTCTGGTTACAAACGGAAATTTGAATATAAGTTTGGATGATATTATAAGATGCAGTATAAAAGGAAGTCTGTTGGAAATCACGGGGGAGCGGAGGGAAGTCCAAGGATTCGGAGAGTCCTGTTGATGTAGGAAATTGATTATATTTGAATGCAAGAGTTATTTGTAACAACTGAAAATAAAAATGATAGATAGATAGATAGAGTGGGGCTTGCCTGCCTGCCAGCCCTGCTTTCATTTTTCTCTCTGGCTGTGTGAGTGCTGGCGGGCAGCCTCCCCCCTCCCTCCCTTTCTCCTTTGCACCGATCACAGAGCCACCTCTGTGCCTTGCATGGTGCTCCAGAGGGTGACTCCTGGTAGCTGCCGCTTGCGTGGCGCCGGTGATGCCACCGGTGCCATGCCATGCGTTGCCCTGGCTGATGCACCTGGGGCAGTGCCGCCTGCCCAGCCTTGCCAGGAAGTGGCACAAGCTGGCACACGGTGGTGCAAATTTTCTGTGTGGCCGGCCACTGCCTTCTTCCTCCCTGCCCTGCTGTCGGGGATCAAACCTAGGACTTTCTGTTTGCAAAGCAGATGCCTTGCCCTTTAGCTAGAGCCCTTCTGCCCCCCCCCCGCATACTGACTTTCGTGGTGCATGTAGGAAAACGCAATGCCTGCATGGTTTCCCAGCCCTAGCATGTTCCCCGCTCCTGCCTCCCCAACACCAGCCACTCCACTTCATTAAAGAAACAACAATTTGAAGTAATGTTACGTAATAAAGAAGGCATGTGCAGAGTGCCAAGCTGAGCAGGTGCTGCTGCCGCCTATGGGGTTAAGGGTGAACGTCAGGCTTCTCCCAGAAGCCTGGGCCACACACACACACACACATTTAGAAATAAACATATATGTACTGTATATCGTTTATGCAACTTTCTCCCCTGACACCAATCGGTGGGTTTGTGGGAGGAAGTTTTGAAGTTCATAGCCACCCTTTATCGCGGGCAAATGTCACGCCAGCCCTCTACTGCTTGTCGCGGCACCAGGCTGGCAAGCGCACCCCTCTTGGCTTTGGATTGGAGCTGGCACGGAGCAGGCTGTTTGTGCCCCCCGCTCAACCCACCCAGGGTGGATTAGCTGCCTCTCTGTTTGGGATTACAGCTGCCTGCTCGGGCGACAGGTGTGCAGAGCCCAGTGGTTGTGGCTTGGCACCTTACCTGCGCCAGCCAGGCCCTTACTCCTCCTCCTCTTCATGCCAGCTGGGGTGGGTGATGCAAAACAGCTGCCCGGGGTCACCTTTCACTGGCCGAGAGCCGGGGAGGCGCATGAGTGGCAGCCTCCCCAGCCGCAGCTTGTTACAAAGGCTCCTTCTCTTTACAAGCAGCTGAGCTCTGGGGGGCCCAGCCAGGAATCTGCAAGCCCCACTAGCAGCTGGGCCCCTCTCCTGTTGTTGGTCTCGTGGCGCTGGCGGTTTTGTGCTGGGATTTGCCAGAAGCCTGCAGGACAGCGTCCCGTCGCCAACAAGGACCTGTCAAGCTGTAAATTGGAGCTTTTGCAGACAGAGCAGGGGACTGCAGTGTGGAGGTTGCTTAGCTGTGATTCTTGCATTGCAGAGGGGTCAGACTAGAGGACCCTCAGGGGTCCCTTCCAACTTCACAATGCTATGATTCTGTGGTTAACTAGGGAAGTGATCTTTGTTCCTTGTTTGGAGCACCCGTAAGCCCCTACATGCAACAGCGGATGTGCTTTTCTTGGGATGGCAAGCCGGCGGCTGTTCAAATGAACTACAGCTCCCATCATCCCACACAGAGACGCATTGGCAGATTCCTCGTGGCCTTGGTACCTTGGTTTTCGTACAGCTTATTTCCTTATTTTGGCTCCCAAACACCGCAAACCCGGAAGTGACTGTTCTGGTTTTCGAACTATTTTTGGAAGCCAAATGTCTGGCAGGGCCTCCGATTGGCTGCAGGAGCTTCCTGCAGCCATTCGGAAGTCTCGCTTTGGAACTCAAACGGACGTCCGGAACGGATTCCGTTCGACTTCCGAGGCACGACTGTAACGCCAACATATTTC
The DNA here is from genome assembly GCA_900245905.1 of Lacerta viridis. NCBI lineage: Eukaryota > Metazoa > Chordata > Lepidosauria > Squamata > Lacertidae > Lacerta > Lacerta viridis. The sequence continues at coordinate 104,943 of OFHU01002887.1, forward strand.
ACACCTGGTATCCAATGCACCCCTTTGGTTTCAGATGGTACACGGGTAGATGAATCTAAAAAGACCGGGGCACAAATTTTCATGGCCCTCTAGCAGCTCATTTACCAGAAGACATTTATTTAGCGTAAACATTGGAAGTGTCTACTCAGTCCTGACCAAGCTAAGCCCCTTGATGTATCCTTTACTCTAGGGCAGGCAGGGCCAAACTTGGCCCTTCAGCTGTTTTGGGAGGGACTGCAACTCCCATCATCCCTAGCTAACAGGACCAGTGGTCAGGGATGATGGGAATTGTAGTCCCAAAACAAGCTGGAGGGCCAGGTTTGGCCACGTCTGCTCTAGGGGGATTAGTTTGGCATTGGCATGAAAGGTACGGAAGGCGGCACTGCGAAAACAGGCCTTTTCTGTGGTGGCACCCCGCTTGTGGAATCCTCTCCCCAGCGGGGCTTGCCTGGAGTTTTCATTATGAATCTTTAGGCACCAAGGTTTAAACAATCTATGGCCTTCTAAACTGGGGGGGGGGGGTGAATCGCTTTTGTTTGTCATTACGGAATGTATTTTTGTGCTTCTGTATTGTAAACTGGCCTGTGATCCTCTGCTGAAAGGCACGGTAGAGATTTAACAAATAATAGCAATCACAATCGCTGCCCCGCACCCTCTTGCCTGCCATATGCAAGTGCTGGTGCCCTTGTAGTGTCTTTTAGACCTGGCGGGCATCCCAAGTGGCATTGTGTGAGGGTCGTGTTGACAGGGAGCTGGCATTGTGCTCCCGAGTCCCTGCGATGAGGAGCCGGCTCCACCCTGATCCCTGATCTGCAAACCGCTTCTGAGTAAGCCCTTCTAATCTCCTCCTAGAAATCCCCTGACACAGTTTATCAGGGAGCTTCGTGTTGGAGCCGATGCCGCCCTGTGTGTATTTGAAAACGAGTGGTTTTTTTTTTTAAAGTATGGAACTCACCTCTCGGAGAATCTTGGCTCTCTTTTTAAAGAATAAAATCAAGTTTCTAGTCCTTCTCGTTTGCAAAGGCGTGCTTGGGATTTCAGGAGCCCCAGATGTCGCTGAATGAGGTTTACAGCGCTCAGAGGATAATAATAATAATAATAATAATAATAATAATAATAATAATAATAATAATTTATATCCTGCCCTCCCCGGCCAAAGCCGGGCTCAGAGCATCTAACAACAAGTAAAAATAGCACAGTGTACATAAAATCACACAGTCAATTAATTAAAATACATTCTAAAATCAATTCAGAATCAAATTAATGGCAACCATTGGGTTAGAGTTCTATGAGGATTACAGAAGGAGAGAGGGGGTCAGACTGTGCCTTGGCCAAAGGCCTGGTGGAACAGCTCCATCTTGCAGGCCCTGCGGAAAGATGTCAAGTCCCGCAGGGCCCTAGTCTCTTGTGACAGAGTGTTCCACCAGATCGGGGCCACAGCCGAAAAAGCCCTGGCTCTGGTCGAGGCCAGCCTAACCTCCCTGTGGCCCGGGATCTCCAAGATGTTTTTCTTTGAAGACCGTAAGGTCCTCCGTGGGGCATACTAGGAGAGGCGGTCCTGTAGGTATGAGGGCCCTAGGCTCAAGGGTCCTGCTTGGGTCAGTCATCTTTCAGTGATTGGAAGACATGCACAAATTATGCAAAGGAAGGAGCAGAAAAAGAAGTTAAGACAAAGAAGGACTGCCGTGCAAATATCCTCAATTTGCACGTGTTAGAATTGATCATTTCTTAGGGGCAAGGTGCAGCTCTGGTTGCTTGCCACTCGGTAATTTGTACCCCAGGATCCGACAAGTGTTATAGAACATTAGTGTTTTAAATATCCTTTTAAAAAGAAAGAAAGTTTGTAGCTTTCATGTGCGCAGAACGTGTTTATGAAACACTGTGTTTAGAGAGTGCAGCTTCTGTGCCTTTTAATCACAGGACCGCAAAGATCGTCTCGTCCAGTTCCCTGCAATGCAGGAACCTTTTGCCCATTGTGGGGCTCGAACTTGCAACCCTGAGCTTCAGAGTCTCATGCTCTGCCGACGGAGCTATGATTATCTCCTACCTGCCACCCCCTCCCTTCCTAATGAACATCAGCTTTGGCTTAGCAGTTGAAAAAGCGTGCGTTGTAGTGGTTAGAGTGTTGGACTAGGATCGAGGAAACCAGGGTTCGAATCCCCACTCGGCCATGAAGCTCACTGGGTGTGTCCTTGGGCCAGTCACTCACTCAACCCCTAACCCACCTTGCAAGGCTGTTGTGAGGATAAAATGGGGGGGGGGGGAGAGAGAATGGAGTCCCAAAAAAATACAACCAGTAAGCTACAACACACCCATGCTTTTTTATTTGATGGTACTTTATTCTTACCATATCTCTTAGTGTGGTATACACGTGATAAGAAAGTCAGGGAATTAAGATTAACTCTTTTCCTTGACCCGCTATTCGTTCAACGATACTGTTAACGGCCATGGCATTTCCTTTTCCAAGTACGTATTTGTTAAACCACACCAATAAAGTCATACCTTGGATCCTGAACGCCTTGCGAGTCGAATGTTTTGGCTCCCGAATGCCGCAAACCCAGAAGTGAGCGTTCCGGTTTGCAAACGTTCCTTGGAACCCGAACGTCCGACATGAGTGCCGTGGCTTCCGATTGGCCGCAGGAGCTTCCTGCGGCCAATCGGAAGCCGCGCTTTGGTTTCCGGATGTTTTGGAAGCCGAACGGACTTCCGGAACGGATTCCGTTCAGCTTCCGAGGTACTGCTGTATTTCGGCTGCATTCCATGTTTGCACTGATGCTACTTCTGGCATTCTCTCTCACCTCTTTATTTTCCTTTTGCAAACTTTTTCTTAACTTTTTTTTAAAAAAACGATAAAAATTGCATGGAAGAAAAATGAGATGGGGGGGTGGGACTAACTAAGCTACCTTGATCTCCTTGCAGGAAAGAAGGTAAGACTATAAATGGAATGAGTAAAAAATAAAATAAAATAAAGAATAATCAGCGAGGAAGATACCATGGATGCCCATTGTGATCTTCCAAGTTGCTCTTGACCTACATTGGTGCCATCTTTTGTTTTTTTTGTTGTTGCTTCAGATGGAAGCCGAGGTGCCGGGGCACCGCGAGGCAGCAGACTCGGCGTTGTCAAACGGCACCGAGAAAGAGAAGCCACAGTCCCAGGAGCTGCACCAGCGAAGCCGTCTGAGCGCTGAAGAGCTGAGCAAGATCGAGGAAGAGCAGGTGTTGGATAAGATGGTACGCGTCGGTGACAGAGGCATGAATTTGGGACTCCGCGGCACACAGCGGGGTGGGGACAGTCCTAGCTGATTTTCTGGGTTGGGTATCTTGTGGGAAGGTTGAGGAAAGTAGGAGAGGATATATTGATTGAATATTATCCCTCCTCACTCAGGCTAGAGAGCAAGCAGCAGAGCACGTTCCCTTGCAGGTTGCTGGAAGCAAGTTGATGGATTCGTTAGAATCATTTAAGTTGAGCAGTCCAGTCTGGATTGTTCCTGGTCAGTTTCCCCTTTTATTTCCCCCCTTAAAATAATAATAACACAACAGTCTCGATTGAAAGTAAGAGTAAAGTTTACTTACATTCAGTCCACAGTAGTATTCTGGAGGCAGGCTTTATCTTGTGGTTACAGTTACGTTGGTAGAGAAAAGAAGTCTGAGCTAGGCCTCGGACTTTCTACCTTGTGGCTTCCATCCTCTGTAAGGATGAGCCTTGTGCAAAAGAGTAAAAGAAGAAGATGGCTGCGTGACTAGCCCCTTTTGAGGGTCACGTCCATCTACCTGGTCACACGCAGGGGGAGGATGCTCCAGAGCAGGTATGACAGGAAGTCCTTCCTGTCTGGAGCAACATTCCCCTATGTGTACACTCTGGGCAACAGGAAATGTTGTATTTGACTGCTTCAGTGATGATACATTTCACATATATGGGGTCGGGTAAGGGTGTGTGGTGCTGTGGTTTAAACCACAGCGCCACTTGGGCTTGCCAATCAGAAGGTCGGCAGTTTGAAGCCCCACGACGAGTGTGAGCTCCCGTTGCTCCGTCCCAGCTCCTGCCAACCTAGCAGTTCGAAAGCATACCAGTGCAAGTAGATAAATAGGTACCGCTCTGGCGGGAAGGTAAACAGCGTTTCCGTGTGCTGCTCTGGTTCGCCAGAAGCAGCTTAGTCATGCTGGCCACATGACCCAGAAAAACTGTCTGTGGAAGCAGATGAACGCCGGCCTTCTTGGCCTGTAAAGAGAGATGAGCGCTGCAACCCCATAGTTGTTTGCGACTGGACTTAACTGTCAGGGGTCCCTTTCCCTTTAAGGGTGTGTGCATGTTTGTGTGTCTGCAGCAAATGTTTTTGTTCTGTGAAGTGCCCTGAGACCTCTGGGTATAGGGCAGTATATAAAATTCAATAAATACTAATAATAAATGTTTGGGAGAGGGTTTGGATCTGGAATGGTTTGCCTCCTGCCACAAGCGGGTGTCATTTTGCTCGCTAGGAAGCCTCCGAAAGGGTGTTGCTTATTTGTTTATTAAATTTTGTATACCACCCTTCATTTGAAGGTTTCAGGGTGGCAAAAATCAAAGTTGGAAGGGACCCCCAAAGGGTCCTCTAGTCCAACCCCCCGCAGTGCAGGAACCTCAGCTAAAGAATCCGTGACAGATGGCCATCTAAACCTCTGCTTAAAAGCCTCCAAGGAAGGAGAGTCCACAACCTCCTGAGGGAGACCGTCCCTCTGTTGAGCAGCTCTGAATGTCAGAAAGTTAGCTGGAATCTCCTTTCTTAGGTTGGTTTTGAGTGTTACCCTCCAGAGCTTGCTCCATTCTTCCATGTGACAGCTCTTAAGATGGCTATCATACCTCCTCTCAGCCCCCTCTTTTCCAGGCTAAACTTATCCAGCTCCTTCAAACACTCCTCATAAGACACTCAATCCTCTTGGTTGCCCTCCTCTGCACACGTTCCAAATACAAAATAAAGACCACAAAATGCAGAATTAAAAACAAGAACAAAACCAAAACCCATAACCAGCACCACCCCAAAACATTTTAAAGGAAATAATAATGTTAATCGGACAAAGGCCTGATTAAAGAGGAACGTTTTTGCCTGGCGCCAAAAGGTATATAATGAAGGCGCCAGGAGGGCCTCCCTGGGGAGAGCATTCCCCAAATGGGGAGCCACTGCAGAGAAGGCCCATTCTCGTGTTGCCACCCTCCGGACCTCTCAAGGAGGAGGCACACAAAGAAGGGCCTCAGAAGGTGATCTCAGGGTCCGGGTAGGTTCAAATGGAGAGAGGCGGTCCTTGAGGTATTGAGCTCCTGAGGCCAGCCAACCAGCCAAGTCTCAGGGGGGTGCTTGCCTGGAGGCAGAGTCCGTATGCAAGGTTCAGTCCAGTCCTAAGGTCAGGAGTATCTCAGTTCACGTAGTCAGACTATAGGGGGGTCAAGAAAGCCGAGAGTCCAAGGTCACGAGAAGCAAGAAGCGGCAAGGTCTGTCCAGGAACGACCAGTGTTGTTTCCAGCTACTGACTGAGGCTGGAAACAGTGCTTTAAGAAAGCTGGAGCCAGCTGGTTCACATCAGGAGCAAGAAGGCTGCTGCTCAGCCGGTGAAGCCGATTCCTGGCCCATGAGGGTGCAGAAAGCTGATTTTTTACCACCTTACTTCAAAATAAGTTCCTAGTCCTCGTGGTTCCAAAATAAAGGGATGATCAGAATTAGAAGCTGCCTTATACTGAGTTAGGTTGCTGGTCCTTCTAAACATAAATAATAAAACCAAGCATCTAGAATCCAACTCCATATTGTCAACACTGACTGGCAGCATTTCTCCAGGTTTTTAAAAACAAGATTAAACTTGAATGTCCTTCGCCTGCATGCTTGCAGAATTACATCTGTATGAATTAAATTGCTCTGAGCGGCTTCTCCTCGTTGGGAGAAGGACTTTTCATGCCTTTTTTAAAATGACGGGAGAAAAGCTGCGTGTGTATGTTTGTGCATGTGTGTGTGTGTGTGTGTGTGTGCGTGTAAGAGAGAGAGAGAAGTAGTAGTGGTGGTAGTAATAGCCCCCTCTTTCCCTCTCCCTGCAGCTGGATCAGACCACAGACTTTGAGGAGCGGCGGCTGATACGGGCTGCCATGCGGGAATTGCGCCAGCGGAAGCGAGGTACCTGTCTGGGGATTTTTTTGGGGGGGGGGACACTTTATAATTGCACACTTCGAGAAATCTAGTCCTCAAATGAGAAGACTTAAACTATAGAGGAGCGGAAGGCAAGTGGGCACCAAGAGTTGCTGTGCAAAAGCCACCAGATTCACACAAGTATTCGCCAACCTGCTGCCTTTTGGACTGCAATTGGATTACGAGTCCTGCCAGCCCCCAGCCAGCATGGTTGCATTGTCCGTTTTATGGCCATGCTGGTGCCACAGCCTGGAGAGCTGAGTAAGGCAGCTTCCTGTGTTCCTGTGATACGCAGCAATCTGTACGTATCACTGCGTAACCTTGAGCCAGTTACCGTCCCTTGACCTAACTCACCCCCCCTGCCCCAAAGAGCTGCTGTGAGGATCAAACCAGTGGTGTTTTAGGAGAACCACAGCTGCTACTGCTGAGCTCCTTGGAGGAAGGGTGAGATTTAAAATTTAACGAATCTGTGAAATAAAGAAAGGGTTCCCGGCCACAGTATATTTTATGTAGTGCTTTGTTCTCATAAAATAAAATCCTTAAAGCAGTTTCCAGAAAGTATAGAACTATGAAACTACAGTCGTACCTCGGCTTCGGAACACCTTGGGAGTCGAACGTTCCGGCTCCCAGAAGATCGATAACCGGAACAGAGTGTTCCGGTTTTTTAACATTCTTTTGGAAGCCGTACGTCTGACGCGGCTTCCATGGCTTCCGATTGGCTGCAGGAGCTTCCTGCAGCCAATCGGAAGCTGTGCTTTGGTTTCTGGACGTTTTGGAAGTCGAACGGAAAAGCTGTTGAAAGCAACAGTTGTAAGACATCTTCAGCGAAATGGAAAGGAACGGTGAACTGAAAACAACACAAAACACAGACCAGCTTCCTACATGTCTGGATAAGCTTTGACTAAACAAAAATGTCTTCAGCTGTCACTGTGCAAGGAAGGGGCCTGCCTGGTTGTCAATAGGCAGGGAGTTCCAGCACTAAAAGATTGCTTTGTTAAAAAGGCCCAGCGGGTCCCCCATGGCTCCTGTAGCCTTGCCCTCCTCCCGCCATTCTTCCTGCCGTTCCTGACACCCTCTGGGACGTGGCGTTTTGCAGAGCAACGAGAGAAGGAGCGCAGCTTGCGGATCCAGGAAGCCAAATCGAGAGGGGCCACCCACACCACAGAGACCACTGCCCGGCAGAGCGCCATGTCCGCCGATGGCTCAGCCATCAGCACCGTCACCAAGACCCAGCGCCTTGTCCAGTCCAGTAAGGAGCAGCTGGGCCGGAGGGGGATTTGGGGACGCTCCGTCTTTCCTTCCAAGCGCATGGCTTCCGGGGGGAGACGCGTGGCACGCATCCCAGATGTCAACTCAGGCCTCTTTGGGGTCCTTGTTCTCCCCGTGGAGAGACACCCTCTTCTTTCTGCTCTGGAAACTATCCTGCTTTTCCTCTGTATCGGGGGTCACCGCTGCCAGTTTTTCTTCTCTTTTTGCACTGAAATGGTTGGTGCTTTCTCCGGCCCTCTCCGCGGCCTCATCGTGGCAACTGGAGCTCGGAATGGCTCGTCTCTCTCTCTCTGTCCTCTGCTCTCTGTTCTTTGGCCATGCTTTAGAGCATCTGCGTTAACAATCTTTTCTTTTGGGATGTGAGCGCTCCTCGCGCGGCCATGACTCATGCCGTCCACTTCCCGGGACTTCCTCCGTTGTAGGGAGAATGATGGGCCGAATTACCTTTTGCACCCTCGAATCCAAGGCATCTCCGGTCAAAAGGGGCTCAGCAAGACCCAGAAAAGCCTCTCTTTGTCCGACACCCTGGAGAGCTGTTGCTGCAAGTCAGAGTAGGCAGCACTGGGATGGATAGAGGGATGGATGCGTGAGGAAGGGCCATCAGAGCATCTGCTCTGTGTGCAAAAGGTCCCAGGTTCAATCCCCAAAAGCATCTCCAAGAACACCTGGAAAGGACTTCCTGTCTGAAATCCTGCAGAACTGCTGCCAGTCCGTGTGGACAGTACCGAGCTAGGTGGACCAATCACCAGACTCAGCATAAGGGAAGAGCTGTAGCTCAGTGGTAAAGCACCTGCTTTTGGTGCAGAAGGTCCCAGGTTCAATTCCTGGCAGTGTCCCCTGTTTGAATCTCCAGAGAGCTGCTGCCGGTCAGTGTAGACAGTACTGAGCTAGATGGACACAGTGTTCCGTCTCTGTGTCAGACAGCTCCTATGTCCCTGATGGCCTGTTTTAAGGCAGCTTCTTGGGTTCAAGGCTGAAGGCTTCCACTTGACCCATCATAGTCTTACCTCTGAAAGAGCTGAGAGAGATTTGGAAAAGCAAAACCTCAATATTTAAGACAGGCTTCCTCAACCTTGGCCCTCCAGATGTTTTTGGCCTACAACTCCCATGATCCCTAGCTAGCAGGACCAGTGGTCAGGGATGCTGGGAACTGTAGTCTCAAAACTTATGGAGAGCTGAGGTTGAGGAAGCCTGGTTTTAAGAGGTTTTGGGCAACTTCCTTACAAGGATAGTGTTTTTGCAATGCTTGGTTCTTTTTAGTTTAGGGGAAACGGTGAGCATGAGGGAAAATAATAAAGGGGTATAAAATTCTGCCCGGTAAAGATAGGGAGATGCATTTTGCCAAATTCTGCAGCTCTGCGTCATCCAATGAATGTGAATGTTGGAAGATTGAGGACAGGCAAAAAGAAGGGATTCTTCATGCAGCACCTAGCTGGACTCTGGAATTTGCAAATGGTGACAGCCCCCCCCCCCAAATTGGCACAGCGCTAAAGGGGATTAGACAAATGTGTGGAGAACAAAGCTAGCAACGGCTACTGGTAACAAGCCAGCCCTGTGATGCAGCTGCTAAAAAGGCCAAGGCAATTTTAGTCGGCGTTGCTCGCCTCGCACCAAGTCGTGAGAAAGAATGCTTCCGCTTTTTTCCTCTGCTTGGAGTCCAGAGGCCAGTTCTTGGTGCTGTGCCTTAAGAAGGATTGAGATGTATTGGAGCACGTCCAGTGGAAGACAAAGATGGTCAGGTGTATATATAAAATAAGGAAACTTGTTTTGTTTTTTTTACCCGGGAGAAAAGCAGACAGAGGAGAGGAGTGTGATCACCCTTCAAATATCTGAAGGGCTGCCATCAGACAGAAGGGGGCAAAGTCTTCTTCTCTGCTTTCCCTGAGAACAAGATGGGGTCTAAGTGGGGATTAAGTTACAGGAGGGTAGATTTGGGGAAGATATTATAGGGAAATGTTCCTTCTTGACCCTAATAGCTGCTAGAAGTGTGGAGAGCTCTTTCTGGAGTTCCTGGCAACCCTCTGCTGCGGCTGGATTTCCTGCATTGTGCAGGAGAGGTCAGGCTAGATCCCAGAACTGTAGAGTTGGAAGGGACCCCGAGGGTCATCTAGTCCAACCCCCTTGTGATGCAGGAATCTCTCCTGGAGGATCATCCATTAGCCTTTAGTGCACCTTCCAACTCTGATTCTGTGAGGCTGATCCTGACGGCACCAGGATCAGAGGTGGAATAACAAAGGTTAAAGCTTACAGGTCTCGCATGTGGGCTTCCCACTGTGGGGAACAGGGTGCCAGACAAGGTAGGCCTCTGGCCTGATCCATAAGGACTTTGCTTACCCACTTATCCTTTCCCCCCTCCCAGATGACGGCAGCAAGACTTCCCGCACGATGATGATGGAGTCCAGCTACGTGAAGAGATCGGAAAGTAAGGCTCTTCCTCCACCCTTTCCCCCCTTCCTTGCAGTGAGGGGCTCCCAGGAAGAGGGAGGGGTATTCTTGCCAAGCTAAATGGGAATGAGACCAGATTTACAGGTGAAACTCGAAGAATTAGAACATCGTGGAAAAGTCCATTTGTGTAAGCAATTGTTTTCATTAGCTACTGGAGTTTAATATATGAGATAGACTCATGACATGCAAAGCGAGATATGTCAAGCCTTTGTTTGTTATAATTGTGATGATTATGGCGTACAGCTGATGAAAACCCCAAAGTTGAAGATTGTTAATTTGGGGTTCTCATCAGCTGTACGCCATAATCATCACAATTATAACAAATAAAGGCTTGACATATCTCGCTTTGCATGTCATGAGTCTATCTCATATATTAGTTTCACCTTTTAAGTTGAATTACTGAAAGAAATGAACCTTTCCACGATATTCTAATTTTTCGAGTTTCACCTGTATTTGTGGTGTTGAGCGTTTCTCTGCTTCTTGAGATGTCTGGGCTTGAAGGGTACATTGGAAGAGCAAAGCATAATAAGTTACTGTAGTGTTGCGTAGTGGTTAGAAAAGCGGTTCCCACACTTTTGGGGCCACTGCCCCCTTCTCACATGATTCTTCCCACCCCACCCCCCCAATCTCATTTAATTCCCACAACAACCCTGTGAAGTCGGTTTAAGCTGAGAGGCAGCCACTTGGCCCAGTGAGTCTTAGATTGCTGAGTGGGGATTTGAACCCGGCTCTCATAGGTCCTAGTCCAACACACCCACTGAGTGGTTTTCAAACCTTTTTCGACCGCTGTCCCTTTGGTTCCATAAAGTCACCCTCAGTGCCTCCTATGCTATTTAAAAAAAAACATTTTTCGGAAGAGTGGTTTGCATAACCCGTTGAGGAAACTAAAAACGCAATAAAATTCAAAACCTGCTAAAGTACGTGGCCGCAGTACGTGGCATGTTGTGCTGTTGCCCCTCTGGTACTCGAGGTCCTTATGTTTGTCTCCCACCCCTCACCACGCTTCAACCTTTCAGCAGACGGAAACACCTTTGTCCAGACCAAATCGTCCTACAGCACATCGTCTTCCAAGAAAGTGGGCAGGTGAGTCCTTGCTGGAGCTCCTCTCCCTGTTGCACAGCTCCTATCGCATTCACAGAATGACAGAATTGCGGAGTTGGCAAGGGGGGGCCCCAGGGTCATCTAGTCCAACCCTCTACCACACAGGGATCACAGGATGTGAGGCATGTGCAGGAGGACGGCCATGACTCTTGCCTGTTGCTTGCCACATGGCCCGACTTAATGACAGCCATCTTCCAGGTGGTTCTGTGTTTTCTTTCCGAAGCTAAGGTTTAGCTGTTAAGCCCACGGATGGGGAAACCTTTTTCAGGCAGAGGGCTGGGTTTGCTTCTGGGGCCCACATGCCAGCGCCTGGCAGAGCACGGCGGCGAAAGTGGGAGGAGCAATGGATTTTTAGATGCGGTTTGTTAGGTTCTACATGGGCTTGGGCATCCCTTGCTGTCTTCATCCAGGCAAGCAAAAGGCGTTCCTGGGAGTTCTAGTCCAAAACAGCCCCACTGGCTGAGACTGATGGGAATCGTAGTCCAATATGGCCATGCTGGCTGAGGGCTGATGGGAATTGTTGTTCAAAACAGCCCTGATGGGAGTTCACATCCAAAATGGGGACAGGGTGTTCCTCAACACCCTGTGTTGGGCATCTGCTGGTGGGGGTAACCCTAGCAAAAGACCCACTGACAAAAGCCCCCTGCCTCTGCAGCAGCAGCAACAACAACAACTTATTTATTTATTTAACATCAAACATTAAAAACTTCAACAACAACAACAATTTATTTATAGAACATCAAACATTAAAAACTTCCCTAAACAGGGTTGCCTTCAGATGTCTTCCTAAAAGTCAGATAGTTGTTTATTTCCTTGACATCTGATGGGAGGGCGTTCCACAGGGCGGGCGCCACCACCGAGAAGGCCCTCTGCCTGGTTCCCTGTAACCTCACTTCTCACAGTGAGGGAACCGCCAGAAGGCCCTCAAGCTGGATCTCAGTGTCCAGGCTGAATGATGGGGGTGGAGACACTCCTTCAGGTATACTGGGCCGGAGCCATTTAGGGTGTTAAAGGTCAACACCAGCACTTTGAATTGTGGTCAGTAACGTACTGGGAGCCAATGTAGGTCTTTCAGGACCGGTGTTAATATGGTCTTGGCGGCCACTCCCAGTCACCAGTCTAGCTGCCTCAGTAAAGTCGTAAGACTTGTAGAGGGAAGCGAGGAACCAGCGAGAAGCCAACGTTCACCTCTTAGTCTTCTTGCAAGCCCCTGCTGCCCTTTCTCACCTTTGTCCCTTTCCGGCAGCATCTTCGAGCGAGAGGACGAGACCTCTGGGCGTGCCAGCAGCCTGGCTGCCCTGGAGCGTCGCCAGGCTGAGAAGAAGAAGGAGCTCATGAAGGCCCAGAGCCTGCCCAAAACATCGGCTTCGCAAGCCCGGAAGGCCATGATCGAGAAGCTGGAGAAGGAGGGCGGCAGGTGAGGAGCCCTGCCGTGTTCGGATGAGGTGCGGGTGGCTGGCGCAGAAGTCCTGGGGTGGGTGACTGTGCTCGGTTTTAGGGAAGGTGGCAGGGAGTCGCCTGCGTTCCTTCGCGGATGTATTCCAAGCAAGCCCCCCCACGACCGGAGGCCATTTCCTCCTACCTATGGGAGCAACGCTGTGATTTGGGATACGGCAACTTTTTACGCTCTCCTCTTCTCTCCGCAGCCCAGCCAACCCAGCCGTGTCCCGGGTGGCCGTCCAGCGCTCGGGCAGCTTTGGGGTCCCCAACGCCAGCAGTATCAAGCAGATGCTGTTGGATTGGTGCCGCGCTAAGACACGGGGCTATGAGGTGAGTGTGCCCCTGGCGGGCCTGTGCCCACTTTCCTTTAATAAATAAATTTTAAAAATGTGGTTTTTACAAATTCAAAGTTATAATCATACCACGACGGATCCATGATTAAAAGATTCCTCCGAATCTCTGGACTTCCCACCTTCCCTCCATGGGTTCTGTTGTTACCCCTTTTCTACTGCATGTTTATTCAACGGTCCGTTTTTTTGGTAACCCCATTATGTCCATAGTTCTCGTTATGTTACAAGTGTTATTGCAATCCCGCTAGTGTTTTCAACTGCTAACAGTGGTCTTCTAGGTAAATTATAATTCCTCCCCCCATTCCTTATTAACGTTTTGGTTTTCCTGGTTTCGGAGCTTTCCGGTCAGTTTTGCCATTTTGGCATAGTCCAACAACTTAGTTTGCCATTTGCCGGTGCCCACTTTCCTGCCCCTTTCTGCCCGGGCTTCCCCAGATTGAGAGATCGCCTTACCCAACATGCCCCAATTGACAGCTTCGATCGGTGGAACTGGCCCTTTTTCAGAGGCCGCATAATACCTGCTCCACAATTGTAAGAACTTGGATCTTTCCGTTTTGCACCGCCTACACTTTGGAACTCCCTGCCTCTTGATATCAGGCTTCGCTGTACTTTTTTCAGAGCCTGCTAAAAATATTCTCATTTAGACAAGCCTAAAGCAGAAGTATATGTGTGTTTTAATCTCTTTTTAGTTTATGGTTGTCTTTAACTTTTTGAATACACACACACACACACACACACACACACACATGTATGTATGTATATATAATTTTTTAAATTAATTTTTCTCAAATACATTTCAAAATATTAATTTAAATAACCTTAAATCACTTCCCTTCTCTTTCCGTGGTTCATTTTACATACCATACAGCCCTGCATATTTTACATGAACTGAACAGTAATCCATTGTTACATCCATCAAAACCTATTTACACTGTTGAATTTATCTTTTTTTAAAAAAAATAAAATAATTATTAACTTTTTCAAAACATCAACAAAATGCATACAACAAACAAATACACAACAATACAACTATTACAAACAAACTACAATAAAAAAACAAAAAAATATTCATTTCAGCTGCTTCTTTCCTTAACATTGTGGATTGACTTCGTCACGTCTGCCCTTCCTGCGTTCATTGTCTCTCATCTTTAGTAATTTCTTTACATTGTATAAACCTTATTTTACAAAAAAAAACACTATCCATTTTTAAAACTATTGTCTTAATTCATTATCTCCAAATTCCTTAACACTTAACATAATTCTAAATCTGCAGTCTAACTTATCTTCCAAGTTACATCTAAATTTCAATCTTGCTATAATTTTTTTTAAATACAATTTAAATTTCTTTCATTCTTCTCCCACCGCGTTGTCCCTCTGGTCACGAAGCTTCCCGGTCATCTCAGCAAGTTCCATATAGTCCATCATTTTCACCTACCATTCTTCAATCGTACACTGTTGAATTTATCTTAATGACTACCAGCGTTTTTAAATGAACACAATTTTCACCCATATATTCAGTAAACATTTCCCAGTCTTCTTTAAACGTGCATTCTTCTTGTTCTCTCTTTGAAATTTTTAAGTTAGTGTCGCTCGTTCTTCTTACTGCAAACACCATCTCTCTCTTTTTTGGCAAACCCCCGCTTTGAGGTTTTTTGTTTTTAAATCACATTTTTTAAAAAAATAAAACAAATTTTTTATTTTACTCGGCAGCACGTCGACATCCAGAACTTTTCCTCCAGCTGGAGCGACGGCATGGCCTTCTGCGCCCTCGTCCACAACTTCTTCCCAGAGGCCTTCGATTATGCCCAGCTTTCGCCTCAGGACCGGCGGCGCAACTTCGAGATGGCGTTCTCAGCTGCTGAGTATGTACCCCTTGGCTGCTCCTGACCCCAGCAGGCAGGGGAGAGAAGCCCGGGCGCAGGGCCTGTTTTTCCTTCAAGAGGACTAGCGCCTTTTCTGGGTTATTGGCATACCTATGCTCTCTCTCTTTCTCTCTCTCTCTGCCTAACGCAGCCTTGGCCAATCTGGTGCTCTCTATGGGCTTTGTGCTACAGCTGTGAGGGGAGCTAGAAGTCCAAAAGGGCCGTTGTAGCAAGGGGTGATGGGAGCTGTAGTCCAAACCGTCTGTGCTGGCTGAGGCCGATGGGAGTTGTAGTCCAAAATGGCTGTACTGGCAGGGGGTGGTGGGAGTTGGAGCATCTAAAGCAATCTAGAGGGCACCATAGTGAGGAAGGCTGACCTAACTATCCTGTGGCAATGAGTTAACCAGACACCTCTCTGCAGGGCTGTGGCTGTTTCCTGCTCAGTTGCGCACAAGCCTGTGCTGCTTCCAGCTGGGAGGTTCTCAACTAGAAAATGTCTCACTGGGCAGGTGGCTGAGGGGTGGGGTGAGAGACTTCCCAGTAAAGCCCCAAGGTGGGGAATAAGGGCTGCCTCTCGTCCCCTATTGTTCTTCCTAAGCTGTGTTGTCTAGACAGAAAGCAGGGCCTTTCCCAACCTCCAGGCATTGCTAGACCACAAACTATTAGCCCATGCTGTCTGTCCAACACTATCCAGAGGGCACCAGGTTGGAGAAGGCTGGTGTCATGTAGCAGGCCCTCGCCACATCAAAAGGAAGAAATACCTGGGCCTGGAAAAAGCAAAATCTGATTATTATTTTTTGCAGGGTTCTGGAATGCTTATGGTTTATTTCATTTTTGCTAGTCCTGGGGAAGGGAGAGGACACAAATTCTGCCCAGCCACCCCTCTCTGATTTCTAGGGTGTCTCGGCTGTCCACTGTGAAAATCAAAGAGTACTTTTGCAACCATGAGGTCTAGAAACATGCTTGTTCGGTTTCTTTCTCTTTTTTAATGCAAGTTTGGGGTTCTTAGGAAGCCCCAATTGTACCTTTGGTGGTTACCTGGCTCTCCTGCAGAATCGCAACAAAAAAGCAGCTCTGGCGAAAGGCACCTCTTGAGGCGTGTAAGGGCACAGGTGGCTGTTTGTTTAATATTTATTTATCCTATTGCATTCGTCACCCACCTTTCTTCCTCCGTGGAGCTCAGAGGCGGCACATGTGGTCTTCTCTCTCTCTCCTCCTTTTAATCCCCACAACAACCCTCTAAGGTAGGTTTAGTTCTGAGAGAGGTGACTGGCAGCCAAGGTCACATCCAGTGAGCTTCACGTGGCCAAGCCGAGATTCGAACCCTGGTCTCCCAGGTCTTAATCCGACACTCTAACTCAATGGTTCCCAAACTTTTTCAGACTTGGTTCCATGAATTCATCCCCCATGCCCCCTACCCTAGGAAAAGCATTATTCAGAACAACAGCTTGCATGACCCGCTAAGGAACAGAATAACAGTAACTTACTCAAAATCCAATTAAAATTATTTAGTTTAATTAATCCAGCAAAACTGGTGGGCTTGGACCAGAGATTCCAACTTTTCAAAAGTCTGATTTACACCTCCAGTATACCCCTGCTACCCCCTTGCTTCTTATCCCCTCCCCCCCCGTTAATCCTTCTGCCTCCCACCAGTACTGCCCACTTTGGGAGGGCTGCTGTAACCACTACACCTCACTGTGCTCTTGCACCACCCAAGCCAGCTAACCATTCATGCCGGGGCCCCACAAGCGTGCTGGGATTTTGCCGCGTAACCCGCGGACAGATCTCTCTGGCTCAATCTGTGCTGCTTTCTCGCACACAAGGTAGGAAGGGAAGGGGGCTCAGCTGTTTACGCAGAGCGCAGGAGCTCTTCCATGCCAGAAGACGTTCTGGTTCCTCTGGAAAACGTGGATTTGGGGGTGGCGCACTTGGAGCAATGTGAGCTGGTGCGGAGGAGAGTGCCTGTACCTCTTTGAGGTGTCTTTCTTGTAGGGTTGCGGGGCGCGCTGTTGCAGCTTGGGGTTGCGGGGTGGGAGCGACTTCGGGGCTGCGGACGCCCTCGGGGCCTGGCTGGGCACGCCGCTTTCTTATTTCTCCCCTGATGCTTCTTCCTTATGGCTGGGGGCTGCTTGTCCCCTTCCCCACCAGAGGTGGACAGCAGGCCCCTCCAGAGCAGCACTGAGCAACTCCTTCTCCCGCCTCTCCACATGCAAATTTAGGAAGCCAGGCCACTTGCAAGATTTGGCACTCTGGAGAGATTTGGACTGATCCTGCGGATCACATCACCTAGGAAAGTCAGGACTGCTTGCCCACATTTGCAGGTCTCAGGATAAGTGTTTTTGAACATGCCTTGCCCTAAAAATACGGAACCACCACAACAAAATAATGCTGCGTTTTAGTACTTTTTTTGAACCCAAGAACCTTTTTTCGCCCGAGGGCTGCAGTCTCTGGTGGGCCAGGCCGATCTAAAGTGTGCGGAGCGAGCGGTGCAAATTTTAGCTTTTTTACAGTATAGTGGTACTTTGGTTCTCAAACTTAATCCCTTCCGGAAGTCCTTTCCAAAACCAAAGCCTTCCAAACCAAGGTGCGCTTTCCCCTAGAAAGTAATGCAAAACAGATTAATCCGTTCCAGACTTTTAAAAACAACCCCCAAAACAGCAATTTGACATGAATTTTACTATTGAACTGCAATAATCAATGTACTGCAGTCTCACTATCAGTCACTCAATCAATCAGTAACTGAACTGGGTTCCACACAATCACAAAAACAAAACAAAAAGAGATGCAAAAACAAAAATGCCAAATAAATAGCAAAACCAGACAGACCTCAGCGTAACACTCAAAACAGAAGTGTGGTACTCAAAACGGAGCATGTTCGGCTTCCAATTTTTATTTTTATTTTGCAAACCGGAACACTCACTTTGCAGTGTTTGGGTTCCAAGTTGTTTGAGTCCCAAGGGGTTTGAGAACCAACGTACCAATGTAGGCTGGTTTCTACACTAGCTTCCCTGTGTGAAAGCAAGAGGCATTGATTTGCATCCAAGGCCAAGCCCCGGCCAGGCAAAACCACTCAGAGTGCGGCCTGCAGAGATTTCCGAGGGTCAAACTGAGGGCCTCCATTTCCCCCGCTCCTGATTTGCTTCGTTGCTGTCTCCCTTACTAGCGGAAATGAGGGTGATCCCTTTTTAAAGGACGTTCCCATGAGTGCCAGAGCCCTGCCGCAGGAACCTGGTGGTCTGCACAATGACTCCTAGTTGCTCGCCTCTGTCCCAGGCTGGCGGGACGACGAGTTTCCTCTTCTCTGAGCCAGGTCTCTCCCCCCACCCCCGCGGGCCAAATGCAGTGTCCTGGCCTAAGAGGAGGGGAAGGGGCATTTGCCTGCGAAGGGTTTTGCCTGCCAGAGACCCCCACTTGCCTCTTCCTCGCTCCTCTCCGTGGACCACGAGAGCAACCGACCCCCTCCTTCCACGATCTGGACTAGAGGTGCTCTCCTGGGCTGCTTTGGCTTTCCCTCCTGTGTCACTGTCGTCCTACGCGCGCCCCCCCCTTTACCGGCTTCAGGCACCCCGGCTGTGCCGCAGCGCTGTTGCAAGGCTGGGGTAGGATGGGATGAGGCAGTGGGGTGCGTTCCAGCCCCCCTCATCCGCTCTCTCTATATGCGTCCATATAGAAGGAAGGCCCCACCTTGGAATAGGCACCGGAGCACAGCGCCTTTCCTCCCACCCCGCCCCGTCCGTCTCCTTTTCTCCCCTCCCCCCCAACCCCTTTCGGTCTGTCAGACTGTCCTTGCTGTCGAGATCCGGGTTCGAGTTCCTCTCACCTGCTCGTGGCACCCGCCCCCCAACAACAGCACTTCTGGCCACGCTCACCCTACCCTTCCTATCTCTCCCCCCCCACCCCGTATGAAGAATGACTCCCAGGCGCACGTGTGCAACGGACACCCCCCCTCCTTCCACCCCGTTTGCATTGCACGCCAGAGAGACACCCCCCTCAAGAGCATGTATGTAAGTTTGACACACACACACACACACAAGAGGAATGTGAAATGGATTTATGTATTTCTCCTGTTTTTTTCCTTCTGTCTCTCTTCTTTTTCTCTCCGTCCCTCCCTGCCCCCTTTCCAAATCTGTCCGGGCTGTGATCACTGGCTTCTCCCTCCCCTTTCCTGGCACCCCACCACCCTGCCCCCCACCCCCACCCAGGACGCACGCGGAGTGCCCCCAGTTACTGGATGTGGAGGACATGGTCCGGATGAGGGAGCCCGATTGGAAGTGCGTTTACACGTACATCCAGGAGTTCTACCGGTGCCTGGTTCAGAAGGGGCTGGTTAAAACCAAAAAGTCCTAACCTCCCTACCTGCGGAGCAATGGTGAGAAATCTCCTCCTCCTTCTTTATTCCTTTTGGGGGGGGCAGAGGGGTGGGGGGGGAAGATATGTGTCTCTGTTGTGTTTTTAGATTGTTTTAACCCACAATGGGAGCTCACGGTGAAGGCTGGGGAAGAAATCTAATACCAAACGCGGAAATAAATTTTAAAACGCTCACTTTTGCGGGAGGGGTGGATAATTTTTGACAACTAACAGGTAACGGTGGCGACAGTGCCTGCCTTTCCCAGAATCCTTTGCTTCCGCAGGCCGTGGTGCAGAGAGAGAAAGAGACGGACAGGTGATGGAGATGGTTTCTTAATATTTTCTCCTTCTTTTGGTGGGGTGGGTTTTTATTTTTATTTATTTTGCCCCGGCCATATATGTCTCGGAGGAGCTTGAGAGCCTTGGAAAAAGTGACTCAGGCCCTCCTTGTTAATATCTTTGCCTCCCTAGAGCCTCGTTCTCCCGGGACACTGGGTACAACAGCCCATCACAGAGGCTAAACAAAGGCTTTATAAGGGCACACTGGCTTGCTCGGGAGATTTTTCCATCGCCGAGGCTGCCTGAGAGGAGGGAGCCCGTTAAACCTCGCGGTTACCTCCCTGCGCACCCTCACCCCCACCCCCTCTGCACACGCAGGAACCAGTGCAAAGCTGATGCAAAGACCTCTAGCCGAAAGGGGTCCTGGGTCTTGGCATTGAAGGTGGACATTAAGAGCATAAGTTGGAAACGTGTCGGATCAGGCCCAGGGCCCAACTAGTCCAGCATCCTGTCCTCACACTTGCCAAACCAGCTTCTTCGCAGGCGCGAACTGTTCTCGGAGCATCAGTATAGGGGTGGGCAGCCTTATGCTCCCCTGCACTTAAAGAAAGAACAAACTTAGTTGGTCTCTAAGGTGCTACTGGAAGGATTTATTTTTTATTTTGTTTTGACTATGGCAGACCAACACAGCTACCTACCTATAACTAAAATAAATATGTTTTGCAAAGTAGCGGCAAAGTTACAAACACCAGGCGGCTGCTCACACTTTCAAAATGAGACACTAGCAACCCTCTCAAGTGTTGTTCTAGCTAGACTCCTGAAGGGGTAACTTTTCTCTTTTCAGGATCAAAGGTTTCCTTGCCGTTTGCAATAACCGATGGTTCCTTTGACTTCCCCAGGTTATCTCTGGGGTGGCGGCGGGGGCCTCTGCATTCTCCCCACCCGTGCAAAGGCTGTTCTTGCAGAAATGAGTAACGGTGGAAAACCTGGGTAGTTACTTCCTAGGATTTGCACCCAAGACCCGAGGGGCGGGGATAAGTGCTGGTAGTTGTTGCCGACCTGCATTACAACGTGGGGTTAGTTTATGGGTCTGTGGGCCAGACTGGGGGCGGGGGGAGGAATCAGTCTAAACCAGGCAGATCAAACAGGTAGATCATGATCACTGGAAGTCTGTGGTAGATCACTGGAAGTCTGTGGTAGATCACTGGCTCCCCCCATAGAAGCTCAGCAACTTTGGCTCACCTGAAAAAAGCTCAACATTTCCTTCCTGCACTCCCAAAAAACAGGGCTTTCATTCCTAAAAAAGCTCAAAAGGGGGTAGATCCACTGCAGTTTTTAACTGTGAGTAGATCGCAGTCACTTGGGAGCTGGCCACCCCTGGTCTAAACCACTTGAGCCTCTTGGGCTTGCCGATCAGAAGGTCGGCGGTTCGAATCCCCACAACGGGCTGCACTCCCGTTGCTCTGTCCCGGCTCCTGCCAACCTAGCAGTTCGAAAGCACACCAGTGCAAGTAGATAAACAGGTCCCGCTGCGGCAGGAAGGTAAAACGGTGTTTCCGTGCGCTCTGGTTTCCGCCACGGTGTTCCGTTGCGCCAGAAGCGGTTTGCTCATGCTCAGCGGTGGAGGAAGCCGCTCGGGTGCCTGGATCGGCGCACCGCGGGGCCTCTGCAGTCTGCCTGCCTCCTCCCACTCAGCCGCCCTACAGCTGGGGGGAGGGGGGGAGGCAGCGGGCGGAGCACTTGGGCAGCACGGAGCCTGCGGGCGCCCAAGCCACCACATCTCTCCCAAGAGAGATGCGTGGCTCTGGCGCACTGCAGGCCCCGAGGTGAGTGCTGCCCAGCATTTTGTCACACACACCCCCAAGTGGTGACACACGGAGCACACAGCAACTACCGCACCCCCTTCCTGGCCACATGACCTGGAAAGCTGTCTGTGGACAAACGCTGGCTCCCTCGGCCTGAAAGCGAGATGAGCGCCGGAACCCCACAGTCACCTTTGACTGGACTTAACTGTCCAGGGGTCCTTGACCTTTTTTACCTTTCCCTTGACCACCTACTTTCCCCCTTTCTCTCTCTCTCCCCCCCCCCTTGCAGGGTGCTTGTGGACTGCGTGCCCTTGGTGGACGTGGAAGACATGATGATCATGGGGAAGCGTCCCGACGCCAAGTGTGTCTTCACCTACGTGCAGTCCCTCTACAACCACCTGCGGCGCCACGAGCTCCGTATGAGGCAGCAGCGCTTCTAGTCTTCCTCTCCTGCCCCCTCGCCCCTACCCTTCCCTCCGAAACATCCAGCCTAGCCTGGCCCCCACCAACCCGCCCACCCACCCTGGGTGCGGCAGCAGGGGAAAGGAGGATGTCTTTGCTTGCTCCTCTGGTCCTGATCCGTGTTCCTGCAGCCCTACCTCCTCCCGCCCCCCCTGCTTTCAGAGAACTCTTACTATGGGCAGGAGCCACACCCGCAGCAGCGAAAAGGCAAGAGGAACCAACACCCCCACCCCACACACACCCCCCACTACAGCAGGCTGGGCAGTCGGCAACCCAGGCCGGTTTGGAGGGGGCCGGCCGAGCTTAGATCGCTCTACGGAGAGAACCGGGACTGCCCTTCTCATCCGCACGTGCTTTTTATATTATTGTTATTGTCGTCGTTATTTACTGTAAGTTATTCCCGTTTCCTCCTCTTTCAAAACTCCCTTTTTTTTTTTTTGCATCGTGCACGGCCGAGCAGCATTACGGGCAGAGACCTGTGCAGGTGCGATTGACTGACACGTGTCTTGTCTGTACCTTTGAACGGCTAAATGCAGGAGCGTGCTAAAAAAAAGGCGACGGGGGGGCGGGCGGGCGTTTGTCATCTGTGTGTGCAGATCTTAACTCGTCCCCGCTTCCCACCTCCCCCAAATCCTTGAACTGCAGTGACCGTTGCAAGTGCAGAGCCTGCTCAGCAGGTGATAGACAGGTGTGGTGCCTCCCCCCCCCATCAGGCGTTAGGAACGTAGATAGCTAGCTGCCATCTGTCGAGCCAAACCCGCTGGTCCTTTCTATCTTAGTATTGGCAACCGTGACTTGCGAGTGGCTTTCTAGGCTTTTCAGGAGACGTTCCCAGCCCTAGCTGGAGATGCTGCCGGGACTTGAACCTGGGGCCTTCTGCATGCCAAGCAGATGTTCTGCCATAAAGCTGAATGCAGCCTTTTACTATACTGCTTCTGACTGTTGGTCCATCTAGCTCAGTATTGTCTACACTGACTGGCAGTGGCTCTCTAGGATTTTTGATAGGGAGACTCTCCCCCAGCCCTGCCTGGGGGTTGAACCTGGGACCTTCTGCATGCAAAGCAGATTCTCTACTGCTGAGCTACGGCAGAGGCCTCTTCCTTTACCACCTTAGAGGCAGAGGTCTTGCACTTTCCTCGTGCTTCCCTCCCCACACTTCCAGAAGAGGAACCCAATTATAAATGCGGTGTACAGGCCCCACTGGGCTGGGACTGTGCCTCTTCTGGATTGAACCCTGCTGGCACCAGTGGGTAGGAGAAGCCAGGCTTTCAGATGGCAAATAGCTTCCTTCCTGGCCAAGAAAGGGTGAAAGCTGGACAAGGGATGGCAGGAGACCTCAGGGTCACACCTGAATCCTGACCGAAACGCCTCCTGAAATCAGTTCGTCTAGAAAAGTGCAGCCTTTGATGTTGTGGGGTAACTGGACAGAGAAGTGGGTTTTCTTTGCTGCTTGGGGTAGAGAGGACAGATTTTTTTTTTTTTTAAAAGAAACAAACCGTGTTCCCTGTCTGAATGGTGGTGGTGAAGGGCACACTCTGCACCAGCTCAGAGGCTCCCTTGCAAAGCACATGGCATGCCAGTTCCCATCTCTTGGCCACCAGTTTGCTGAAATCAAGTATTGCCCATCCGTGTGCCCTATGTGTGCGTTCACCCTTGGCTCTGCCAGCCCAGGAGCGATTGTGGTCCACTCTGGGTGCTTAAACATGGCAGGACAGAGGTGAACCCATGTGGGTTTCATTCTGGCGTGACCTCTCTGTATGGAACAGCTCTCCTGCCTGTGCACCATTGAGCAATGCCCACTCTGTTCCTGGGAGTTCCCAGCGTATCAGCCTTCAGCCCTTTGCACAAGTCTCCTTCCCTTTTGAGGACCCGATAAATACAGGAAGGTTGGGCAGATGAGCCAGCTGAGAACGACCGGAGCCTGGAGCGAGGGACAGACAGTGGGGTGTGCTCCTCTGACACCGCTCTCAGCACTCAGCCACGCGCCCGATTGTAACGGTTCTTGCACTCGCACAAGGATGTTTATGTAGGCACCAGCAAGACAATAAAAGTTTGGATAGACTGTTTTGGCGCCCGTTTATGCTTCGTACTGTTCTCCAACCTCCAGGGCTCGGTCCTTTTAAGGTTAGCATACACCTACCCCAACCTGGCCCCTTCCAGCTGTTTGATAATGCCAGCGGCAGGCTGGTGTGCAGCAGGATCCGGGTACCTCTTGAGCCACTGAGATGTTGCTGGATTCCCAGCTTCCGTCAGCCTTGGCCAGTGGCCAGGGATTAGGGGAGTTTGTATTCCTGTAAATGCATTTACACCCCACTTTTTCCTCCAACCATTTTATCCTCACAACAACACTGAGAGGTGGTTTAAGTAGCAGTGGCGTAGCATGGGTTGCCAACACCCTGGGCATGGAAAGCATTGTGCACCCTAAATCAAGGACTGCGCTTCCTAACCGGCACCTCCATGCGGTGCTGCGGTGGCACAGAACAGCAGCCGGGCATGTGTGGGTGCACGCCTTGACCCTGGGTGCCACCACCACCACCTTGAGTCTTGCCGTCTGCCTGCCTCCCCCACTGGCAGGGGACACCGCACAGCTGAGGGATGGATTGACACACCCTCTCCCAGCAACTCGGCACGCTGCTCAGGTGAGGCGGGACAGAGTCTCTAGCCAGCGTGGCAGCTGCTGAGGCGTGCCCCTAAAAATATTTGCTCCCAGGGCAACCGCAGTGCCTAGAGGGTCACGGCATCGCTCTTCCAACTTCCTCCTTTGACTGCAGACAGAGCGGATAGCGTTGAAGGAAGAACAAGGAAAGGAGTGTCCAACTTGCAACTTCTTCCTTCAGCTCCCCATGCTCTTCAAGGAAGAAAAAGGCCACCTCATCACAGTGAGTTTCTGAGGGTGGGATGGGGTTCAGGACCCAGGGGAACACCTTGACCAGTTCAGCCTGGGACTTTTAATTTTCCAGCAACAGACACACAGATACCAGCACAGTGGGTGTAAAAGAC
Organism: Lacerta viridis; assembly: GCA_900245905.1. Lineage (NCBI taxonomy): Eukaryota > Metazoa > Chordata > Lepidosauria > Squamata > Lacertidae > Lacerta > Lacerta viridis. The sequence continues at coordinate 129,449 of OFHU01002887.1, forward strand.
TTTACTGTTTCTAGGCACGACTGCAAGAGGGTTTTGGGTTTTTTTTGCAGGGTTGGTGACTGAGCTCGTGTTCCTTAGTGCACTGTGCTCCGAAGCCTGATGGGACACTTGACTATCCACCCTGGGCACCAAGAGATTTCAGCCGAGGGTATCATCCTGTCTCATGCAGACGGGGCACAGCTGCAGAAAAACACGAAGGCTTGCTTATGGCCTGGAGCAAGGAACAGCAGCTAGGGAGTGTGGTCTGAACCGAAAGCAGGAGGGAAGGACCTGTGGCCCCCTCCGGATGTTGGTGGTCTCCAGCTCCCCTCAGCCAGCATGACTAAAACTTTGGGGGGGGGAATCCAGCAACATCTGGAAGGCCACGGGTTCCCATTCTGAGCTATACAAAGAGGCACAGAGCCAACCTTTCCGACTGGGGCTATGCATGATCGAATGAATCTAGACAGAAATGGTGCGCAGACCAAGGAGGGACTCGAGGTGATCTGGTCCAGGTCTGGCTGTTTCCCCAGGCGGTGGGGAGAGCACACTTCCCCCCGAATCCACACCCCAGATCACAGCTTCTTCCACACCACTTCTTACTCGCGTTCCACAGACATGGCAGTGTGTGCTCTTTACTCTAGAACAAATTAATGAAATCCAAATTTCTGCAATGAGGGGACGTTGCATTTGGTTGCATATCCTGCAAATGTGGCATATTCGTATCTTGCTATTTTTGCTGGTGGGGATTGAAGAGCAGACCCCTGCATGCAAGACTGCTGCAAATCTTCATAGAATTGGAGATGTGAAAGGGACCGAAATAATCATCTACTGCAACCCCCTTCAAGCCTCTCAGCAGGCACTGCCCAGGCGCTTTCATGTATACCTTTCCAACCATGAGGTCTAGAAACTTGTGTTTTCTTTTTTCTTTTTAAAGGATCGATTCTACAGCCCAGGCCACATTCCTTGGCTCTCCTCTGGCAGGCGTGCACACACAACCCTGCATATACTAACAACATATCCTGCCGTGCACACCCACCGGTACAGCTATGCTTGTGCATGTATTAAAACATGAGCCACACACTCATCAACCCTTGCACACACTCGCACACAAGACACCCCTGAGGTTCTTAAGAGCACAACAGATCTAGAGTTCTCCACCTGCAGCACCTTTGCTCTCTGCTACATGCTCTCCCTTGGCACCTTCTGAACCAGGGAGTGGCCGGGCAGGAGCAAGCTGGAACTCTTTGGGGACAGGCGAATCAGGTTTCTCTTTCCGGTAGAAGCCCAACTTCTGCACCAGCTCGTTGATTTCTTTGCGGGACATATCACTCAGTGGAATTCTCTGCAAAATAAATGCATAGGGCGCTGACTAAGGCCAAGTCAGGAGGATTTGTCCACCTAGCTTAGTGTTGCTTACACAGGCTGGCAGTTGGGGCTGGAAGATGCTCTACCCCTGAGCTACACTGATGGGCAGCAGCACTCCGGGGCTTCAGACCAAAGACCTTCCCTGCCCTACCTGGAGATGCTAGTGAGAATTGAAACGGGGACCTTCTGCAAGCAAAGCACATGCCCTGGCACAGAGCCACAGTCCTCCTTCCCCTGGTCAACCGGAGACTTGCAGGTGGCAACAACATGCTGAGACCCACCTGGATTGGTGCCAGCATATCCAAATGCAGATGGCATTGGACCCATGGGCATAGCCAGGGGACAGCTGCCCCCCCCCACATCAAGTAAATAAAAATACTTAAAAGTAGAAATTGCCTATGCTCACTGAGTGCGCACAGAAAAACTGCATTGGAAAAAAAGAAATTGGAGAAGGAATAGCTGAAAAGGTTTTCGGCAAATCCAGGATAACCTGTTTTAGTTTAGATTTTAAAAAAATAAGTAAAAAGGCATGTAATTTTGCAAAATAGACTCGTTAACTGCCTGAAAGGTACTCCCTGATGTTAATTTTTTAAATTTAACTTCCTAGTTTTCAAATGGCTGGAGATTTTGACAAGATTTTTCTGACTGCTTGGGGTCAAAGGAAAGTAATTTAAAACAACTGTTGTTGAGACGTTTCATTCCGAATCTGCTAAGACAGAGCCAGGCAGAGGATGATGACAGGTGGGTGTCCTGCCTCCCCCCTCAACATAAATTCTGGCTACACCCATATTTGACCTTCCTTTGCTCCTCTGCTGTGTGAGCAGCACATTAATTAGCCTGTTAAGCATCACAGAGCAAGATTTGCAGCTTACCTGCCTATGGCTGAAATCTGGCAGACGGATTCCAGAAGAGAAGCCCCCAAAAGCCTGCTGCACCCTTCTTTTGAATATTTCTGGAGCTTTTAAAGTGCTATGCAACTTAATCTTGATAGTCCAGCGGAGGAGGAATTAAGAGTCGCACTCGCTGGCTTGCTGGACAACAATAACCAATCTGGCTGTGATTTACCAACCTGCTGCCTATATACTTTGAAACCTCCTTGAAAAATAAGATTTAAAAAGAAACCCCCATGATTCTTACCGGTAGGGAGATGAATTCTTGCTGCGCTGCAACATTTTGTTGCGGGCCCTACTTGCTCGATTCAGAATCAAAAGCAAAACTATTCCTGCAATTGCATATTCCGTGAAGAGCATCACCTCTACCAGTTCTGCCCGAAGATAAAATCCTCTAGTGGGTCACACCAATTGCGGGGGGGGGGGTCAAAGCTCCCTCTCACCTCCAGCTCTTTGTACTGTGAGTTCAACAGGATGAGTTCGGGGTCTGCTCCAGCGAGGTGCTTCATGTCAAGGTTGTGGCTGGAAAAGGCAGTTAAGGAAGTAGGGTATAGGCGAAGGAAGCTGCCTAACAGAGCCAGACCACTGGCTCATTTAGCTCAATATTGTCTACACTGACTGGCAGCATCTCTCCAGGGGTTTCGGGCAAGGGTGAGTGAGGACACCCAAGTTCTGTTGCGTTGGCCAGCAGGTTTAGCAAATCAGCTCCCTGGTTAGACTCTGCCAACCTGGTGGCCTCCAGAGGTTTCAGATTATGACACTCATCAGCCCCAGCCAGCATCCTAAAGGGCATCAAGCTCGGCAGTTCAGAATTTCTCAAGTTTGGGCTCCTGGGCCAGAGAGGATAAATAATTTGGGGGAGATGGGCTTGCAGCCGAAGGTGGCTGCCTGGGGACCCTGTAAAAGTCTCCCCTTCACCTCCAATGCTTAGTCCCTGCACAAGCATACGAAAAGGATACTACAGAGGCAAGTCCTCATTGATAAAGGCCTTCGCCTAGGGGAGAGAAAATGCAAATATTACACATGGAATAAGACTGCTCCCCTTGCCCCACCAGCCCAGTTTATTCTCGGAACCCACAATCAACAGGTGAGGCTTTGTTGGTGATAGGGCCTTTCCGGTTGTGGCTCCCCGGTTGTGGAATGCCCTCCCTATTATGCCCCACCAACCCCAGACTGCTTTCAGCCAGTCCCCGCCTCCCTACATTCAGTCAGTCTAGGAGGTGGCCCTGACTGTCGGCTTCTTTCTCCTCCATCTCAGTTCTGGCAAGGAGGAGGATGGGGGAAACCCTAGAATGTGTTGGGTTCCGACTGCCATTGGCCCTCTGGCGCCACCTACTGTTGGGCTCCCTGCCTTCTGTCTTATGAGCCGTTGCAGCACTTCTTCACCCAGGGGAAGTGAGTGATAGGTGTTGGCGAGCAGGAACGAAGCAACACTTACCTCTGGCAGGCGGTTCAGCCGTCATCCTCCACAGCTCTTTGAAAGGGAGAAAACGGAGCATGAATACGCCATCAAACACAAACACACTTCTCCAGAAATCCAGACTCAATTCATGCAGTGGAGGGACGGGGAGCCTGAGGACCTCCAGACGTTGTCCGACACCCAACTCCCAACAGCTCACCAGCCAGCCAGCCAGCATCTCCTTTATAGAATTGTAGAGTTGGAACGGACCACAAGAGTCATCTAGTCCAACCCCCTGCAGTGCAGGAATCTTTTACCCAATGTGGGGCTCGAACCCACGACCCTAAGATTTAAGAGTCTCATGCTCTACTGCAGGCACCCCCAAACTGGCCCTCCAGATGTTTTGGCCTACAACTCCCATGATCCCTAGCTAACAGGACCAGTGGTCAGGGATGATGGGAATTGTAGTCCAAAACATCTGGAGGACCGAAGTTTGGGGGTGCCTGCTCTACTGACTGAGCTATCCCAGGTCAGGGCAACCAAAACGATAAAGGGGATGGAGCGATTGCCCTTTGAAGAAAGCCTGCAGCTTTGGGGGCTCTTTAGCTCAGAGAAATGGAAAGACACAATAAAAGTGGTGGGGAACAGGCATAGGCAAACTCGACGGCCCTCCAGGTGTTTTGGGACTACAACTCCCATCATCCCTGACCACTGGTCCTGCTAGCTAGGGATGATGGGAGTTGTAGTCCCAAAACATCTGGAGGGCTGAGTTTGCCTATGCCTGGTGTGGAGGAAATGGCTAGGGAAAGTGGTGGGCATCGAATGAAGCTGAAAGTTGGAGGAGTCAGGACAGAGAAAAGAGAGCACTTATTGATGGGACACATAATTAAATCTCTGGAACAATGGCTACTAGGCATAATGGCTGTGCTCTGCCTCCACAGCTGGAGACAGCAATGGCTGGAAACTGAAGGATGGACGAGTGCTCTTGTGTTGTTAACTCCCATTGTCCTTGGCCACTGATTGTGATGGTTTCTGGGTCTGATGGGGAGTTGGGGGTCCAGCTCAGTTGGTTAGAGCATGGTGCTGGTAATGCCAAGTTCGCAGGTTCGATCCCCGTATGGGACACCAAGGGGACCAGGTGCTCCTCAGGGTCCCTTCCAACTCTACAATTCCATGTGTCTACGATGCTCTTGGAGAAACCTCTGCCAACCCAGGACACTTGTTGACAACCCCACAAATACATTCGCCCTCTGCAGCCTTTCTCTTCCACCATAAAAAACAGCTGTTCCCCTGCCCCCTGTTCCCTTGACAATCATTTCCAAGGGCTTGTCAGAACCTGCTGTGGCAGGTGTGCCCAAGGCCACCTGTTAGCAGATTGAAAAACAACCCCCCACCAATGCTACCACGTCATCTTCAGGGATAAATGGGCTTTGTTAGTTCCCCTCTTGCCTCTAAAATAAAATGGCTACAAGGACAGACTTGGGAATATGTGGGAAAAGCACCAGATTTCTCCTTAGTCCTCTAAGCCTGTGGTTCTCAAGCTGCCCCCCACTCCGTGCCCCAAGACTACCTGAAAATTGCAGAGGGTTTTAGAAGATGACTTTCCCCTCCTGCTTCAGCAATTCTATTGCACTGTGCTAGATGCAAACTGGTATTCAGAAGCATTAAGAATGCTAAGAAGAGCCTGCTGCAACAGGCCAGGGGCCAATCTAGTTCAGCTTCCCAAAGAGGCCAATCAGATGCCTCAATAGAAAACCTGCAAGCTGGACCTGAGCACAAAAGCAATTCTCCCTCCTTGTGATTTCCAGCAACTGGGATTCAGTAGCATCACTGCCTCTGACCGTGGAAGCAGAGCAGAGCCATTGTGGCTAGTAGCCATCAATAGCCCTCTCTCTCCCCCATGAATTTGTCTAGTCTTCCTTGAAAAGCCATCTAAGTTGGTGGTCATCACTGCCTCTTGAGGCAGGGAGTCCCAGAGTTCAACAATCTGAATTCCAGTTGTAAGTGTTCTTTGCAGACATGGTAAATTATGGTCCACAGGCTTGCCTGAAACTTCAGTGGCCCACCAATGGCCTGCAGACTACACTGTGGGAAGCCCTGGTCTAAGCTTCAACTAGGATAACCTTGTATATCCCTCTGAATGATGGTAAAATAGAAAATCCATATGCCAGGGCAGTATACCTCTGAATAGCAAAAGAACAGCAAAGAAAAGACAGGCATCCTTCTTGGAAGCTCTGCCAATCTCTGTCTGATGCTAGGCTTGGTAGTTGTTTGGCGTGATCTGTTGTGAAGCAAATCTCACTTTTCTCTTTTTTTTTTAAACGACCCTCCCCCCATAGACTGCCTTTCAACAATAACAGCAACATTAAAAAACAACACACGCTACATTCTTAATTCTTTCTAATGTCCCGCCCGCATTTCAAAGGCTTGCGGCGGTGACTGCCACCTGTTCACAAAACCTCACAACAGCCCTGCGAGGGAGGCTAAGCTCCGGCTGAGAGCCAGCGCTTCGCTCAAGGCTGCCCAGCGCATTCCATGCTTCATCTGTCAAGTGGTAGGGAGACCACATTTGCTTGGGGTGGGGACGGGACTTCAATGCAGGGAGCTGGCGGGCCCCGGCGCATCATGCCCTCTACACATGCTCTAAGGCACCCAGCTCCCTCCGCCCTCCAGGCTCGGCCTCACCTCCACTTTCCCTCTCGCCAGGCCCTCCAGGCGGCGCCAGTCCGGCTCGTAGCCGCGGAGCAGCCCTGATCCCGAGAGCACCACCAGCGCCACCAGCAGCACGAAGCGCGGACGTGCCATCGGGCACCTTCACTTCAGCGACGCGCGCTGCGCTCTGCGCTCTTGGCTCTGCGCTCTGCGCTCCGGACGCGGCGGCCTCCCGCTTGCTAGAGCCGCTGCCACGTCAGATCGGGCGGAGCCCCTGCGAAGGGAAGGCGGAGGCGCCTCGGCCGGCAAGCCTCGCCCCGCCGTCCGGCTCTCCAGGGAGGAGCATCATCTGGGCAGGGCAAGGCGGAGCTCGGGATTAGCGGCTCTCCAAAGGGAAAGGGGGCGGGAGTGGCCCCTACCCGGGTGCTTGCACAGTGCTACTAGCGCTGCTTACTCTCTGCACATGCTCAGAGGCCCGATGCTTTCTTTATACAGAACAGTACCTTTGGTCTCATAATGGACCATCCTGCACATAGGAGGCGCCTTCCGCGCACAACGAAACCACACGACTCACCCCGAGGTCTCCTGGGAGCTGTAGTTGCCCCTTCGCAGATGACAATTCCTAGGACCCTTAACAAACTACAGCTCCCAAGATTCGTTGCGAGAGAGCCGTGCGCTTTTAAATGTATGCTGGACGCGCTTTGAAAGGCGTAGTGTGGATTTGGCCTCAATTCGAGACTTTAAAGTTTAACTACTACGCCACTTTGCATCTCTCAGTTAGGAATGCAGGCAGTTGCAGACTCTCCAAGTGTCCCTATTTTCCAGGGACTTCTCTGATTTAGAGAAGCCATCCCGGTTTCTGATTTTCCTTAGGCTGTCCCTATTTTCATTGGAGAAATGTTGGAGGGTGTGAAAATGTCCCCATTTTCATTGGAGGGTATGGAGTTATCCTGGAGGGTATAGAGTTATCTGACCCCTGAGCAGTCTGAAGGCAATCCTGTGTGGGGAATGTTTTTTTTTTTTAACTGTTTAATGTTTTATTATGTTTTTCTATATGTTGAAAGCTGTCTGGTGTGGCTGGGGACAACCCAGTAAGATGTGTGGGGTATAAATAGTAAAATTATTATTATGGAATGGGACGTCCCTATTTTCATTGGAGAAAAGTTGGAGGGTATGCAGCTGCCTTTTACTGAATCAGGCCTTCAGCCATCTAGCTCAGTATTGTCCGCACTGACTGGCAGCGGCTGTCTGGGATTGCAAATTGAACCTGGGGTCTTCTACATGCAAAGCAGATGCTCTTAACACTGAGCTATGTTCCTTTATTACTCCAACTTAAAAATAAATAAATCCAGAGCGGAAGTTCTTTATAACCCTTGGGATTTTGGTGGGTGGGTGGGAAATATACTTTGTATATGCACAGATGTATTCTTCCTTCTTTATGACAGTTTTGCACATCTCTGGCATTCATCACAGAGCTGCACAATACCTGCTCTTCCCAGCTAATGCTGGGAGCACCGGGGCAGACCCCATTGCTCAGTAAGGTATTGGGCTTAGCACTTTTGCTAAAACGTTATTTAATGTCCTTTCACCTCCACACTGCAAACTCTGCATCACACCCCAAAAGGGGCTGCAACTTGGTGGTAGAGAAATGGTGTTTCCCTACCTCCCCCCCCCAAAGAGAGAAAGTGTGGTGCAGTGGTTAGAGCATGGGTAGGCAAACTAAGGCCCCGGAGGCCGGATCTGGCCCAATCACTTTCTAAATCCGGACCACGGATGGTCCGGGAATCAGCGTGTTTTTACATGAGTAGAACATGTGTTTTTATTTAAAATGCATCTCTAAGTTATTTGTGGGGCATAGGAATTCGTTCATTTTTTTTATTTTTTTTTACAAAATATAGTCTGCCCCCCCCCCCGCAAGGGGCAGTGGACCGGTCCCCTGCTGAAAGAGTTTGCTGACCCCTGGGTTAGAGTATTGGTCCCAGACCTGAGAGACCTGGGTTCAAATCCCCACTCGGCCATCATGATGTTTGCTGAGTGTGACCTTGGATCAGTCACTGCTTCTCAGCCTAACCTACCTCGCCGGGTTGTTGTGGGGATTAAATGAGGAAGGGGCCGCCTTGAGCTCCCTGGAGAAACAAAGCTGGCATTTCAACACAATAAACAAATAAATAGCGTGCGCAGCAGTTGGGCAGAAAACGCAGAATTAGGGGAGGGGAGCTGTTCATTTGGAAAGCTGATAATGTGCAGCTTGAACAAGGGTTGGTGGCGGGCGTGGTATGCAAATGTGTTTATTAAGTGCTTAATGACTGGCAGTGTCAAGAACAGCATGTACACAAATTGCATAAGGACAGAACGTGCTCCATTTCCATGCTTAAAAGCAACCACATCAAAATGCCTTCTTCTTTGGGGCTGCAATCTCCACCTTCTGCTATACGTCTTTGAGCAGGTAACAGTTTGTTGCATCCTTGCAAACACCCCTTATTAAAGTCCTCCTTGTTTTTGCTCTGGTTAGTTGCGGAACGAAGGCAGGTGCAGAAACGAATCACCACTATACAGTATAGTAGATAAGAATTACTGACTCCTATGGAGAAGCTGCCACGAATAAAGGGTGTAAGCAAGAAGCAAAGTAACACTTTGTGATCATTTAATTAAAATCGTAATAATAAAACCAAGTGTGGGTGTCTGACGGGGAATTTGTGCTACTGGGAAATCTGCTTTAAACAAAACAGCAGTGTCGAGCACCTGCTCTGCGTGCAGAAGGTCCCAGATCCAATCCCCAGCATCTCTAGGTAAGGCTGGGAGAGACCCTGCCTGAAATCATGAGAGCTGCTGCCAGTCAGAGTAGACAATACTGAGCTAGATGGACCAACTGGTCTGACTCCGTGTAAGGTATGTTCCCAAGTTCCTAATTGGGAAAGGGTTAGCTCAGTGATAGAGCATCTGTTTTGCATGCAGAAGGTCCTAAGTGCACATCCAAGTAGGCCTGGAAGGGATTCCCTTTCTGAAATCCTGGTGAGTTGCTGCCAGTCCGTGTAGACAGTACTGAGCTAGATAGACCAATGGCCAGAATCAGCACAGTGAAGGGCTGTGGCTTTATGGCAGAGCATCTGCTTTGTATGCTGAAGGTCGCAGGTTCGGTCCTCAGCATCTCTGGCTAGGGCTGGGAATGTCCCCTGAAAGCCCAGAAGGCCGCTGCCAGTCAGTGTGGACAGTACTGAGCTAGATGGACCACTGGTCTGAACTGGCATCAGGCAGCTTCCTCTGATCATCTTATTTGCAGCTGCAAGTCAAGAATTTCCACGTGTTGTTCAAAGTACTTTCGCCTGCTGGTGTTTTGTGTGTGTTCCTGTGGAACTCCCTCCCACAGGAGGCAGCGATGGCCAACTTTAATGGCTTTAAAAGAAGACTGGACAAACTGATGGAGGAGAAAAGCTAACCATGTCTGCTAGCCATGATGGCTTTGCTCTGCCTCCATGGTCAGAGGTAGTAATTTTTCTGAATACCAGTTGCTGAAAACCATAGAAGGGGAAAGTGCCGCTACAGTCAGGGGCTGCTTACAAGTTCCCCATAGGCATCTGTTTGGCCATTGTGAGAACAGGATGCTGGACTAGGTGGGTCAATGACCTGAACCATGAGACTCTTCCTCTGTTCTTATTTTAGGAGCAGGGCCCAAGTTCAAAAAAAATAAAAAATAAAAAATTGGGACGTGCCATACTTCACCTTTGCCACACCAGGAGTCTTCTGAAATTTGCATCATTTTATTTTTGCTAATAGTTTTCAATTATAATAATCCAAATATATCATTATATCATATATCAAGTACAGTGGTGCCCCAGGTTACGCACCTCCCGTGTTGCGGACGTTTGAGTTGCGAACACTCGCAACCCAGAAGTGTTTCCGGAGCACGCGCGACCCGCATGCGGAGAAGCATTCTGCACACTTCGCGCATGCGCAGAAGTGCTCAAATTGCGCTTCTTCTGGGTTTTTTTGTGTGCGTTCGTGATACGCCCGCCTGCGTTACATACCGCGACCCGGAACGGATCGTGTACGTAACCCGGGGTACCACTGTATACCATTATATCATTATATCAATGCCAAATTACAATGCAATTCCCAATATCAACCATTCAGATATCCAGTTACATAATTTAGGTGCCCCCCACCCGCGTACTAGAATTGATGGTTTGATAATTTACTTTATTTCTTCTTTATTTCTTCAGATACTTTATTTGTATCTGAAGAAGTGTGCATGCACACGAAAGCTCATACCAAGAACAAACTTAGTTGGTCTCTAAGGTGCTACTGGAAGCAATTTTTTATTTTGTTTTGTTTTTACTTTATTTCTGCATTCCAAAATCTTATTGATTTCAGTTCCATTCCATTCGTAATAGCAATCCCTTATCCAACAGCTGCAATATTTTTTATCTTCTGTTCATATTAGCACATATAATGATTTATAAGTCTACACGTGAAGATCTATATATCCCTTTTTCTTTCTGCGTGTGCAAACTTGAATCATTTTAAAACGGACAGAATGAAACAGACAAAAACAGTACGCACTACCAACTCCCCGCTAACAAATGCTGACAACAGCCAAGCACACATAGCTTTTGATCAGGGAGCGATGGAGACAAGGCATGCCCTAAATTATTCACCGTTTCTCAGGATAAGAACCCTGCTAGGAATCTTTCTGTGGGTGATCAAAGCACTTGAAGAAGAACAAAGCACAGGGCTTTTTTAGACCAAAGAGGAAGGTTCACAGATCAAGGGAAATCAGAGCAGACTTCACCAACCTGGTGCCCTCCAGATGTTCCAGACTACAACTCCCATGAACCCAATCTGGCTCTGGAAAATAGCGACTTTGCGAAGGTTGCAGCTGTCTTGTGACACTTGGGGGGGGGAGCATTGTGGTGTAAGTTTCTCAAGGATGTGAGAAAAAAAAATTCTGACAAGTCTCTGAGATGCTGCAAGAGCATCTGCTGATTTGGCTGCAACAGACAAACATGGCTGCCCCTACAGAAATTCCTATTGGGAAAGCACAGCTGGTAGATTTCAAAATTCAGTTTCAAGCGCTTTGGCGCAGGAAAAAAAATCCTGATCCTTGATTTTTTTCCTTCTTCCAAGCTCCATTTCTATGCGATTTAATAATAGCACAATTTGGGATGTGGACTCACATTGGGTTCTGCTGTGTGTCACAGCCCCAAGATCTCTTTCCCAGTCAGTCGCCACTATTTCAGACGCCTTAACTTATAAGTTCACATTTGTACTGTTCATTTAAAGCACTATGGTACCACTTTGACAGTCACTTTGAGAGCCAGTGTGGTGTAGTGGTTAAGAGCGGTAGACTCGTAATCTGGTGAACCGGGTTCGTGTCTCCGCTCCTCCACATGCAGCTGCTGGGTGACCTTGGGCTAGTCACACTTCTTTGAAGTCTCTCAGCCCCACTCACCTCACAGAGTGTTTGTTGTGGGGGAGGAAGGGAAAGGAGAATGTTAGCCACTTTGAGACTCCTTCGGGTAGTGATAAAGCGGGATATCAAATCCAAACTCTTCATGGCTTCTCCCCAAAGGATCCTGGGAAGTGTAGTTTGTGAAAGGTACTGAGAGTTGTTAGGAGAACACCCCTCTTCCCCTCACAGATCTACAATTCCCAGAGTTCCCTGAGAAGTGGGATCGACTGTTAAGCCACTCTTGGTATTTGTAACTCTGGGAAGGGAATAGGGGTCCTTCCTGACCAGAGCTTCTTTTTTTTTCTTAAAAAATGTTTGGGGTTACTCTCATTTTCCTACTCATATTGAAATACTGCCCCTCAATGAGGCCAAACTTAGATTCACAAAATGTTTAGGGGTATGCGTACCCCTGCGTCCCCCCAGAAGAAAGCACTGCTCCTGACAATTCTCGGCACCCTTAACAAACTACAGTTCCCAAGATACTTTAAGGGATGCTATGACTGTTTTAAAGAGGTACAGTGGTACCTAGGTTCTCAAACTCAATCCATTCTGGAAGTCCGTTCGACTTCCAAAACATTCACAAACCAAAGCTGATTGGCTGATTGGCCCGGAAACAATGCTGACACCCGAAGCGGACATTCGGCTTCCGAAAAACATTCACAAACTGGAACACTTACTTCCGGGTTTGCAATGTTCGGGAGCCAATTTGTTTGTCAACTAAGCCATCCAGGAACCAAGGTACGACTGTATTGTGCTTTAAGCACAGGGGAGATGGGGCCTAAGTGCAGGTAGGGTTACAGAATAGGGACCTTCTATTCTAAAGCAATAGAGTGTCCCTATTTTCATGCAGAATGTTGGAGGGTATGCATTCAAAGGCAGTTATGCTTCTGAATACCAGTTGCTGGAAACCACTCTTGTGCTCGGATCCTGCTTACATTGGGGCATTGGCTGGCCGCTTTGAAAACTGGATTCTGGACGAGATGAGCTATTGGCCTGATCCATTAGAAGACTCGCTTTACGTTCTTTTCCTTTTTCCTTTTTGCACACTTGTTCACATGGAATTGCATGTGCCGTTTTAATGCCGATTCACCCAGTTTTGGGAGAGACCCTTTTCCTTGTGCTCCTTGTGAAGAAGAAGAAGAAGAAGAAGAAGAAGAAGAAGAAGAAGAAGAGGAGGAGGAGGGAGGAGGAGGAGGAGGAGGAGGAGGAGGAGGAGAAGAAGAAGAGTTTGGATTTGATATCCTGCTTTTCACTACCCGAAGGAGTCTCAAAGCGGCTAACATTCTCCTTTCCCTTCCTCCCCCACAACAAACACTCTGTGAGGTGAGTGGGGCTGAGAGACTTCAGAGAAGTGTGGTCCCAATTTGATTTTAACCACCCTGAATAATTGGGGGCTCACCCCTAGCTCCTGATCATTTGCTCCGTCTCTCCTCCTGGTGCTGTTCTCCTCCAGGATTGCTCAGGGGAGCCTGGCAACCACAGCTGGTTGTGCTAACAAGACCCACCTGTGCCTCTGTTGATTGCAGCTTGGATCATTACCAGGGAGGCACTGCTGAAGAGTAAATAGCCACAGGCACCTGTTGCTCTGGCTGGCCTGAGGTTGGCCAGCGGGTCCCCTCCCAGGGGGTTGATTTCCCAACAATATTGACTTCAGAAACGGAGCTAGCTGCTACAGACTTGAGTTTCACGTGCAAAATGCAGGTGCCCTCTTCCCAACTGAGGAGGAACGGTTACAACATTTGCAGTTCAGAGAAAAGGTGAATAAGAGGGGACGTGGTAGAGGCGCAAAGAATTATGCATGGAGGACGTAGAGAAAGAAAACGAACAAGATCTACATCCCTTACTCACCGCTCACACCGACCTATCACTGCACCTTTGTGTTAAAGCTGCACCTGTTGGATTTCCGCCTGGCAGATAGCTAGTAAAGAGGCCTGACGGGGGGGGGGACCCACCCACACACAAAGAAATCGCTGACTGGCAGCAACTTCTCCAGGGTTTCAAACAGGGGACATGGCTAACTCTACCTGGCGATGGCAGGAATTGAACCCAGGGCATTCTACATCCCAAGTAAATGCTCCAGCCACTGAGCTATGGTCTGCCAGGGGTCTATCCATCCATCCATCCCAATAAGGAATCTTGTGACCCAGGAAGACTCTTAAGAATCACCAGGCAAGAGTCACAAGCAGAGCCACCATGAGGAATAGTTCCTTGCCCAAGTGGGGGATAGTTCCTCTGACACTCAGAAGTTGGCGACTTCTTTCCTCTGCCCAGAAAAGCATATTGCTCAGCCTTCATTGAGGAAGAATGCTAAGCTTCTAATAATAACGGGGGATAATAATAAACCCTGACGGTCTCCTGCCTTTGCAAGCGGAGAGTGGATGAGTCACAGCAAATGTGGGTAAATTAAAAAGCCACCAGGGAGCCTGTGAGTCAGGCGGAATTGCAGGGTTCTGCTGAGCAGGGTCACGCGAGGGTCTCTCAACAGGGGGCGCTGTCCTCTGTGAGTCAGACTTTCCCTCTGTGAAGCAAGGAAGGGTGCAGTGGTGGTGGGAGCTGCAGAAGCGGGTGGGTGGCTGCGTGGCCTGCGTGATATGTGGGAAGTGTTCCGCAAGCGGAAAGCTAGAGTGTCAGGGAAGAGGCGGCGGCTTCCAAATAGCTTTTCTCCAGTGCTGTTTTTTTCCCCCTGCATGTGGGTGGGGAGCAGGGAGGTGTTTTCAAGGGGGGGTAGCATTCCTTCATGCATGCGACACCCCGCTCTCACCCCATTTCCGCAGCTTGGAGTGAAAGAGCCTTGGAGGGGGGAGCCTTAGCCCTTGATGATTCTGCTGACAATGGCTGTGCAACCGATGTGCTTGCAGTGTGACATCCTCTGGTCGGCCACAAATCCCTGTGTGGCTCCTTGTGGTGGGGTGGGGTTGCACATGGCACTCAGGATGAGTCCGGCTGCAATTGTCATCAGCCCCAACCAGCACCGGCTACTGCTGAGGGATAAGAACATAAACCGAGCCTGCTGGATCAGGCCAATGGCCCATCTAGTCCAGACTCCTGCTCTCAAAGTGGCCAACCAGGTGCCTGTGGGAAACCTGAAAGCAGGATTCGAACACAAGAGCCCTCTCCCCTAGGAAGGAAGGTTGCAGCGCTCGGGACTTTTTAGTTCAGAGAAAAAGCAAGTAAGATGGGAGATGATAGAATATTATGAAATGATGGCATGGCATGGAGAAAGTGGATAAAGAAAAAATTTACTCCCTAAAAGTACTTTCCTCCACCCAAAAAAACAGAGTCCTTTTTGTTGGGGATAATCCCCAGGTGTCAAAAAAAGGTTGTTTATGTATGCCACTACTGCAGTCCGTGTTTTGTTAGTCCAAAAATGGACAACGAGCGAGGTCCCAACTAAAGAAGAATGGCAACTTAAACCGATGGAATATGTGCAGCTTGCGGACCTAACATACAGGAATAAGAGAACAAGAAGAACATAGGTTTAATAATGGAATACTGAATGGTTTAGTTTATGTAAAGTATGCAGGGATTTTTGTTATGCAAAATGAGCCAAGGAAAGGGAAGAAGGGAAGTCACTGATATTTTAAAGTTGTTTAAACGAATATTCTAAAATGTAAAAACAGAAAATTTAATAAAAATTATAGAGAAAATTTTTACTCCCTCTCTCATAACTCATGGACATTCAGTGCCACTGAATGTTGGCAGAGTCACGACAGACGAAAGAAATAACTTCTTCCCACAGAGCAGAGTTAAGTCTGTGGAACTCCCTGCCACAGGAGGCATCGATGGCCACCGACCCAGATGGCTCGAAAAGAGGTTTAGGCAAATGTTTTGAGGACAAGGCTATCAGCGGCTGCTAACCATAATGGTTATGCTCTGCCTCCATGGTCAAAGGCAGTAATGCTTCAGAACATTGCTAGAAACCGCAGGTGGACAGAGCGCTGTTGTACTCATGTTGTGCTTGAGGCAGAGGTGTAGGAAGGTCAGGTGGTATCCGGTGCGGAAAATTTCTTGTCAACCCCCCCATTGATTCCCCCCCCCCTGCAAAAATGGTTTTACGTTATTTCATATTTTCTTACAAAGGAATAATAACAAGTAATAATAATAAAAACTTTTATTTATATCCCGCCCTCCCCGGCCGAAGTCGGGCTCAGGGTGGCTAACATCAGATACATAACATTGGTATAAAATCAAACAATAATTAAATTACCTCCTAAAAACATCTCAAAATCAAATTAAAGTCTAATTAGATGGCTTTCCACAGGGTTAGGGTTGGGAACAGTAAGTGCTCCACTGAACTGAAATTTCAGCCTTCACGACATAGGAAAACAGCCAAGTAAACAGCTATTTTGGTGGAGGAGGGTCAAGATATTAACCGATATGCATGAAATTTCATATATAGCTATATAATCCCTAGTATAGTAAGATAAGACCTTTGGAGCAGGCATTTTTTTAAAAAAGTTTTTTTTTATGAACCGCCCTAGTAGGGCAGTAATTGTTCCATGATAATTTGTCACCCCCCTCCATTATGGAACATGGGGCGGTCCTCCCCCTACGCCCCCCTTGCTACGCCCCTGGCTTGAGGGTTTCCTACAGGCCTCTGGTCGGCCACTGTGAGAACAGGATGCTGGACAAGATGGGTCCAGCAGGTTCTGCTTATGTTCTTGTGGCTGTGCTGGGGAGCAGTATCTGTTGGGTTCAGTTCCTGCTTACGGGCTTCTCATCTTGTTGGCCACTGTGAGATCGGAACCCCAGACTCTCCAAGTGCCCCTATTTTCCAGGGACGTCCCTGATTTTTAGAGAAGCCACCTTGGTTTCTGATTGGATCCCGGAATGTCCCACTATTCCTTAGGATGTCTCCAATGCTTCCCCCCCCTTAAAAAAATGTTTAGGGGTACTCTCATTTTGACTCAAGAAAATCACCATTTTATAGTTCAAATCGGTGAAATTAAATACAGTAAATGGACAAAAGTACCAAGTTTCACAAAATGTTTAAGGGAATGCATACCCCTGCGTCCCCCCAGAAAAAAAGCACTGGACGCCCCTATTTTCATCGAAATATTGGAGGTTATGGAGTTATGCAAGCCAAGGAGATAAGTAGCTAGACAACCTTTAGGAGACATCTGAAGGCAGCTCTATATAGGGAAGTTTTCATTTAAAAAAATGTTTTATGTTTTATGTTTTTATCTATGTTGGAAGGTGCCCATAGTGGCTGGGGCAACCCAGTCAGATGGGTGGGGTATAAATATAAATTATTATTATTATTATTATTATTATTATTATTATTATTAGATAGGACACCCCTATTTTCATTGGAGAAATGTTGGAGGCTATGGAACCCTCCATCTCTCAGGTTCAATTACAGAGCCTAATAATAACCAATGCAAGCTGTTCTGGAACAGCGATCAAAGCGTGGAAGGGGGTGGAAAACTATTCCGGAATGAATGGCAGAGCAGCAGAGAAACCTCTAATTAGAGAAATATTGCAAGTCTCAGCGGTGGCCCATTGGGGGGTGGGGGTGGGGTAGGATCCCAAAACCAGCAATATGGCATAATCTTTATATTAGAGATAGGGGACCTTTCTTTCAGCCTGTGGGGCCACATTCCCTTGTGGGCAGCCAGTTGGGGGCCGCACACCAGGGATGGTTGGGGCCAGAGGCAAACATGGGTGGAGTCACGAATGCGACTCCTGCCTTAATACAGTTCGGCTGCATTCTGGCTACGCAAGTCGGAGGTTTGGACAGAAAGGTCTTTCCACCCTTCATCCAGGCAGTGTCAAGGATGTGCTCCATGTGGGTGGAAGCACTCGGGGAGGGTCTGGAGCAGGGCTTGTGAGGAGTGTAGGCACAGGCTGGGGACAGGCTGGGGGGCCAGGTGATGAGCACTGCGAGGGCCACAATCACATTGAGTTCTTAGTCTTTCCAAGGTAGCCTGAACATTCATGCAGACCCACAGTGCAACATAAGCTGAGCTGGGCAGGATCAGGCCCGTGGCCCATCTCGTTCCGCATCCTGGTGCCTTTGGGAGCCCCCCCCCCATCCTGCACCCCAACAAAGGAGTCCTGGTCTGCAGAAGCAGCTGGATAAGAGGGTATGATAGGATGTGCCCCTTTTTTGAAAGCTCCCGTACAGACGCTCTCCCTGCAGGTGGAAAAGTAGCACATCAGGAAGCAGGCTAAACGAGACTTTCCTCCCTTTGCATAATGCTAGTTTAATTTGCAGGGGATATTGTTTCTGCGTGGGGACTGAGAACGTCCCAAAATGTGATCTTTACCTATACTATTTTACGATTCTACTACACAGGCGGGCCAGGCCTAAATGTTATCACAGTGACCTGCTTTTTCCTCATTGTTGTCTCTGACAATCTCCTTATTGGGCACCCCATTCTGATTTGTTGTGGGGAGGGAAGTGAGATGCCATTGTCTCAAGTTTGTATTAATCCCACGTTTTCTGGTGCACTACTACAGATGCTCTTGGGGAGGAGGGTTGAGGGGAGATGGGGAAGAAATGGGCTTGTTGCACCAAATGAACTTGGATTGCGCAGCCTGAACGGGACTGAATGCCACTGGAAAGGAGCCTCGGTGTAGAAGGGTTTTCTGAGATCAGCCATTTGGCTGCACTCCTGCCATGAACCACCAGGGGGCAGAGATTCCTCCCTGTGCTGAGCGCTTAGTCCCAAGGAGTTTGGCGCATGCTTGAAAGAGGGTGTGTGTGTGTCTGTGTGTGTGTTATGCTCAGGAAAAAGCCTTGATCCCATCCAAAGTTCATTGCGGTCTGTGCACCTGTTGTGAAGGAAAAGGACATTGCATGGGAAATAAATACTTCCTGATATGTGAGCTGGTGTGGTGCAATGGCTGAAACATTCGTTTCATTTCATTTCATTTCATTTCATTTCATTTCATTTCATTTCATTTCAATACCGCTTTATATTTTTTAAGAAAAATCTCAAATCTGTTTACAGCATATTAAAACATCAATATTACAATCCAAAACCAAACATTTTTGAAGAAAGTCTAATATAGAGTATACAGTCAAAGCAACATAATTAACAGAAAACTAAAATATTATCTTAAAGATTTCAAAATAAAACATTAGAAAGGAGGTCAACTAGAGAATAAATATTTAATACAAAGTTAACAAAAAGAAATCTTAAACATTTTTTTAAAAAAATGTTTAAATGCACATTTAAAACAGCACAATTAACAAGAAAATAGAATATTATCATATCCAGTATATTCAAAGATAGGAACAAAAGCACACAGGAAGGCTGCCTTGTACTGAGTCAGACCAGTGGTCCATCTAGCTCAGTAATGTCAACACTGACTGGCAGCAGCTGCCTAGGGTCCAGGCAGGCAGTCTTC
The DNA here is from genome assembly GCA_900245905.1 of Lacerta viridis. Classification (NCBI taxonomy): domain Eukaryota; kingdom Metazoa; phylum Chordata; class Lepidosauria; order Squamata; family Lacertidae; genus Lacerta; species Lacerta viridis. The sequence continues at coordinate 148,542 of OFHU01002887.1, forward strand.
CCCCAGCCCAAACTGGATATACCAAGGGCTTAACCTGGGACCGTCTGCTTGCAAAGCAGATGCTCTACCACTGAGCTGCAGCCCCTCACTACACTACATTATACCATTGGGTCCACCTAGCTCAGTAATGTCTACACTGACAGGCAGCAGCTTTCCAGATTTCCAGGCAGGGTACGCTTTCCCATCCCTAACCTGGAGATGGTGCTGAGGTCTGAACCCGGGACATTCTGCATGCAAAGCAGATGCTCTACCACTGAGCTATTGCCCTTCCAAAGCAGGAACAGGCCTTGCACTGAGTCAGACCACTGGTCCATCTAGTTCAGTGTTGTCTGCACTGACTGGCAGCAGCTCTCTGAGGTTCCAGGCAAAGGAAGAGATGCTATCAAGGCAGGTCTATGCATACATTTAAAGCACAACCAACACACATTCCTCTCCAACGAGGATCCTGGGAAATGTAGTTTCTGCCCCACTGAGCTGCAATTCGAAGAACCCTAAACAAATGACAGATCCCAGGGGACGTCTTTGGGGGACGTCATGTGCTTTAAATGAGCGTTGAATGTGCTGGGAATGTGTGGATTCAATCTGCTCGTTCTTGCAGCTGAAGGACTCATCCCAGCCAGACCAAAAGTACAGAGCAAGGAGGAGCCCAGGGGATCCATAGAGAGAAGCCTGGTGGGGGAGGGATCACAGGCAGCCCTCAACCTCCCCCCCCCTTCCTTCCATTTTCTGTGAACCGCCCTGAGACCTCTGGGTATATTATAAATTTAATAAAGAAAGAAAAATAAAATAAATACATTTTTTAAAAAATTGTGAATCTAATGGAAAAGTAAAAAGAAAGAAAACAAACAAACAAACGATAAAATAGTGTTAACTTAAAAAAAAACACAACACAACAACAGACAACAGACAACAAAAATCCATTGCAAGATGACTTTGACAATAAGAATATCCCATCAATGCTGATGTAGTCTTGTAAATTAATGCAGGCAGCCCAAGTATCCAAACCGGTGTCTGAATGAAATCGACACTGATAAGCCATGCATTCAAACGCAAGAAGGGCAGGGAGACCTGGAGGAAGATTGTTGTCCTCCCATCCTTGCAATGGAAGCCTCTCAGCCATCGTGAGGGCTTTAGCTGTCCATCAACGTGAGATTTCCCTGCTCTGTCCAGGTCTGAGGGGGATCTCGAGTCTCACAGGAGCAACCCAGAGCACAGCTAGGACCAGGACCTTGGACAGCTCCAAAGGACACTGTACTGTTCATGTGGCTTCACCTCAAAAAGGCTATTGCAGAGTTGGGAAAGGAATCCTTTGCCCCAATGTGGGGCTCAAACCCACAACCCTGATATTAAGAGCCTCACGCTCTACCAACTGAACTATCACAATTGGCAGTACTTGAGCGCACAGTACTCTCCGATTGTTGATTTTCTGGTATACAGAGGTAGACTGTGCCTGAGCATGGAGGTTCTATAGGAATCGCCCTCCATAAGAAGGCTCTTGCCAGATCTAGTGTAGCATCCTGTTCTCACAGTGGCCAAATGTTGGAGGGGGTGTCCATGCACTCAGAGCCGCCTGGAATTCAAACAGGACATCTGTTGGTCGATTTTGGGGAAGAAGGAATCGAACCTGATTCCACACATGCTGATCCGCAGCCGAACTGAATTAAGCAAGGAAGGGCACGTGCATCTGTGACCTTGGGAAGGTCAGCAAACGAGATGGGCTATTTATTTTCCTGTCTGAAACGTTTTTCACCCTGCCCTGCAGCGGAGAGCCAGTGTGCCTTACATATAATCAATAGATACAAGACGATGGGGTGGGTGAGTGGATATGTGCGCTTTAGCGCTGAAGGGCTGTAAAAGGACAAAAAACAGCAGCAGCACCCCTCTCTTTGGGACAGTGACCTAGTTTGAAGTGCAACCGAGAAAAAGGAGAGGAAAACAGGAGGAAGCAGCAACCTTGCAGGGGTCAAAGCAGCCTCCCCTGACCTGGTGCCCTTCAGATGTTTTGGACCCCACCCCCCGTTGGCCCCCAGCAAGCATGGCCATTTGGGACAATCGCTTCCATCGCCCCCACGTGCGCACGAAACTGCAGCAAAATATCATCAGCTGTTGCCACAGAAAAAATAAAGCTCTTCCTCGCATTCACTGTATCCTGTCTCCACTCAGTTACCTCTGACCGATAACGAACTTAGGGGAAAACTGAATGCCTTGATGGAGAGTTGGGCTGTAAAAGCCAACCCCATTTTTTCTATATCATCATCATCATCATCATCAGTAGTAGTAGTAGTGCCCTTCCTCTCCCTCCCAAGAAGGGGTACTTCTTGTGAGATTCAGGTGCCACAATAAGTTGACCTGCCTTGGGTACACCCTGACCTAGAAAAATAGGAGCCAACTCCTAGGGGCCAAGGTCCCTTCTGCCACCCTCCCCCCCCCCAAACTGAGGGGGCCAAGCCCCTTCAAAATTGACGGACATTGCCATTCAAATGCTGTCCCTATGCCACGTCTTGTGATGAATTCTGTGGGGCAGGGCTCATGGATTTAGCCAGGACTTTTGTTAGGGGGCAGGCTTTTGTTGGGAGGGGGGAAAACATCATATTTGTATTGATTTTGATTGATTTAGGTGGGCAGCTGCTCACCTGCCTCCCCCTTGGCTACACCCATAGTGGGGCTTACATGGCCCCCCCCCCAATATTTTACAGTGGTACCTTGGTTCTCAAACGCCTTGGCACTCAAACAACTTGGAACCCAAACACTGCAAACCCGGAAGTAAGTGCTCCATTTTGAGTGTTATGCTGAGGTCTGTCTGTTTTTGCTATTTATTTTGCGTTTTTGTGGCTCTTTTTTGTTTTGTTTTTGTGAATGTGTGGAACCCAGTTCAGCTACTGATCGTGTGACTGCAGTACATTGATTATTGCTTTCATTTTATGGCTCAATGGTCTCGTAAAATAGTAAAATTCATGTTAAACTGCTGTTTTAGGGGTTGTATTTAAAAGTCTGGAACAATTAATCCATTTTGCATCACATTATATGGGAAAGCACGCCTTGGTTTTGGAACGCTTTTCATTTGGAATGGACTTCCGGAAGGGATTAAGTTTGAGAACCAAGCGACCACTGTATTCAAGTTGGCACTCCTGCTTGGAAAGATCGAGGAGCAGTAGCCCTTCCAACCCAGCCAGATGAGCGGGATATAAATAACAACAACTTACTACTACTACTACTACTACTACTACATTATTATTATTATTATTATTATTATTATTATTATTATTATTATTATTATTATTATTATTATTAGACTCCATTGGGAATCTCCTCCGGCGCCGCGCTTTCCGGCGCCTGCTGCTCACGAGGACTAGCGGCTTGTATTTTTAGCAAAGGAAAGCCGCGCTTCTTTTCCGCAGCGCCCCCAAGCGGCTGGCCGGAGCGCGCTCCTGCGCCTTTAAATCCTCCGGCAGGTTGCCGGCTCCGGTGACGTCACAGCCTGCCCGGGCTGCGGGAGGGAGCTCAGCATCGCCGGGGAAGGAGCTGCGCACGCGATGGAGCAGCCGCCGCTCAGCAGCGCCAGCAGCCGGAGGAAGCAGGCGCTGGCCGAGGGCCGAGCCGCCTCGGGGGCGTCCGAGCGGCGCCAGGTGAGCGCGGACGGGGCCGGCCCTCCTCCCTCCTGGCCGCAGGTGGACGGAGGCCATTGGCGGAGCCGGCGGGCCACGGAGCCAATGGCGAGGGCCGGGCAGGTGAAAGAGAAGGTGGCCCTGGCTGGGGAGGCAAAGGGGCGACGGTGGGGAGGGAGCCAGGAACCCGGAATCCCAGCATGGGGGCTCAGGTGTGTAAGTTAGGCACGCTCCTGGTGCGTGGGAGGGGGAGCCTCCCGGGAGTCAGCGAGCGGCTGTCTGGCTCGCTCATCCCCCCACCTCCTCTGGGAAATGGGTACACGCAGAGTCTGAGCAGAAAGGAAGGGGCTGGCTTCTGGGTGTGGGTGGAGGGGGCTGGTTCTTAAGCATGGGGCGGGGGCGTTCAGAGGAGCTTATCTGTCCATTGTGTGCAGGCACGTGTGAGTGCTTGCAGCACCGGGGAGGTGGGACGGGGTGGGGAGGGTGAGGGGGATGCTTGGAGACCACCGAGCACCGCATCTCAGAAGCGCCAGCCAGGTTTTGAGAAGGGACTCCCCTCCTGCCACCCCCCCCCTTTTTAGCGTGCGTGTGGTGGTCCATTCGGTGCAAGGGTGAGCTTCGGATTTGACAGGTGTGTATTCTGGGGCTCCACGTGAGCCTATTTTCTGGATCTTCCCCCTCCCTGCAGGAAGACTCTGAGGTGCTGCCCATTGTAGGGAGCTGGGCTCTGCCACTGTTTCCAAGAGGCGCTCTGTTCTCTCCTCCCCCTGCCCCAGATTCCAGGTTGCTTGCTTGCTTGTTTATTATCTGCTCATAACATTTTTATCCTACCTTATTTTCCTCCGATGAGCTAAAGGTGGTGTAAGTGGTTCTCCCCTCAATTAATCCCCGCAACAACAACCCTGTGAGGTAGGATGGGCTGAGAGGCAGTGATTGGCACCCAAGATCACCCAATGAGTTCTGTGGCTGAACAAGGGATTCAGATCTCTCTCTCCACCCCCCTTATTTATTCCTCGGGACAACCCTTTGAAACTGGTTTGGCACCCAAGACCACCCAGTAAGTTTCATGTGGCTGAGTGGAGGATTCGAACCTTGGTCTCAGCTAGACATTCTAACCACTACAACCTGCTGGCAATCAGCCTTTGCCAATGGGGAAGAGGGTGACATAGTGGTGATGGACAGGCAGACCCCCCACCCCCACACAACTCCCCTTCTATGCTAATGCCACCTCCCTATTGCTATTAGTATTATTACTATTATTATCATCAACGTTGGCACCATATTATAATCAATTTGTGATAGGGGTCTCTGTAGAGCAAAATATGCAAAGGGTGGTTCCCTGCCCCAAACGCCTTACAATCTAATTTTAGACACATGGGGGGGGGTTTGGGGTGAAGTAAGGATAACGGCAGATGGAGGAATCTTGAAAGGCAGCTTTAAACGCCTACATAGCCTTTGTTTCAGATGGTGTGTTTGTGTGTGGGGTTGAACCAGGGGCTTTGCGGAAGTGGTGGGTTTATATGGACACCCCCTGCCTGATGCCACCAGATGTCCCATTTTACCTTTCCAGGAAAATGTGCCTTTTTGATCTTTCCTTTATGCCCCTTCGTTACACCCCCTGCCAGCTGCCATCCTGGTGTCTAAGCTACACCTTCTCCCCTTTTCTTTTCTCCAGCTCTTGCTGGGGCCGGACTCCTTTGGTGCCCTTGCCCATTCTAGTGCCAGCTGGTCTGCGGGCAAATCCGAGCCTTTTCTTTTTTTGAGTCTGCAGCTGGCACTGTCCAGCAAACACCCCTTTTCCTCTCTCCTCCTGCTGGTGGCAAAAGCGCCAGGGTCTGCCTGCTGCAGGCTCTCTGTGCCCGCTTCCTGCTTTCAGGAGATGCAAAAGCATGGATGCCAAGGTGAATGAACATGCCCACCTGGCGGCAGCAGCAGCAGCAGCAGCAGCAAGGCGGGCATTGGGCAGGCCCTGGCAGAGAGGGGAGGGGAAGCTCTCTTCTGGGGAAAGGGAGCCGGGGAGAGAGAGGACGTCCTCTACCTTTCTCGCTGTCAGCAGGACTGGGAGCTCTGCATCCAGCCGGGCAGAGCAGGAGAGAGAGGGGAGGGGAAATGAAGGGCACGTAAGCTGCGAGAGATGGGCAGTGTAGAGGGCAGAAGGTGCCCACCAATCCTCTATGGCCGGTGGTGCTAGTTGGGGCTGCTGGGGGTGGGAAGTGGGGCCCGCCCCCACCCCCGGCAATAGGCAGCACCATCTCATTCTAGTTTTGTGTTGTCCCCATCCTCCTCTGCACTGAGTTTGCCAAGGGCAACACTGACAGAGGGGGAGGAGGAAGCAGTTTGGGCAGTGCCACCCCCTGGACCGGATGTGTCTAAGAAGGCTGGCAGGTGGGGGCTGGCTGAGGTTGTTGGGGCCCTTCACAGTGGCACTAATAAACCAGCCTCCGCTGATTTTGATTGTGAGCCCTAGAGAACTCTCTTTTTGCAGTCAGGCGAACCGGTGTGGCAAAGAGGTGAAAGTGTCGGATGAGACCCGGGTTCCAATCCCCACTTGGCCACCAAGTGACCTTGGGCTGGGGATCGCTGCCTCTCTGCCTAAACCCACCCCAGAGGGTGGTTGTGTGGCTTAAAGAGAAGGAGCACTCTCCATCCCACCTTGAGCTCCTTGGAGAAAACTGCACAGATGGGGAAACCGAGGCAGGAGGGACTTTTCCTCAGAAGGCTAAAAAGCTTCTTTTTTTCCATTTGTGGGGTGCAAGGGAAGGAGGGGTCAGTCCAAAGGAGCTTGGAGAAAGGTTAATTGTTAATCTTTCCTTTCTTTGAGGATTTAGCATGTAATGAATACAGTGTTGAAAATACTTCCTTTAAGATTTCCTGAGGGCAAGAAAAGTGTGTGTGTGTGTGTGTGTATTGAACCCTGTATTGAAGTTGAGAGTGGGTGGTCCAGCCCTTTCAAAAACTCCATGTAGTTCTTTGCTAACACGCAGGATCCGAGCCTCAGAGCTCATTTTCATTACCAGGTTTTGAGCCCCAGAGATGAGCGGTGTCATTGCCAACAAGGGAGTGCTCAAGAGCATGTGCAGAGTGCATTTCTCTTGGACAGTGCTGTCAGCACCATTCGTCTTCTAGTGCAGGTGTCGACGGTGGCTCTTTCTGGCAGGCCTCAGGCCTCAGGCCTCTCCGACAGGAGCAGGCTGCAGCTCACTGGTGAAGCCCGCACAGATGCTCCGGCCTCCAGTCCCTGCCACCCCATCTTTGAAAAGGTTTCTGGAGTGAGAAGCATAGTAGGTCACATTTGCCCCATCCATTTAAAACACTGCAATACCTCTTTGAGCAACCATGGCTCCCCCCCCAACAATAATTTTGGGAGCTGTAGTTTGTTGCAGGTGCCGAGAGCTGTTAGGAGACTTCCCTATTCCCCTCACAGAGCAACAGTTCCCAGAGTTCCCTGTGAAGAGGGATTGTTAAACCACAGTGCAAAAAAACACAATCTGTATGATCGTTATGTTAAAAGCGCAACCTATGTATTTATTTTTAAACTTACTCCACTTTTCCTCCAAGGAGCTCACTCGTCCCCTCCCCAATTTTATAGCCACAACAACCCTGTGAGCCAAGAGGCAGCGACTGGGCCGAGGTAATGAGCTTCATGACTGAAGCGGGGATTCGAACCTTGGTCTCCCAGGTCCTAGCCTGACACTCTAACTGCTGTGCCACGCCAGCTCTCCGTTGGGCAAAGAGCACAAGACCGATCCTATGTAATAAGAATACAAGAAGTTGCCTTATACCGAGGCTCAGTATCTAGCTCAGTATTGTCTACACTGGCAGCGGTTTTTGAACCCGGGACATTTCCAGCCTCATCTGGAGAGGCCAGGGATTGAACCTGAGACCTTCTGCATGCAATAATGCAGGAGCTTTTCCACTGAGCCGTGGCCCCTAGCCCCTGTGGCTGGCTAGTTTCTCTGCTCTGAAACTGGGGTGGGGACCGTTGGTTCTTGTTTACTTAATGCTGTCTGTGTATGGTGGGGGCACTGCAGGGAAGACCCTCTCGCTGTGTGGGGGGAGATCGTTGAATATTGATTTGCTGTTAGCCTGACTCAGTCGGTTTCTTTGTCCGAGCTATCAAGGGAACTAGAGTCTGGTTAAAAAAAAATAAAAGGAGGCAGGAGAGGACTCTTTCCCTGATATGGTGATATTGAGTGTATTATTACAGTACTCTTTATAATAATAACTAATTACTGATTATACATAATTTAAAAAATGACTTCATATAATAATAGAGCTGTTAGATGGCGGAACAGACTGCTTTGGAAGGTAGTTGAATCTCTTTCGTTGGAGGTTTTTAAGGAAGAGGTTGGATTGTCATATTTAGCTGTTATTCTTGCATTGCCAGGGTTGGTCTAGAGAGGACTGTTGGGAATATTATTATTTATTATTATTATTATTATTATTATTATTATTATTATTTCTATACCGCTTTATATTTTTAAGGGGGGGGGTTAAATCGCAAAGCGGTTTACTACCTACATTAAAACACTGAATAAAACAATCCAGAAACAAACGTTCCTGAAGAAATATAAAGTATACATTCAAAGCAACATCGTTAACAAGAAGCTAAACTATTAAAAGATTTCAAAACAAAACATTACAAATGAGGTCGACTGCAGAATGCACATTCAACGCAGCAAAGTTAAGAAAGAGCAATCTCGAAACACATTTTAAAACAAAACATCACCAAAGGAAGTCCTGCATAAAACCACATTTAAAACAGCGTAATTAGCAAGAGAATAAAATATTATCATAAGCATAGAATATATCTGCTGATGTTTCCTTCCCTTCCAACTCTACGCCTCTACCATTCTATGCCCTTGGAAGGTGGTCTTTTGTTGGAGGTTTTTAAGCAGAGGTTGGCTGGTCGTCTGTCAGAGATTCTTTAGTTGTGGTTTTCGCATTGCAGGGGGTTGGACTAGATGACCCCTGGGGTACCCTCCAACTCTACAATTTTATGATTATTTTATGACAGTGACGATTAAATTTACAGTGGTATCTTGGTTCTCAAATTTAATCCGTTCTGGAAGTCCGTTCCAAAGCCAAGGCACGCTTTCCCATAGAAAGTAATGCAAAACGGATTAATTCCGTTCCAGACTTTTAAAAACAACCCCTAAAACAGCAGTTTAACATGAATTTTACTATCTAACGAGACCATTGATCCATAAAATGAAAGCAATAAACAATGTACTGCAGTCACACACAATCAATCAATCAATCAGTAGCTGAACTGGGTTCCACACAGTCACAAAAACAAAACAAAAAGAGCTGCAAAAACGCAAAATAAATAGCAGAAACAGACAGACCTCAGCGCAACACTTGAAACAAAAGTGTGGCACTCAAAATGGAAGTGTGGCACTCAAATCGGAAGCGTAACACTTAAAACGGAGCATGTTTGGCTTCCAAAAAAAGTCTTCCGGGTTTGCAGTGTTTGGGTTCAAAGTTGTTTGAGTACCAAGGCATTTGAGAACCAAGGTTCCGTTGTATTTATATCCCTCCATTTCCCAAATAGGATTTCAAGGCAGCTTCCAATATGTAGAAACATTATAAAATACAAAGTAACGAGAACAAGCTAGTTGAAAATAGTTATTAAAATATATCAGAACATATTTGGAGCCAGCAGTTCAAACCCAGTTTGCCCTGACAGCCGCCCAGTCTTCAGCATCACCTGTGTGACAATTTTCAAAGGCCTGCCTTTGAAAAAGGAAGGTCTTACTGTAGCTTGCTGGCAGAAGGAGCCAGACTGCCCTCTCTCGGGAGGGAATCCCAGAATCTGGGTGCAGTCACTGAAAAGGCTCTCCTTCGTGTCACCAAAAGCTGTGCCTCTGAAGTTGTTGGGACTGAGAGGAGGTGCTTACCCGAGGGTTGTGCCACCTGGGCAAGTTTGTCGAGGGAGATACGGTCTTTCTGGTAGCCTGCGTCCCAACCATATAGGGCTTCACCAGTCAAAACCTTGAACCCTAACCTTCCCCCTTCAGACCCTTCGTGCGCTGGCCACTTGCCCAAGCTTCTTTCCCAGGAGAGAGAACCCTCAGCCCCAACGTTCCACGGCTGTTGGCACGGGAAAGCGATGCCAACCTCCAGCCACCCGGAAAATCTGGGCATGGTGGCATGGAAAGTGATTCATCAGAGGATGGCCATGAATTCTCCCTGTTTGGATGGGTTTGGGTACTGTGCCAGGAAGCGTCAGGGAAATGAAGTCTCTTGATGTGTTTCAGATCTGACCCTAAATTCACGATAATCGCTCCTTTGCCATGGGGTGGAGGTGGGGTGGCCATGGGAACTTCAGGAATTGGACAGTTCCCTTGGGCCCCGTCCAGACTCCAGCTCCTGTTAATCCCTCAGTCAAGGGTCAGGGATGACGGGAGTCCAGTAACATCTGCAGGGTGACAGGCTAGCCACCCATGTTGTAGGTGCCTGTTTGTGTGGTAGTTATGTCGATCTGGAATAAGAGCAGGGAGCTGTCAAAGACTGTTGGGAGCCATGGGAGCTGGTGTGTCACTGAAAACAACTTGGAGAAAGGGCTGGCGTTCAGTGGCAGAGTATTTATTTATTTTTTCCCATGTGGAAGGTCCCAGGTTCAGTCCCAGGCATCTCCAGGCAAGGCTAGGAGAGATTGAAACTCTGGAGAGCCAGTCAGTGGAGACAACACCGATCTGGATGGACCAATGGTCTGATTCAGTAGAAGGTAGTTTCCTATGTTCCCAGTTTCTATTGAATTTGGGCTGGGAGCAAGCTGCCTGGTACCTGAAGGAATCCACTCTCTGTCACGATTGCCGACTGGAGCTCATTGCCCCAGGGTGCTACAAGGGCTTCTTCAGAAGGTCTGGTGAACATGCAGAAGAGGGCTGTGTTAGGAGTGGCTGCTGAGAGCCCAGGTCATTTCAAAGGGCTGCCTTTAATACAGAGACCTGGTGTACCCTCTGTCTGTCAGTTCCTGAGGTTAAGAGTCAGGGAAGTTCTCTTGCGTGGGCGTTGTGGTCGTAGCCACCCCTGGAAGAGAAGATGAGAAGGAAGGAGGTTGCAGTGACCCACGGGGGCATGCCAGATGTCTTGCAAAAACCTCCTTGCAGAGGATTCCCATCAGAGCCCAGCTCAGCCTCTAGCCATGACCTAGGCTTGGCTCTGTTCTGAGGATGCTGCTGCAGAATTTGTGGGCAAAATTGAGATGGGTTCCTAGCGCCTGCCAGGGTCATTGTGGGCATCTTTGCGTGAAGATAAGCTGGCAGGCAGGGCCTCACATGCCACGCAGCTGTCTAATGTGCTCTGCCCTTTCCTCCCCTCTTCTCCAAGATGGAGTCCAGTCACCGTGGCAGCAGGGACCAAGGTCCGCCCTCCCCCATCGGGGCCCAGCCGGTGTCTCCACGCAACAGTATCACAGGATTGGCATCGCCAGGGCTGTTCTCTCCTGCCAACAACCAGTACCCCTCAGATGGGACAGTCCGGTACCAGCCCGAGGGATCCAGCAATGCCGTGTATACCGGAGGAAACCTGCCAAGTGGGACTAGGCCTGACTCGCTCTTTGACTCTTTCCACACCCGGTTGCAGCCCGACGGGTCTCGCCATTCGGCATCTGAGAGACAGAACCAGCCTCTCTCCTTGGATCTCAACAGAGCCCAGCCGGAGGGCTCTGGGGGCGTCCATGTGTTCAACACCCCAAACCTGCGCTCTCCGGTAGAGTTGCGGCCGTTGTCCCCAGCCTCCGGCAGCTCGTCAACCCAATCCAACGTCTCTCCCTCCATGAAACTCAGCCAGTCGCCCAGCCGGGGTGTGCTCCCAGAACTTTGCGGCCTGGACCCAGTGACCTCTGGCATCCTCGCCACGGTGGAACTCAAGGACACTATCCCAAAGGCCGAATCCAGCGACCACATCTACCTGGGTCGCTCCGGCTCCTCGCACCGGCCCATGTCCCTCCCGAAAGCCATCTCGAGCGAGTACATCTCGGGCGGAGGAAGGGTGGGCCCCTCTAAGTCCGCCATGCTCTCCAAGGCTGAGTCAGAGGAGATTGTCTCGTATGGCAGGCTCCGGCAGCCTCCCAAATCCCAGGACCTGGGCAGCAGCAACATGAATCACAAGGAAAGCTTCCTGGTGCGACTCGGCCAGCCCCACACCAAGCAGGACAATGAGTTTCGGTGAGGCAGACTGGGCACAATGGGGGGGGGGCGATGGCTCAGGTGGTGGGGTGGGGGACCAAGGAAGGTTGGATTTTGAAGCAGGGGAGGGTCAGTGAGATGCAAATTGCATCGTGTTGGGGTTGGGGAGCTTGTGTCCAGATAGATAGAGTTTTTATTGAAAGACTTTCATGGATTTTCCCTCTAGATATTGATGAATCCCGACGCCCATCATTCAGTCATAGAATCGTAGAGTTCAAGGCTGTCCCCAAGCATCATCTAGTCCACCTTGAGCAATTCCAGAATCACAGCTAAAGAACCCTTAACAGATGAACTTTCAACCTCTGTTTAGGAAAGTCCAGTGAAGGAGAGTTTGGCTACCTTCTCAGGCAGCCCATTCCACTGTTGAATAGCTTTGGATCCTACCCTCTGGAGCAGCAAAAAACAAGCTTGCTCCGTTTCCCATATCCAATATCCTACTTCAGATATTTGAAGACAGCTCTCATATCACCTCTTGGTCTCCTCCTCCAGACTAAACATACCCAGAATGCAGCGGCTAGACTGGTGACTGGGAGTGGCAACAGAGACCACATAACACTGGTCCTGAAAGACCTACATTGGCTCCCAGTACGTTTCCGAGCACAATTCAAAGTGTTGGTGCTGACCTTTAAAGCCCTAAATGGCCTCGGCCCAGTATACCTGAAGGAGCATCTCCACCCCATCGTTCAGCCCAGGACACTGAGGTCCAGCTCCGAGGGCCTTCTGGCGGTTCCCTCACTGCGAGAAGTGAGGTTACAGGGAACCAGGCAGAGGGCCTTCTCGGTAGTGGCGCCCGCCCTGTGGAACGCCCTCCCATCAGATGTCAAGGAAATAAACAACTATCTGACTTTTAGAAGACATCTGAAGGCAGCCCTGTTTAGGGAAGTTTTTAATGTTTGATGTTTTATTGTGCTTTTAATTCTGTTGGGAGCCACCCAGAGTGGCTGGGGAAACCCAGCCAGATGGGCGGGGTATAAATAATAAACACCATATTTTTCCGTGTATAAGACTAGTTCCCCCCCCCTAAAAAGTAATGTCAGAAATTTTGGGGCGTCTTATACACAGGTAGTAAAAATACACATGTTTTTTTTCTAAGATTGGAGTCCCCCAAAATAGGGGGTGTCTTATACATGGTGGTGACTTATAGACGAAAAAATATGGCAGTAATATAATAATAATAATAATAATAATAATAATAATAATAATAATAATAATAATAATAATAATATTCCAGCTTGTCATTAGGCTTCTTAATCTGGGGTGCCCAGAATTGGACCCAGAACCCCAGATGAGGTCTGAACAAGGCAGAATAGAGTGGTACTATCACTTTCCTTGATCTGGACTCTGGACTTCTATTGATGCAGCCTAGAATTGCATTAGCCTATTTTCACTTTTTGCCGCCGCCGCTGCTGCTTCGCACTTTGAATGAGAGAGCAGACCACCTTTTTACAGCAAACTTCATTATCATCATTGCAGCATTAAACGGGCCAAACCGGTCTTATCTTTAAGCCTTTGCCGTAAGACCTTTGTACTGAGGCTCGTTTTTACGGTTCATAACTATTGTCCCTTTCGGCATAGTGCCAGTAAGCTGGTAAGAAAAACTGGGCTTCGTTCCTTTAGGAGCAAACCTGTAGGGGTGTGTCTCTCTGTGTGTCCTTCTCTGTGGCTTCCTAAATTGTGCCCTCATTTCACAACCCAACTTCCCAGCGATGCAGGCTAAGGGTTGGGTCCAGTTTGGACATTGCCTCCTGCTGGCTGTGCTGGCTGGAGATGATAGGAACTGAGAATCCGACTAGAGAGCCACCAGTCGTTCCCCCCCCCCCACACACAATGCGGCTACCAGGATGCCTGGCACAAGAAACTTGGAACCAGCTCTCTCCTGCTAGAGGGCCAAGCAAGCCAGTGTGGTGTAGTGGTTAAGAACGTTAGACTTGTAATCTGGTGAACCGGGTTCGCATCCCCGCTCCTCCACATGCAGCTGCTGGGTGACCTTGGGCTAGTCACACTTCTCTGAAGTCTCTCAGCCCCACTCACCTCACAGAGTGTTTGTTGTGGGGGAGGAAGGGAAAGGAGAATGTTAGCCGCTTTGAGACTCCTTCGGGTAGTGAAAAGCGGGATATCAAATCCAAACTCCTCCTCCTCCTCCTCCTCCTCCTCCTCCTCCTCCTCCTCCTCTTCTTCTTCTTCTTCTTCCTCCTCCCCCCCCGCACCTGCAGTGAGTCTTTTTTGCTGACGCTAACTGGCACTTTTCTTCTAATGCGGTGTAATTGTGTTAATGCCCTGGAATTTATTGCCAGGGAGCCTGCCGTGGCCAGTGGCCCTTCGGGGGCTTCTGCCAGGCATTGAGCATTCCAGCTGGCCACGCCAATCACATTAACACAGCGGCGTCTGAAAATGGCACGTGCCAAACGGTCAGAGTGCTTAAATTGTATTAGTGCTCGTTGGTTGACGACAGCTCCCATTATCCCTGACTGTTCGCTGTGCAGGCTGCTGGGAGTCTTGGAGAGCATCATGAGGACACCAGCTCCATCCCTGGCTAACGACAGCCCTGCAGGGAAGGCCAAAAGAATAATAGATCATAGGAATATGCAACCGTCCCATACGGGGATTGAACCTGCAACCTTGGTATTATCAGCACCGTGCTCTAAGCAACTGAGCCAGAGAGTGTCTCTGCTGAGGTCCCTTGGTGCATTTGTAGCCAAAGTGAGGTTTTAACTGGGGGTTAGTTGGCTAAAATGTTGTTGTATTTTATTTATTGCATTTGTATCTCACAACTTTGCTGTTGCAGGACTCCAGTTCCATGATCATTGGCCATGCTGGCTGCATCTGATGGGTTTTGTAGTCCAACAAAAGTTTTGTAGTCCACCCGAAGTCAGCCCTTTATAGGGATTTTTTTTTAATGTTTGCTAAATTATTGCGTTTTTATATTTTGCTGGAAGCCACTCAGAGTGGCTGGGGCAACCCAGTCAGATGGGTGGGGCAAAAATAATAAAATTATTACACATTCTCCAACATTTATCCGACGAAAATAGGGACATCTTATTCAATTTATTCAACATTTTAAAAACTTCCCTATACAGGGCTGCCTTCAGATGTCTTCTAAAGGTTGTATAGTTACTTATCTCCTTGGCTCGGGGGGGTCGCATAACTCCATACCCTCCAACGTTTCTCTGATGAAAGTAGGGACATCCTAAGGAAAATGGGACATTCTGGGATCAAATTAGAAACTAGGACAGCTTCTGTAAATCTGTAAAACAGAGACACTTGGAGGGTCTGTTAACAATATCTGAATGTCTGGTACCTCTGCTTTACAGCACATGGGTCAATACTGCCAGCATCCAAGGGGGTCAGTTTGATGCCTCCAGGTGTTGTTGGACCGCACTAAGGAGAGGGACTTTTTTGGTGGTGGCCCCTTGGTAATGGAACAGATTCCCCAGGGAGGCTCAAGTGGTGTTATCTTGGAGGTCATTTTTGCACCAGACAGAGACTTTTCTGTTCATCCAATCTTTATAAATAACAAATAATTTGGGCCTTTGTTTTTAATTATTTTGGGTTTTTTTTGGGGGGGGCGGGCAACTTCTGCTTTGTTGTATTTATGCAGGATTCTCCCTCCCCTAAATGGTTTTCTGTTTTGCTTTGGATTTTAGCTGCCCCCCCCCCGCAAACCTTATTTATTCTAAACTGCCCCAGAGAAGTTTATATCTTAGCGCGGCAGGGAGAGGTTATAAATGAAAGAACTTAGCATCTTCTGTATAAATATGTATTCATTTATGCAAAGATTTCTATGCAGCTATATGTTTGGGGTTAGAGCACTCTTGTACATAATCAACGTAATGAAGTCTGAGGTAAAAAAAACAGCAAGGCAATTTTTTTTTTTGCAAAAGTAGGTCACTCACGTGACAGCGTAAGCCTGTCTAAATAACCTTTTAAAGATGTCTAAAACTACACCTAGAAGATGCCCATGTGATGTGTGAAGGCAGCAAATTCTGGATTAATGAGGAGGTGGTTGAGGCATAAAAAAATTGGGGTGTTCAAAGGCTGTCACCGTCTTGATCTGCAAAATTCTTGGAAGCTGCTCGGCTCAGATGAAACACCGCCGTCTCAAAAGCCTGCAGCTGAATGGTGGTGTCTGGGGTGAGGCAAGGAAACTCTGTCTGTGGTTTGTTGATGGGGGGGGCAACTTCATCTGCACAGACCCCCCCCCCTGCATGCCTGGTGTGCAGGGGTGAATGTGAAATACGAGTTTCTGGTTAGAGGATCTCAGCCTAGCAAACCTCAGTCCAGGGGCGTAGCAAGGTAAATTGGTACCCGGGGGCAAAAAAAATTTTGTCGTCCCCCCCCCAGGCATGGGAAGGTCAGGTGGTACCTGGTGCGGAAAATTTCTTGTCAACCCCCCATTGATCCCCCCCCCGCAAAAATGGTTTTACATTATTTCATATTTTCTTACAAAGGAATAATAACAAGTAATAATAATAATAAAAACTTTTATTTATATCCCACCCTCCCCGGCCGAAGTCGGGCTCAGGGTGGCTAACATCAGATACATAACATTGGTATAAAATCAAACAATAATTAAATTACCTCCTAAAAACATCTCAAAATCAAATTAAAGTCTAATTAGATGGCTTTCCACAGGGTTAGGGTTGGGAACAGTAAGTGTTCTCTGAACTGAAATTTCAGCCTTCATGACATAGGAAAACAGCCAAGTGAACAGCTATTTTGGTGGAGGAGGGTCAAGATATTAACCGATATGCATGAAATTTCATATATAGCTATATAATCCCTAGTATAGTAAGATAAGACCTTCGGAGCAGGCATTTTCAAAAAAAAAATTTCTTCATAATTTGTCACCCCCTCCATTGTGGAACACGGGGCGACCCGTCCCCCCTTGCTACGCCCCTGCCTCAGTCTATCTTACTTTAGAGTTGCCACTCTGGCTTTCCACACTTTTAGGGTTGCCATGTGTCCCTTTTTTACAGGACATGTCCTCTTTTTTCATGAGTAGAGTCGTCATAGCGATCCATAGTTAAAAGTATAAGTTGGCAAATATGTCCTTTTTTTCTCTCTTCAAAATATGGCAACCCTATCGGGGACCTATATGGGACGCGGGTGGCGCTGTGGGTTAAACCACTGAGCCTAGGGCTTGCCGATCGGAAGGTCGGCGGTTCGAATCCCCCAACGGGGTGAGCTCCCGTTGCTCGGTCCCTGCTCCTGCCCACCTAGCAGTTTGAAAGCACGTCAAAGTGCAAGTAGATAAATAGGTACCGCTCCGGCGGGAAGGTAAACGGCATTTCCGTGCGCTGCTCTGGTTCGCCAGAAGCAGCTTAGTCATGCTGGCCACATGACCCAGAAGCTGTCTGCGGACAAACTCCCTCAGCCAGTAAAGTGAGATGAGCGACACAACCCCAGAGTTGTCCGTGACTGGACCTAACGGTCAGGGGTACCTTTACCTTTTTTTTTATCAGGGACCTACCTTATTTTGTGATTGTAAGTTGTTTAAACTGCTTTTAATAGTGCATTTTAGTGTTGTAACCTTCCCTGGGACTTTAGGGTGAAGGGCACATAGATGATAATAACAACAACCAATAATTATTCTTTTATTTTACTTATAAAAATACAGTGGAACCTTGGTTGTTGAACGTAATCCATTCCGGAAGACCGTTCGACTTCCGAAACATTTGACAACGGGTGTGCAATAGGGCTGTCAGCAAAATCCATTGAAAAAATGGAGAAATGCGCCTCGGAAGCTATTCGACTTCCGAAAATTGTTCAAAAACAGAAGCATTCACTTCCGGGTTGTTGGTGTTCGAAAGCCGAAACAGTCGACATCTGGAGCGTTCAACAATTGAGGTTCCACTGTATTTACCGGTACATGCCGCTATGTAAAAAAAAAACCCCACAAAGTTGTTAAAACATAAAAAAACAGTAAGACAAAAACTATAAAAAGGTTAGAGTGTTAAAAACAGACATCAATTAACCTATGTGGAAAGGTGTGTTCTTAATTGCCTGCATAGGCTTGACAGAGTAGAAATGTTTCCGGCAGGTGTTTAAAAGTTGGCACAGAAGGCACCTGCTGACTCTCTAGTGGCCGAGAGTTCCACAGGACTGGGCCGATGACACTAAAGGCTCGGTTTCTTGTTGTCAAATGAGCTTCACCAACTTGGGGAACAACCAATGATGCTCCTGCAGGTGATTTCCACGCTCAAGCTAGGACATGTAATAATAATAATAATAATAATAATAATAATAATAATAATAATAATATCCTGCCCCTCTGGCCGGCTCTCCCCAGCCACTCTGGATGGGTCCCAACAGAATATTAAAAACACGAGAAAACATCAAACATTTAAAACTTCCCTAAACAGGGCTGCCTTCAGGTGTCTTCTAAAAGCCAGATAGTTGTGGAGGGCATTCCACAGGGTGGGTGCCACTACCGAGAAGGCTCTCTGCCTGGTTCCCTGTAACCTCACTTATTGCAGGGAGGGAACCGCCAGAAGGCCCTCAGAGGTGGACCTCAGTGTCCGGGCTGAACAGTGGGGGTGGAGATGCTCCTCTTCAGATATACTGGGCCGAGGCCGTTTAGAGCTTTAAAGGTCAGCACCAACACTTTGAATTGTGCTCGGAAACGTACTGGGTTCAAGTGTTCCCTGTGGGACCCTGGACCTAAGTTGTTCAGATGGGCAGCCAGTGGAGGTTTTCTAACAAAGGGGCCACATGTTCTCGACCAGAAGCTCCCATCAGCAGTCTGGCCTCAGTATTCTGCCCCAGCTGGAGTTTCTGAACCAGGCCCAAGGGCATCCCCATGTAGAGTGTGTGTCAGTCATCCAGCCTTGAGTTTAATACTAATGGTGACCCTTGACGCCAGGCTCCCTGTTTCCTCTTAGCATCACTGTCGTGACCTGGAACGTTGGTACAGCCATGCCTCCCGCCGACGTGACCTCGCTCCTGCACCTCAACACGGGGGACTCCAACGACACAGACATGATCACCATTGGGTAAGGAAAAGGGTCTGCCATGGACTGCCCTTTTTGCAGAGCATGTCAGTGGAGTGTGTGTCTAAGTGAGTGCGAACTCCCATCCAACACAACTCTGAAGGTTGAATGAACGGTGCTCGGGCCGGGGCACTGATTCCCAGATGTGAACATCTGGGACTAGAGATGGCCAAATCTGCCTGATTTAGTTTCTCTCCCTTTCTCATCTCTTCCCCCCCCAACCTTTAAGTTTCATTCTCCTCCCTTAGAATCGTAGAGTTGGAAGGGACCCTGGGGGACATCTAGTCCAGCCCCCTGAAATGCAGGAATCTCAACTAAAGTGTTCATGAGAGATGGCCATCCAACCTCTGCTTAAAAACCTCCAAAGAAGAAGAGGAAAAAGAAGGAGGAGGAGGAGGAGAAGAAATAATAATACCCTGCCACTCTGGGTGGTTCCCAAAAGATTTAAAAGCACAATAAAACATCAAACATTAAAAACTTCCCTAAACAGGGCTGCCTTCAGATGTCTTCTAAAAGTCAGATAGTTGTTTATTTCCTTGACATCTGATGGGAGGGTGTTCCACAGGGCGGGCGCCACTACCGAAAAGGCCCTCTGCCTGGTTCCCTGTAACCCCACTTCTCACAGGGAGGGAACCGCCGGAAGGCCCTCAGAGCTGGACCTCAGCATCTGGGCTGAACGATGGGGGTGGAGAGGCTCCTTCAGGTATACTGGGTTGAGGCCATTTAGGGCTTTAAAAGTCAGCACCAACATTTTGAATTGTGCTCGGAAACGTACTGGGAGCCAATGTAGGTCTTTCAGGACTTGTGTTATATGGTCTCGGCAGCCACTCCCGGTCACCAGTCTAGCTGCCACATTCTGGATTAGTTGCAGTTTCCGGGTTACCTTCAAAAGAAGCCCCGCGTAGGAGAATCCACAACCTCCACTTTCAAACAGCTCTTATTTTTAGAAATTTATTCCTGATGCTTAGCTGGAATCTTTCTTTTTAACTTGAATCTATTAGTTTGGTTCCTACCCTCCGGAGCAGGAGAAAACAAGCTTGCTCCCTCTTCCACATGGCAGCCCTTCAGATATTTGAAGATGGCTATCATATCTCCTCTCAGCCTCCTCTTTTCCAGGCTAAACATACCCAGCTCCTTCAACTTCTACATCAGTTTGTACGTTTTTCTTTTAAAAAATTCACTGCCAACCTTTATTTTAATAATATATACATTTTTGCACAGTGTTGCAGGGTTGGTTTGTTTGTTTTTTGCAACCAAGTTTCCCTAATGTAATCTTCACAAATCTAGGCGTCCCACCCCAAATTCTCCCTCCCCTTTTGTAAATTTCAGGTGCGATTTCTTTTCTAAATTGATGGAGAATGGAGAATTGGAGAACTGAAAAAGCACTTTTCAGTTTTTTTGAAGTAGCAACAACTCAGCACAAACCTCAGAACAAACTACAATTCTTTGATTCCATTATCTGGCAATTATGTGGTTTTCTCCTTTGTGTATTTTGAATCAGAGGAACAGGCTCTCCTTTTGATTTTGAATTGGTGCAGGGTGAGGTTTTGAAGAGCCACTGAGTCTTTTGTACTGGGTTGGTGGGGGAAGAGATTTCAGCCCTGTGGGTGGGGTGAGCTCAGCCCCCTCTGATCCTGGGCATGAAAAATTTTCGGCTGCTTTGAACTATGGAACCAGTGCTGTTCTAGGATCCACATAATACCCATTATGCATTTGTAAGAAATCAATCTCTTTTTGTTGTTGTCAAGAGTGGGGCTTAATCTCTGGAACTCACTGCCTATTGACACCAGGCAGCTGCCTTCCCCGTACTCTTTTTGGCGTTTGCTAAAAAAAACCCACATTTTTGTTTAGAGAAGCCTAAAAAAAATTGCTGTAAGTTTTAATCTGTTTTTAGTTCATTGCTGACTTTATCTTTTGAAGAGTTGTTTTTATGGTTAATTTTATAGTTTTATTCTCTTTGAGACTTTTTCCTTTACAATCAATTGGTGTACAAATTTTATGGAAAAGAGGGGGGGGTTATTTATAAGAACATGAGACTTCCCCTCCATTTTCTTTATCCCGTGAAAGTGCTTGGAGATCAGAGTGTTCTTTCCAAAGTGTTTGCCTGCCAGCTGATGGCAATTTTGAATTGTTTTCAGGCTCCAGGAGGTGAACTCCATGATCAACAAACGGCTCAAAGATGCTCTTTTCACAGACCAGTGGAGCGAACTCTTCATGGAGGTGTTGAGTCCATTTAATTTTGTACTGGTAAGCACCGAGGGGAACTCAGCGACAAGCTGAGGACAGGCTAAGAATGGTGGGAGGGGGGGGGATATCTTTCTTTTCTTTTTTCTTTTGGTTATGAATGCAAATGCTTTTAATAATTGCAAATAATCAGTGGGCTGATGAAATTCATTTTTACACGAAACAACAACAGTGAATCAGAATGTTGTTTGTACTGACAGATTTTTTTTAAAAGCCAACACCAATGCCAACTTAATTAAGGGATTGTGTTTTTATTCCCGCAGTTGTTGTTGTTGTTGTTTTAAATATTTTTTAATTTATTTTTATCGATAGAAATTTACAATCAAACAATTCGTATAATCCTTTGTGAGATTCTCTGAATCTCGTGACTCTCCCCCCCCCCATATCTCCTACATGGGTCCTTATTACAATAATTAAGACTGCACACCAATATGTTCTCCACTATTTTCATTTTTCCAAATTATCCATAATCTTCGTTACTTTACAAGTGATTCTTATAGTCCAGCTAAAGTTTTGCTTTGCTTACAGTGGTCTCCTAAGTAAATTATAAATTTTCCCCATTCCTTTTTAAAGTCCTTGTCTTCTTGGTTCCTGAGTCTCCCAGTTAATTTTGCCATTTTGGCATAGTCCAGCAGTTTAGATTACGTGTGTGTGTGTGTGTGTGTGTGTGTAAACTACATGGGCCAGATCCATATTGGGATTGGATGCATGAGCCGCATTGGACAGGTGGCCCACCTGTCAATCACCTGACATCACAATGATGTCTGCTGCAAGGTGCCTTGAAGTTCCAAAGTCAGGACTTAGAATTGTAGAGTTGGAAGGGACACCAACAGTCATCTAATCCAACCCCCTGCAATACAAGAATATGCAGCTGTTCCATGCTGGGCTCGAACCTGTGATCTTGGTGTTATGGTGTAGCAAGGTAAATTGGTACCCGGGGCAAAAATGTTTCCCCCCCCCCCGAGGCATGGGAAGGTCAGGTGGTACCCGGTGCGGAAAATTTCTTGTCAACCCCCCCATTGATTCCCCCCCCCAAAAATGGTTTTACGTTATTTCATATTTTCTTACAAAGGAATAATAACAAGTAATAATAATAATAATAAACTTTTATTTATATCCCACCCTCCCCGGCCAAAGTCGGGCTCAGGGTGGCTAACATCAGATACATAACATTGGTATAAAATCAAACAATAATTAAATTACCTCCTAAAAACATCTCAAAATCAAATTAAAGTCTAATTAGATGGCTTTCCACAGGGTTAGGGTTGGGAACAGTAAGTGCTCCACTGAACTGAAATTTCAGCCTTCACGACATAGGAAAACAGCCAAGTGAACAGCTATTTTGGTGGAGGAGGGTCAAGATATTAACCGATATGCATGAAATTTCATATATAGCTATATAATCCCTAGTATAGTAAGATAAGACCTTTGGAGCAGGCATTTTCAAAAAATAAAAAAAAAAAATTGTTCCTTGATAATTTGTCACCCCCTCCATTATGGAACCCGGGGGCGGATCGGCCCTGCCCCCCTTGGTACGCCCCTGATCAGCACCACGCTGTAACCAACTTAGCTATCCAGCCATTGGAGAAAAGGTAAGGTGTAAATAAATTAAATAATGGTAGTAATAATACTAAAAGTAAAGGAGCACGTCAAAGTACCTTTCAGGGTACTGCTAAAAGGAGGTTTTCCCTGGCTCTTTCTTTTTTCTTTTTAAAATGCTTTATTGGTTTTAAAAGGGAAAAAAAACATATCACAACAAAGAAAAAAAAGTATCAAAAATGTAGTACTCAACAAAAAGCAAACCCAAAAAAAGAGTTTGCACTTCTTAATCCAAAACTGAGTTAATTCTTCACTAATTCTAGTATGACTTCTGATCTCCCCGCTATGGTTCCTGGGTTTCCTTTCACTACGCTTCCTTTCCCTGACTTTTTCACCAAAGGGTTCTGACTTAGGAACTTTGCTTAAAAGTGCAGGATTTAACCCCTCCACTCACCAGCTGATGAGCAGGGTGTGTGTGTAAAATCCTGCTGCTTTGGCTATGTGCCCCTATCCCTTGCTAGAAACCGGTACACACTGCCCGTGCAGGATTTAACCTTGGCCTCCCACCCATCAGATGATGTCCCAAGTGACAGGTGTTGGGGGAGTTACCCTTGCAGATCTCAAGTGTCTGTCGGCAATGCTCTGGTCCCTGGTCCCTGGCCGTGGTAGCAGTGGGCAATAAACCAGGGGTGGGGCAGCTGTGGTTGGTTGGTTGCATTTCTATGCCACTGTTCATTCAAATGAATCTGAAAGTGGCTTAACAACCAATAAATAACCATAACATAATAAAACATAATAGGGACCCAGGTGGCGCTGTGGGTTAAACCACAGAGTCTAGGGCTTGCTGATCAGAAGGTTGGCGGTTCAAATCCCTGCACGGGGTGAGCTCCCGTTGCTTGGTCCCAGCTCCTGCCCACCTAGCAGTTCGAAAGCACGTCAAAGTGCAAGTAGATAAATAGGTACCGCTCCGGCGGGAAGGTAAACGGCGTTTCCGTGCGCTGCTCTGGTTCGCCAGAAGCGGCTTAGTCATGCTGGCCACATGACCCGGAAGCTGTCTGCGGACAAACGCCGGCTCCCTCGGCCTATAGAGCGAGATGAGCGCCGCAACCCCAGAGTCGGACACGACTGGACCTGATGGTCAGGGGTCCCTTTACCTTTACCTTTTTAATAAAACATAATAGCACATCGCGAATACAGCATACGTCAAATAAAATAATTAACAAATTATCAATAAAACAGTTGCAATCTATAAAAAAAACTTAACAATACAGCGACTAAAAAATAAGCTGAACCTCAAAATTGTGACAAGTCGAGCATTTAACAAATCAATGCAGCGTTTAGAATCCATAAAACAATATTAAAAACATTAACTAAATAGCAACTAAAAATATAAGCTAAGCACTAAGTTCATTCACACAATCCCTGCACCCCAATGACTCATAGCTTTTCACTCTGTTCAGTTTATTAAAATACACAAATGCACATAATGCCTGACACTGCCCATGGCCTCACTCTGCCCTCTCAATGTGGCAGCCTCCCAGCCGATCCAGACAGTTCTCCTGCCCGCTCCTGTCCTAAAGCGCATTATGGGACGCAGCTTGATATGGTGTCTGAATCCAGTTTGCCAGGATGGCAGCCCAGTGGATCGGCATCATCTGAGCTTTAGCTTTCAAAGGCCTCTCTTAGCCTGCCATTGGGAGGATGATATGGAGAGAGCCAGTCTGACCTCTCTTGGGAGGGAACCTCACAACCTGGGAGCGGCCACCGAAAAGGCTCTCTCCAGTTGACCCCTCTGATGTCTGAGGGCGCTGAGAGAAGGTGCTCACAGAGGGAGGCAGGTTTGCATAGAGAGATGCGTCCCCAAGACATATACAAAACCTCAGACGACAGCCCAGATTGCAGAGATCAGCATGCACCAGCCCATTCTGGCCCAGCGACTGCTGCGCCGGTGGGATTCTGGGATGCAAAGGCTGGCTGAGGAGATGCCCCTCGTGCGTGTTGCAGGTGCCAACCTCCCTCCCTCCACAGGATTGGAGGGTGCGAGGCTCCAGTAGCCTTGGCAAACTCAGGGTGCTCCAAGCGAGCTGCTTTGGGTGCTTGCCTGCCTGAGTTCCTCGGATGACCTCAGAACCCTGCCCTGCTCCCGATGATATCACAGCGGTCTCCATGGCGATGCCATGGAGACGAGGAGCATCAGAACGTTTGGGAGGCTGTTGTGACGGCGAAGGAGAGAGGAGCGGCTGCTGGTTTCTCAAGGGCTGAGGATCCTGCTGTGCTGTCTCCCTATTTAGGACAGCCTCTGTGTGGCTTGGGGCGATGGGATGGGCTTGTTCTGACAGCCTGATTCCACTCCACTCTCTCTCTCACCCTGCCCACCCCCCCCCCACACACACAACCGGAGCTTTCCGGGACACATTCATAACGCGCCAGATCACCTTGGGACGCCTCCATCTCCCTTACATGTTTTACTTTTGTGCTCTAGAATTGGATACGCTGCTATTCTTGCAGTGGCATACAATGTAATATAATACAGAAAGGAAACGCACTTTGAAAATGGAGCGCTGTGCATAACTCATAAGAACATGAGAAGAGGCTGCTGGATCAGACCAGTGGCCCATCTAGTCCAGCATCCTGTTCTCACAGCGGCCGACCTGCAAGCAGGACCTGGGCACAAGAGCCCACTTCCCCCTGCCTGTGGTTTCCAGCAACTGGGATTCAGAAGCATTACTGTGGAGGCACAGCAAAGCCATCATGGGTGGTAGCCGTCAATAAGCTGACTTTCCATGAATACACATATTTTGCATTTGCTTCTCCAGACAGCAGCTCACCTCTAGCCCTAGCCTGGAGTCTCCTTCCTTGGATGTTTTTAAGCAGAGGTTGGATGTCCTTCTGTTATGGACACTTTCGTTGACACTCCTGCAGTACATTTCAGTTCACTTTTAATTTGCGTATGTATAGTAACATAGAAAGGCGGTGTTACAAAGTGATTTACGAGCTGAAGAAACAAGAAAATAGACAGCAAAGGTCACACACGTTATAATAATCTGATCCAGTACCCAAAAAAGTCACAATAACTTTAAAACAAACAACGGACTTCCAGAATAGATTCTGTTTGATTTCCAAGGTAAGACTGTATTCAGCAATCCATTGTAATAGAGTAGTAAACAGTGAAATTAAAGGACAACAAATAATACAGGTGAAACTCGAAAAATTAGAATATCGTGGAAAAGTCCATTTATGTAAGCAATTGTTTTCATTAGCTACTGGAGTTTAATATATGAGATAGACTCATGACATGCAAAGCGAGATATGTCAAGCCTTTGCTTGTTATAATTGTGATGATTATGGCGTACAGCTGATGAAAACCCCAAAGTTGAAATTGTTAATTTGGGGTTCTCATCAGCTGTACGCCATAATCATCACAATTATAACAAATAAAGGCTTGACATATCTCGCTTTGCATGTCATGAGTCTATCTCATATATTAGTTTCACCTTTTAAGTTGAATTACTGAAAGAAATGTACCTTTCCACGAAATTCTAATTTTTCGAGTTTCACCTGTAATGAAGGAGTTTATGCTTATCACTTACAATAAAGAATTACTAAACTATAATCGATAAAAATAACAGCAAGTCACAACGCATAAAATACCACAAAACATACAAAACCATGTAAAAGGATCAAATTGAGAAACAAGGTTGGACTAGATGACTCTCAGTGGTCCCTTCCAATTCTGTGCTTCTGTGCTTCTATTGTTCCACTCTCCTTAATTAGACTTTGCTGTTGCAGATCAGCCTCCCATCCCGAGTCTGAGGTGTGTGTGTGCAGGATTCGAACTGAGTGTTGTGCCTTCTACGATGCTGGAGAGATGTATTTATTCATCATTGCATTTATATCCCACTTTCCTTCCCAAGGAGCTCAAGGGTGATGCACAAAGTTCTCCCCACACCTCCCCACTTTAAACCCTCACAGCAACCCTGCTGAAGGATGGTGGCTGGCCCAAGATCACTTGGCGGGCTTCATTGTGGCCAAGTGGGAAAATGAACCCCAGTCTCCCAGGCCCTATAGCCGGGTGCTCTAACCATTGCACCATGCTGCCTGGCTCTCTCACTGCCTTTCGCCATTCCAGGTGAGCACGGTGCGGATGCAAGGTGTCATCCTGATGGTCTTTGCCAAGTACTACCACCTGCCGTTTCTACAGGATATCCAAACGGACTGCACCAGGACGGGACTGGGAGGATACTGGGTAAGTGTCAGGGACTGTGCTGAGGAGGGCTGCACTGAGGAAAAATGGTGGGAGCCACCCCCTCCCCCTGATCCTGAATCTTCCCAGGAGCAGGAGGACAGTATAGATTTGGAACAATAGTTTGTAGAGGGGCATAGTTCAGAAGGCAGAAGCTGTGAAATACTGGATTGGGAGCAGCTAAGAGAAGAAACACTGGCAGAGAGGGGGTAAACAGATTCACAGCCGCTGGACAGCATCCACCCCCCCCCCTTCCTCAAAGACACTGAGAGCTCAGAAAGTGGCAGAACAGAAAACACAGCAGCTCCAAGCTCAGATTTACAAGACGTAGGAGTGAAGTAGTTTAATAGGGACGGAAGGAGGAGGGAACTTAATTGGGAACACTGCAAATTTCTAGGAGGAGTGTTCTTTGTTCTGTCGCTGTGATTATTAAAGTTTCTAACCGGTAAGAAGACTCCTTTTCCTTTGTTCCGCTTATCGCCACGGAGGGGAGGAAGCTGATTTCCTGACGCCTGACAAAAAATGTGCATGCATCCAAGGCGCAGAGCGAAGGCGTAGCCCCTGGCAGCAGCTGATCCATACCTTTCTCTCCTCCCCCCCCCCACAATGCAGGGCAATAAAGGCGGGGTGAGCATCCGCCTCTCCATCTTTGGCAACATGGTCTGCTTCCTAAACTGCCACCTACCAGCACACATGGAGAAGGCAGAGCAACGCAAGGAGGACTTCACCACCATCCTCCACATGCAGCAGTTCGAAGGGCCGTCAGCCAGCGGGATCCTTGACCACGAGTAAGTCTTTGTTCCAGGTGCATTGCATATTAATTGCCCCGCCCATTTTTCCTTTGCCCCACCTACCACTGGCATGTCCCCCTCCCCTTCAAACGTTGTCCAGAAGGGAACGTGGCCCTGTGGCTGAAAAGCTCTGCTGTGTGATAGAGAGTCCGATCTTTTCTCCTGGATAAGCGAGTTGGAAAGGGCCCCCGGCGCTCATCTAGTCCAACCCCCTGCAATGCAGGAATCACAACTAAATAAACCTGGACAGGTGGCCACCCAACCTCTGCTTAAAAACCTCCAATGAAAGAGAGACTCCACTGCCTTCCGAGAGAGACCGCTCCACTGTTGAACAGATCTTACCATCAAAAAGTTCTTCCTGATGTTTAGTCAGAAGGTGATTTTGAGCAGAGAGAAGCAAGAAGGAAGATGGGTAGGACTCCCAATCCACTCCAGCCTCCATTCCACTGCCTCGGTTATTTCCCCTCTTCCCATTCTTGCTGGTCTCTGAGACTCCTTTTCAGTGTATATGAATACATATCTTCCTATATACATAGAAATGTAAGGTGTCGTCACGCTCTGTAGTTGACACGGCTGCCAGCAGGTGGCCACACCAGCTGTACCGTGAGGAAAGGCAGGCAGGCTCACGGAAACTGTTGGGGAGGTAAGCTATGGAGAGAATAGGTGGGTGAGATTTAAAGCGTGGGGGTAAAGTGCGGGGGGAGGGCAAAGGGGTAGGCAGGGTTGACAAACCGAGTGAGCAGGGGAACCAGCCCCTAATACACACATACTTATTTATAGGCTGTTTTTTCCTAGGGCAGAACACTTATAAGAAAGCTTACATCTGCCTTTCTTAGCCAGGTGCCCTCCAGCTGTTCTGGACTTCCATCAACCTCAGCCAGAATAGCGTGGAGAGCACTGGACTGAGAAAGCTGGGGTTATGTAATCATGAAATTACTTTGGAAACCAGGCACTTTAAGACTTTTGAAAGACAGCGGCATTTTTTTGTTTTTGTTTAAAACAGCAATGACACATAGGCCAGTTAATCTGAACGTTAATAAAGCAGCAACCCAGTTTCAAAGTGATATATATCTTCCTATATACATAAAAACATGAGGCTGTCATCACACAGTCCCCCCTGTTGGAGGATCTGTGGTACTGCATCACATTCTTGGAGCTGCATGATGTCGGGGTGGGGGAAAAGAGAACTAAATAGGAAGGGCAGGTTTTTAAATGGAGGTTTTACATAATGGCAGAGGTTGCAATGAAGCAGGGCTAGAGGGACACAGAGGAGCTGAGTAGGGATGAGGTGGGGCAGTTGAAGGTGCTGTGAGGGAATATGGAGGCTGAAATTGCAGAGTTGGAAGGGACCCCTGCGGGTCATCTAGACCAACCCCCTGCAACGAAGGAATCACGGCTAAAAATCCCTGACAGATGGCCATCCAACCTCTGTTTAAAAGTCTGCAATGAAGCAGAACCCACTACTTTCTGAGTGAGTCCATTCCGCCGTAGATCAGCTCTCGTTCAAGTCCTCCCCTCTGGAGCAGCAGAAAACAAGCTTGCTCCGTCTCCCACGTAACAACCCTTTAGGTATTTGAAGAAGGCGATCATGTCATTCTTCTCTTCTCCAGGCTAAACTAACTCCCTCACCTCCCTGCCCCTGTCTCTCTCACATATACAGGGGATAGGGGGAGAGAGGGTGGGGAGAAATCGATGGATGTAAAGCATTTGCGCAGAAATCGTGCCCACCACAAAGCAGATTCCCAGAACTAACAGGCGAATTTTCCATCTTCAAAGTGGTTGCTTTCTGACATTTTTTTTTAAAAAAGAAGAAGAAGAAATATGGGACGGGTATCAGTGCTAAGTGCAATCTGTCTCCCCGCCCCCCCCATCTGCCCCCATCACTTCCGCCATCTGATTCCGACTGGTTCCTGCTGGTGGAAATGTGTCTTCGTGGGCCGCCCAGGTGGGCAGGCTGGCACACGCAGGGCTTGCCGTGACATCTGACCCCCTTGAAGCCTGAGACTCTCTTTATCGGGAGGTTTCGACTAACAAGGCGGCGCTCGGAGCTGATGCCGATGCTCCAGGCCACCTGATCCATTTGGCAGCGGAGCAGTTTGGAAGCCAGCCAGGAGGGCTGCCGGCTGGCAGTGACCTACATCAGAATCTCGGCTTAGCCACCGCTGTTTGTTCCCTGCAAAAGCCTCCTTCCTCTGCTGCTTGGGAGGGGCTGGGCTCCTTCCCCCCTCGAGTGTCCCAGTTGCTTGTTTGCTTGTGCATGTGTGAGAGAGAAATGCTTTTTTTCAAAAAAGAAATATTTTATTGATTAGATTTATATACTGCCTTTCATTAGAAGATCTCAGGGCGGTTCACAATATAGAAACACACGATAAAAGCACAAATAAATACCGTAGTTAAGCAGACCATTGAGATACCACAAGGAATTTGCACAACCGAATAGGTTAAAAATTTGAGGTATGGATGTAAGAATTAGTTTATGTGTGTTAAACAAGATTTTACAATGTTACAAAGTTACTGAAAGAAGATTAGAAATAAAAACGCAGAAGAGAGGAGGTGAGGAAGTCCATTAATTAAGTTCAGAAATAAGTTTAAGACAGTTAAGTTGATGTTTTTATTGTAGCTGTATTGTCAGGTAATGTATTTGTTTTCTTTTTTGTTTTGTTTGTATTTTGTATTTTGAATTGTTGTTTATATGTATGTTTGTAGTACTTGTTTTTCTTTGTTATTTGTCAAAATACCAATAAATTCTTTATAAAAAATAAAAAAATAAAAAAAGGAATTTGCACAACCAAGGAACAGCTTTTCCCTGGCTGCCTTGCTCTCCAGCATCTGATAGCCCTGCTCTTTTACATGGAGGTTCTCCAATTAGGTAAACAGCCAGGCTGCTAGATGGCATCTCTGTGAATGTGTCTTAATTTCTGCCTTCCCTTCTGACTTGGCCATGCTATGGACTAAAACAGCCAAGGGTCCCGGCCTCACCTGTGTCTCCCTTCCTTCCCCCCCCCCCAGCATCGTCTTTTGGTTTGGGGACCTCAACTTCCGCATCGAGAGCCTAGACATCCGGTTTGTGAAATACGCAATTGACAACAACATCCTCCACCAGCTCTGGGAGAAGGACCAGGTGAGGGCTCTCTCTCTCTCTCTCTCTCTCTCTCTCTCTCTCTCTCTCTCTCTCTCTCTCTCTCTCTCTCTCTCTGTGTGTGTGTGTGTGTGTGTGTAGTAACGTGTCAGTAGGTTCCTCCCTCTGGGACGCGGGTGGCGCTGTGGTCTAAACCAAAGAGCTGAGGGCTTGCTTATCAGAAGGTTGGCGGTTCGAATCCCCGCGATGGGGTGAGCTCCCATTGCTCGGTCCCAGCTCCTGCCAACCTAGCAGTTCGAAAGCACATCAAAGTGCAAGTAGATAAATAGGTACTGCTCCGGCGGGAAGGTAAACGGCGTTTCCATGCGCTGCTCTGGTTTGCCAGAAGTGGCTTAGTCATGCTGGCCACATGACCCGGAAGCTGTACGCTGGCTCCCTTGGCCAGTAACGCAAGATGAGCGCCGCAACCCCAGAGTCGTCCACAACTGGACCTAATGGTCAGGGGTCCCTTTACCTTTACCTATGTGACGCTGCTCTCATCCTTTCTCTCTCCATGCCTCGGCTCTTGTTCTATGCAGCTGAACATCGCTAAGAACACATGGCCTATCTTGAAAGGCTTCCAGGAGGGACCCCTCAACTTCCCCCCAACCTTCAAGTTTGACGTGGGCACCGACATGTATGACACCAGGTAATGGGGCGTGTCTGGCTGGATTGGTCGGGGCATTCTGATCCTAAGAGGAGGGATAGGGGAGAACCACTGTGCCCTCAGGCACTTCCTTTAGCACCCACTCATTCTGCTCTCTCGTGTGCCTCACAGTGCCAAGAAAAGGAAGCCGGCTTGGACCGACCGGATCCTGTGGAAGATCAAAGGCTCTGGCGCGCCGACCCATCCCGGGAGATCCATCTGTGGCCTCCTGTCTGTGAACCAGCTTTGCTATTGCAGCCACATGGAGTACACCGTCAGTGACCACAAGCCAGTGGTCTCCATCTTTGCCGTGAAGGTGAGTCTGGAGCCCTGGTGGAAAGTGACTCAGCTGGGAATCTCTGGGCTGTCCTGGCTGTGCGCCAAGTCAGGTCTGTGCTGTTGTGAGCCGGGAAGATCAAGGCCTCTTTTCAACCAGTAAACTGGGACAAAGAATTTTGCTCTGTCTATTGAACTCTTCTCCTAAACCTGTGGTTTCCAAACTTTTGGGGGCCTCTGCCACCACCTTGGTTCCATAAACTCACCCCCAGTGCCCCCTACCTTGCCCTATGCAAAACATTAATCGTTATAGTGGTTTGCACGATCCGCTAAGGAAGATAATAATAAAATTAGAAACAGTGGAAAATGCACATTTATTCAAAATCCGAAACTACAAGCAATGACCATTCTGCACGCATTCAAGTCAGGCTCAGCTGTGCATGCACACACCCTGTTCGGACCTGGAAGAGGGTGTAACAGGGGCGTGATGACAAGCTTACATGTGCTACATAGTCATGTGTGTGTGATGACCTGTAACACCATCCCCGTGCAAATTGGGGGTTGCCTGTATTTAGTTTAACCCCACAAAACCGATGAACTTGTGATACCAGCTGTTAAAGCCTGATAGTCATTTACGACTCCAGTGTGGGAATGTTAAGGACAGTGGGAGAGGATATATTGATTAACTATTATCCTTCCTTCACTTGCACTAATGAGTTATGTAGTATAGCAGATTCCCCTCAATACTGCAGGAAGCTAGTTTGCAGATTTGTTTGAATCTCTTTAGTTAAGCAATCCAGTCTGGCTTGATCAGACTGGATTATTCCTGGTGTCCCCTTTGATCCCTCTTAAAAGAATAAAGACACAAGAGTCTTTCCTTAAAAGTAACAAGAAGTTTACTCACATTCAGTTCACAGTATGATCCCTGAAGGCAGACTTTAGCTTGTAGTTACAGAACATAGTGTGAGTTCATCCCTTATGGGGATTGAGCCCATGTGCTGCTGGCTGAGAGCCAGCAGACAGCAAAATACATTAAGAGAACAGCATCAAGAGAACAAAATGGCTGCCAGTTTGGTGTAGTGGTTAGGAGCGGCAGACTTGTAATCTGGGGAACCGGGTTCGTGTCTCCACTCCTCCACATGCAGCTGCTGGGTGACCTTGGGCTAGTCACACTTCTCTGAAGTCTCTCAGCCCCACTCACCTCACAGAGTGTTTGTTGTGGGGGAGGAAGGGAAAGGAGAATGTTAGCCGCTTTGAGACTCCTTCGGGTAGTGAAAAAGCGGGATATCAAATCCAAACTCTTCTTCTTCTTCTTCTTCTGCAGGAGAGCAGCATGGCATCAAGAGAGAGAAGTGACTTTGTGACTCAGCTCTTTTATGGAGTCAGCCAGGGTCACGCCCATCTCCTTGGTCACATGCGGGGGGAGAATGCTCCAGACCAGTGGAACAGGAGGTTATACTGGCTGGAGTACAACATCCCCCTGCCTGTGCCCACACTAGGGAAACGAGGAATGTTGTATTTGACTGCTCCAATGGATTACATCCCACATCCAGCACCCCCCTGC
The DNA here is from genome assembly GCA_900245905.1 of Lacerta viridis. Lineage (NCBI taxonomy): Eukaryota > Metazoa > Chordata > Lepidosauria > Squamata > Lacertidae > Lacerta > Lacerta viridis. The sequence goes on from OFHU01002887.1 coordinate 181,752, forward strand.
TGCCCCCTTGCCTTTTGGTGTCCCCCTAGGCAATCCCACCACTTCCTAGGGGATGGTACCACTCACTTTGGGAACCGCTGCCTTAGCAGGTTGCTGTGAGTTGTCAAACACAGCAAAGCCCAGCTCGTATGACCACCTGCTACCCCTTTTCTCTCTCTCTGGCAGTTTGCTTCCAGGGCTGACGTGCCGCTGGTGGAGCTTCAGGTAGCTGATGAGTGGACAAAACCGGAACAAGCTGTCACCTGGTACAAGGTGTCTTCGAGCTATCACCGCAGCTCCTGGGACTGGGTCGCCCTTTACCGGGTAAGAGGCAGTTGCCACACACAGTGGTTTTCCAGTAACACCTGACTGAGGGCTGCCCAGCAACATGAGGGCAAATAAAATAAGCTTTGAGTGTGCTTGCTTCTGCACACGGGAATGGGCTGTGATGCACACCGTGAGATTTTGCACAGCTTATCTCCCCCCCCCCCCACAGCAGCTGACCTCTTGCAAAGCTCACCTTTCCTGCATTCAATATCCCAATTCCTTTTCCTTTTTTCTGCCATCACTGTAAAGACAAAACGAAGAATGAGAATAAAAGAAAACAACTTTTTGTGTGTGCATGGGCTAGCCTATTTCTCAGTGCTTCTCAGAGGACAACAGGAAGGGATGTTAAGAAATTCAGGGGTGGGGTGGGGTGGGAAAACCCCCAATCTTTGTATTCTGCACATACATTTCAGAAAGGCGGCCAGATGATACTATATTTAACCTGACAGTTCTGTCTGCTGTGTTTTATCTTTGACAACCTGATCTAATAACACCAAAATCCATTACTATTTTTGGTGTGGTTTTAGCAATTAATGAAGCTCTTTGTTACTCTTCTTTCCACTGAAAGTGTCAGGAAGCCGATAAATATTTTACAATCCCTGACTGCCAAAGGCAGCCTGGATGAACCGTAATGATTACAAATGCAATGTTTTTAAGTGTTCCAAGCATAATCCTGCTACCATTATTATAAAAGCCCTATTGGGTAGGATTGCGTTACCCCACTGCAGGTAGGAAGGCTGAGGTTAAGATAAAGCAAATTACTTTGGGCCACCTGGTCTGCTCAGGCTCTCCCAAGATCATTTTCCGTTCTGCTCTGTTCCGCCACCTCTCTGGGGGGAAAAGCTAGGATTAAAACAATTTCAGGATGATTTCTAAAATGCAATGATTCCCAGGGCCAGACCTCCAAGGCATCTGATCGAAATTATTCATACTGCAAGGGTGGAGGGAGCAACAAACAGCCACATGACGAAGATGATCAGCAGCGATGCTTGCTCTGTGCTGTGGGAGGTTCAGAAACAGCAAATGAAGGCTGGCAAAATCCTTGCAGGCAGGAATCCAATTGTTTTGGTGTGCACAGGAAAGCCACTTTTTACGACGGCAGATTTTTAGGTCACCTAGCCAAGCGTCATTGCCGCTGACAAATCAGACCCCCCAGTCTAACTAGCTCGGTATTGTCCCCACCAGGGAGTCAGGCAGGGGTCTTTCCCAGGCCTACCTGGAGATGCTAGAGTCTGAAGCAGATACCTTCTACATGCCAAGCATGTGCTCTGCTACTGAGCTATGTCCCTTCCCAAAACCCTCTGGCTAAGCAGGTTAATTTTATTTTACTTTATTTCATTTGTATGTGTGCGTGTGTGTGTATTCTGTGCTTTTTTCTAGGGGGGGGACGCATAACCCTAAACATTTTGTGAATCTTTGCGCTTTTGTCCATTTACTGTATTTATTTTCCCTGATTTGAACTATAAAATGGTGATTTTCTTGAGTCAAAATGAGAGTACCCCTAAACGTTTTTTTTTAAGAAGAATATATTAATTATATATTACAGGTTCCAAATTACAGCCAATCTTTATTTTATTTTATTTCAAGAGCTGACACTCCCAGACCCTTTATAGCAGTATCATAATCCTAGAATCGTAGAGTCGGAAGGGACCCCGAGGATCATCTAGTCCAACCCCCTGTAATTCGGGAATATGCAACTGACCCATACGGGGATTGAACCTGTAACCTTGGCATTATCAGCACCATACTCTAACCTGCTGAGCGATCTTGTGGTTCGAAGATACAATAATAGGAGGGCTGCCAGGGGTTTCTTTTGGTGGGGGAGAGGATGCACAACCCCGCTGGAAAAAAGCCCTGGTGATGTTTTTCTGGACCCCTCCCTCTCTCCCCTCTCCCAGGTGGGCTTCCGACACTTGAAGGACTATGTTGCCTATGTCTGGGCAAAGCAGGAAGATGCCGAAAGCAATGTTTACCAGGTATGGGAATTTGAGTTATTTGGGGGGGGGGTAACAGTAAATAATTTTGCATTATGATATCATGGGAGTACGTATTTAAAGTGCGGCATAATAGGACGTGTTGGATTATACCTTGGTTCTTAAACTTAATCTGTTCCGGAAGTCTGTTCCAAAACCAAAGCGTTCTAAAACCAAGGCACGCTTTCCCATAGAAAGTAATGCAAAACGGATTAATCTGTTCCAGACTTTTAAAAACAACCCCTAAAACAGCAATTTAACATGAATTTTACTATCTAACGAGACCATTGATCCATAAAATGAAAGCAATAATCAATGTACTGTACTATAAAATAAATAAGACAGTATTGTAGATGATAAAAATTAAAATTATTTTTTTTCTTACCTGCACTGATGATAGTCATTGTTTGGATGGGGGGCTTTTATCCATTTCCGCAGTCGCACAATCGATCAGTAGCTGAACTGGGTTCCACGCAGTCACAAAGACAAATAAACCGAAAAAGCCTCAGAAACAAAAATGCAAAATAAATAGCAAAAACAAAAGCGCCAAACTTAATCCGTTCCGGAAATCGGTTTGACCTCAGAAATGTTTGAAAACCAAGGCACGGCTTCTGGTTTGTGCGGGCGCCCCAGATACAATACCTGACAGCCGCATTGGACGTTCGGCTTCCGAAAATTGTTTGAAAACCGGAACACTTAATTCTGGGTTTTCGCCGTTTGAGAACCAAGGTACCACTGTAAGATATTCTTACTGATACCTGTAGGAGCAGGGTTTCAGAAACCTGGGTCTGCAGCTTCTTTTTGGACCACAATTCCCATCATCCCTGACCACTGGTCCTGCTAGCTAGGGGTGATGGGAGTTGTATTAAAAAACAACAACATCTAGAGACCCAAGTTTGGGAAACCGTGATTTAGAGTTTGTATGGCACATGCAATGTGTATATTTATTATTGCATTAGACACCACCACAACTGGCTCTCTGCTGTTTAGGTTGGCATTTTGCTGCTCTTGACCACCCTTATAGCTGTCCCGTTTTCTCTTCCCAAATGTTTAGTTACTGTTTCCAGAAGAGTCTCTACCCAAAGGGAAGGGCGACTATATCCTGGGTTACTACAGCAATAGCTACAGCTGTTTGGTGGGTGTGACAGAGCCCTTCCAGGTAAGCACAGAGACAGATGTGCAGGAGGGATCCTTCTGGTTCCCCACATTAAAATTCCTCCCTGGTTCTCCCTATTGGCCTAGCGTGACTAACCTGGTCAGTTAGCCCTGGTGATCCCATTGATGTTGGTTTTTATGCTGTTTTTTAGCTGTTTTTTAAGTTGTTTTAATCATTGTCTTACATTTGTTGTTAGCCACCCTGAGCCCGGTTTTTGGATTGGGAAGGGCGGGGTAGAAATAAATAATATATAATAATATAATAATAATAATAATAATAATAATAATTATAATTATTATTATTATTTTATTTGACATTAAGCAGCAATGCGAGTTTCATGGAAAGTGCTGTAGCTCAGTAGGTAGAGCATCTGCTTTGCATGCAGAAGGTCACAGGTTCGATCCCTGACATCTCCAGGTAGGATTGGGAGAGACCCGTCAGAAATCCTAGAGAGCGATTGCGAGTCATTGTGGACAATACCAAGTTGCAGGGGTGCCTACTTGAATAAAGGACCCCTGGATGGTTACGTCCAGTCAAAGGCGACTATGGGTTTGCGGCGCTCGTCTCTCTTCCAGGCCGAGTGAGCTGGCGTTAGTCCACAGACAGCTTTCCGGGTCATGTGGCCAGCAGGACTAAACCGCTTCTGGTGCAACGGGACACCATGACGGAAACCAGAGTGCACGGAAACACTGTTTACCTTCCTGCCACAGCAGTACCTATTTATCTACTTGCACTGGTGTGCTTTCGAACTGCTAGGATAGTAGGAGCTGGGACAGAGCAACAGGAGTTCACCCCGTTGAAGGGATTCGAACCGCCAACCTTCTGAATGCAAAGTCCAGGAGGCTCAGTGGTTTAGACCACAGCGCCACCTTTCACCCCATATAATCAATAACAAGATGTGCCCCCCCCCCATTTGAATGGCAATGCTCATCAACTCGAGAAGCGGGCCTGGCAGTTGAAATATTTGGGGGGTGGGGCAGCTGAAGGGACCTCGGTCCCTAGGAATTGGCTCCTGTGCAGAGCTGGCTTGGCCCGGGGTCTGACTTGCTTTGAGGCAGGTTTCCTATGTTCCAGGAAATTATGAACTGGAAACTTCTTGGGATAATTTGCACAGGGTAATTTGCATTTATTGCCCTGTGGAGTGACCTAATTCAGTATGTGTGCTTTCATTGGTGTTTAGTAAACCAAGCTTAAAAACTTTGAGATGGCTTGTTTCATTTTGCAAATTTCATAATGCATTTTGCTATGCACACTTTACACTATTAAATGCCTTTTTTCTGTACACCTTATATTGCAAAATCTGGAGAAGAGCAGATTGTGAAGGTTGGCTGTGTTTTGATTTGCTTTTTGCTTCGTTAGGTGCAAATTAGACACACTTGAAATTCTTCCCCTATCCCTCCTCTCAACCCGTCCAGCCCAAAATTTATCTGGTAGTGGGCCCTGCGTTCCCAAGTCAATATTGACACTCCTCTCTCCTCTCCCTGCACACAGATTTCACTGCCCACCTTGGAGCAAGCCACCAGCCCCACTGACAGCTCCAGCAGCACCTCGGAAGAGGAGGACGACAGCACCCTGGTCCTGCTGGGCCCCAAATCCCGCAGCCCCAGCCCCGGGAAGATGAAGGGTCACCGCAGCCGCAGCCCCAGTTTGGCCAAGTTCCATGGACTCATCCTGCGCTCATCAAGCCGGGACCAGGCAGCCAGCCGCAGCCCCTCACCCCAGGGCCGCCGGGGAAGCAGCATCCTCAAGAGCGAAATCCCCAGCATCCAGTTCTCCAAGGACAGCCCCCGCCAACGCTCCAAGTCGCGAGAGGCTGCCCAGAATGCAGAAAGCCTCGTCGGGCCTCGCCTCCAGAGCCCCTGGCGCTTTGACGAGAACCCCCTGGCCCGCACAGACCCCCGCAACCTCGGACTGCTGCCAGCCGTACGCCTGGAAACCATTGATCAAGTCATGGGCCCCCGGCGGGAGAGTGCCGACCAGGGCCTGCCTCCCCGCAGGATGAGCCCCACCAGTCCGACCGTGGCCCTGGCCTCCCTCTTCAGCACCTCCCCAAAGGAGGGGTTATCCCCAGACCACCAAGGTCCAAACCATCACAGCCGTGAGGCGGGACACTGAGGGGGACGCAGCCAGCCGCCATGAGCCCACTGTCCAACCATCCCGTGTAGTGAGCTTGCAGTGTTATCTCTCTGTGTCCTTTACCTGCCAGTTTTCTGCTCCGTGTGTGTCTTTTTCTCTCCCGGTGTGCGACACGAAGACCTGGGGAAGGGGGCAGCCACTTGTCAGGCCCCGTCTTCCGACTCGAGTATGCTTGACAATCAACTTCCTCCCTCCTTGTGTGTAGGGGGCTGAGCATCGCGAGCGAAAAGCCCTTAGCCCCCTTGGCCTTTTCACCCATAGAAACTCCCCACTCCTTGTTGGGGGGGGCTCATCCTTTGATGAGAACTCCCTTCCACATTGAACATCCAGTTTGGTGTTGAGATGGAGCTCCACCCGCCTCTCCTAGCGCCATCTCTGCTCTTGTCCTGAGGCATGATGGTGGAAGAAGAGGAGGGAAGTCTGCTACTTGCAATGCGACGGGAGGACAATTGATCAGCACAGCGGAATGGGCAGCTGCAGAAAGAGGAGCGCATGCCAGAAGCTTGGCTGGGTACGGGATGAAGACACACTTTTGCTGTCGGTTGCAAAAGCTCTGCTTGGCTGGACTCAATGGCTGCTGCAAGACCAGGCCCAGCCTGCTTGCAGGAAGCTGTTGAGACCATAAGAGGCGAAATACGGAACGTGCAATATCATGGGAATGGGAAATCAGAGTTCTTGGAGACGTGTGGGCCCCAGGTATGAAGGAGGAAGCTGGTGCTTCAGGTCCGGTTAGGGCCCAGGCGGTCTCCACCCCCCCCCCCCAAGGCTTTGGGGGCCCCTGAGTAACTGTGGGAGAACTGCAAATGGCAGTAAGTTCTTGCTGGAGGGAAGGAGGTGGATGCAACCCAGTTGAGATCATGGAGGTACAGTGGGGAGAGTTTGGGTTCCAATGCCTTGCGGGTGGGGTGGGGGGAAGAACTCTGACCCAGGAAGCCGAAAAAGGAACGGGTGTGGGGGGGCAGTATGTGTGGCTAGGTTGTCGGGGCAATGTGACCAAGGTGCCTTGGAACTAGAAATGATGAAAGCTGCCTGGGGGGAGGGATTGGGGAAAGGGGAGGGTGGGGGGGCTGGCCTCCCCCAAGACAGATCCATGACCTTCGCTGGGACGAGTTCAGAGTTGATGCAATCTGTCCTACCTCACTTTCCCCTTCCGCCTCCTTTCCAATAATGATAATAAAAATCATCTACAAACCAACTTATGGATGACCGCATTTGTGTCTCTCTCTCCCTGGCAGTGGCAAAGAGCCGCCCCCCCCCCGCGGGAAAGGATTTGTGTTCACACCTCTCCCCCTCAGCATCTTTCCCCTTGCTAAGCAGACCCCAGGCATACAGAAAAAAGCACTTTTATTCATTAGTACACTATTTACAGTAGCTGCAGCATGAACCAACCCCCCTCCCAATAAATTATAAGCAAGGGTGCAGAGTTTGGGGTATGTCCAGCTGTGAGTCGACATCATCCTACAAAACACACGGCAAGAGCTTTCTAAATAAATACACCGTTAAAGGAAAGGGAGCAGGAGGGGCTCATTTCTCCTTGGCGGGGGGGAACCAGGGGTCATCTCCCCTTCCACTTCCATTCCATGCCATGTAATTCAATGTGTCCCCCCCCCCATGGGTCCTCAAAGGGGTTGGAACTGATTTGTTTGCTGAAGATGAGCAGAGTCTGTTCTCATGTCAAGACAGGAACCAAACCCCCACCCCCACACAAAGAGAGCCTTTTTTACGCCGCCACCCCTCACAGGGCCATTTCTTGGCCTCTTCTGCACAAAGTTGGGCTTACGGTGACCACTGGCAAGCACTGATTTCTCAGCCTCTGGAGGGAAGCCCTTCCCCCTACTGCGCTCAGCACGGCTGTGGGGAATCATATCCTCAGTGACATCAGCAGAAGTAGAGGCAGCCCCATGGTCAAGCCAGGGCAGTCCACTTCACGGGGGCCGAGCTCGGCCGCAACTCACTCCGGGGTTCCCCACCCCACCCCATCCAGTGTCCAAAGGAAAAGGGCTGCCTGCAGCTCAACGGGGCCGGGTCTGGTGGGCACCTTCACAGCAGCTGCATGCATTTATCGAACAGTCGGAGAGGCTGGCTGGGGGGCGCCCACTCCTGCCGCTTCACCTTGAGGCGGGAGCCCCTGTGTGTCCGTGACAGCCGATTGGTGAGGTGCCGTGCCGGGGCCAGGACGGCTCTGCCCACATCAATGCAGCTGCAAGAGAGCAAAGAAATAGAAGAGTTTGGATTTGATATCCTGCTTTATCACTACCCAAAGGAGTCTCAAAGCGGCTAACATTCTCCTTTCCCTTCCTCCCCACAACAAACACTCTGTGAGGTGAGTGGGGCTGAGAGACTTCAGAGAAGTGTGACTAGCCCAAGGTCACCCAGCAGCTGCATGTGGAGGAGCGGAGACGCGAACCCGGTTCCCCAGATTACGAATTTACCGCTCTTACACCACACTGGTTCCCACACTGGTTCCCAGTTAGCCCTCCCTGCCTCTGGGGAAACAGGGGGTGGGGAATTCTATCGTGGTGTTTTTTGTGTGTTTTTTGCCAAGGGTTTTGAATAAAAATGCTGAAGAACGGGTCCGCCGCTAGGAATGGGAACAGGAAGGACCCTGGTTTGAATCTCACCTCTGCCGCACAAAGTCTTGCTAGGCCGTTTCAGCAAAGTCATAATTTCCCCAATTACATCAACGACGACAGTGGTACCTTGGTTCTCAAACGCCTTGGTACTCAAACAACTTGGAACCCAAACACTGCAAACTGCAAACCTTCAGCCAATCGGAAGCCACACCTTGGTTTCTGAACGTTTTGGAAGTCGAACGGACTTCCAGAACGGATTCCGTTCGACTTCCAAGGTACGACTGTACAACCATAAGGGCCAGTCAGGGACATCCATACCATTTAGCTTCTGTAGCCTCTTAGGGCAGCAACATGCCTCGTGTTGGCCCCACCTCCAGCCTCCCTTCCAGAAGCCCAGGCCACTACCCAACCGCCGCCCAACGAACAAGCCACTCACTTGGATTGCTTGCCCTCTCCTTCCATGCAACCTGGGGGCGTCTGCAGGACGAAACACGAGGAGGAGACATAGCCAGACAGAACCTCCTCTTCCACCTCGTTGGGACCCTTCGTCCTCCGGAGGAACCGGGCCAGCCTGCAAGGAGAAAGAGGCTTAGAAGCCAGAGACATCCAGCCCACACCAACCCTCCAGTCAGGAAGCCGAGGGAAAGGATTTAGGCCCCGTGGCAGCCTGCCTTCCTTGCATGCAGGTTGTCCCAGGTTCAATGGCCAGTGTCTCCAGGTATGTCTGCCTGAAACCCTGGAGAGCTGCTGGTCAGTGTAGACAATATTGAACTAGCTGGACCAATGGTCTGGCTTGGAATAGGGCAGCATCCTATTTAATCTAGCTCTTCCTTTCCAGAAACATATGGACGAAGATCCTACTTTATTTTCAGGGGAAGGACTTCAGCTCAGTGGCAGAACACCTGTGTCAGTTCAGAATTACAACAAGGGTTTGAGGGAGGTCACAGCTCAGAGGAAGATGAAGGGGAAAGCTAGGAAATAATGGGAGAGGAAGAGGAGGAGAGAAGAAGACACCAGAGGGGGGAAAGCTGACGGACACAGTGTCTTTAGAAAGCATTCAAGACTCCCCTCTCCCAGAACCCGGCGAGCATTGAAAGTAGGAGAGTAGAGGGCTCAGAAACAAAGGGCCCTCAGTGCCACCTGTAGAAGAGATGACAAATGAGGAAGTGGGAGAGAAGGGAGTGGAGAATCACTCAGGCTAACACCATTATTCCAAGAGGCTGCATTCCAAGCCCCTCTCTGTGAATATTGAATAAAAAAGCAGATGGTAAGACTTTTCCTTGTCTTATCCATGGCCGGATTTAGGTTTGATGAGGCCCTAAGCTACTGAAGGTAATGGGACCCTTTGTATATCCAGCTGTCCTTTGTCAACAACAAATTGTCACTGTTTTTGTGTTGAATATATGCTATATGGTAATTTATGGACCTAATAGGTATCTAAAGCCATTTGCACATAACAAAATATGTATTTTATCAAAGTAATTGTTGAACTGAAATACAATTAAGAAGAAGTATATTAATAGTGAAATACAATTAAAGAAGTATGTTAATAGTGAAATAATTATTATAATTATAATATCACTGGTGATATTTTAGGGAGCAGGCTAGCAGGCGGGGCCCATGACTTACATCATAGGAGCCTACACAACACAAAACACTGTTGCTGTATGTAGGTTTTATTTTATTTGTTTTTTATCTTATATTTTGGAAATGTACATCCAGGTTTTTTTTTTCTTTAATTTTTTTGGGGGGCCCCCAAGAGAGTGGGGCCCTAAGCTATAGCTTGTTTAGCTTATACATAAATCCAGCACTGGTCTTATTCGTTCCTGGCAAACCTGCCGTGGGGTTTGGTTCCTTTGCCACCTGAGAATCAACCCTGGGGCTTTCTGCACGCCAAGCAGCCTCTCTCCCACCTCCCATCCTTAGAGTCTCCCTCACCAGAAGTCTTCAAGGAAGGTCGGACCACCATCAGTTGAAAATGCCCCAAGAAGTGCGTGGAAATGGGTGTGGCCTACAAGACCCTGCCTCCTCCAAGTCTACAGACTAGGGGCCTCCTTCCCAGCGGTTTCCTACCCATCAGTTCAGCTGCTCAGCCCCAGGGATGGTGCAATTTGGATGGGGGGTGGGGGTGGCAGGAAGGAAAACACCTGCACTTACCTGCGGGTGCAGTTGCAGTGGAAGAGGGTGCGGGAGTCCACATTGTGCAGCTGGTATTTGACCTCGTTGGGCCCGATCCTGTACGGGCACTGGTCCAGGCGTCGGTAGCAGCTGCAGGTCTGCGACCGGGCTGGTGAGGCAAACGGGAAGCAGTTAAAAAAGGGGAAGCCCACAATCCCAGAGGTAGTAGTCAAGCCCCTGCAGACCCTCCAAGTGTCCTCTTATTTTCTAGGGAGAGTCCCGGATTTACAGAAGCCATCCTGGTTTCTGATTTGATCCCAGAATGTCCCGATTTCCTTAGGGCACCCCATTTTCATCAGAAATGTTGGAAGGTATGGAGTTAGGCAAGCCAAGGAGATAAAGAACTATACAACCTTTAGAAGGCAGCTCTGTACAGTGGTGCCTTGGTTCTCGAACGGCTTGGCTCCCGAACGCCGCAAACCCAGAAGTAAGTGTTCCAGTTTGCAAACGTTTTTTGGAATGCGGCCTCCAATTGAGTGCAGCAGGAAGCTCCTGCAGCCAATCGGAAGCTGCACCTTGGTTTTGGAACGGTTTGGGGAGTTGAATGGACTCCTGGAACGGCTTAAATTCAAGAACCAAGGTACCACTGTGTAGGGAAGGTTTTTTAAAAATAAAAAAATATGTTTTATTATATTTTTATATATATGTTGGAAGCCACCCAGAGTGGCTGAGGCAACTCAGTCAGATGGGTGGGGTAATAATAATAATAAATAAATAAATAATAATAATAATAATAATAATAAAAATAGGACACCCCTATTTTCACTGGAGAAATGTTGGAGGATATGCGCCTGCACTGGACAGACCCATTGCATGCTTCTGGCCCAGACTTGCATCCTGTTGCCAGCAGGGGACAGCCAGATAGCTCCAGCTTATAAGGAAGGTGTGAAGAGTGACAGCCCTTCTCTCCATTTGTACCCAGAACGGTGATATTCAGAAGCACACCGTCTCCATTTGTGGAGGCTTCATTTTGCCAGCACAGGTAAGAGCTTCTGACAGATGGATTCTCCATCCCTGCCAACTTCCATAATAGCCTTTTACAGCCACCTGAGCTAGTGGCAGTTTCTGGTGGCCCAAATTCCATAAAGTTAAAGTATGTGTTGTGGGAAGGTGGATTTCCTTTTGGTCAAAGGATTGGGACGGGCAACGGCCCTCATAGATATACACAAAACTATGCACAGTATGGAGAAAGCGGAAACACTAGAACTCGGGATCATCCTATGGAACAGGTGAAAGGTTCAGATAAGAAGGAAGTTGTTCTTCATGCAATTTATAAGCTAAGCTATGGAACTTGTACCTGCAGAAGGCAAGCATGGCCAGCGACGCGAATGGCTTTTAAAACAATCATAGGCTGGAAGAGTTGGTAAGGCACCACAAGAGTCATCTAGTCCAACCCCCTGCAATGGAGGAAATCTTTTGCCCAACGTGGGTCTCAAACCCATGACCCTGAGATCAAGAGTCTCCTGCTCTACTGACTGAGCTATTGGACAAATTCATGGACAAGGCTATCAGCAGCTATGAGCCATGATGGGTATGTCCACCTCCACTGTCAGAGGCAATGGCACTTCTGAAAACCAGCTGCTGGAAATCCCAAGTGGAGAGTGAACAGGATGCTAGCCTGGCTGAGCCTTTGTCCTGACCCAGCAGACCTCCTACGTCCTTATCATCAGGCAATTCAAATTCTTTTTATTATTATTTGCATTTCTATCACATATTCAAGATTCAGTTACAGGTAGGTAGCCGTGTTGGTCTGCCATAGTCAAAAAACAAAACAAAAATAAAAAATATTCAATATTCAATAATATTCAATATTAGAATATGTAACAATATTCAAGATTAGTTACATATTCTAATACATACAAAAGCTCCGAAGGGCTTCCTTTCCTTTCCATTCCCATGGTGGCTTCTATTTCCCCTCCCTCCCATGTCTTCTAAGTTTTCCAAACCCTTCTCATTTCCTCTCCTTACCTCTTGCCTTTGGCTTACGCTGTGGAACTTTACTCGAGGCCTGTTAAATCGTTTGTCTGTTTACAGTGGTACCTTGGTTCTCAAACGCCTTGGTACTCAAACTAACTTGGAACCCAAACACTGCAAACCCAAGAAGTAAGTGTTCCGGTTTGCAAACTTTTTTTTGGAAGCCGAAAGTGCTCTGTTTTGAGGGTTACGCTTCCATTCTGAGTGCCACACTTCCGTTTTGAGTGTTACGCTGAGGGCTATCTGTTTTTGCTATTTATTTTGCGTTTTTGTTTTTGAAGCTTTTTTTTGTTTTTGTGACTGTGTGGGAACCCAGTTCAGCTACCTGGATTGATTGTGTGACTGCAGTACATTGTTTATTGCTTTCATTTTATGGATCAATGGTCTCGTTAGATAGTAAAATTCATGTTAAATTGCTGTTTTAGGGGTTGTTTTTAAAAGTCTGGAACGGATTAATCCATTTTGCATTACTTTCTATGGGAAAGCGCGCCTTGGTTTTGGAACGCTTTGGTTTTGGAACAGACTTCCGGAACGGATTAAGTTTGAGAACCAAGGGACCACTGTATACTAATTTTTCATATATATTCTACCTTTTCCAGTCCTCCTTATACATTTTAGCATCCTGATTTATTATTCTGCTAGTCAAGCCTGCTAACTCCGCATATTCCAACATTTTAATATGCCACTCTGCTTTCATTGCCACCACATCTGTTCTCCATTTTGGCACAAGTAAAATCTGTGTTGCAGCAGTCACGTACGTAAATAAGTTTTTCTGAGTTTTAGGGACTTCAGTCATAATTATACCCAGGCAATTCATATTCTAACACAGTCTGGGGGGCGGGGAACTCTCTCTCTCTCTCTCTGCTCTCTTGCTCCCCACCCCATTCCCAAATACTTCTACATTAAAGGTAAAGGGACCCCTGACCATTAGGTCCAGTCGTGTCCGACTCTGGGGTTGCGGCGCTCATCTCGCGTTACTGGCCGAGGGAGCCGGCGTACAGCTTCCGGGTCATGTGGCCAGCATGACAAAGCCGCTTCTGGCAAACCAGAGCAGCGCACGGAAACACCGTTTACCTTCCCGCCGGAGCGGTACCTATTTATCTACTTGCACTTTGATGTGCTTTCGAACTGCTAGGTGGGCAGGAGCTGGGACTGAGCAACGGGAGCTCACCCCATCACGGGGATTCGAACCGCCAACCTTCTGATTGGCAAGCCCTAGGCTCTGTGGTTTAACCCACAGCCCCACCCGCGTCCCCACTTTTACATTAGGGGACCTCCTAACCCCTCCCCCCGCCAGAAAGCACAGACACAACTCCTCCGCCAGCCATTTACTCACCTGGTTTACCTGGTTTACGAGTGCGGTTGTGTTTGCTGGCATCAGACGATGACACCGCTTCCTGCCCTGCCTCGTTGGGTAGCCTTGCGGCGATCGCATGAGTTTGCTGCACATCTGAACGTGCCGTCGTGTGAACGCCTCCTGACCTGAACAAGTCTGGTTTTGACATAGTCCTGAGGGTGGGTGGCAAAGGCACTCTCCCCTTGTTCACGGAGACCACTCCCGGACTGGTGCGTACTGGGAAGTGTGCGATCCCATCCGGCTTGGAGGTCAGGATTGGTTGAGTCACAGAACCCGAGGCACCTGGGCGTTTCGGGTGCAGCCGCAGGCTTTCCGAGGCATCCTGTTCTGGATGTTTCCGGTGCTTCTGGTTCTTCTTCCAGCCGTGCTTTCTGCCCCTGCCCCAATGCCTTCTGGGTGGGGGTGGAGGCGTGGCAGGGCTGGAGATCTCGACGTATGGCAAGACGGCATGGTAGTGGCTCTGCTCCACCAAGCGGGCCAATGGCTTCAGGCCATACTCCCTGCACCTGGAAAGGCAAGGTGGAGAAGGAGTTAAGACCGGGAGTGATGTCTTGACTTTTAATCCCACTGCTGACACCAATGATGCGTGTGAATCCAAGCCAGCAACAGGCCTTTTAAATAATATACTGCTTCAGGCATTTTTGAAAATATATTCTTTATTGGAAGCTAAAAAGAAGATAAAGTCCCTACCAGAGAAGAATGGCAGATCAGGTTGATGGATTACGCCAAAATGGCTAAAATGACCGGAAGAATCAGAAATCAGGAAGACCAAAATTTTAATAAGGAATGGGGGAAATTTATAACTTATCTTAAAGACCATTGTAAACAGTTAAAATTGTTAGTAGGATTGGAATATCACTTGTAGTTTAATGGTGAATTTTGGACACAATGGAGAGGTAAAAGATTTGGATTATCATAAAAAGATGCAGGAGGAAATGATTAACAATAGGACCCACAAAGGGGAGGATGGAAGTCCAAGAGATTCCTTGGATTATTTTTTTAATGTTGGATGTTGGATATGTGACTGTAAAATTTTAATCTGAAAAACCAGATACAGTGGTACCTTGGTACTCAAATGCCTTGGTTCTCAAACGCTGAAAACCCAGTAGTAAGTGTTCCGGTTTTCGAACATTTTTTGGCAGCTGAACGTCCAATGCGGCTGTCGGCTATTGTTTCTGGGGTACCTGCACCAATCAGAAGCCGCACCTTTATTTTCAAACATTTCAGAAGTCAAACGGACTTCTGGAACGGATTAAGTTTGGGGCTTTTGTTTTTGCTATTTGTTTTGCTATTTGTTTTTGAGGCTTTTTCTGTTCATTTGTTTTTGTGACTGTGTAAAACCCAGTTCAGCTACTGATTGATTGTGTGACTGCGGAAATGGATAAAATCCCCCCATCCAAACAATGGCTGTCATCAGTGCAGGTAATAATAATAATAAAAAATATGTTATAGTATTGCTTTCATTTTATGTATCAATGGTCTCGTTAGATAGTAAAATTCATGTTAAATTGCTGTTTTAGGGGTTGTTTTTAAAAGTCTGGAACGGATTAATTGTTTTGCATTACTTTCTATGGGAAAGTGCGCCTTGGTTTTGGAACGCTTTGGTTTTGGAACGGACTTCTGGAACGGATTAAGTCTGAGAACTAAGGTACCACTGTAGATAGATAGATAAAAAGTAAAAAGGATATAAATATAGAGTTTTATATATATATATAATGGTTCAGTGCACAGGGTAAAATAAGATGAGCGCCACTTAGAGGGAAAGCAAGCCTTTTAACAGCCGGGGAAGACCAGAGAGGGTCGAATACTCACCCACCCCACCAATGCCATTCCAGGCACTGCTCAGTGTTCTCCAGGACAAAGCAGGGAACCTCCAGCAGGTTGAAGAAGCTGATGCCCACGAGGTTGGAGATGGTGTTGTTTTGATCCAACAGGCACTTCTTGAACCTGTCAATGGAAGCAGAGCGACCATCAGTGCTGGTTTATACAGGGCAATTGGCATGGGAGAGAGACAGGGATGTGGGTCCCTCCTCAGCCCTCCCCAAGTCCCTTCTTGGCAGGCTAGCCTGTCACACAGGACAACTTCAAAGCTGACACTTCGTTATTACCGATATTTGATCACATTGTGTTTAAAAGCAATAGGAAGTGGGCATCCACTGGAGGCTCATGCCCATTGGGCAGAAGGCAGGGAGTCCAGCAGTAGGGGGCGCCATAGCCAAAGGGAGGCAGAGCCAACTCATACTAGTTTTGCCCCATCCTCCTCCATGCGGAGTCTGGGCAGCGCTGAAGAGGTGCAGGAGGGAGCTGACAGGCAAAGCCACCATGTGGACTGGCTCCAGGTTAGAGGGCACAGTTCAATGGGGCAGCACCCCCTTTGCCCTAATGGATAAGCTATTCATCCAGCTGGGAAAGTCTGCTGGAGCAGAATATGTATCGAATCATTTACAGTAATTTTGTGCGCTTCCTCCACATTCAGAGGCAGTAAGGTTTCTGAATGCTGGAAACCACAGGAGGGGAAGAGAGCTCATGGGCACAAGTCTTTGTTTGATGAGGCCCTTTATATGTCCAGCTGTCCTTTGTCAACAACAAATTGTCACTGTTTTTTGTGTTGAATATATGCTATATGGTAATTTATGGACCTAATAGGTATCTAAAGCCATTTGCACATGTTGCCATGCAACCAGTCCATGCAGAATGTAGGCACCCTATATATAGAAATGAGCAAACCAGTGATATTTTAGGGAGCAGGCTAGCAGGCGGGGCCCATTACTTACATCATAGGAGCCTACACAACACAAAACACTGTTGCTGTATGTAGGTTTTATTTTATTTGTTTTTTATCTTATATTTTGGAAATGTACATCCAGTTTTTTCCCCTTTAATTTTTTTTGGGGGGCCCCCAAGAGAGTGAGGCCTTCAGCTATAGCTTGTTCAGCTTATCCATAAATCCGGCACTGAGCGAGAGCCATGCTCTGCACCAACGCGACCCAAAACTCACCGCTCATCACACTCGCAGTGAGATATTGTGTGCAGGCGGAAGTTGCGCATCCCAAACTTGTAGCCCAGCGCAGAGATCTGAGCTTCACACATGTCGTGCTCCCGGCAACACACGTCTGGGCCTTGGAAGACCCCTGCAAGAGAAAATGCTCAGATCAGGCTAAGGAAGGGTGTGAGAGCTCTAGAACTTGTGGCCGAGAAAGGGCTGGGTGTAGTGATCCCAGGAGCAAGAAGATGTCCACAACGTTGATTCCTGATCATGCCACCCCCAGCTGTATGATAGTGGGGCTGCGGCTCATGGGAGTTGTAGTCCACCCAAAGGCTACAGTGCCATGCTGCTAACAGGATTTTTGAGTTTGGTGGGAGGGAGCATTCTTCATTTGAACCCACGGACATTTGAACTGTCCTCCCTCCTTGTACCCACTACTCAGCCCACCACCAACGAGACTTGCAATCAGTGTTGTCAAGTATCCCGTATTGGCCGGGATTCCCCCGTTTTTAAACGTGTTTCCCGCTGCTGTCCCGGATGACTCAAAAACCCGTATATTCCCGGGTTGTGTGAGAAAGTGGATGGGGTGCTTTGGGGCAGCGCCCCGAGAAACGTGCCCCCCGCTCAGCTTGTTTCGCTCCCCTCCGGCCGTGCGCCTTGCAGGCCTGCCATGATGAGCCGAGCAACACGCTGTCCGCCCGCCCCCCGTGGGGCGGGCGCGCTGGCCGGGCCCTTGGGCGTTCCTGCCCGGCAGAGCCGCACTGACCCTTTGGAACCAAGGCTGGGCCGCTGGGGTAGTAGCGGGGAGTCCGCGGCAAAGGGCTGCCTGAGAGCGCTCGCCCCGTCGAGGTTTAGGTTAAGCGGAGGAGGCCTTTCTATCCCGCGAAGGGCGGCGGGTTTGGCCGCTCGGCCATTCGTGCCACGCGGGGCCAGGAGAGCTTCCCTGGGCGCTCACGGAGGGCCACGCGGCTGCTCTCGATCTGAGGGGAAGCGGCTGATGCCGGCGGCAAAGGGGCTGCTGCGTCGCTACCTATGGACCGGGAGGAGAGGCGCGTATGCGGCGACCGAGAGGAGCAGCTCCGCGAGGAGAAGGAGAAGGTCCAGCCGGGAAGCGAGGTGAGGCCAGGGCAGCGCTGCCCGGGGCCCCGGGGCTCGCGTGGGCATCTCGCCGGCTGCTCTTACCTTGAACATCGCGGACACTTCGTTCTAGCTGCTCCTCCCACCACTGCCATGTGACTATCCTTTATTTTCAAATCCGATAGTTGACAGCTATGCTTGCAATGCCCCCCCCCTGCAAATCACAGCTCTGGAGTAGCAGCAGTTTTTTAAAAAACGGAGAAACGGTGATATCACTGCTGCCCCCTTGTGGTCTCGGGTGGGACACTGCAGCACACAAGAGGCAACAGTTCCGCTCTTTCGACAGCGGAAAGAGGTTTTGCCAAAGGATCCTTATGAAATTTATTTGATTTATATCCAACGCTTCTTCCCAAACGAGTCCCGGATGGCAAACATCAAGCGGTGAAGCAATAAAGGCATTGTCAACTAAATCGGGCGTTAGGCAACATAGCTGTTATCTGTTCCAAACTAACATTAATCTAACTTTTGGTACCCAAAAATCTGACAGACATGATGGTGCAATGAAATCAATGTCCTGGATGAACTCAGATGTGCATCAGAGGAGGCAGCTCAAGGGAAGATCTGTGGTGGCTCAGTGGTAGAGTCCCTGCTTTTCATGCAGAAGGTCACAGGTTCAATCCCCAGAAGGGGTGGGCGAAAACAGACCTGGGAGAGCTGCTGCTAGTGTAGTCAATTATCTGACTCCAGATAGGGCAGCTTCCTGCTGCTAGTGTAGTCACACTGGATGAATAGCAGGTGCATTAGGGCAAATGGGGCACTGCCCCATCTGTCTGGCCCCTGTCACCCCCCCCTGCCTGCCTTTGGACTTTCAGCTGTTCCAGGGGGTGGCCCTGCCTGCCAGCTTCCTCCTCTCACTGTTCCCCTTGTGGAGCTCAGCAAGGAGGAGGAGAGCAGGAAGAAAGCTAGAATTACCAGTAAGTTGGCCCTGCAGGTCATTAACTCTGGCTCCCCCTACTATTGGCCTCCTGCGCCATCACAAACAGGGTGGAGGCCAATAGTAGGGGCAGCCAGAATTAATGACCTGCAGGGACCTGCCCTAAAACTAAATTTGCAGCCCATCCTTTCCGAAGCCATCTAAAGATATGTGACACCAGCCACATCTAGTGGCAATGAGTTCCGCAAGTCAGTCGTGCATTGTATGAAAGTTGCCTAGTGCCTGAATAATTGCTCATATGCCCCCAACCGTGTGTGAGCTGCACAGAATAGTTTCATATTATAGAACAATAGACTTTTAAAAGAAGAAATGAGCACAGTAACTGATCAGTCTCCAGAATGTGTCCTTAAGAACTAGCCTTCCAGCTTCAAAACTACAGTCGATTTGTCTGGAGACAGCGCCTGTTTCTTCTTCCAAAGAAATCTCCCGGTTGGCGGCACTGACTCAGCAGGATAGAAAAAACGCTCTGGGCTCCTAAGAAACATTTTCTTAGTACTCCACGTTCCAGGACCGTTTTGAAATCGGTTGCTCTTGCGGTCGAAGGACTCACCCATCCAAAAGAGCCAACTCCTAGGGGTTGTAGGAGCTTTGACGCCCACAATAAAATATTTGAGGGTGCCGGACCCCCATAAAGTTGATGGGCATTTACATTCAAATTGTGCGTGTGCGCACTGCGTCATGTGGTCGCTTATGCGAGGTGGGGGCGGGGCTTACCCCACAATTTTTTTTCCAAGTTGGCACCCCTGCACCCATCCGACGCGAGCCAAAACTGAATCCATCCCATTTCCATCATACCAGCACTACTGCCCCCCGCCCCGCCCCACTTCCAACTAACCTTACCCAGTTCGGTGAAGTTCCCTGCCGAGTTGCCAGCTCCGCACCAAAGCGTCCCGGGCATAGTCCAACCCCGCCGGACCCGCTTGTGCCCCCGATCTTCCGAGACCCCCCGACGGCCAGCTCCGGCCTCCCCCGGAGGCGCCCTGCAGGCGTCTTTCTGCGCGTCCAAGGCGGCGAGCCGTCGCTGCAGCTCCGGCCCCCAGTAGGAGCGCACCAAAGGGCTACCGTGGGCGTGGGGGGTCCCTCCGACGCCGCGCCTTCGACGGCTCCCGGGCCCCGTCGGTGGAGGAAGCGCGCACAGCTCCGCGTAGCGACTAGTAAGGGACGGCTCCGCCCTCCAAGCACAGCCCTGAAGGCGCCCCCGGGAGTCCCACGCGCTTTGGACCAACGCGGGCGGGAGCCCGTAGGAGCGCCGCCACAAAAAGCTCAGGAACCGGGAGCGACCATCGCCGTCGGTGGCGACCGTGTGGCAGAAGGTGTTGGCTTTGTTCCAGGAGCCCAAGGCGCCCGAAGGCAGCGTGAGGGCGAGGGCCAGCAGGGAGGCCAAGAGAAGCCGCAGGGACGTCATGGGAGCCAACAAACACCTTCCTTCCCCGACGGCTTTCTGGTTAGTAGGTTCGTATTGCCGGCGCACGCTCTCCTTGCCTCCTTCGGAAACCAGCCACTGAATGAATGAAGTGCTCCCTCCCACCGCCGCGGTTTTTCACAAGAAGAGAACTCGGCCGCTCATTGGGCGGCTCTGGGCAACCCCCCCTCCTCGTGCAGCCGCGCCCCTCCGCTGTGACTCATTCAAACACGCGGATGAGGTTCGAATAGAGCGCTCTGACGCGGGGGGAGGGATGGGCGTGGGAAATCCACCTGCGGAGGGCACGCCCACCCCCAGAAGACACCCCGCTGGATCAGGACTGTGGGCCAAATAGCCGGGGGTGAAACTAGGTTTTATTTCACCCGGATCAAAGACTCACTTTGGCACATCCCCACACTCATTTGCGGGCGCGCATGCAACACACACACACACACGGGGGGGGGGAGGCTGGGAGCCTCAATGGTGCCCCTTGAGATAAAACCATTGCTGGATCAGACCCTCTGGACCCCTCTAGCCCACAGTCATACTGTGGAGATGCTTCCAGGTAGGCCTTGGGGACCACAACCCTCTGTCTCCTGCATCTGGTACTCAGAGGTAGACTGCTCTTTAGCAGAGAGGCTCCATTCCGCCTCCTTTTATTGGATATTGGAACTGTCTTGCTGGGTCACACTGATTGTAAGTAAGGAGGCAGCCACGGGCAACTGAGGTTGGTGGTAATGTCCCACTTTTCCTGGTAAATTTTCTTCCATTTGGGCTCAATATATGATTGCCGTGATCCAGCAAGGCAGATCTTATCATGAACCATGATCGTTTGGGGCAGAACCTCCATGTTCAGGAGCCATCTACCTCTGAGTACCAAGTGCTTGGGCAACTGTGCATGTCCCATTAGCAAGCATACCAGCTGTATCAGAGGGACTGGAAGCAGTTTGTGCTGTAAACCACTCTGGGGTTTTAGCAGATGGTGTGTGTGTGTGTGTGTGTGTGTGTGTTGGGGGGTTATAATATATGTGGTGCAGTGGTTAAAGTGGTCAGACTAGACCTGGGTTCAAATCTCCACTCAGCCATGTGAAGCTCACTGGGTAACAATGGAACAGCCTCTCAGCCCATCCTGCCTCACAGGGTTGTTGTGGGGTTTTAAATGACAAGAGGGGAGAACTGTGTGGGGAAAAAGTGGAATACAAATGCAATCAGTCAATAGTAGCTAAACAGCTAGTGTGAATTATCACAAAGGTATTCCTTTTAAACAAATATAATAAACATCCTGGTTTCCCATCAATGGGCTCCTTAATTCAATCAATGGGCAGAGTATAAATAATAAATTTTTTGTTATAACTCACCCTCCAACATTTTTTCTGATAAAAGGGAGGTTCTAAATAAATAATAATAATAATAATAATGACAACAACACACTGCCCATCAGACTAGGTTGCTTCATCCACTCTAGGTGGCTTCTAACATATATAAAAACAATAAAACTTTAAACATTTAAAACCTTCACTATACAGGGCTGCCTTCCGATGTCTTCTAAAAGTTGTATTTCCTTGGCTCAGGGGCCACATAACTCCACACTCTCTGATGAAAATAGGGACAGCCTAAGGAAAAGTGGATGCGGGTGGCGCTGTGGTCTAAACCACTGAGCCTAGGGCTTGCCGATCAGAAGGTCGGCAGTTCGAATCCCTGCGACGGGGTGAGCTCCCATTGCTCAGTCCCAGCTCCTGCCAACCTAGCAGTTCAAAAGCATGTCAAAGTGCAAGTAGATAAATAGGTACCACTCTGGCGGGAAGGTAAATGCGTTTCCGTGTGCTGCTCTGGTTTCACCAGAAGCTGCTTAGTCATGCTAGCCACATGACCCGGAAAAACTGTCTGCGGACAAACATCGGCTCCCTCGGCCAGTAAAGGGAGATGAGCGCCACAACCCCAGAGTCGTTCGCCACTGGACTTAACCGTCACGGGTCCTTTACCTTTACCCTTTTTTTAAGGAAGAGTGGGATTCAATTAAAAACTGGGATGGCTTCTGTAAATCCAGGACTGTTCCTGGAAAATAGGGATACTTGGAGGGTCTGTTGTTATTAATTATTATTATTATTATTATTTGCTAACCCGAAACCTCATCCAAGGCCTATTTGTCACAGCAAACTTCTCTCACAAAAAATCAGCAGCAATAAAACCTCCCCTTCCATCAGTGCTAACAAGGAGAGGTGGTGGATTGTTTCTTCAAAAAATAACATTAAAATTTTTCTTCGAAGTTTGCTAAGAAGTCAAGAGGCATCATCTGAACTCTCCAGGGAAGTGAAACGATCTCTATTTCCCTAGGCAGCTGCTACCTCCATCTGCCACCCAGCCCAGAGCTCCAGGATTTGGTTGCCTCTCACCTTTCCTCCGGCACAGAACAGGCCACCTGTGACTCATCCTCATCATCCAATGGTGATGCCTGGGAAAGAACACAGCCTCCTCACCGCATGGAGGCAGGCAGAGCAGCTGGGGGTGGGGTGGGGATCCTGGGGAATCCTATGTGGCAGTGGAACATACATAGAAAGCTGCCTTATGCTGACTGCTATACCAGCCAGCTCAGTGCTATGTGCACTGACTGGCAGCGGACCCCCAGGATTTCAGGCATGGTTCTCTCCTGGTCTCCTGGGAGATGCTGGGGATTGAATGTGAGACATTCTGCTGAAACACTAAGCCACAACCCTTTCCCAAAGCTTTCTCATGCTCCAGGGGGATGCTCCATCAGCATAACAAGCAGAAAAACCTCAGAAGCCTTTCCAAATGAACACCATGGACTTATGTTCTGGGTGGAACAAAGACCTGTGCCTATCTGATGGGAAAGGATCGGTGCTACTCAGCTAAGGCAAGATTGGGGCAGAGAGAGAGGTCACAGCAGGACACTTTTCATGCAGAAGGTCCTAGATTTTATGCCCGTCATCTCCAGTCCAATGGCGCTGGTAATATGTCAGGCACTTTTGGGCATAGCCAGGTGGGCAGGGGGTGGGGGCAGCCGCCCTCCTCATAAATCAAGTAAATAAATAAATAACAATGCTTAAGTAAAAGTAGAAATAATCAGAAATCGAAATGCTCGCTGAGCTCACGTGGGTGATGTCGTGGAGCATTCTAAGTGACACAGTTGGCAACCTGGATGAGAAATAGCAAAAAGTAGTTAAAAGAGCTGAACATAAGCAGATCTGGTAAAAGAGGTGGAAGTTTTTGTTTTTTGCCCTACCACAAAAAAGGCTCTCCTCAATCATCTCTCTTGCTCAGCCATGTACCACTCATACCATAAAGCGGTCATTCAGTACCTTGCGGAGAATAAAAATCTAGCTAAGGTCGGCGATGACGGGAGCATCTCAAGGGGCTATTCTTACTGAGTGCGTACAGAAAAACTGCATGGGGGGGGGAAGAAGTAGAGAGTTGAGAAGGAACTGCTGGGAAGGTTTTCAGCAAATCCAAGAAAACTTGCTTTAGTTTAGATTTTTTTAAAAAAAAAGATAAAAAGGTGTGTTCTTTGTAATTTTGCAAAATATACCTGTTAAACGCATGAAAGGTACTCCCTGATATTATTATTATTAATTATTATTATTATTATTATTATTATTATTTTACCTCCCCAGTTTTCAAATGACTGAAGATTTGGACAGAATCCCCCCCCCAACACTTGGGGTCAAAAGAAAGTAATTTAAAATCATTGTTGTCAAAACATTTCATTCCAAATCTGCTGGACAGAGCCAGGCAGAAGATGGTGACAGGTGGGTGTCCAGTGCCCCACCCCCAACATAAATCCTGGCTACGCCCATGGTCAGGCACGAGGAGATGCCAGGGATTGAACCCCGGGACCTTCTGCATGCAAAGCAGATGCTCTAACCGCTGACCCACACAGCCCTCCCACTAAATAGGGGTAAATTGAGGTGGACACAGCAGGGCAAATGTGCTGCCTGCAGACCAATCTCCGGGCACCAGCCTCATGGGAAGAGGGTTTATTTATTTACTTGCGTCTTCCTTTGTTTTTATGGCACCCAAGTCGATTCTTTCCATCTCAGGGAAAGTTGCTCTGTGTTCAATCCCTGGTCGACGTGGAGCTTTGGGAGATAAGCCTCTGATAATCATATCAGCCTCCGAGTGACTTCTGTTGGCTGGCTGGAGCTTATAGCCTCAGGTGAGTCTCAGATGTTAACCTGCGTGGAGATTATAGCGCTCTCTCTGTACCTTTCAGTTGGTACCTACCTGGAGGAGAAGATGGACTGGCCACGACCTGACATCTCCTAGGCCTTCCTATTCAATATGTGCAGCATTCTCCTTCCCCAACGCCAACCTGCAATGGCCACAGATTGCTCCTGCCCTTGCCACACCTGCATACGAGGAAGGAAATCCACTGCATTTCCCCTGCCATCTTCATTTCCTCCGGCTGGGCGACCATGCACCTGTTACATTTCTGCCTGCCGGGTTTGTACATGTGGTCTGGCCCCTTGAAACCTCCTTAGCATTGAAAGGTGGCAAGCCTAGCCTGGGAAGGGAAAGCTTTAACCCTCCAGTGACAAAGAGGGGTTGGGCAAGGTGTGTGTTTGGCTGGTGGTGGAACAAAGCTAGAGGTTAAGATTCACATCCAATGCTCTGCTCACTATTGCCTCTGGCCCCTCCCACCACAGGCACGTGGCCCCCGGAAGGTTGCCAATGAGGGAATGTGGCCCTCAGCTGATGGGAGCTGTGACCCAAAATTTATGGGAAGCGTTTGGGCGGAGTAAAGTTGTTGTGGGAGACCCTCCAAGTGTCTCTACTTTTCCAGGGACAGTCCTGGATTTACAGAAGCTGTCCCGGTTTCCGTTTGGAAACTGGAATGACCCGCTTTTCCTTAGGACGTCCCTATTTTCATTGGAAAAACGTTGGAGGGTGTGATAGGGCATCCTTATTTTCATTAGTGAAAATGTTGCAGAGTATGGAATAGGATGTCCCCAGGACTTTTTTCAGCTGGAAGTAACCAGAACTCAGTTCCATAAACTCTCCATTATAAGGGAACAAGGGAGGTGTTAATGGTGAGTTCCGGCACCTCTTTTCCTAGAGAAATAGCGCTGGACTTCGCTATTTTCATTGGAGACATTTTGGAGGGAATGCCTCTCTTTTCATTGGAGAAATGTTGGAGGGTATGGGATAACTTCTTTGCACAACACATAGTTAACCTGTGCAACTCACTCCCACATGAGGCAGTGATGGCCAACTAGGATGGCTTTAAAAGATTGGAAAAATTCACGGACGAGGAGGCAGCTTTTGATAGCTACTGGCCATAACGGCCATGCTCTGCCTTCATGTCTGGGGGAAATGATGCTTCTGAATACCAGGCAGCGGAAACCACAAGAGGGGAAGAGTGCTCTTGGGTTCAGGTCCTGCTCGAGGGTTTTCCTCGGGCATCTCGTTGGCCCCTGTGAGAACAGGATGCTGGACTAGATGGGCCACTGGTCTGTTCCAGCAGGCTCTCCTTATGTCCTTTTCTTGATATGAATCCGCCTGGTCCTCCTGCGAGCATGGAGACACCTTGTCTTAGTGTGGGAAAAGGCAAGCCAACGGATTCATTAATTCTGGAGCAGATTCATTCAGAGAGCCGGCTTCCCCACCTCCCCCTCATCCTACAGAGAGGCTGCCCAACTTCCTTGGCAGCTAAGGAGAGCTTTGCCAAATCCATCGCTAGGCACCAGGAAGCAACCACAGGAGGTGTGGGTGGGGATGGTTTTATAACGAAATCGCAGACAGACTCTGCTTTAATCGCCCTTCAGGCTGAGGCGGGGCGGCACGGCACCTCTCTTTCACCCCAGAGTGGCGCCACACGGCCCCGTCCTATAGGGCTGCAGGTCTACAAAGAGGGTGGTGGCAGGCAGTCCCCATTCCCTCCTCCCAGTTTTCTCTCCCCCCTCACCCCACAAGGAGCCAAGAACCATGCAAAGCATCGCCTGCTGGGATAGGCATCCCTCTTCAGTTGGAGTGCCCACCTGAATGCCCACACCTCTCCCTGGCATGATTGCGATGGCACTTGAGAAGCCCAGCTGGGAAAGAAATGCAACTTATTCTCTCCAGAGTTGTTTCTTATGGTCTCCCGCGGCAGTGTGGGGCCTCAGCACTTCCCTGACCGTCCCGATCCTTGACGCCTAGCCCTGAATGTTGTGCTTGGTGGATATACAGGAGGTCTCTCTTGCATGAGGCCTGTTGCCCACAGGAGGCAAGTTGCTGGTGGATTTTGCTCATTGTAATTCCATAAACAGCTCAGGATGGCAATACCTCAAGGGCTGCCTCTCCCCATAGGAACCGACCCGGACCCTGAAATCATCATCTGAGGCCCTTCTTTGTGAGCCTCTTCCACGAGATGTCCAGGGAGTGGCAACACAAAAACGGGCCTTTTCTGCAGTGGCTCCTCATTCAAGGAATGCTTTCCCCAAAGAGGCCTGCCTGGCATCTTCAGTACATATCTTTAGGCACCAGGAGAAAACATTTCTTTTCTCCCATTATTAAGCAATCTATGGCCTTTTAAACTGGGGTGTGGGTGGGGTGCTGTTCTTATTTGTTATTTTTGTATGTGTTGTTGTGTTTTTATATTGTAAACCGTCCTGTGATCTTTGGATGAAGGCTGGTATAGAAATGTCTGTCTATCTATCTATCTCCCCCTAGGTCAGCCTGGACAGCTCAGTTGGTTAGAGCCTGGTGCTAATGATACCAAGGTTGCAGGTTCGAGACAGCTACATATTCCTGCATTGCAAGGGGTTGGACCTGATGATCCTCAGGTTCCCTTCCAACTCTACAATTCGTTGATTCTTTGATTCTATGATTCTGTCTCAGCACTGATGAACACTAATTGTCCTGTTTACAGAGGCTGTAAGAAAATGAACCGCATACCACCCACAGGAAGCAGTTTTGGCCCCTGTGCTCAGCCCCCCCCCCATAGGACAATAGGAAGCTGCCTTATACTGAGCCGAACCATTGGCCCATCTAGCTCAGTATTGTCTACACTGGCTGGCAGCAGCTCTCAATCATTTCCCAGCCCTCCCTAGAGATGCTGGGAGTCAAACCCGAGACCTTCTGCATGCAGAGCTGAGCTGTGCCCTTTTTTCTATACTGAGTCAGACTACTGGTCCGTCTAGCCCAGTGTTGCCTACTCTGACTGGCAGCAGCTCAGAGAAAGGAAATTCCTAGCTCTACTTGGAGATGCTGGGCATTGAACCTGGGCCCTTATCTCCCCTGAGCCCTTATCACCAGAGTGCTTGCGATTAGAGCTTTGCCGCTCGGCTGGTGTGAAGCCCCCGAGGCAGAAGTGGCAGCAACGGGTCCAGAGTCCAGGCGCGGGGCTGTGACATGGCTCCCGTGCGGCTGCCATCGCCTGAGGCATCACAAAGGTCCCTCATGCTGCCATGTCACTTGTGGTTGGTCAGGGACGTCCTGCCTGGCTGCAGCCTGGCTGGCTTCTCTCCTTGAGGAGAGCGCATGCTCAGGGTCCCTGTTTGCAAACAAGGCATTCAGAAAGATGTGCGCTTGCGTGCATGTTGGGTCAGCAGTGGTGTTTGCTCAGAATCCATGCAAAGAGGATTCGCTCTTCGCTCCTCTTTTGCCTCCCAGCCCACCCCCAAGCAGGGCTCTTGGGCCAGCCAAGTTCAAGGGGTTACTATTAGTATATATCAGGCATGTCCAACAGGTAGATCGTGATCTACCGGTAGATCACTGGACGTCTGTGGTAGATCACTGGTAGATCACTGGCTCCCCCCAAAGAAGCTCAACAACTCTGGCTCCCCTAAAAAATGCTCAACATTTTAGCCTTTCACCCCCCCTCCCAAAACAGGGATTTCCTCCCGCCTCAGAAAAGCTCAACAACTCTGACCTGAACCCCTAAAAAATGGGCCTTCCTCCTTCCTAAAAAAAATCTCAACCACTCTGACCCGGACCTCTAAAAATGGGCTTTACTCCTTCCTAAAAAAATCTCAACAACTTCGACCTGAACCCTGCAAAAGGGGGTAGATCACTCCCAGTTTTTAACTCTGTGAGTAGATCACAGTCTCTTCAGAGTTGGCCACCCCTGGTATATATAAAGTCCTTAACAGATTGGGACTTGTTTACCTGCGAGATCACTTTACCCCAGTATATGCTTCAATCTGTGGAGCCGCATAGTACCTGCTCCACATGTGTAAGAAATGGGTTTGTGTTTTTTTAGCATTGCAAAACCTACACTTTGGAACTCCCTGCCTATTGACCCTGGGGTGGTGCCTTCACTGTACCCTTTTCAGGGCATTTTTCTTTAGGCAAGCCTAAACAGCTCATTTGGTTAGAGCATGGTGCCTCTTTTTGAATGTTTTTAAGATTATTATTTTTTAACTGATAATTTTATTGTTCTATTCTCTTTGCAAGCTGCTTTGAGGTTGTTGGGTTTTTTTTTAACCGAGCACCGTATAAAGTTACGAAATAAATAAATAAGCAAACAAACCATTGTCCTGGGATAGCTCAGTCGGTAGAGCACGAGACTCTTTAATTCCAGGGTTTTGGGGTTTGAGCCCCACATTAGGCAAAAGATTCTTGCATAGCAGGGAGTTGGGCTAGAGGACCCTCAGGAGTCCCTTCGAATTCTCATTTATATGCAAGACGAAATCCAACTGGTGCAGCTTTCACAGCCTCGCTGGGCCAGGAGAGAAAGCTAGCTGGCGTGTATAAAATTTCTCATGGGAAAAAAAAAGCACCAGAGCCTGCCAGGAAATGGAAAAGGGCAGCTGGACTCAGCCAGAGGTTTTGTCTACAATACGCTGTGGGTTTTTTGAGTTGTGTTGGGGGTGGAAGTTCATGATCCATTCCCAGCTGTGCTAGTTACAGAGCGTGCTCACTTATGGTTTATGTGTGTGGTACAGAAGCTGTACTATCCAAGATAGGATGGGGTTGTCCAGAGTTGTTAAGGCAGCAGAGAGCATTGTTGACTGCTCGCTTTCCACCTTAGAGCAGATTTATGCCACGAGGTGCCACAGAAAGGCACTGGACATTGTAAAAGATCCATCGCATCCTGGTCACCGTTTCTTCAAGCTCTTGCCGTCGGGACGGAGATACAGGACGATGAGGACAAGAACAAGCCGTCTTAGGAACAGCTTCTTCTCCAGAGCGATCTCGGACTTGAATGGGAAGTCTGGACTTTGAAAGTCATCTAATCTTACTTGTTATGCTGTATTATACTGTATTGTTTTAATTAGTGTTTTGTAGTTGTTTTGATTTTGTGTGGAGTGCCCTATCTGGGCGGATGGAGCAGCCGAGTGATTTCGTTGTCCCCGAAAAGGGGCGATGACAATAAAGATATTATCTTATCTATTACTGCAAAAGCGTTGGGACTGTTTGGGTCCAGGATATGTACGCCTGCTTCAGGGATGGGGAACTGTTTTGCAGCCTGAGGGATACATTCCCTGCTGGGCACTGTGATGAAGGCCACACACTCTCGTGACTGGAAGGAAAGGCAGAAAGGGGGTGGAGCAATGCATGTAAATATTACCTTTGTACAATAGGCTGTTTTATACACAGAACTCGCACACGTGCCTCTCTGTCCTCTATGCAGGCAAACACATTGAAGAAACGGATGAAGCAAGGCCAGGGAGGGGGGTGGCCTAAGGACAGAAGGTGTGGCTAATCCTGGGGAGAATTCAAAGGGCCGGAATGTGCCTGGCAAGCCACTTTTTTTAAAAGTACTTAAATTTACTTTTATAAAACTTACTACTTTTATATGCCACCTTATTCTCAGAGGAAATCAAGGTGGCATACAGGATTCTCCCTGTCGTCTTAATACCCACAACAACCCTGTGAGGAAGGCGAGACCAGCTCTCCCAAGGTCACCCAAGATTGGTTTGCCATTCGGTCAGGACTGCTTCCTCTTTCCATCTTTGGGCTAACAGTCTCCAGGCGGCCATGGTAGCAGACATAAACGATTTCTTCTGGTCTTTTGAAATTTACGCTCCTACAATACCTAATAAAAAAGCTTCTGTTTTTTGTTTTGTTTTTTTAACAAAGGTTACTCTAAACATTTTTTTTTCATTTCATGATAAATCATTTCCCAGAAAACTTTAACCATCTTACATTTCCACCACATATGATAAAATGTACCCACTCTTTCTTTACATTTCCAACACTTATTAGATCTTGTTCTATATATTTTTTGCCAGTTTAACCAGGGTTAAATACCACCGGTACATCATTTTCATATAATTCTCTTTGAGTAGGATACATACAGTAAATTTAATATCTGACTTCCGAAGCCTTTCCCAATCCTTCAGTTGGAGGCTTGCTTCAAGCCTACCTAGTGAAAGGAGGTTCAAAGCGCGGGGTGCTGTGGGCCAGAGGCGGCACATTTGGCCTATGGGGTCACGTCCAGCCTGTGGGCTACTGGTTCTCCACCCCCATTTAAAGAGCCACTCCAGACTCTGGAGTCCAGAGGGAGACTTCCACCAGGTGATGTGATGGGTAAATGACACCTGAGAGTTCTCCTCTCTCTGCAATGGTCTCTTGGGGCCTAGAACAGGCTTCCTCAATCTTGGCCCTCCAGATGTTCTTGGCCTACAACTCCCATGATCCCTAGCTAGCAGGACCAGTGGTCAGGAGATGATGGGAACTGTAGTCTCGAAACATCTGGAGGGCCGAGGCTGAGGAAGCCTGGCCTAGAACTTGCAGCTCTGTCTCTCTATGAAAACGAAGAACAATAACAAAATCTGATGACGGATATAAATGATGTCACTGCCTGTGTTCTTGGCCCAGGGCTGCGAACAGGGCAACGGGTGAGCCTCCTTGTCAACCTTGAGCTTGCATCAGGGACTCCTGGCTGCTCAAAGTTTGGGTTATTTGGCAGATAAGGGAAGGACACCAAGCTGTTTGGCCTTCAACCCTCCCTGGGACCTTCCAGTAGCGGGAACAGACTCCAGTGCTAGAAGAGAAAACATCCCTTCTCCTTGCAGCTGGTCTGTGAGCCCGTCTACATCAGAAGTGAGCCCATAACTTCAATAATCTCATCTGATAGATCAGCTGTTCCCCAAGTGAGCAGTATTGCCCCCTGGGGGGCAGTGGGATTACCTATGAACAGTGGTGTCTCATCCTTTATTGGTGCCTGTCCACAACAACAGGTGGGACCAGTGGCTGGGCGCCGAGGGTAAACTAAAGCTGCTGTGCCAGCCGAACATTTGCCAGATGGTGGGCATGGGACACAGAGGGTACATGGGGCTATACTGCGCTGCCTGCCTGTGCAGGGGGGAGCCCAGCCGGCCGGCCAACGAACGCAGCCCTTGGCCTGAGGGCCAGAGGCGCAGTGGCAAGGCTGGGCTCTGGGGCCCAGAGGCCCTTGGTGGCAGACAGGGTGGGGATCCCTGCATGGGGGGTGCCTGGTTCGTACCCCCTGAAAATTATGCGCTCTGTGGCAGATTAAGGTGATGGACTATGCCGAAATGGCAAAAATGACTGGGAAAATCAGAAATGAGGAAGACCAAAACTTTAATAAGGAAGGGGGGAAATTTATAATTTACCTTGGAGACCATTGTAAACACTTAAAATCATTGGCGGGATTGGAATAGCGCTTGTAATGTAACGAGAACCATGGTAATATATATAAAATTTTGGATTATTATAAAAGATACAGTAGAAAAGGTTTAACTATGGGACCCACGTAGAGGAGGAGGGAAGTCTAGAGATTCATGGGAATCTTGTTTTTATGTAAAATCTTGGTGTATGAGTGTAAATTTTAAAATGTAAAACCAAATAAACAATTTTTTGGGGGGGGGAAGAGAAAACTATGCGCCCTGGGCTATCCCCTGGCCCTCCCCACACTGTGCCCCTGCATAGGAAGGGTGCTCGGAGGCAAGGGGGGACAGGGGGGTGCTGTAGGTGCAAATGACTATCAGAACTGGAAAAGCTGGGAGCACAGGATGAAGTTTGTGACTCAATGCACAATTAATTGTTACTGTTTTGGCTCTTATCGTTTTATCATCTTCCTTAGTAGGCCATGCAACTGCTTTTCTGAAAAATGCTTTCGATCAGGTAGGGTAGGGAGCACTTGTGATGGGTTCGTGGGACCAAGGGGACAATGCCCCACCCTCCAAGTTTGGGAATCCCTGTCCTGGATGTTCAACCGAGTTAAAGCTACTTTGAGAAGAACTGGTTGCGGCCCTCCAGGCCCCTGTATCTGGCCTCCAGGACTCTCTCCAAGCCACGCCTCTCGCTTCCTGCCTTCCTCGAGTGTTTTTGCCTGGCTGGGATGTGGCCCTGAATTCTGATCCTGCCGTTTGCTTGACTCGATGGAGGACAAAGAGCTGTGTGTAGAAACTGGCCTCCTGTACAAAGGTAAGATTTGCATCAGTTGCTCCACCCACTTTTGCCTCCGGCCACGCCCACCACTAGCATGCAGTCCCCCGGAAGGTTATCCCAAAGGGCCTGCTACCCTTGGGCTGAGAAAGGTCCCACAGCCCCCCACCCCCACCCCGCACACATTGTTTCATATAAAGAATCTGGAGTGGCATCATTCCAACAAGCAAAGAGAAAGAGATCGCTCCGTTTTTATGGCAAAGCGCATAGAAGCTTTGCCAAAGCTTCTATGCCTATAAAAGCCAGGCGATCTGTAATAATGCAACCATTAATTGCACCTCCTTGCAGCTTTTGAAGGCACGCCCAGTTCCTGCCAAAAGTAATCACACACACAGCCCAGCGACAAAAATCTACCGACAGCATACAAATCAATATGGCTAACCTGATCCAAAACACCCACCCTCCCCCCAGGGGCGTTCCTAGCCCCTTGGCTGCCCGGGGCGGGAAGCCAAGGGCACCCCTGGGGGGCGGGGCATCGCGGCGCGTGCGTGCGTCATGACGTCATGACGCACGCACGCGCGGCGACGGCCCGGCATCCCCGGGGCGGGGCATCGCTGCGTGTGCGTCATGACGCACGCGCGCGCAGCGACGCCCCCGCCCCTGGGGTATGCCGGGCGGGGGCTTCGGGGCATCGGCGGGCTAAAAAGAGCCCCGAAGCCGCAGCCATAGCGCAAAGCGCTGCCAGGCTGCAGCTTCGGGGCTCTTTCCAGCCCACCGAGGCTCCGGAAAGCGGCGGCCCGGCATCCCCGGGGGCGGGGCATCGCTGCGTGTGCGTCATGACGCACGCGCGCAGCGACGCCCCCGCCCCTGGGGTATGCCGGGCGGGGGCTTCGGGGCATCGGCGGGCTAAAAAGAGCCCCGAAGCCGCAGCCATAGCGCAAAGCGCTGCCAGGCTGCAGCTTCGGGGCTCTTTCCAGCCCACCGAGGCTCCGGAAAGCGGCGGCCCGGCATCCCCGGGGGCGGGGCATCGCTGCGTGTGCGTCATGACGCACGCACGCGCAGCGACGCCCCCGCCCCTGGGGTATGCCGGGCGGGGGCTTGGGGGCATCGGCGGGCTAAAAAGAGCCCCGAAGCCGCAGCCATAGCGCAAAGCGCTGCCAGGCTGCAGCTTCGGGGCTCTTTCCAGCCCACCGAGGCTCCGGAAAGCGGCGGCCCGGCATCCCCGGGGGCGGGGCATCGCTGCGTGTGCGTCATGACGCACGCACGCGCAGCGACGCCCCCGCCCCTGGGGTATGCCGGGCCGCCACTTCGGGAGCCTCGTCCGTGCAGCGCTGCTGCTCCCGGGGTGACGGAGGGAGCGGCGGCGCATGGGAGTGGTGGGACGCGCCGCCGCTCCCTCCGTCACCCCGGGAGCAGCAGCACCGCACACACCCGCCTAGGGGCGGCACGAGGGGCGGCCCGCCCCCACCGCCCCCACCCTACGACGCCCCTGCCACCCCACTCACACAGGAAACCAAAGATCACCACAGCCAACCACAAATGAACAATCACACCCTACGCCAACCCCGACCTCTCTCACCGCCAAAGGAGCACAAGCGAACAACAGAGAACCTACACAAACAACGCTGACACCAAACCCTACTCATATTAAGTAAAATAGAAACATCGTCACCCCACCCCACCTATCTCCCCATCCCACCCACCTCTCTCCCCCTTTTCTTCCTAATGTCTCAACAACAAAAACTGATTTGTAAAAATGTTATATGGAAAAATATGAGAGAGACATTGCACTACCTTTGTAAATCAAGAAAATCTTTAATAAAAATATTTTTAAAAAATAAAAAGTAAGAGCTGGCTAGCTGTGAGAAGAAGAAGAAGAGTTTGGATTTGATATCCTGCTTTTCACTACCCGAAGGAGTCTCAAAGCGGCTAACATTCTCCTTTCCCTTCCTCCCCCACAACAAACACTCTGTGAGGTGAGTGGGGCTGAGAGACTTCAAAGAAGTGTGACTAGCCCAAGGTCACCCAGCAGCTGCATGTGGAGGAGTGGAGACGCAAACCCGGTTCACCAGATTACGAGTCTACCAGCTCTTAACCACTACACCACACCATTTGAGCAACGCTAGATTAAACCCTCTGGAGGCCCCAGGGCAGTCAAAATCTCGCGCCGCCCCTTACAAATTATCTCCTAATATGCTTTCGTAATTTCAAAATCAAATCAATATAATTTTGATCCGTTTTCATGGGGTCCCTAAAAGGCGCAGGGCCCAAAGGCCCACTCTGCCTATTTGGCAATCAGGCACTGCATTTATGTGCCACTGGGAAATGGAGTTACCCAGAGTAGCAGTTTTACCCAAAGTTGACTTATTGAAATTAATGGGTGTAAGTTAGCTACAGTTGTTCATTTCAGTGGCTCCACGCTGAGTAAAGTGTGAATGCCACCCTCTTTCCCCAAGAAAAAGTCCCCTATGGATCACTATTCCTTTAAGGAAAAGGAAAGCACCCTTTTCCCATGAGAGTTGTAACAGCAACTCTCCACACTTCCGAAATCCCAGCCACTGGCATTCAGTCATTTACTGCCTCTGACAAAGGAGGTAGAACTGTGTCGTCCCAACCCCATGCCACCCGAATTTAATCCTGTTTGAAATCCGAAAGGTTTCAGTTGAAAGCATTCCAGACAGGATTCCTAACGGGATCAGAACTGGTGACCGATTCCTCCCTGAATCCAGCCACCTGTAGAGGAAGACGTTTTGGCAAAGCACTCGCTTGGCTGTGGCTGAGTTTTCTCCCACTTCCAATACAGGACATTTCACAGCGTGTCTAAGAGATGGCACCTCCAAGAGTGAGTCTCAGGACGTATCTGTGTTCTGGATATTGCAGCACCCTCGCCATCAACACCGCCACCCTGCCCCCTGCTGAGAGACTAGGGTGCCACCGGGCGGGAGATTAAGCTTAGTGGTGCCTGTCGGCGCTCGGACCGGGGCTTAGCTCGCTGTGACCCTGTGATTTCGCCCCACAACCCACCTCTCTTCTCAGTCTTTGTGGAATCTGCAAGGGCAACCCCCCCACACACACAAGGAGAGGCCCAGTCTGTTTTAGATAGACTACCCTGGTTGAAAGGAGAAAACCTCGCCGCCTCCTCTCAGCCTCCTTGGTGAGTCAGGGGCCAGAGACTTATAGAATGTGCAAGCTGCAAAATCAATGCAGGAATTTACAGCATCCACAAGAAGAGCTTGCTGGATCAGGCCGATGGCCCATCTAGTCCAGCATCCTCACAGTGGCCATCCAAGCAGGATCAAAAGCACATGAACACACTTCTTCCGTCCAGCGGTCTGCAGCAACTGGTATTCAGAATCATTACTGCCTTTGACCACAGAGGCAGAGCTAGTAGCCACTGAAAGGCCGTCTCCTCCGTTGATTCGCCCTCTCCTCTTTTAAAGCCACCCAGATGCGAGTTCCACAGTTTAACTATGCACTGCATGAAGAAGTCCTTTTAAAAATCTGTCCCGAAGAAGCTTCCAACATTCAGATTCATTACATGTCCACACATTGCATACCTGTCAACTGCCCTGGAAAAAAATGGGACACCCTGTTTTATTATCACAAAATGGCCTCTGCGATCTCGGGCTGGACTTTTTCAGGTATGGCACCTGAAACCACACATTTTGGGCTGCCACACAAAATTGCTGCCCCCCCCAAAAAGTGCTGTTTCGGGGCAGTGATCATGCGCAGTGCTGTCACATGGGAGTGCAGAAGACCTGAAAGATGGCGTCCCGGATTTCTGCTGCTTCGTGCTAGAAGGTATGATGTCCCAGTGTTACAAGAGAGGAAGGAAAACTTTTCTGTATCAAATTTCTTTTATATATATATATATATAACTTTTATTAAATTTTCTGTTTTACAAGTTAAAGTACTCACCTTTACATCCTTAAGATAACAGTGACTTCCCTTCTTCTCTTTCCATGGTTCATTTTACATATCATAAATCCCTGCTTATTTTACAGAAACTATACCATACATTATAACATTATTACATCCATCATAACTTATTTACACTGTTGAATTTATCTTAATGCTACCAGTGTTTTTAAATGAACACAGTTTTCACACTGTTGAATTGATCTTAATGCTGACACCATTTTCAGCTGTGCGCAGGGTTATTTCCCATATATTGAATAAACGTTTTCCAGTCTTTTCTAAACGTATTTCTCCATGCCATGCCATGCATGGTTTGTTTGTTTTAAACTTCTATAATGTTGCCTCTAACTTGTCCTTCCTCTAAAAAGTTGCAAAAGTTGTAGCCTTTCCTCAAAGGGGAGTCACTTCACCTTGTGTAACTTGGCTCGCCGCAGAAAGGAGGTCTATCTCTTTCTCACTTTTGAACTTTCCCAGCAGGTAAACACAGCATCAAACAGCAGAGGAATTGAGATGGGGCAAGAACAAGCGGCAGCAGGGGATGGGTTTGTATGTATGTAGAGATAGAGAGATTTTGGCCTGTGGATCAGAAAGGAACACGGACTCTGCCTTCCCGTATGGCAGGGGCAGTGTCCTCTCGGCCAGTTCTTTTGGTCCAGCTGAAAGGTTGAAGGCAGCTTTTATGTAACTGAATAGGCAGGACTGGCCCAAGATGTTCGGGAGAATCTTTATTTGCATCAGCCACTAGCCATAGCAATAATATAAAATGCACTGAAGATAGAGGTTAAAAACTTAACTATACAAAATACATTCTGGAGGTTTACATCAATAATCAAATAATAGATCGTATATATTTTGATACACATTATATGGTATGTATACTACTGCTACAATTGTCTATATTGTTTGTATCATTTAGATTTTGTGTACAAAGACGTTGTATTACCATATTGCATTTGTATTATTTAGAAGCATGCACCTCTGATGAAGCCCAGGAGGGCGAAACAGGGTTACTATTCCGGAAAACCTTGTCCGTGAACTGTGCAAGCTCTTCTTGTGAATTGTGCAAGCTTTTGTTTGGACCACACAAACACAGAGACATATGTGGATAAGTTCATATCTGGGACTTTGTGATCAATATCATTCATTGGGGCTTTTTACTTTGCTGAGCTTTGTTGATCTCTACATGTAGACTATGTCTGTGAAGAACTTTTGATACAGACTGAGAGAAATATATTGCATGAATATTATTTTGCTACGGCCGGTTACGTCTTTGTGGTGTGTTTGTGAATGCTTTCATGTAACCTAGGT
Source organism: Lacerta viridis (assembly GCA_900245905.1). Lineage (NCBI taxonomy): Eukaryota > Metazoa > Chordata > Lepidosauria > Squamata > Lacertidae > Lacerta > Lacerta viridis. Next base: position 219,384 of record OFHU01002887.1, read on the forward strand.
TTAATGTTTTGCGGTTTGTGATTCCCTAAAAAACAAACATGAACCAAAAACGAGCCTTTTGATAATTTGGATTTCAATTCAACCACCCTTCAGATTTACAGCACGCTTATTCAAAAGTTAAGCTGATTGTCAAACAAATCAGTATGAACGCTCAATATACAGGTCATCTGGATGCAATAATGTCACAGCAAAATCGCGACTTCTTACAAGAATAAAAAGGAACTCTCCTCTGCTGCCCTCTCCTGGCTGAACGCATTTACTGCAGATGAAGTACCCTTGCGTTGCAGAAAAGGTTATGTACTGTATTCTAAAAGTGAAAATAATGAAATGAGCATCTATAACCAAATACATGCTGTGCCAGACGCCTCTGGGGTCAGCCCCAGTGGACCCAGATTCCCATACTCAAATTGGCTCAGTTGCTCACATGACATGGTAATGTTGATTCTTTTTGGATTTTTAAAAATTACTTACTGGATCTCTTATCTGTCCTTCCTGGCTTAATTTTGTGTGCACCAGGCTGCTGTTAAAGAAATTGGAGCAGAGTGAAGGGGAAAGGCCTCAACTTTTATTCTCAGATGGGAAACTCAACTGGAGATCAGCTAAAATATGCCCCCCCCCTCTGTTTGGGCCTGGGGGGGGGGTCATATGGGCCACTTGGCCCAGGCCTCCGATTCCAAAGGGGGCCTTGGTCAGCATATTCACAATCACTCACCATTATTTAAATGTAAATACTTAAAATAATCCTTTTCCCTATGTATTTTTAAAAAGCACTATTGTATATCTATATTTTCCATTTTGTCTTTATATGCAGATACGGTTCAAGCCTTGAAATCCCAAAGCCTGGAGCAAACAAGTTAATCAAACAGTCTCCTCCTTTGAGTGTTTGTCCTGAAATATCCCTCTTTCCCCCCTTGTTACAGACACAGTCCCCAAACTGTATAATCATGGCTTGTCTTGTATTGCACCTGCCCAACAAACTGGGTGGGAACAGAAAAGTCATCCTTTCTCTCCCCTCCTCAACTTCAGCTGTTAATTGCATCCTCTCCAGCTGGGCTTTAGTTATCTGGCTGTGGCTGACTCTCCGGGACAGGCAGGGTCTGTCTTGAGACAAGGCATGGATGTGTTTTCTTAGTTGAAAGGAGGGATAATAAAGAAGAACAATAGGATGGAAGGGCCACTGTGGAGAATCTTGTTCTACTACATTCAGGGAAACAGGAGGGAAGGAACTGTTCCTGACTAAGTCTGAAAGCTTGAACGCTATGAGGAATTTGATGGCATTGCCAACTTCTCTACCAGCCCCTGCTCCTGTGCCTTATACAATGGTGCCTTGGTTCTCAAACGCCTTGGTACTCAAATGCCTTGGTTCCCAAACACTGAAAACTCGGAAGTAAGTGTTCTGGTTTTTGAACCAATCAGAAGCTGTGCCTTGGTTTTCAAACACAATCAATCAATCAGTAGCTGAACTGGATTCCACGCAGTCACAAAAACAAATTAATCAAAAAGCCTCAGAAACAAAAACACCAAATAAATAGCAAAAACAAAAGCGCCAAATACAGTGGCACCTTGGTCCTCAAACTTAATCCATTCCAGAAGTCCATTTGACTTACAAAATGTTCGGAAACCAAGGTGCAGCTTCTGATTGGTGCAGGAACCCTGGAAACAATAGCCAACAGCCGCATCAGATGTTCGGCTTCTGAAAAAAGTTCAAAAACTGGAACACTTAATTCCAGGTTTTCGGTGTTTGGGAACCAAGGTACCACTGTTTATATGTTTGAGTTTCATAGCAGATCCAGCCCTGAGGGTAAGGTAGTAGGCACTGGGGTTGAATTTGTGGTAGCAAGGGGGCGGTGGACCTAAAACATTTGGGATCCTCTGCCTTAGTACATGCATAGTGGATCACCTTACTTGGCCAGAGCTTTGCCCAGCACAGAAAAGTTTGAATTTTCATGTTTCAATGTGTATATATACGCATTTAGTTTTCCTTTAACATGAACCAAATCAAATTTCTGCCCTATCCCTTTGTAGGAGCCACCCAGAGTGACTGGGGAGACCCGGCCAGATGGGTGGGGTATAAGTAATAAATTATTATTATTGTAAGAGCCTTAGGGAAATAACTCTCCTGCTTTCTGTTCTGACCCTGTTTATGCTAAGATTAAAGCCACTATTCTGAGCAAAACAAAACAAAACTGAACAGGGCAGGGCAGAGCAGAGCAGAGCAAATATTGACAAGACAAAAAAGACAGGGGCAAAAAGCAGCTGTTTCCTTCTTTATTGCCAGCAGAGGTGAAAGGAGACCCAGAAGCTGCTGGATCCTCTCTCCTGCCTCAACACCTCAACCATGGAGCTCCTCTACAGGTTATTGCGCATTGAAGCATGCAGCAGAGTGCGTGCAGAGTAGACCATACAGATGGAATCACTGAAGAGATGCAAAGATGTGGGAATGTTTAGGGATGCAGGAGAGGATATATTGTTTATTATATCCTATTCCAACTTGTGTTAACAAGTCCCAGAACTTAGCAGAGTATTCACTCCCCTTTTTAAACACACACAGCGGATAGCTTGCTCAGGTTCGCTAGAACCTCTATAATAATACTGTCCTGGTATTTTCCCCTTCTAATTCCCTCCTAAAATAAGACACGACACAGTCTTCTATAAAAGTATAAAGAGTTTACTTACAAGTATCATCTGTTCACAATCGGATCCCAGAAGGCAGACTTTTAGCTTAGAAAATATAATATACATTAGGAGACTATTCCTTAAGGGCGATAGCTCCTTCTCCTCTCTTGGCTGGAGGCCAAGAGAGCATCTTGCCTAAGCACATGTTGCTCCATTGAAAGCGAGTCGAAAAAGAGAGAGATGGCGGCTAGCCTGTGCTTTTGTTTTACCTGCACAGGTGAGGCCACACCCACCTCCTGTCACATGCAGAGGAAGTCTGTCCCAGCCCAGGAGAAACAGACATCCCCTTTCTATGTCCACTCTAGGGATGTTGTACTTGACTGCTCCCGTGTTTCACATCCCACAAGAGAGATATTTGCAAGGTTTAATGACAACTGCCCAAACATACATCTTACAGTCGTCCCTCTTATATAGTGTTTGTAACCTCCACCCACAGGCAGGGCCGGCACGTCTATTTAGGCAAACTAGGCAATCGCCTAGAGCGCCAAATCAGGGGCGTCGCTAGGGGGGTGTGGTACGCCCCGGGTGACAGGGGTGACAAGCGACGGGTGGGGGTGACAAGCGGCGGCCCCTCCCGCCACTCCCCACGCAACGCCGGTCACCCTGGGAGCAGCAGCGCTGCACGGACGGGGTGCTCCCTCGGCCGTGCGCTGTTGCTCCCGGGGCGACGGAGCGAGCGGCGGCGCGTGGGGGTGACAAGCGGCAGCCCCTCCCGCCATTCCCAAGCGCTGCCGCTCCCTCCGTCACCCCAGGAGCAACAGCGCATGGCCGAGCGAGCACCCCGTCCGTGCAGCGCTGCTGCTCCCGAGGTGACCGGCAGCGTGGGGAGTGGCAGGAGGGGCCGGCGCTTGTCACCCCCACGCGCCGCCGCTCGCTCCGTCGCCCCGGGAGCAACAGTGTGCGGTGCTGCTGCTCCCGGGGCAACGGAGCGAACGGCGGCGCGTGGGGGTGACAAGCGGGAGCCCCTCCCACCATTCCCACTCGCTACCACTCCCTCCGTCACCCTGGGAGCGGCAGCACATGGCCCGACGGTGGAGTGCGCCTGCGCGACATTCTGTCGTCGGACTGCCGCTTCCACGGCCCCCTTTTGAGCCGCAGAGCTTAAAAGGTGGCTCTTCAGCTTAAAAGGGGGCTGCAGAAGCAGCGGCGGCACTCCCGGAAACGCCCCGGGAGCGGGGCGTCGTGATGCCACAAAGTGCTAGCATGACGCCCCGCCCCCAGGGCGTTTCCTTTGCTGCCCCGGGTACCGCGGAGCCTTACTCCGCCACTGCGCCAAATAGAAGGGGGCGCTGGCAAGCCAGCCTGGTGGCCACCACGTTGAAGCGAGGCTGGCCGTGCCGTGCAGTGCAAGGATCGTTTGCACGGCTGGCGATTTGTTATTCCTGCTGCAGGAATAACAAATCGATGGCGAGCAAGCGATCCTCGCATCCCTTTCGCTTTCGCCTGGCTGGCGCTGCTCGAGTGGTGTTTCCTGATGCTTGGTGTTTCCTGGCAGGGGTTTGGACTGGATGGCCCTGGTGGTCTCTTCCAACTCTATGATTCTATGAGTGGCTCCCAGTTCGGTTGAGCCTTCCAGCAGCCGAAGACTGTGGAGGTAATGTGTGCAGCGTTTCTCCACTTGTGGCTTCCCCTTGCAACCCTTTTCCCCTTTAAAATCATCCTCCGTTTTTTTCTCTTTGATTTGAGCGTTGTTGTTTGTGAGGAGGGGAGAAGGGAGGCGAGCGGTGGGGGCTTCCTTTCCAGAGCTGCTCGTTAAGTTTTCTGCCATTTATTAAGTCAAGGGTCTGGGAAGGCAGGCTTTTCCAACGCCCCCCCCCCCGCCTCCTTCAAGCTGGGAACAAACCCAGCCGAGGCGGCCTCTTCGTTTATTTCGCCCCCTTTTGTTTTGACTGCAGCCAAGAGGAGGTGTTGCTCTTGGGCTGGCCTTTGGTTCAGAGTCCTTCCCTGGCCCTCTTCCCTGACATGGTCGATTATCTTTATTTTATTTTATTTTATTAACTTCGTAAATGGTGTGGGGTGTGTGTGTGTGCTGGAACTTGCAGAAGGCGGAGGGGGAAGCCGGCTGTGGGGAGGGGAAAACTCTGCAAACGAGTCCCTGAGGCGAGCTGGAGTCTTTTGTCTTTGCTCGATGGAAGGAAGGTCTGGCTTCAATTATGGTGGTCCGTGTTTATGCCTTTTCGCAGCAAATAGACTCGCTGGTTTCATCTGAAACCCTTCTCGGCTGCCCCTCTGTGTCCCACCTTATGGAATGTCTCCCTCCAAACAGGCGGGCTTTTTAAAAGTCTGGGGCAGCGACCTCGAGCTCCTTCTCTTTGTGCCCAGCCCTACAAACCATTTTAGAGCCTCTTCTTTGGATTCCCTTCCCCCCCACCAAAACAACAACAAAAAAACAGCCCTTATTCAAAACTGCCTCAAAACTGGCTAGAAGAGAAAAGTGGGCGCACGCTTTCGAAACACCCCCCTGACGTTTACAAAAAGGCACCATCACATCAATTCTCTGGAGCCAAGTGATCTTTCGGGAAGGTGTGAAAGTCTCCCCCCCCCTCTCTGCAAACATCAAAGCGATTTCTTCTTGCGATCTGATCTCAGAGAACCTACGGAGCAGCATGTCCATCCTTTTTCTAGCAGCAGGAAATGGCTTGGAGATTTCTTCTTTGATCCAGACCAGAGGCAAACGCTTGCTCCGAAGGGAAAGGGGGCTGGGTGGAGAAAAACATGCACAGCATTCTGCTTCTTTCCCTATGTTTTCCAGCTAGCAACTGAAGATTGGCGTATAGACACATTTTTAGAAACTGGTTTACCTGAAGATTGGTGTATAGACACATTTTTAGAAACTGGTTTACCTGAGGTTGTTAACCTGAGGAACCACACATACAGGAGGCTGTCATTGCTCAAGTAGGTGGGTGGGAAGTGGTAACTATTCAGTGACACAGGGCATGCAAACTTCACTTTCCCATCCAGCCCCTTGAGTCCCAGGGATTACATAGGCAGAATTAGGTCCACAAGCACCCCCTCCCTCATCCATGTGTTCCTTCTTTATTTTGCAACTGCAAAACACTCCTGGGGCAATGTGTGTGCACATGTAAAAAACAAACAAACCCCTAGTCAATGGCATCAGCAAAACTAGTTCACTTATGCGAATGTTTCCACCGTTTTATACCCTGCAATTGGAAGAAACCAGGCAGGTGCTCCAAACAGTGTCAGCAGCTAGCTGAGGGAGGGGAGAAGGGGTCTTATGCCAGGTTGTTCCTAGTTAGCCTGGTCAGATCTGTTCTGCAACTCTCACTGTGAAAGATCAGGCATGATCCAATTGTGGGGTTTTTTTGTATATCTAGTAAAGAAGGCTAACCTTTTTGGTCCCAGGGGCCACATTCACCCTTGGCCAACCCTGCAGGGGCCACATGACACCACAGGGTGTGGCCACCCATGCTCCCACCCACACAACCCTGCTTCTCAGCTGATCCTTGCAGGTCAGCTAAGGTTTATCAATTGGGCCCTGCTCATCAAATGATTGATCTGATGACCAGTGAGGGGTTGATTTGCATACCCATTGGGCTGCTGAGCTGGTCAAAGAGGTGTAAATCTTGCCACTCACATCAGCACCATGACTAATTATTTTTTTGCTTTTCACCACTACTCCCAAAATCCGGGGTATTGAGGTGGGGTGGGGTGGGAAAAATGCTGGAATCATTTTTGTGGTTTGTGCCACCACTTGGTCTAATAAAAGGTAGAACCTGATGTCATTTTGTGCATTTGTCCATGGGGCTAAAATAGTATGGCTGCAAGTGGGGCATTTCACGTGTTTCTGTTGCTAAGCTGGTAGGAGCCCTGTAAAATCCCTGCTAGTTAACTCTTTGAGTGTAGTGACCTTGCTGCTAGCCCCTGCAGCCCTTGCCTTTCAGTTTAAATTGAGCCATGGAGATTTGGGGATTTCCCCATTGTCCCCTTTTATTGCTGTTTATAGCCCTCTGGGGGCCTGCACTATTCGGGGATTCTTTACCAAAAAAAGTTGAGGCGGGGAGAGTTTGCTGCCTTTCAAGGAGCTCCCCCCCTCCCTCTTGTGATCTGCCTTGGTTGGCTTAACGTGCGTTGCCGAATCCCACCTCCTAGGTCCCCACTAGGAAAGGGGGTGACTCTGCCAGCTTGGTTGAAAGCAGGGTGCAGAATCCGCCCTGCTAAGAGTGTGTCGATTTGGAGGAAGCAGGTAATGAGCTTTGGGTTGGCTGCACAGGTGGTGGGTGGGAGGCTGGGAAGGGGGGGGGCTTGGAGAGGGGTCCGTTCTGCAGCATCCCAACAGCGTCTGCTCCAGAGCCAGTTTTCTGGGGCCAAGGCCGTAGCAGAGTGCCTCTGAGCATGTGCAGAGAGAGGTCCCATTTGCTGGCTGCTGAGCAGGCATTCATTTCCACTTTCCTGCTTTGTATAGTTTGTTTAACTTTGCATACCAACCTTCATCTCAGGGCAGTTTGCAGCTTAAAAATGCAATGTAAAAAACGCAAAATAGATAATAAGACAAAATAATAAGCAAGAGCAAATACAAAGAAAGACCCCTTCCCCCCACATATTTCAAAAGGTATTGGATGTTAACCAGCCAGAGGCAGAGGCTGCAATAACAAGGGTGAGCTGAGACATGGAGCATGCGCAGAGTGCCTTTCCTTCCACAGTGTGGAGCTGGCACTGCTGCAGGTGCCTCATAATACCCTCTTTGCATTTGTAAGAAAACTCTGGAACTCCCTGCCTATTGACATCAGTCAGGTGCCTTTGCAGGACTCTTTCTGCTGAGAACATTTCTGCTTCGACAGACCTTCAGGATAGCTCAGATACTTGGACCATGGTGCTGATAACGCCAAGGTTGCAGGTTCCATCCCTGTATGGCATAGTTGCCTATTCCTGCATTGCAGGGGGTTGGACTAGATGATCCTCGGGGTCCCTTCCAACTCTGTGATTCTAAGGCCTGACCAGATGCTTAGAAAGCCAATGTCTTAATCTGTTTTTAGTTGATTGCTGGCTTTATTCTTTGATTGTTCTGATGAGTTGCTTTTACCAATAGATTTATTGACTGACTCTCTTCACCAATTGCTCTCAGGTTTGTTTGGTTTTGTGCGTGTTTGTGTGTGTGCAATAAATAAAACTCCACAGGGGTGCTGCAGGTTCCCACCTAGGGCCAAAAGTGGGGTTCCCCATGGGGCAGGCCCAGGGAACCAAAAAATATGCTTTGAGCCACAGAATTGTAGTGTTGTGTGGGACCCCCAAGGGTCATCCAGCCCAACCCTCTGCAGTGCAGGAGTCCAGTGCCAACATTTGGGGGAAACACCCATATCCCTCTAGGGTAATTCATTGCAGGGGTCACCAAATAGCCCTCTTCCCCTACCACCTTCGGGTGCCTTCCCCTGCCCGAGAAGCGAGGCAGGGTTTGAGGAATCTCCCTTGCCTGCCTTCATTCCCCCTGCTCACAATGTAAATAAACCAATGTAGGTAAATAAACCAGAAAATAACATTTTTAACTGTATATTATTTTTCCTTCTTTTAATAATTTCAATGGGGGGGTGACAAAAATTTCTTTGCCCCCGGGTACCAAATTCCCTTGCTACGCCCCTGCATCTAGTGACTATTTGGATCTTTCATGGTGATATGATATCCAAAAATAACTACTGTATCTGTGAAATGAAGATCCAATTTATTTATTTCATAAACTTAAATGACTTCGGGGGGGTAGATCACTGACTTTTTGATAGGTTGGAGGTGCTTGTTCTAAAGTAAATGGACCTATCTTAATGCTCCATCTCCTCCAGTGTGTGGTGGGGTGGGGCGTGACTCTAGTCTGATGAGATTGAAGAGCTGACACTGAAATTTGGGGAAATTTGGACATTTCTCTCCTACCCTGCCATTTCTGGCATCCATTTATGAAATGTGTCAGATAACTTTTCCTCTCTGGTCTGCTGTCCCTTAAGGAAAGGGTGTGCAGAAAGGTAGATCAGGATCTACGGGCAGATCTCTGCCTGATTTGCAGTAGATCTGGGAGGATTTCTTACTCCCTGTTGTTTTAACAATAACAGCAAGAAAACGATGACAACTCTCATGTTCCTAAATTATACTGAACAATAACATCTGTGTTTGAAATATGATTGGCCGGGGGGGTGGGGTGGCGCCAGAAGGTGATCTCGCCTAGGGTGCAAAAAACCCTAGCACCGGCCCTGCCCACAGGCCAAGTAAAGTACATACAGCAAATTATACACCATTCACAATTGCTGACACATGCAATATGCTAAACACAGCAATCATCTTATTCTGCTGCTTAAAGTAACTTATCAGCACGTGCTACACAGGTGCAAAAGCTAGGTCAGGATATGCACCCCGGCTTTTAAAGTGGTACACATCCTGTGGAACAATAATGAATCCTAACATTTAAACAAGATATTCAACATTTCAACAGTTTGCATCTGGTTTTGAATGGAATTAATTTGCCTTTAACTTTTATATAAAGTTTGCCTTTAACATGAACCAAATCAAATTTCTGCCCTATCCCTTGTAGGAGCCTCCCAGAGTGACTGGGGAGACCCGGCCAGATGGGTGGGGTATAAGTAATACATTATTATTATTATTATTATTATTATTATTGCCTTAGGGAAATGACTATCTTGCTTTCTGTTCTGACCCTGTTTATGCTAAGATTAAAGCCGCTATTCTGAGCAAAATGAAACTGAACAGGGCAGAGCAGAGCAAATATTGACAAGACAAAAGACAGGGGCAAAAAGCAGCCATTTCCTTCTTTATTGCCAGCAGAGGTGAAAACAGACCTAGAAGCTGCTGGATCCTCTCTCCTGCCCCAGCACCTCTACCATGGAGCTGCTCTACTGGTGTGGACCAAACGAACTGGACAATTTCATCTTTCAGAATCTCCAGCCCAATAGGGAATTTAATCAGCAGGTGTGCATAGCCATTGACATCATCTGTGGATTCCTGAAACACACTTGCTTCATGGATGCGCCCCCTCCTCGACCCAAGGTGCTGAAGATGGTCAAGGTCAGTGCCAGAGTCTGGGTGCAAAGAAAGAACAGTGTGGGCAGGTCCAAAGGGAGAGCGATGTGAGTGGGGAAGAGAATGAGAATGTAGATTGTTAAGGTTGTAGAGTGTAGGTTGTAGCTCTGTGAAGGGTCAAACTACAGTTCCCAGGATTCTTTCGGTTGTACGCAGAGCAGCTAAGTGACTCTCTTGAGTATTAAGGTGGGCAGAGGGTCCTCTTGGTAGCTCCACCTTCCTCAGAAGGGAGCCCAGGAGAGGACATTCCCTCAGCTGGGGAATCACCACACAATCACCCTATAGCTTCACCCATGTGCTGGCATTTTTACATAGCTGTTGCCTGCTCTTAGAGTAGACCCATTGAAAGTAATGGATGTGGCCAGCTTAAGCCAATTAATTTCTATGGGTCTACCCTGAATACACTGGATACAACCTAGTAACAACACATTTGTAGTAGCAGTAGCATAATAGTAATGATAATGTAATAATAAAAATCAATAATAATCATGCAATAATTAGTGACAATGTTTTGTGTTGCCTTAAAAGCTAAAGAAGTTCTCATGAGCCAGAGCACCTTTTTAAAGATCGTGTTTGGTAATGGCAGGTTGTTGTATTTTTTTAAAAAATAGCTACTTAAACATTTTCCATTTACATGTACATCTGCACAAACAAGTAAGATCTGCCAGTCTATTAATCAGGGGCACCTATTTTTGCAAATCAAAAAGCTTTTAATCAGCTATAGCCAATTAACTGGTTAAATGTTGTAGCCCTTTCATGAATCAGGAGGGAAGGAAGGACCTGAGATGTTATAACAATGTGAATCAGGAATCCCATAAATGCAGAAGGGGAAAGTCCACTTGCAGAGCAGAGAGAACACAACTCAGCCAGAATGGGTGGGATGTTGGCAGAGAAAGCCTAATATGTAGATAAACACTTAAAGGATACAGTCGTACCTTGGTTTTCAAATGCCTTGGGAGTAGAACGTTTTGGCTCCTGAACGATTGAAAACCGGAAGTGATTGTTCCGGTTTTCAAATGTTCTTTGGAACCTGAACGTCCGACGCAACTTCCGTGGCTTCCGATTGGCTTCAGGAGCTTCTGCAGCCAATCAGAAGCCAAGCCGTGGTTTTCGAACATTTTGGAAGTCGAATGGACTTCCAGAATGGATTTTGTTCAACTTCCAAGGTACCTTTGTACTTACTTTTGACAGTGAGTGAGCCACTACCAAGTCTCCACTGAGCCAAACTCATAGTGGACGGAAAATTAAGGGAGATCTGAGGGCCACTCTATCTGGCCCTTGGAACTCTCCCCAGGTTGGGACGTCCTTGAATTCTGATCATTCCTTTTCTATGCCCCACAAATAACCCAGAGATGCATTTTAAATAAAAGCACACATTCTACTCATGTAAAAACACCAGGCAGGCCCCACAAATAACCCAGAGATGCGTTTTAAATAAAAGCACACATTCCAGTCATCTAAAAACACGCTGATTCGTGGACCATCCGCAGGCCGGATTTAGAAGGTGATGGGGCCGCATCTGGCCCCCGGGCCTTAGGTTGCCTACTTCTGGTTTACAGAACAGGTAAATAAGAGGCAACATGATAAAAGTGACCAGTCTGCCCACCCCCTGCCTGGAATCAACTGGTACTCATTTATCAGAGTGCAAGGAAGCAAGGATATTCTGTGAAGCATCATCGGATTTCCCTCCCTAGGGTGGCTCATACGGCAAACGCACAGCTCTGAAAGGGGGCTCAGATGTTGACCTTGTGCTGTTCTTTGACATCTTCAATGGCTACGAAGACCAGGAAACAAACAAGAGGTGCCAGTATATCATCCAGGAGATTGAGAGGAGGCTCAAGGAGAAGAGGCTCAAGGAATTGCTGGGAATAATATGGAGGGATATAGAAGTACGGATTGAAAAACCAAAGTGGGACAACCCACGTATGCTCAGCTTCCAGCTTCATTCTCGCAATTTCATAAAGGAGTACTGGTACATTGATTTTGATGTCCTGCTGGCCTTTGATGCTCTTGGTAAGTCCACTTGCCTAGGGATGGAGGCCCCATTCACACCACCTATGGTTTAAAGCACGACTGATAGCACTGTGAGGAGTCATGGCTTCCTCCATTCCCAGAGCGGTTTAGCAGTCAATCCCTCGTCACAGGGAATGGTGGGAGTTGTAGTTCTGCAAGGAGGGATGGGGCCACAGCACCCTTAACAAACTACAGTTCCCAGGAAGGGAAGCCACGGCTGTTCCTTCTCCTTGTACCTGTGACTCCGTTTTTGTTTTGAAAAACAGGTCACTACAGGGGTGGCATGCCCGACCCCCAGGTGTACACCAGACTGATCCACAGCAGCGGCAGCTGTGGGGGTCAGTTCTCTCCCTGCTTCACTGAGTTGCAGAAAGACTTCATCAGGAAGCGCCCTGTCAAACTGAAAGATCTCATCCGTCTGGTGAAATACTGGTATAAACAGGTACTGGTACAAGACTAAAAATGAGTACAAACTCTAAAAATCAGAATTCAGTTTTAAAACATGCTGGAAAGGAAAGGTCTTCGGTGAAGTGGCAGGACCAGCAATCAGGGATGATGAGAATTATATTCCCAAAACAGCTGGAGACCAAAATTTGGGGCAACCCTGCTCTAAAGGAAAGCTTTTTGGAACACTGAAAACACCAGGTTCTTCAGTTTCAAGAGAATGGGGTGTAAGTTCTCTTCTGTACAATGGAACTTCACATCAAACACAATTTAAGTCTTTCCAGAAGGGGATATTGGAGCACTCCAAATCATTTGCCCATCTATGTGTACAGCAAATAGTAAATCTAGCCAAAAGGCAACACCTGGAGATCTGCACTGATAACATTGATGCATATTATCTATTATTTATTTATTTATTTATTTATTTAATTACAAGATCATTGCATAATCTTAGAAGGGGGCATGGCTGTGAATTCTGGTTTTAAGTTGTCAGGTACTGCCAGCCTGTATATCCCATTCTGCTGCCTGATCCTTTCATATTCTTCCATTGGTCCAATCAGGGGCGGAGGAAGGGGGAGGGCCACCCCAGGCACCACCCTGGGGGGGTTGACACTCTCGGGCGGACCCGCCCCCACGATTAGTGCTGGCACGTGCGGCGTGGCAACTTTTAAAAGGCTGCAATGCGCGAGCAGCAGCACAGCGTCTGTGCTGCTGTTTGCACGCTGCAGCCTTAAAAGTTGCCACGCCACCGCACGGAAGGTGTGCCGGCCACTCGCCCCCGCCATCTTCGGTGGGCTGCGCATGTCCACCCAAGATGGTGGGCGCGAGCAGCCGGCATCCCTTCCAACCGGCGCGGCAAAGCGGCTCCCTACGCCGCTGGGTCCAATCCTATCACGTTGCTGTGGGTTATACTTAATATGTCCTCCCATGTAACTGTAGCTGCCAGATTGGGAATCCAAGCCCCCAAAGTACGCGCTTGAGCTGCTGGCTGTCTACGCCTGGGAACAAAGACGGTGAGAAGATTGATTTCAACATGGCGGAAGGTTTCCGGACGGTCCTTTGGCTCATCCAACAGCACATACACCTCTGCATATTTTGGACAAAATACTATGACTTTCAGAATGAGACTCTCAAACAATACCTGCATACTCAACTCCGGAAACCCAGGTCAGTCTCCTTTGGGCTTCTCTCTTATGCGCTGCCACTTTGTAGGTGAAAATAGGGAACCTCTTATGGACTAGTAACCCCCCCCAAAAAAAATTCCTGCACCATGGATCAAATGAATAGCAACTTCTCCATCTATATTCCCCAACTTTTCATCCTTCCCCAACGTTTTCCTGCATAGAGAGAGTTCTTTGGGCAAATTTGTTGTAGGTTTAAAGAGAGAGTTGAAATCCTGAGAACCATGGTTCTCTGAAGAGATGCAGGAGATCTCTAGGGCTGCCATATTTTGAAGAGCAAAAAAGGGGGACACATTTGCCAACTTCTACTTTTAACTATGGATCGCTGTTATGGCTCTACCCATGAAAATGAGGATATATCCTGGAAAAAGAGGACACATGGCAACCCAACCTCAAACACAGGGCTGATTCCACTATAGAAGCAAAGTGGGTGTCCATTCAAGGTAGGCTTTGCCAACCTGGCGCAATCCAGATCAAACAGAGCTGGCTAATGGGAGTCGGAGTCCAAAATGGCTGTGTTGGCTACGGCAGACAGAAGTCGAAAAACACCTGGATGACCTGCCTTAGGGGTCAGTGACGCTTTAGCCCACTCTGTATTTTGAGCGTATTGTGTACCAATTAATTCCCCCAGATCTGAGATATTTTCTCTTTGTTCCGCAGCTGTGCCTTAGGAAAACCTGATCTTACCCACTGAATCAGATACACTGTAAGCCAAATCTCTCTCCCAATTTTCTGTGCATCTGTTAAGATCTGATTCAGTGGGTAAGATCTGGGTTTTGCAAAGTGCAGCTTGTGGAGCAATGAGAGAAGCTATTGAACCCAGCAAAACCAATCAATCTACAATACATCAGAATACAGTGGTACCTTGGTTCTCAAACGTAATCTGTTCTGGAAGTCCGTTCGAAAACCAATAGCGTTCCAAAACCAAGGCGCGCTTTCCCATAGAAAGTAATGCAAAATGGATTAATCTGTTCCAGACTTTTAAAAACAACCCCTAAAACAGCAATTTAACATGAATTTTACTATCTAACGAGACCATTGATCCATAAAATGAAAGCAATAAACAATGTACTGCAGTCACACAATCAATCAGTAGCTGAACTGGGTTCCACACAGTCACAATTTTTTTTAAAAAAAATAAAAGAGTCGCAAAAACCCAAAATAAATGGCAAAAACAGACAGCCCTCAGCATAACACTCAAAACGGAAGTGTGGCATTCAAATCATCAGCGTAACACTCAAATCTTCAGCATACCACTCAAAATGGAAGTGTAATACTCAAAACGGAGCACGTTCAGCTTCTGAAAAGGTTCGCAAACCGTAACACTTACTTCCCGGTTTGCAGTGTTTTGGTTCCAAGTTGTTTGAGTACCAAGGCGTTTGAGTACCCAGGTACCACTGTACAAGTCTAACAAAACTGGGCATGAAGCCCTTTCCGATTGTGCTTGAAAGGAACTGGGGGCTGGGGGTGAGTCAGTGAACATGATTTGGCTAAAATTGGAAGGAATAGAGGTGTGGGCCTTGTGAGTTTTACTTAGGTTCCCCTCGTTAATCTAGTGCCGCTGTTATTTATTCAACATTGGGGGGTTGCTCATCTTTTTCTGTTGGTGGGGTCACATGCTTTGTGGGGTCTACATGCTGCAGTGGGTGTGGCTAGAGTGGGTGTGACCCATTGGGACTGGTAGGGCAAAAGACAGGGAGGCCAACAGTAGGTGGCGCCAGAGCTCAGAACAAGCAGATCCATCCCAGAAAATGGACATGGCGAAAGTGAACCTTGCTTTCCCACACTCTCAAACCCATGAACACACAGGCACATCACAAACAAACAAACCGGCATATATGCAGCAGATCTTCAACGTGGCCTTCTGTTCAAATACAGACCATAGCAGTTGTGAGAGGTGAAGAGAGGTATCTTTATTCAGGGCTGGTGATTCCTCATCTCCTGATACTTCTGGCTTCCCACAACCACCATGAAGTGGGTTTGGAGGGGGAGCCTATACCCCCCCCCCAAATTGCTTGGTGGGCGGTGGGACCTGGCTTCTAGGACAGGGCTCTTTTGCTCCTCCCTGAGGCTAATGACACTTTCCTGTTCCTGCATTTTAGGCCTGTTATCCTTGACCCAGCAGATCCAACTGGGATCGTAGGAGAGGGGAAACGCTGGGATCTGCTCGCACAAGAGGCCGCTGATTTTGCTAGGCAGGCATCATGCTTCAGGAAACTCGGTGGCTCCATGGTTCAACCCTGGGATGTGCCGGTGAGGGCAGCAGACAGTAGAATCACAGAATTGTAGTGTTGTAAGAAAAACTGCTCCCTTTCCCTTATGGGGTATTCCAGAACCCATATAGAATCCTTAAGTGGGTTCCCTATCGGTAGGAGAAAATAACAGAGGCCAACTAGAGTATATTGAGAAGCAAAGCAGCTAGTAAGCCTGGTCTTTATTAAACTGTTGCAACAGGGTCCCCACTCACCCCACGCAGGAGGGAGGAGAGAACCGGGAACAATGGTGCGCAAGCCCTATATAGACTTTTGAAATTGCCCACCCTGTAGCCCAAGACCACCCCCCAAAACGTCATACATACATCACAGAAGGCGGTGGTCTACAGCATAAATACATCACAGGAGGTGGTCTACAGCAGAAATCCTGCCTGCCAGGATACCTGATTGCATCACCTGGGCAGTCTGGCCATTCTTTTGTGATGGTTAATACTTTAGTTCCTGAATCCAGGTCACATGCTCACCCTATTCATACACAAGACAGTATTTGTAAGCGGAAAGACAATGGGAAGGCTTTCCCCATTTGCTTCCCTTACTGCAGAGGAATATTTGAGTTCATTGGGAGAGTCAAAATGGCTTCAGGGTTGTTCTCCTGTACTTTTTCAGACACATGGTTCATATATCCAGTTACAGGTGGGTAGCCGTGTTGGTCTGCTATAGTCAAAACAAAATAAAAAATTCTTTCCAGTCAAAGCGTAGTCCAGAAGTAGATATCTGAAGAAGTGCCCCTTGCATGCACACGAAAGCTCATAGCAAGAACAAACTTAGTTGGTCTCTAATCCTCTGGTGCTACTGGAAAGAATTTTTTACTGGCCTTGTTTTGCTTTCTTTTGACTATGGTTCATATATTTAGATATGTGTGCATTTATGAATATTTAGTCTATATTTGAGACCTTAAGATTCTTATAACAGTAGAGCTGGAAGGGACCCCAAGCACCATCTCGTCCAACCCCTGCAATGCAGGAATAAATAATCCCCAACAGGTGGCCATCCAGCTGATGTTTAAAAATTTACAGTGAAGGAGAGCCCACCACCTTCCAAAGGATTTTGTTTCACTGTTGAACAGCTCTGATCCTTAGAAAGTTCTTCCTAAACTTGAAAAAACAAGCTTTGCAGATATTTGAAAATGGCCCTCATATTTCAGTCCTCTCTCTGCTAGGCTAAACATACCCAACTCCCGCAATCACTTTTCATAAGGTTGGCTTCCTGGCCCTTCCCGGTCGCCCTCCTCTGCACACATTCCAGCTTGTCAAGTCTGTGCTGGTGTTATGTGGCCCCTAGTTGTGGCCCTCAAAGAGCAACCAGCTCTCATGGACCGAGATGACAGAATGTGTGATGTGGATGACATTTGCTAGGGACATTGGTGGCTAGCACCAGTAGGGCAGAAGGCAGGGAGGCCAACAGTAGGTGGTGCCCTAGCCAAGAACAGTTGGAGCCAGAAGCAACAATAGGTGGAGCCAACAAATTCTAAGCCTTGCCCCTATTATCTTTGCTGAGTCCTTTAAATGGTTGTTGTTGTTGTTGTTAAGTTTTCCATTTTAATAATCCAATATAAACTGCATTAAAACATTCCAAATTACAATACAATCAAAAAAAGCCAAATAGAGATGCCAAATTATAAATCTTTGGGTGACTTCCCATGCTCTGAATTTCGTGAAGTGCTGGTCATCTAATATCACATTGCATTTCTTAGTTAGTCAATAAACCATTCTGATGTTAATCCTTCATTTCATTTTCATTTGTTTCTGCAACCACCGCTCTGTTCAGATTTTGCCTTCGTAGTTCTGTATGAAATATTTTTCCCTGTTGTTATCCACACTCCAGCAATTCCATTTTTGGTTTCTGCTCATAGGAGCCGTAATACACCACACCCCAAACATAGAGATGCCATTAGCCCCGGGCAGACATCCAGAATTCCCCTCTGTAGTCTCCATCTCCCAACATGCTGGTACCTCTGCAAAAACACAATAACTCCAGTCCAGAATTCTTTCCATCCTTCTGCTGAGGGTAGCTGCCAGAATCCTCACCCAATCAGTATTAGTTACAGATAGGTAGCCATGTTGGTCTGCCATAGTTGAAACAAAATTAAAAAAAATCCTTCCAGTAGCACCTTAGAGCGGAGGAAGCCTCTTCGCTGCCCGGGGTGGCGGCGCAGAGGCACCCCCCTGGGGGCGGGGCACGACGCACGTGGATGTCCGCTGAAAGGGGGAAGCAAAGCAGGTGCTTGAATGCGCCTGCTCTGCTTCCCTTTCCCCCCCTTTCAGCAGCTGTTTTTCGGCGCGAGGGGCGGGCCAGCGAGGAGGGCGCGTCACGCTTGTCCATGGCAGGACGCCCCCTTCTCGCTGGCCCGCCCCTCCGCCGAAAAATAGCCGCTGAAAGGGAGAAAAGGCGGCATGCTCCCGTTCGGGACCCGCCCGGTGGGGCGGGGTAGGGCGGAGTTGGCCAAAGTGTCACCCTCCCTCCCCTGGAACCCAGGGCAGGCTGCCCCCCTTGCCCCCTTGCTCCGCCCCTGCCTTAGAGACCAACTGAGTTTGTTCCTGGTATGAGCTTTCGTGTGCATGCACACTTGTATCTGAAGAAGTGTGCATGCACACAAAAGCTCATACCAATAACAAACTTAGTTGGTCTCTAAGGTGCTACTGGAAGGATTTTTTAAATTATTATTTTGTTCCAATCAGTACAATCATACCTCTGGTTGCGTTTACTTCTGGGTTTCTCTGCACACGCAGAAGCGCTCTGTGCGGTCTGCGCATGTGCAGAAGTGTTCTGTGTGATATCGCTGCTCGGGATGCAGAATTCTTGGGGTGCAAACGGCACCCCGGAACGGGTCGTGTCCGCAACCTGAGGTACCACTGTATTATAATTAAGTTATTGTTGTATGTGTTGTTGTGTTTTTATATTGTAAACCATCCTGTGATCTTTGGATGAAGGCTGGTATAGAAATATCTGTCTGTCTGTCTGTCTGTCTGTCTATCTATCTATCTTATCAGATTGTAATACGGTTTTTAAACTTTTATACTGCCTTGAATGACTGACAGAAATTGTGTGGGTGTGAGTGTACATTAAAATGTAGGAGGCATATATAGGCAACAAATGAAGATATCCAGTCCTTTTTGAGAGCAGCTTATGTGCATGCTAACTCCTGAATGCAATAAAGAGCTCTTTATCAGATTTGTATAATCAAGGAAACAGGGCCTTGTCCTCCCTGTCCCATTAGAGGAAACAGTATCCTGCTGTTCACTTCTGCTGAATGACTGAGTTCAGATCTTACAATTTCCATTTTTATCTACAAATCTTATTAGAGATCTCGTGCGAGATTCTGCCAAGCCAACTTTCCATGTAGTGTTTGGTTTTCCAAGCCCCTCTCTTGTAAACCTATCTTCTCTCTCTCTACCCTCCCTCATCCACTAGATTAAAATGGCAGGTTTATTTTTAGAGAGTTAGCATTTCTGGCTAGTCTGATTTGAGGCTGCACATACAGGCTTTTTCAAGTGAGGCAGAAAATCCAGTAGCAACACATCCTTTCTTCCTGCTAATTAACACCAGTTCTGTGTGCATGCACTGGGCCACCACATTTTAATGGCTAATGCTGCCTCTAGGTCACAACTGTCTGTGTTGTTCTGCAGCCTTTTGTATGATCCAAATCCTGCCATCTCATCTCCCTCCTTCCCTCACCGGAAGGGGAGGAACCAATGTTAGCTGGTCCCATATTTTCCTTTGCTGCAACTAGGTAGTATACCTGCTGGTAGACAACTAGTATGTGCTGTTGACTACTATGTTTAGTCAGTAATAGAATCCTTAGAAATGTTGCCCATTTAACACTTTCTCTCTTTTGCAGGCTCAAAATGTTCAGCTTAGCAAGGACATGACTCTTGCCAGCAACCGCAGCCTGGCAGAAGGGAATCTTTTATATCAGCCAAAGCTGGATGCCCTGAAGGCTGCATTGACACAAAAATATCAAGAACTGCAGGTTATCTTTGAAGCATATCAAATAAAGAAAACGAAGTTAGGTAATGAACCCTTCTTTCTGCATCTTCCTGTTTGAAGTGTCTGGCAGAATGGGCATGCAGTAAATATGATGTGGCAAATCATATTTATCATTCCTAAGTTGGTTGGTGTAAATGCATACAGGGTGTTGCTGTCTAAGGGTCAGTAGAAATGTAAGTAACTAAGGCTGCCACATTTACAGTCATACCTCTGGTTGTGTTCGCTGTGGGTTGCGTTCGTCACGGGATACGAATGTGCTGAACCCGGAAGTACTGGAATGGGTTACTTCCGGGTTCGGCGCAGAAGCGCGAAATCGCGCTTTGCACATGTGCAGAAGCGCCGAATCGCACCGCACACATGCGCACACACGGCGCTTCAGGTTGCGCTCTGCTCATGTTGCGAACGGGCCTCTGGAACGGATCCCATTCGCAACCAGAGGTACCACTGTATTCAGTTAGATCAGGGATGGCTGACTGGTGACTTCCCAGATGTTTTTGAACTGCAACTCCCATTAGGCTCAGTCAGCATGGCCAACATCTGGAGAACTGCAGGTTAGCCACCCCTGAGTTGGATCAACCATTATTGGGGATATTTTTTATTTTTAGAATTATTTTACTAAAATGTCTGAAGTTCAATATTTCATTTAGCAATTTTGTTTTGATTAATATCTCTTACTGATTTTTGTTCCATTTAGACCGACAATCCAGCAATGCTTCCTTGGAGACCCTTCTAGCACTGCTTCAAACAGAAGGGGCTAAAATTGAAGAAGACACTGAGGTAAGTGAAAAAGAGTCTAAGAGATCAAGTTGCCAACATGCCTCTGGCATTGGAGGACGTCTTATCCCCTCTGGGTTCTCAATGCAATCTTGCAAGCTTATCACTTCACCTAAAAGAGCTTTCAGAAAAATACAGATTACTTTAACAGCCTGCCAACTTAAATATTTCTCTGAGTATGACTGTTTCACAGGACCGCTTGAGCAGTGGCTCAACTGGGAAGTAGGGAAGGGTCTCTCCATTATACGGAGTTTTGCTGGAGCCCTTCTAAACCCAGGATTCAGTGCTGCAGCTTGACCTTCTAGAACTGGGCATGTGACATTATTCCTTCTCAGATTTAGCCGGGGAAATGGGCATGAAAATCTAGCTGGGAGGACAGAGCAGCTTGTTGGAGCACTTAACAGAAATTGTGTTCCTGGCTTTGTTGGTGAGTTGAATTTTAGGCACTGCTGGACAGTTCCTTCCACCTTGCTTGGTCCACCACCAGCCTGTGTCTCAACAGCCTGTGATCTTAATGTAGTTCAGGAGGCCACATGCACTGCAGATCAGTGGTGTGGGGCACAATATTTTCCCAAAAAAAATTCACAGAAGGTTTTCTGTTTCATAAATTCATTACTAACTATGAGCGGGTACTAATTGAAAACACTGTATTAAGTGAGCTTGGTAGTTTCAAAGTTTCTAGCTTTGTTTTATTAAATGATATTAAATGATTCTGTAGGGTAGCAAATTTTTACTGGGGGAAAAATGAATTAGAAAAATTTCCAGAGCCTACATAACTGCCGCAGATGGCAGCCTCCTTGCTTTAAACTCTATCCTTGCTTTAAGCTGCTTAGGGTTGAAAACAAGCAAATTCCTTGGTCACTGCGCTACAGAACTAGTGCAGAGAGCCTGGCTGTATCAATCACATTGTGCAAAGAAATAGCTGCATGTTTTCAAGGCTCGGTGTGGGGTGCACGTAACACAATTATGTAAGTTGGCTTAAAAGCCAGGTTCTTGGCAGAAAAACAGTGCGAAATTTCTTAAGCAAATCATCTTGAGAATCTTATATTAAGAACAAAAAAGTACTCTGGTAGTCATGGTTGCAAATATATGGACAGTGTCTAAAGGTTCAGATCAGAGAGGGAGTGGAGGAGGTGAGGGGCAGAAGTTTATTTCATTGTTCTCTTCGATCCCAGGCTGTTTCCAATGCTTCCAAGTGCCTCAGAAAGCTTAAAAAAGGCTAGTAGTAACTTGTGCAGGAAAGAAAATCCCCTGAAGATGAAAGAGGAGTGGGAGGAAAATAGTCAGCTTCAGACTATGCACTGACAGTCCACTGTCCCTCATGGCTGTTCTCCCTTCTTCTAGCTCTTCTCCGCGGAAAACATTTTCCTTTATTACTTTTATCATTATTTATTAAATTTATATCCTGCCTGTCACGGCACTCCTGCCTTTGAAGTTGCTGTGAGTAACTGCCGGCTCAAGCGTTGAGCTTTAAAAGCTGTTTATTAGACATGGATAATTACAGAGTGATAAATCATGACTGCACTCCGAGCTAACAGACTTCCGGACTGGAATCCTCGCGCCTTTTCCAACAGAGGAAGTTTCGGGTCGCCCTAAAATGACGTCTGAACCTCCTTCTCCCCCTTTGTTCCCTCCCCTGTCTGCTACTGACAGCGTGAGTGCTTTCTCTTTCTTCCTGAGACGTCTGCAGAGGGGGGCTGGGTGACGTGGACGTATCTGTCGTTATTATCGGTAATTGCTCTCTATATTTACCCTCCTCCCCCTGACTGGCAGACTCCCAACTTTCTCTTCCTGCTCTTTCCTCTATGCTCTCCCCCGTCTCTTCCCGAGCCATGCTTGGCTCCCTGACACTGCCCATCTGAGAATCACAGGGAGATTTACAGTATAAACAGTAAGCATATACTTTCACAATATTCACCCCGTCTGTGTAACTTGTTACATGTGTCCAGTTTGGAGTAGGGAAGAGACACACACAGTATTCTCTAGCATAATTCAGTGAGAGAGCACCTGCCTTGCAATAAGAAGGTCCTAGGTTCAATCTCCCAGGCATCTCCAGGTGAGGCTGGGAGTCAATGTAGGCAGTATTGAGCTAGGTGAACTATTTGGCCTGGCTCTGTATAAAGCAGCTTCATATGTGCCTGTATACTTAAAATATCCATATTCCTATTAATATGTTCCCAGTTAGCATACCCCATGGCCTTTGCACAACTTGGCTGGCCATTTGGAAAATTATGTCATGGTACATTCCTGTCTCTAACAGACAGGGAAACACCGACTTAACCCTCCTAGCAAAAGCCACAGGGAGGTGATTATTGGTTTTATAAGGGAGGTGATTATTGGTTTTATAATGCTGCTTGGATGTAGATCTGTCCTTGAAAAGAGCTGATGACACACTGTCTCTTAGCCTAACCTACCTCACAGGGTTGTTGTGGAGATTAAATTAGGAAGAGGAGAACCATGTACACCACCTTAAGCTACTTGGAGAAAAAATGCTGATATAAGTGCAGTAAATGTTTTGAAAAGAGCTGCTCAGTGTTTCAGAAATCTTACTGATCTGTGGCAGAGCATCATGTTTTGTATGTAATTGGTACCAGGTTCGGTCCTGGTACCTGCAGTTAAGAATCTTATTTAGGGAAGTTTTTAAACTGTGATATTTTAAATGTATTTTAATGTTTGGTGGAAGCCGCCCAGAGTGGCTGGGGAGACCCAGCCAGATGGGCGGGGTACAAATAAATTATTATTATTATTATTATTATTATTATTATTATTATTATTATTATTATAGTGGGGCTGAGAGCAATTTCTGTCTCGAGACCTTGGGAAGTTCCTGCCAGTTACAGTAGGCCCTATTGAGCCACTGTCTGACTTCCCAGGTAAAGGACCGAGCCTTGGCAGCGCAGCTCATTGGTTGTGCTGCTGCAAGGTGAGACAATTATATTCTCTTTCATTTTGCATAGGGGTGGGTCACCACCATGGACATCTAGATGACTATGGACTACAATTTCCATCATCCTTGACATTGGCCATACTAGCTGCGGCTGATAGGAGTTGGAGTCCAACCACATCTGGAGGCCCACAGGTCCTCCTTCCCTGTTTAGCAGAAAGAGATGCAGTGATGGATGGAGCCTGATGTTTTTTGATTAGGGAATATATTTCCCTTCCCTAATGGTTTGTTTGTTGTTTGCAACAGAACATGGCTGAGAAATTTCTGGATGGCGAAGTTCCTTTGGACACCTTCATTGATGAATATCAGAGCCAAAGGAAACTGGCTCATTTGCAACGTGTAAAGATAGAAAAACTCCAAGAGATGGTGCTGAAGGGACCAAGACTTCCCCTGGTGCCACCTCAGCCAAGAGCCACTGAAACACCACCAGCAATTCAGACTTCAGAGGCAAATGCTACTCCTTCTGTTGTGCCTCGCCGCAATCCTCCACCGCCACCCCTGGCGCCAGGAGTCCCGGCAGGACGCTTCGCGCTTCGCCTTCCACCAAACCCTGGCTGTATCCTACAGTGAAGATGCCATCATGCCCTGACTCTTGTGTTTTGGTGCTGAACTTTTTACTCTTTATCTCCCACAAACTAAACCTGGGTAGTGGCAAATCTCCACACTTTGCACACAAGAAATCATAGCTGACAACCTGTGCGTCAGTGCATCCTGCAAAACATCACCATGTTTTGTTTTGTTTTAAATCAACAACTGCATAAAACACTTGCTTAGAAGGGTGGTGGGGCAGCCAAACTGTATATTTGATTGTATCCATATTAAGTGGGAACTTGCATAGCTCTTAAAAGAGATTTCAAGTCAGTGTGGAATAACTGTGACTTCCCAAGGGATCATGTTTCTTTCTCTACCTCTGTTCTGATAATTTAAATGGTAGCTGTTGCAGGGGCGTTTCTAGCCCCTTGGCTGCCAGAGGCGGCAAGCCAAGAGGCACCCTTGGGGGCGGGGCATTGCGGCATGTGCATGCGTCATGACGTCATGACACACATGCACAGCGCGATGCCACGCCCCTGGGGATGCCCCCGCAGGGGGAAAAAGGAAAGCAAAGCGGGCGCTTGAACGCGCCAGCTTTGCTTCCTTTTCTCTCCCTTTTGGCGCTGGCTGGGCTGTGGCTCCACAGCCCAGCCAGCACCGAAAGGGGCGGCCGAAAGGGGGGGGAGAAGCAAACAGGCGCGTTTAAGCGGCCGAAAGGGGGGGGAAGCGCCCGTTTGCTCCCCCCTTTCCCTTTTGGACGCTTCTTTCGGCACCGAAAGAAGCAACCGAAAGGGGAGAAAAGCGCCCGTTTGCTTTCCCCCCCTTTTCACTTTCGGACGAAAGGGAAAAGGGGGGGAAGCAAACTGGCGCTTTTCTCCCCTTTCGGACTGCTTCTTTCAATGCTTTGCTTCTCCCCCCCCCTTTCGGCCGCCCCTTTCGGCGCTGGCTGGGCTGCGGAGCCGAAAGGGGCGGCCGAAAGGGGGGGGGGAGAAGCAAACAGGCGCGTTTAAGCAGCCGAAAGGGGAGAAAAGCGCCCGTTTGCTTCCCCCCCTTTTCCCTTTCGTCCGAAAGTGAAAAGGGGGGGAAAGCAAACGGGCGCTTTTCTCCCCTTTCGGTCGCTTCTTTCGGTGCCAGCGTACCGAAAGAAGCGATAACCTAAAAGGGAAATGTTTCAAGGGGATTGGGAAGCAAACGGGCGCTTTTCAGTCCCCTTTCGGCCGCTTAAACGCGCCTGTTTGCAGGGGAATCTCCCCCCCCAGGTAAAGATAACCTTTCGATGCCTGCCCCTTTCGGCTCTTGCAGCCCAGCCAGCGCCGAAAGGGTTAAGCGGCCGAAAGGGGGGGGGAGAAGCAAAGCTTGTATTTAATTAACTTTTGCGCGTTTAAGCGGCCGAAAGGGGGGGAAGCGCCCGTTTGCTCCCCCCTTTCCCTTTTGCCGCCGTTCGTTCCGTCGCCCCAGGAGCAGCAGCACCGCACACACTGTGCGCTGCTGCTCCCACGGCGACGGAGCGAGCGGCGGTGCGTGGGGGTGACAAGCGGCGGCCCCTCCCACCACTCCCCACGCACCACCGGTCACCCCGTCCGTGCAGCGCTGCTGCTCCCGGGGTGACGGAGGGAGCGGCGGCGCGTGGGAGTGGCGGGAGGGGCCGCCGCTTGTCACCCCCACTCCAGTCTTGCTGCTGGTGTCCTGCCATAAGTTTGAGCCATGGTTGAGTTTGTGTTGCATTCAGACTTGGGCCTATAGCTTGCCAGGAACAAGATTTGTAGCCAAGGCTTGTTCTCTGGTTTACTGCTTGTGGTTTGTCTGGGGAAAATAAACCATGAGCCCAGATTCAGATGCAGTGCAAAGTCATGGGTTAGTTCATAGCATTATACCATCTTCCTCCATTTCCTCCCTCTTAACCGAGCTAGGAAAATAGACTGTGGGAATTCTAGCTAGGAACGCTGTTGAAGTGGATGAGCAAGACCCCCAAACTTGTGCGTGCAGTGTCCATGCACTAAAAAAATTATATAGGCTGTAGAAGTAAGAAGTAACTGACATTTACAGCTACAGCTACTTTAATTCCAAATTAAGTAAAGTACGTGTGTGTGTGAGAGAGGAGAGAGGGAGAGGGAGAGAGGGAGAAAGAGAGAGAGAATCTGCATTGGACTTCAATAATTTGTGGCAGGAAAACATGCTTCAAACTAATTTGTGGCATTGTGCATCTTGACTGTGAAGGACATAGAAGTAAAACAGTTGCCATCCATGGGCAGCTTCCTTAAAGCTACTGTAGCGACACTGTTCATTTCTATCAGCTTTTCACAAAGCGTGTACCGGTAATTACAGATGTTTTAGAAGAAAATATTGGATAAGATGTTAGCCATTAGAAACTGCCAAAGAAGATTTGGGAAATGAAATTCAGATGGGGGACGGACGGACTGGAAGTCATTTACTGATGTTAAGAATAAGTTATGTGATTGTAAGAAGTATATATTGTTCTTTTTTTTCTTTCCTTCATTTTTTTCTTTTTCTAAATTTCTGCATTTTTCATGTTTTATTATGTTATATTTTCTTATCTTACAAAATGAATAAAATTTATTTTAAATAATAAAATAAAGTGGTACACATCCTGTGGAACAATAATGAACCCTAACATTTAAACAAGATTCAGTTACAGGTAGGTAGCTGTGTTGGTCTGCCCTAGTCAAAACAAAATTAAAAAATCCTTCCAGTAGCACCTTAGAGACCAACTAAGTTTGTTCTTGGTGCATGCACACGAAAGCTCATACCAAGAACAAACTTAGTTGGTCTCTAAGGTGCTACTGGAAGGAATTTTTTTTAATTTTTTAATTTTATTTAAACAAGATATTCAACATTTCAACAGTTTGCATCTGATTTTGAATGGAAGAAATGTGCCTTTAACATCTATATAAAGTTTGCCTTTAACATGAATCAAATCAAATTTCTGCCCTATCCCTTGTAGGAGCCGCCCAGAGTGACTGGGGAGGCCCGGCCAGATGGGCAGGGTGTAAGTAATGAATTAATGTTATTAATAAGAGCCTTTGGGAAGTGACTCTCCTGCTTTCTGTTCTGACCCTGTTTATGCTAAGATTAAAGCCAGAGCCAGTGTGGTGTAGTGGTTAAGAGCGGTAGACTCGTAATCTGGGGAACCGGGTTCGCGTCTCCACTCCTCCACATGCAGCTGCTGGGTGACCTTGGGCTAGTCACACTTCTCTGAAGTCTCTCAGCCCCACTCACCTCACAGAGTGTTTGTTGTGGGGGAGGAAGGGAAAGGAGAATGTTAGCCGCTTTGAGACTCCTTCGGGTAGTGAAAAGCGGGATATCAAATCCAAATCCAAACTCTGTTCTGAGCAAAACGAAACTTAAGGAAACGAAACTGAACAGGGCAGAGCAAAGCAAATACTGACAAAAGACAGGGGCAAAAAGCAGCCGTTTCCTTCTTTCTTGTCAGCGGAGGTGAAAGCAGACCCAGAAGCTGCTGGATCCTCTCTCCTGCCCACAGCACCTCTACCATGGAGCCTGCTCTACTGGTGTAGACCAAAAGATCTGGACAATTTCATCTTTCAGAATCTCCAGCCCGATGAGGAATTCAATAAGCAGGTGCGCAAAGCAATTGACACCATCTGTGAATTCCTGAAACGCACTTGCTTCACAGAGGCTCCCCCTCCTCGACCCAAGGTGCTGAAGATTGTCAAGGTCAGTGCCAGAGTCTGGGTGCTAAGAAAGAACAGTGTGGGCAGGTTCAAAGGGAGAGCGATGGGAGTGGGGAAGAGAACGAGAGTGTAGATTGTTAAGGTTGTAGAGTGTAGGTTGTAGCTCTGGGATGGGTAAACTACAGTAAACCCATGATTCTTTCGGTTGTACACAGAGCTGCTAAGTGACTCTCTTGAGTATTAAGGTGGGCAGAGGGTCCTCTTGGTAGCTCCACCTTTCTCAGAAGGGAGCCCAGGAGAGGAAATTCCCTGAGCTGGGGAATCCCCACACAATCACCCTATAGCTTCACCCAAGTGCTGACGATATACCTCTTCACCCTGGTCTTTGACACCTGATATTTATATATGTGGTGTGTGTGTGTGTGTGTATATTAGAACCCCCCACCCTATTCTCTTGATTTTAACAATGCGTTTTTTTACATAGCTGTAGCCTGCTTTGAGACCTTACTGTCAGGCAAGAAAACCAATTTCTTAAACTGTTGCACTCCTACTCAGAGTAGACCCATTGAAAGTAATGGGTGTGGCCAGCTTAAGCCAATTAATTTCTATGGGTCTACCCTGAATACATTGGATACAACCTAATAACAACACATTTGTAGTAGCAGTAGCATAATAGTAATGATAATGTAATAATAGAAATCAATAGTAATCATGTAATAATTAGTAACAATGTTTTGTGGTAAAAGCTAAAGGAGTTCTTGAGCCAGAACACCTTTTTAAAGATCGTGTTTGGTAATGGCAGGTTTTTTTTTTTAAATAGCTACTTAAACATTTTCTATTTACATATATCATGCACAAACAAGATCTGCCAGTCTATTAATCAGGGGCACCTATTTTTGCAAATCAAAAAGCTTTTAATCAGCTATAGCCAATTAATTGGTTAAATGTTGTAGCCCTTTCATGAATCAGGAGGGAGGACCTGAGATGTTATACCAATGTGAGTCAGGAATCCCAGAAATGCAGAAGGGGAAAGTCCACTTGCAGAGCAGAGAGAACACAAGTCAGCCAGAATGGGTGGGACCCACTCCCAGTTGGTGACACGTTGGCAGAGCAAGCTTAATCTGTAGATAAACACTTAAAGGATACAGTCGTACCTTGGTTTTCAAATGCCTTGGGAGTAGAACGTTTTGGCTCCTGAACGATCAGAAACCAGAAGTGATTGTTCCGGTTTTCAAATATTCTTTGGAACCCGAAAGTCCAACGCGACTTCCATGACTTCTGATTGGCTGCAAGAGCTTCTGCAGCCAGTCAGAAGCCACACCTTGGTTTTTGAACATTTTGAAAGTCAAATGGACTTCCAGAACGGATTTTGTTCAACTTCCAAGGTGCCACTGTACTTACTTTTTTTTTTTTAATATGGAACGCTTCACGGATTTGCGTGTCATCCTTGCGCAGGGGCCATGCTAATCTTCTCTGTATCGTTCCAATTTTAGTATACGTGCTGCCGAAGCGAGCACCACTGTACTTACTTTTGACAGTGAGTGAGCCACTACCAAGTCTCCACTGAGCCCAACTGATAGTGGACAGATAATCAAGGGAGATCTGAGGGCCACTCTACCTGGCCCTTGGAACACTCCCCAGGTTGGGATGTGTTCTTGAACTCTGATCAATCCTTTTGCTTGTCTTGATGCAGGACAGAGGGGGCTGTGTGCAGGAACTCGCCATACCTGCAAAGGTACCACCTGCATTGGGTTGCTCCGCCCACTTTTGCCTCTGGTCCTGCCCACTACTGTCTTGCCAGTCCCTGGAAGGTGGCCCAGAATGGAAAGTGTGCAATGAGTAGGACATAGCCTCCCTGCACCTCCCCCCAATCTGCCCCATGGCTCCCATGCCCCATTCAGGCGAACTGACCCTGGGAGAACCCCATCCCGGATAGAGTCTGGAATTAGTTCCCCTATGAAGAAAGGTTGCAGCATTTGGATCTTTTCAGTTTAGAGAGAATAGGTGAGTAAGAGGCGTCATGATAAAAATTTATACAGGTAAAATTATCTATGGTGTGGAGAGTGAAAAGTATTTATCCCTCTCTCATAACATCTGTGGTTGTCTGAACCTGGCTCAGCTGAAGTCTGAATCCCTCTGAATAGTCCCAATTTGGATCAGGATTCAGGCCTTGGATGACTCAGGCGTACAGCCCTAGCAATGGGATGGAGGGTTTCAAAGTGTAGTTGCCACCACACTAAAGGCCTGATTCCAATATCCATGCGTCACAGAGGGTTGGAGTAGATGACCCTTGGACTCCCTTCCAACCAACTGTGATTCTATTGATATGTGAAATTGACACAAGTTAGAAATGGAGCAGTCTGCCCACACCCTGCCTGGAATCAACCGGTACTCATCCATCAGAGTGCAAGGAAGCAAGGATATTCTGTGAAGCATCATCGGATTTCCCTCCCCAGGGTGGCTCATCTGGCAAAGGCACAGCTCTGAAAGGGGGCTCAGATGCTGACCTCGTGCTGTTCCTTGACATCTTCAATGGCTACGAAGACCAGAAAAGAGACAGGAGGTCTATCATCCTGGAGATTAGGAGGAGGCTGGAGGAATGCCTGATACAGAGCGATATAGAAGTAAATATTGAAACAACAAAGTGGGACAACCCACGTGTGCTCAGCTTCCGGATTCGTTCTGACGATTTCACAGAGTACATTGATTTTGATGTCCTGCCGGCCTTTGACGCTCTCGGTAAGTCCACTTGCCTAGGGATGGAGGCCCCATTCACACCACCAAAGGATGGAGGCCCCATTCACACCACCTATGGTTTAAAGCACTATTGATAGCACTGTGAGCAGTCATGGCTTCCTTGAAGGAATCCTGGGAACTGTAGTTCATTGAGGGCACAAGCCCCTCTAATCCCCTCAAGGGACTACCATTCCCAGAGTGGTTTAGCTGTCAATCCCTCATCATAGGGAATGGTGGGAATTGTTTTCTGCAAGGAGGGATGGGGCCACAGCACCCTTAACAAACTACAGTTCCCAGGAAGGGAAGCCACGGCTGTTCCTTCTCCTTGTACCTGTGACTCCATTTTTGTTTTGAAAAACAGGTCACTACTGGGGTGGCATGCCTGACCCCCAGGTGTACATCAGACTGATTGACAGCAGCGACGGCCGTGGGGGTCAGTTCTCTCCCTGCTTCACTGAGTTGCAGAAAGACTTCATCAGGGATCGCCCTACCAAACTGAAAAGTCTCATCCGTCTGCTGAAATACTGGTACAAACAGGTATTACACCCCCCCCAAAAAAAATATGAATTTCGGATCACATGTGAATTCAAATTAGAAGCCTAGCACTGGAAACCCAGTGAGCACACAGTAAATGGGAGAATGGACACAACCCAAGACTAAAAATGAGTACAAACTCTAAAAATCAGAATTCAGTTTAAAAACCTGCTGGAAAGAAAAGGTCTTCGGTGAAGTGGCAGGACCAGCAATCAGGGATGATGAGAATTATAGTCCCAAAACAGCTGGAGACTCAAATTTGGGAAACTCTGTTCTAAAGGAAAGCATTTTGGAACACTGAAAACGCCAGGTTCTTCAGTTTCAAGAGAATAGGGTGCAAGTTCTGTTATGTACAATGGAACTTCACATCAAACACGATTTAAGTCTTTCCAAAGGGGGATATTGGAGCACTCCAATTAGAGGTGTACTGGTCCAATAAACGCTTCTGCTGCGCAGACCAGCAACACTTCTCTTTGCAGAGCATTAAAACAAGTCCAGTAGCAGAGTTCTTCGTGCAGCAACGAAGTAATGACACACGGGAGCTCAGCTTCCTAAAGACAGGTTTATTGTAGGCTGATAACAGAAACACCTCCGGAGCTTTCACTGCACCACGCCCAAGAGGCAAAACAAAACAAACGCTCTGTATTTACTGAGCAGTTTAACAACCTAACGACCTAAATCATGTGACCTTGCTAATCTGCCAGCGTTTCAGGTTTAAAAACCCTAACATCCAAATCATTTGCCCATCTATGTGTACAAAAAATAGTAAGTCTAGCCAAAAGGCAATACCTGGAGATCTGCACTGATAGCTTTGGTGCATCTCTATTTATTTATTTATTTATTTATTTATTTATTTATTTATTTATTTATTTATTTATTATTAGTGTATAATTACAAGATCATTGCATAATCTTAGAAGGGGGCATGGCTGTGAATTCTGGTTTTAAGTTGTCAGGTACTGCCAGCCTGTATATCCCATTCCGCTGCCTGATCCTTTCATATTCCTCCATTGTTCCAATCCTATCACGTTGCTGTGGGTTATACTTAATATGTCCTCCCATGTAACTGTAGCTGCCAGATTGGGAATCAAAGCCCCCAAAGTACGCGCTTGAGCTTCTGGCTGTCTACGCCTGGGAACAAGACGGTGAGAAAGACTTATTTCAACATGGCGGAAGGATTCCGGACAGTCCTTTGGCTCATCCAACATCATGAAGACCTCTGCATCTTTTGGACAAAGTACTATGACTTTCAGAATGAGACTCTCAAACAATACCTGCATAAGCAGCTCCAGAAACCCAGGTCAGTCTCCTCTGGGCCTCTTTCTTAATGCGCTGCCATTTTGCAGGTGAAAATAGGGAACCTCTTATGGACTAGTAACCCGCCCCCCAATTCCTGCACCATGGATCAAATGAATAGCAACCAGGGGCGTTCTAGCCCCTTGGCTGCCCGGGGCGGGAAGCCAAGAGGCACCCCTGGGGGCGGGGCATCGCGGCGCGTGCGTGCGTCATGACGTCATGACGCACGCACACGCTGCGACGCCCCGCCCCCGGGGGATGCCGGGCGGGGGCTTTGGGAGCCTCTGCGGGCTGCAAGAGTCCCGAAGCCGCTGCTGTAGCACAAAGGGGTGCCAGGCTGCGGCTTCGGGACTCTCTGCAGCCCGCAGAGACTCCCGAAGCCGCCGCCCGGGCCCCCTCGGGGGAGCGCAAGTGGGGCAGGGAGAGGGGCGGGTCAGCGAAGAGGGGTGTCACCCCTCTTCGCTGGCCCGCCCCTCTCCTTGCCCCGGCTCCGCAAGCCAGCCAGCGGCGCGAAAAGCCGCTGGAGGGCGGGGGCTATTTTCGGCGCTGCCGGGGCAGAGCCGCAGGGGTGGCCAGCGAGGGGGGTGACACCCCGACTCGCTGGCGGCCCCTGCGGCTCCACCCCGGCAGTGCCGAAAATAGCCTAAAAAGAATTTTAAAAAAAAAAAATAAATAAATAAAAAGCCCAGTGGGCGGGCCGCCCCCGATGTGTCACCCCCAGCAGGGGCGCTGCCCGGGCCCCCCCCCTCCGCCCCCCTGCACGCCCCTGATAGCAACTCCTCCATCTATATTCCCCAACTTTTCATCCTTCCCCAACTTATTCCTGCATATAGAGAGTTCTTCGGGCAAATCTGTTGTAGGTTTAAAGTGAGAGTTGAAATCCTGAGAATGGTGGTTCTCTGGAGAGATGCAGGAGATCTCTAGGGCTGCCATATTTTGAAGAGCAAAAAAGGAGAGACATTTGCCAACAGCAGGTGGTGCTGTGGGTTAAACACAGAGCCTAGGACTTGCCGATCAGAAGGTCAGTGGTTCGAATCCCCACGACGGGGTGAGCTCCCATTGCTTGGTCCCAGCTCCTGCCAACCTAGCAGTTCGAAAGCACCTCAAAGTGCAAGTAGATAAATAGGTACCACTCCGGCGGGAAGGTAAACGGCATTTCCATGCGCTGCTCTGGTTCGCCAGAAGCGGCTTAGTCATGCTGGCCACATGACCTGGAAGCTGTATGCCGGCTCCCTCAGCCAGTAAAGCGAGATGAGTGCCGCAACCCCAGAGTCATCCGCAACTGGACCTAATGGTCAGGGGTCCCTTTACCTTTACCTTTACTTTTAACTATGGATCCCTGTTACGGCTCTACCCATAAAAAAGGAGGACGCGTCCTGGAAAAAGAGAACACATGGCAACCCAATCTCAAACACAGGGTTGATCCCACTATAGAAGCAAAGTGGGTGTGGCTAGAGTGAGTGTGACCCATTGGGACTGGTAGGGCAAAAGGCAGGGAGGCCAACAGTAGGTGGCGCCAGAGCTCAGAACAAGCAGATCCAGAAAATGGACATGGTGAAAGTGAAAGTGAACCTTGCTTTGGCGCACTTTCAAACCCATGAACACAAAGGTGCATCACAAACAAACAAAGTGGCATAAATGCAGCAGATCTTCAATGTGGCCTTCTATTCAAATACAGACCATAGCAGTGGTGAGAGGTGAGGAGAGGTATGTTTATTCAGGGCTGGTGATTCCTCATCTCCTGATACTTCTGGCTTCCCACAACCACCATGAGTGGGTTTGGAGGGGGAGCCTATACCACCCCAAAAATTTGCTTGGTGGGCGGTGGACCTGGCTTCTAGGACAGGGCTCTTTTGCTCCTCCCTGAGGCTAATGACTCTTTCCTGTTCCTGTATTTTAGGCCTGTTATCCTTGACCCAGCAGATCCAACCGGGAACTTAGGAGAGGGGAAACGCTGGGATCTGCTCGCACAAGAGGCCGCTGATTTTGCTAGGCAGGCATCATGCTTCAGGAAACACGATGACTCCATGGTTCAACCCTGGGATGTGCCGGTGAGGGCAGCAGACAGTAGAATCATAGAATTGTAGTGTTGAAAGAAAAACTGCCCCCTTTCCCTTATGGAGTATTTTGGAGCCTGTATTGAATTCTTAAGTGTTTTCCCTATCGGTAGGAGAAAATAACAGAGGCCAACCAGAGAATATTGAGAAGCAAAGCGGCTAGTAAGCCTCATCTTTATTAAACTGTTGCAACAGGGTCCCCACTCACCACATGCAGGAGGGAGGAGAGAACCCGGAAAAATGTGCGCAAGCCCTAATATAGACTTTGGAAATTGCCCACCCTGTAGCCCAGGGTCAGCAAACATTTTCAGCAGGGGGCCAGTCCACTGTCCCTCAGAGCTTGTGGGGGGCCGGACTATATTTTTTGGGGGGGGGGAATGAACGAATTCCTATGCCCCACAAATAACCCAGAGATGCATTTTAAATAAAAGGACACATTCTACTCATGTAAAAACACCAGGCAGGCCCCACAAATAGCCCAGAGATGCATTTTAAATAAAAGGACACATTCTACTTCATGTAAAAACATGCTCATTCTCGAACCGTCCATGGGCCGGATTTAGAAGGTAATTGGGCCAGATCTGGCCCCCAGGCCCCAGTTTGCCTACCCATGCTGTAGCCCAAGACCAGCCCCCAAAACATCATACATACATCACAGAAGGTCTACAGCAGAAATACATCACAGAAGGCAGCGGTCTACAGCAGAAATCCTGTCTGCCAGGATACCTCCTGATAATGGTCACTTGATTGCATTACCTGGGCAGCCTGGCTATTCTTTTGTGGTGGTTAATAAGTTTTCCATTTTAATAATCAAATATAAACCACATTAAAACATTCCAAATTACAATAAAATAAAAAAGCCAAATATAAATGACAAATTATAGATCTGTGGGTGACTTCCCACGCTCTGAATTTTGCGAAGTGCTGGTCATCTAATATCACATTGCATTTCAATAAACCATTCTAATATTAATCCTTCATTTAATTTTCATTTGTTTTTGCAACCACTGGTCTGTTCAACTTTTGCCTTCATAGTTCTGTATGAAATATTTCCCCCCGTTGTTATCCACACTCCGGCAATTCCATTTTTGGTTTCTGGTCACAGGAGCCATAATACACCACATCCCAAACATAGAGACGCCATTAGCCCCAGGCAGACATCCAGAATTCCCCTCTGGAGTCTCCATCTCCCAACATGTTGGTTCCTCTGCAAAAACACAGTAACTCCAGTCCAAAATTCTTTCCATCCTTCCGCTGAGGGTAGCTGGCAGAATCCTCACCCAATCAGTATTAGTTATAGGTAGGTAGCCGTGTTGGTCTGCCATAGTCGAAACAAAATAAACAAATTCCTTCCAGTAGTACCTTAGAGAACCAACTAAGTTATTTTGTTATTTAGTTTGTTACCAATAACAAACTTAGTTGGTCTCTGAGGTGCTACTGGGAGGATTTTTATTATTATTTTGTTCCAATCAGTACAGTCATACCTCTGGTTGCATTCGCTGTGGGTTGCGTTTTTGTGGGTTGCAAACGTGGCAAACCCGGAAGTGTTTACTTCCGTGTTTTGCCGCATGTGCAGAAGCTCAATATCGCCGCTCGGGATGTGGAGTTTTCGGGGTGCGAACGGCACCCCGGAACGGATCATGTCCGCAACCCGAGGTACCACTGTATTATAATTAAAACACAATGGTAGCAGAGTGCTCTTTCAGGCCCGCTTGTGTATTTCAAACAGTTGCCTTTCGGGGGAGGTTTACCAGGTAAAACTGTAAGTACAAATATATCAAAAGAGAATAACAACCTCCCCCTGGGTCTATAAAATTAATCCACCAGTTAATTCAACAAGCGGGTCAGTCCTTTGTGGTGTTGTTCTTGCTCCTCAGCAATGCTACTTTCGTTTTCCGCTCACAGGGATAATTTTAACTGCATCACAGTCCACCATTAATCGCAGGCAGATAACTAGAATTGTCCTCTTTGGTCTCCTTCCAGCTGCCAATTAGATGGTGCCTCCGCACTAACACAATAACTCCAATCAGGAATTCCTTTCATCTTTCCCTTAATGGTCATTGCCGGAATCATAGTCAAAATTTCACACAGTCCATTTCTTAGTCAAGCTTAGCGTCCACTTACATATTTCAAACAGTTGTCCTTTAGTTACGATGAAAGTCTTTCTCCAGATCAAATCCTTCTCAGTGGCTGGTTAAATTAGCAAGTTATTTTATCTCCACTAGTTCAGAGCATGCCTGTTAATTAAGTCTGATTTTTTTTCTCAAAAAAAAACAGGTGTCCTCCGCTCATGGCACCGGCTTTGAAGAGTCACTGAGATACGAAAAGCACTGCACTCAGCGGCCCCTGCCCCCTGTGCTCCTTCAGGGCAGGCAGCAGGTATCGGACGATCTGCGGGTGGGCTGCTCCCCCCCTGGGGTTTTTTGGGGAGGATAATTACTCCCATCTTATCCTCGTTATCTGCACGATTGTGCTCCGCTGCTTTGGGAACAGCTGTTCACCATGGCAACCAAACAGGAAGTCCCTATCTGTGCTGCTGAGTCCTAGAAGGGCAACACTGATACACAGTGAGGAGGAAGCCGGTGGGTGTGGTCACCCCTTGGACTGGTTGCAAGTAAGGAGGCAGGGAGCCGGTGGGGGTTGGTAGGGCAATATCCTATTTGCCCTGATGGACCGACCTCTACTGAGTGGGGATTTGCAATCCAGGTGAGCACACTCAACAGAAACTCCAATCTATATCATTTTGCATTTATGCAGGGGCATAGCAGGCCTCTTTGCCACCCAGGGCGACGTGCGCAGAGGCAGCCTCCTGGGAGCGGGGCGCCGTGATGCGTGTGCCGTGACGTCATGATGCATGCGTTATGGCGGGCTGGGCAGAGCCACAGTGCAGAGGTGAGGGGCGGGCCAGAGTGGGGGGTGGTGTCAACCCTCTTCGCTGGTCCGCCCCTCACCTCACCTGAAAAAAGCTCTTTTTATTTTTTTTTTTAATAAAATTTTTATTATTTTCCAATAAAACAAGAGAAAAACATAACATAACATAAACACCAACATTAACACAATAAAAACATATTACATAAACACAATCAACAAAGAAAACAATTAGACAAAACCAAAACCAATACATACCTAAACTGGAACACCAATCTATCTCTTGCTACTTAACAAAATCTAGTTTCTGATCTTCTAAAGGGACCTCCCCCGCTTTCCCTCCTCTGCCTTCAATACTAATATGCTTTGGTAACATCCATTTATAACATTACAATTCATTATCCAACCTTTTATACTATCATAAAACTTAACATCTTATAATATCATGAAATAATTCTTAATTCAATCTTATACTTCTTTTCACTTAAACTGCTGCTATTAGTCAGTTATATATCTCTTCGCTAATTCAAAATTCCCAAAATCGTAACATCAAAGTCTTAAAACTTAACATCAAAATCCTAAAGTCTTAACACGCTATCTTCAGGGTACCATAAATCCGTCCTAATTCAATTTTTATCATTTTCACCCTATTCCCCTTCTTACCATTTTTCTGCTCTCTCCCATGCCCCCCCACCATTCATCTTTACATTCCCCTCTGTTGTCCTTGTTCAGTGTCATTTTATAGTTTATAAATCTCCTCCTTGGGAGCCTCAAGAGGCACCAACTCTCCTCTCCCAGCAACTCCATTTCGCAATTTTGATATTCTTCCACTTGTGTCTTCAAAAATCTTCTCACCTTCATCTCTGGACTCCCACTCCAGAGACAGGATCTTGTAGCTCCAGTCAAAACATCAGCCCTGTGTCTCTCACTACGCCAGGACCGTCCATTTACCTGGGGTTGCTGAATCAGTTCGTCCCATTTCTCCAGCACCTCCCCCAGCTCCCTGGAGAAGTCTGCTTCCAAGTTATCAAAATTCTCCCAAATCTGGCTGGTTTCTCTTGCTCCAAAACAAATTTCTTTGAGATTACGCCCTATCCAGACCATTTTCCGATTCATAAGCTCCAATTGCAGAAGGATTGTTCTTTGTTCCTGGGTAATACCCGGATCTAGAATCAGTTTAAAAGCGAAAGCAAGCATGGTTGGAGAAGACAAAGGGTGTCAAATGTCAGTAATTTTCCATCTTGCGTACTAGTTTTCCAACGCCATTTTCCCTGAGACAGGGTGCCAAAAACAATTCCAAAAGCCACAGAAGAGATATTTCCAAGATCTTCAATCCCCACACAGGGATTTAATCCATCTTCTCTGTCAAAGTGCTTCGTAACAACATTGTATCTAGTGATGCAGCTGCAGCCACTTGAAACTTAATTACCTCCTCTGCACAACAAAGGAGAGGGACGGGCTTCCTTTTAACATCCCTCCCGGCTGCCAATTATTCAAATGTAAATCCAATTAGTCCCGTACTTACAGCGGCCGGGGTTCTTCTTTTTTCTTTGAAGTTAGCAGGAAAAGCTTGGTGCTCAGGTCTGGCAGAATCGCTGCTTTGATCTCCTGGGGGGGTGCATCCGCCTCTTCAGTCCCGTGTCGGAGCTCCGCTCGCTTGATTTCCCCCCCTTACGAGGGTCAATCAAGAGCAGAGACGGCACGTCTGGGACCCACGAGGCCGCGGTCCACGGGACGCTCTTCCCGTGGCTTTAAGGGGCCCTTGGCGCAG
The DNA here is from genome assembly GCA_900245905.1 of Lacerta viridis. Lineage (NCBI taxonomy): Eukaryota > Metazoa > Chordata > Lepidosauria > Squamata > Lacertidae > Lacerta > Lacerta viridis. The sequence continues at coordinate 258,156 of OFHU01002887.1, forward strand.
ACAAGGAGACCCCTAAAACCCCCCGGGAGCTGGAGCTCTTTAGCTCCACTCCGCCATTATCCGGCACCAAACCGGAAGCTGAAAAAAGCTCTTTTTAAAGGGCTTTTTTCAGCACTCGGCTGGGTGCTGGGCAGAGCGAGGGGCGGGCCAGAGAGGGAGGGGTCACCCCGAGTGTCACCCCCCCAGGGTGATACATGGGGCGGACCACCCCCCGCGCTCCGCCCCTGCATTTATGTATCTCCTCCTTATTCCCACCTCCCAGGTTTAACCATCCTCCAAGCCCTCCCCTAATAAAAGCAACAGATGGGCAAAGGGAGCTTGCCCCTCAATTTATGTACACAGAAATGCTTTGTTTCCCCAACATCTCTCCTGAATGGAACTGGAGTTTCTAGGGCCACATTCATACCATGCATTTAAAGTGTTAAGACACCATTTTAAACAGTCAGGGCTTCCCCCAAAGAAGCCTGGGGTGTGTAGTTTGTTGAGATTGCTGAGAGAAGAGGCCCCTCCAAACGTCGTATTTCCCTTCCAGAGCTGTTATTATTATTATTATTATTATTATTATTATTATTATTATTATTCATATCATTATTTCATTTCTATACGCATTATATTATTAAGAAAAACCTCAAAGCGGTTTACAGCATATTAAACATCAATAAAATACTCAGAATCAAACATTTCTGAAGGAAGTCAAAAATAAAGTATACAAAGCAACATTATTTTTTTTAAAAAAAAAATATTAACAAACTTATCAAAGCAAATTATCACTCAATATAATCAATTACTTTTTTGCTCTAATTGTATGCTGTGACTATGTTAGGGATGTTTATAATTCCAGCAGACCTTGTGGATTCACCAGGAATCACTTACGGACAGGTCTCTGTTTGCTTAATAAACAATTCCAGAAGCATTGCTTAATAAACCACTGAGAGTTTGTTCCAGTATTAAGCGGCATGTAAAATACACAAAACGTGGGCAATTTGCAAACTACATTTTTGTTCATTTTCCTTCCAGCTGCAAGTGCCCCAGGAAGAGCCGTACTCTTGCGCCATACTCTGAGGAGACCCCCTTCCAGCCTCGTCATAAGATGAAGCACTCCATGGGTGTCTGAAGAGGGATCTTATATTGCTTTCCAAGCTATTTATATAAAAAGAGGGAAGGATGCATCTTGGGAGCTGGGTTTCTGAATGCTAATAGTTGCTTGAGGTCTGTAGGTCCAAAGCCATGAACATTCTGGTCTCTTCTGGATAGAAGTAGATGCCTGCTGACATCACAAAGAGCTCATAGCCCACCTACTCTCAGCAGCCAGAAGCATCATAGCCAGACACTGGAGAGACCTGTCAGGAGTAGGCATAGACCAATGGTATCAAATAGTATGGGAAACAGCCTTATTAGAAAAACTAACCAACAAACTGAAACTGACACAGGGACAAATAGAAGAAGACGCCTTCACCCCGGTATGGTTCCCCTTTATCACATACACAGCCCAACAAGACAACAACAAGAATCAACCAACAGCATTCGAATCAATCTGGCTAACCTGATCCAAACACACACACACACACACACACAGTTCACCATAGCCAATCACAAACAAACAACCACACCCTAGACCAGGGGTTGTCAACCTGGTCCCTACTGCCCACTAGTGGGCGTTTCAGGATTCTAGGTGGGTGGTAGGGGGTTCTACGGCACAAGCTGAATCCTCCTTCCATCGAGCACTGGTGGGCGGTAAGGAAATTTTACCATCAAGAAAGATGCATTAGTGGGCGGTAGGTATAAAAAGGCTGACTACCGCTGCCCTAGACCCAGGGGCGGAAGAAGAGGGGGGCGGGGGGAGCATACCGCTCCTGGAAGCGTGATCCCGGTGGGGTTCCATCATGGCTGTGTGCCCCTGCCCCCACAGGCGCGCACCCCACCCCCAGAACACGCACCCACCCCCAGGTGCCCCCCGCCCCCAGGATACGTGCCAACCCCACACCCACCTGCTCTCCGCCCCCCGGTGCTAGAGCATGAAGCTCCACCACTGCCTAGAAGACCAACCCCAACATCTCACACCACCAAAGGAATACAAGCGAATAGTTAAGAGAACCCACACAAGTGACGCTGACACAAAACCCCACACATGCACTAAAGTAGAGGAACAGAAGCATTGCCACCCCGCCCCACTCACCATTCCCCCCTCCACCTCTTTCCCCCTTTTCTTCCTAATGTAACACTAGTGTCTCGCAATAAATGAAACTGATCTGTAGAAAGCGTAACTTGACAAAAGGGACATTGCACATACCATATTGGCCTGAATAGAAGCCTTACTTTCCCCCCAAATTCTGACCGTGAATTAAGTGCGGCTTAAATTCGCGACCATACAAAAATGGGCTACTGAAACAGACATACGGTAGAAGGGAACAGGTGTAAGTGCCTGTGGAAATTTAAGGGAAATTTTATATTCGGGTATTGTCTTCTCTCTCCCCCCCCCCCAGGAATTTTAAAGTTTCAGCTTATGTTCGGGTGCGGCTTATATTTGGGCCAATACGGTTTCATATATTTTTAATATGTTTATTAAAAATATATGAAAAAACAAAAAGCAGCAGAGACTTAGCTCAGTGGTAGAGCATCTACTCTACTCACAGAAGATTTCTGGTTCAATCCCCAGAATTTCCAGGTAGAGCAGGGAATACCCAATGCCTAAAACTGTGGAGACTCGCTGCCAGTCAGTGTAGACAGTACTGAACTAACTGGACCAGTGGTCTGACTTAAAGCACTGAATCAAAGTTATTTTGCTTCCTTCAGCGCTTAATACTTCTCTAGCCTTCTGCTGAGCTTAGAGCACTATTTCTATGGCCTTCGACATTAAATAGCAGGATTTTACAATTATAAATCTTCAAGTGCTGGAAGATGCCAGCTCCCATCAGTCCCAGCCAGCACGATCGCATTCTATAATTTAATAGAAAAGGGACGGAACCTGAAAATAAATAAATCTGCTTGTGCAATAGGATACTGTGTCTCGCTAGCACTCAGGTCACTGGGAACTGTCCAATAAAATATATTTTGTGAACCATTTTGAATCCGCCTCTGTTTTCTGGGGAAGGGAAGGGAGCCTCAGGTTGGGGGGAGGGGTATGTGGCCCTCCATGCTCCTCTATGTGGCCCTTGGGGGTGGCTCCCTGGGCCACATTTCTCGATGACCCTGCTTCACATTGTCCTAGAATGTTTTTGTCCGGCTGGGATGCATACTTCGCTGGAGCTTGGTAAATATATTACCGCTCTATGCAGGATGAAATGGTAAGGCTGATGGATGAAGGAGAAACAAAACTTAAGGTTTATTACTCAGAGCAAATATAGCCAAGTACAGTGGTACCTTGATTCTTTAAATCTGTTCCGGAAGTCCATCCCAAAACCAAAGCGTTCCAAAACAAAGGCGCACTTTCCCATAGAAAGTAATGCAAAACAAATTAATCCGTTCCAGACTTTTAAAAACAACCCCTAAAACAGCAACTTGACATGAATTTTACTATCTAACGAGACAATTGATCCATATATTGAAAGCAATAATCAATGTAAAGGTAAAGGGACCCCTGACCATTAGGTCCAGTCGTGGACGACTCTGGGGTTGCGGCACTCATCTCACTTTACTGGCCGAGGGAGCCGGCGTACAGCTTCTGGGTCATGTGGCCAGCATGACTAAGCTGCTTCTGGCGAACCAGAGCAGTGCACAGAAACTTGCACTGGCGTGTTTTCGAACTGCTAGGTTGGCAGGAGCATGGACCGAGCAACGCGAGCTCACCCCATTGCAGGGATTCAAACCACCGAACTTCTGACTGGCAAGACCTAGGCTCAGTGGTTTAACCCACAGCACCACCCACATCAATGTACTGTACTATAAAATAAATAAGACAGTATTGTAGATGATAAAAATAAAATTTTATTTTTCTTACCTGCACTGATGATAGTCATTGCTTATGCCTTCCCGCAGTTACACAATCAATCATGCTAGACAACCTCAGCCAGTACAGGGCTAGTGCTACATGTACACTGGTTTGTAAGGAGATTAGCCCAATTTCAGTTCTTAAAAAGGGGGTGGGTGTACCTTTGGGGACAATCAACAGTGATTTCAGGAAAGAGTTCTGCACCACTTCTAATGGGAAGACATTGCTATATCCCCAAATCTCGGCACCGTACAATAATTGTGGCACAATCTTCTTTTGAAATAGCTCAACTATGGGGGCAACTATACTCCCACCCTCACCCCAATTCTGGAAAACCGCAATAAAGAGTGAATAGAGTGAGAGGATTCCAGTTTAGCTGAGATTAGGTGTGGCTTCCAGGACAGTTTTGAATTAAAACCCAAGCCCAGGTATTTATAATAGCATTGTTGTTCAATAGGTTTATTGTCCAAAATCCCATCTGTGAGGTTTTCTCTTCTTCCCCAAAATCCCCACTTTGGTTTTAGAATGGTTGACTGTTAACTGCTCTTTTGTGCCTGCCAATTGGGGGAAATGGAATGGGGCAATAGAAACAGAAAGTTAAAGCAGATCCGAATGAAGCAAGTGCTTTTGACCTAGGTCAAAATTACAAGACTGTGTCGTCATCCTCGATGGCAACCCCAGAGAACTCAGAGAATTGTATGGCCATTTCTTTCACGTCCAGGGATTGCTCCACAGAGGATGAGAGCACTGTCGTCCCCCCCCAAAAAAATCCCGATACCGGTTTTGTCTTTTAAACGAGGGGTGGTGAACCTGTGACAGGAGGAGGTTTTAAGCACCTCCTCAAAAGCCATCTCCTCAGACCCTCCTCCACCAGAGGACCCGAAGGGGACAACATGAGAAAGGGCCTTTTCTGCAGTGGCACCCACTTTAGCGCTGGGCAAGAACATCCAGTGCCCTTTTAAAAGGTGTGTGCAGGGGGCATTTTTGAGCTGGTTTTGTTTTATGTATTTTGTGGTTTTTATATTGGGATTTTATGTTGTGAACTGCCCTTGAGACCTGTGGGTATAGAGCAGAATACAAATAAATAAATAAATGCCACCTCCAACTGTGAAGGCAGAGAGCATAGCCTTCGCTAGCTGCCATGGATAGATTTCTGTTCCGTGTATTTGTCTAATCCCCTTGTAAAGTCATCTAAGTGGGCGGCCGTCGCTACTCCCGTGGCAGTGAGTTCCGTAGTTAACTACACGCTGCTTGTAAATATCAGCCCTGACTCTCCCAACATTCACTTTCATGGGAAGCCCGCGAGTTAAAGTGTTTTGGGAGCGTGAAAAAAACTTCATTTTCTCCATGCCACGCATCATTTTTTTAAATGCACTTTTATCTCCCTGAATAGTGATTCCCATCATCGTGTCCCTATTTACTCGAGCCTTCTTCTCTAAGCTTAAAAAGTCCCAGGTGTCGAAATCTTTCCTCTTGCAGGAGCCGCTCCGTCCCTTTGATCGTCTCTTTCTCTTGCCCTTTGTTGCAAGATCAAAACAACAATCAATTTCGTTTTCTCCTTTGCTCGCCCAGGAAAAGGAAAGTGAAATCATCCCGGAGACGCTTCGCTCCGTTTTGCTTTCCCCAGAAGCGCCCCCTGCCGGTGATATTGCGAAAGAGAGGCAGCTATAAAAGGCCAGTCGAGGCGGCGCTGCTGCCAGACCGCGTCAGCTGAGCATCCGACGGCAGCTGTTGGCTTCGGTGTCTCCATCGCTGACTTCAGGCGTTGCTGCTACGATCGAGACGGCAAAAGTGCAGGATGGTAAGGAAAAGGTCCGCTAGCGGAGTGTGGGTGCCTGCATGGGTGTAGCCAGGATTTGTTAGGGTTTTTGGGGGGGCGGGAGGGACATGAGACCCGTCTGTCACCATCCTCTTTCTGGCTCTGTCTAGCAGATTCGGAATGAAATATTTCCACAACAGTTGTTTTAAATTACGGTACTTTCTTTTGACCCCAAGTGTTCAGGAAAATCTGTCAAAATCTTCATAATAATGATAATGATGGTGATGGTGGTGATTTATTTATACCCTGCCCATCTGCCTAGGTTTCCCCAGCCACTCTGGGCAGCTCACAACAGAATATATATATATATATAAAACAACAAAACATTAAAACTTCCCTAAACAGGGTTGTCGTCCCCTAACCCCCCCCCCCACAACACCCATAGGTGTGTGTGAGGAAGAGGAGGAAATGGGGCTGCCAACTGACCCAGAAAAAATGGGCTTGTGCTGCTCTGCCTGGTTCCCTGCAACTTCACTTCTCATGGTGAGGGAGGCACCAGAAGGCCCTTGGAGGTGGACCTCAGTGTCAGGAGCTGAATGATGGGGGTTGAGACGCTTTCAGGACCAGTGGTGTTAGGTGGTCTCGGCGGCCACTCCCAGTCACCAGTCTAGCTGCTTCATTCTGGATTAGTTGTAGTTTCCGGATCACCTTCAAAGGTAGCCCGACGTAGTGTGCATTGCACTAACCCAAGAGAGTTACTGGTTTAGGTTAGAAACACTGGTTTGGGCCAAGAGAAACGCCTGAGAGCAGGCTGACATGCTCCTTCGGCAACAGATAACCCTAATCTCCCAGGTCCTAGTCTGATATTAACCACTACACCACACTCTCTGCTTCCTTCCCAGGCTCTGCGGTTGAATGTAAAACTCCTGTCGGGAGAGCAATACTCCCTGGACATGTTTGCCAGCAAAACTGTCTGGGATTTCAAAATCCAAGTAGCCCAGAAGACAGGGTTGTCCCCATATCAGCAGAAGCTGGCCTGCCAGTCTAATGGCAACATCAACCTTCAGGACAGCGACCAGCTCTCCAAATTCGGCCTGAAATCCGGGGACACCATACTGTTGGTGGTCAAGAGCGAGGAGTCCATCCCCATTTTCCTGCATAATGTCAGGGGCCAAACCAAAAGCTACCTCGTCATGCCTTCCGATTCGGTGGACCAGTTCAAAGCTCGAATTCGGCAGCAGGAGAACATCCATACAGATCAGCTCTGGCTGACGTATGAAGGGAAACCCCTGGATGATGGCAACAAGCTGTCTCACTACAACATCGCTCCCCACGGCACCATCTTCCTCAGCTCCCCGCCTAGTTTAAACACACACACAAACACACACACACGGAACGCCCCGCAAGGAGAACCTCAAGTGAAGTTTAAGCTTGTTTTGGTTGGTGACAGTGGTACTGGTAAAACAACATTTGTAAAACGTCACTTGACTGGTGAATCTGAGAAGAAGTATGTAGCTTCTCTGGGTGTTGAAGTTCATCCTATGGTGTTCCACACTAACAGAGGTCCTATTAAATTTAATGTATGGGACAGAGCTGGACAGGAAAAATCTGGAGGTCCGCCAGATGGCTTCTACATCCAAGCTCAATGTGCCATCATAATGTTTGATGTAACATCAGGTGTTACATACAAGAACGTACCCAACTGGCATAGAGATCTGGTACAGAAGTGTGAGAACATCCCCATAGTTTTGTGTGGCAACAAAGTGGATATCAAGGACAGGAAAGTCAAAGTAAAGTCAGTTGTCTTCCACAGGATGAAGAACCTGCAGTACTACGATATTTCAGCCAAGAGTAACTATAATTTTGAGAAACCCTTTCTTTGGCTGGCAAGAAAGCTAAGTGGAGATCCCAACTTGCAATTTGTTGCCAGGCCTGCTCTTGCACCACCAGAGGTTGCTATGGATCCAGCATTGGCAGCACAGTATGAGCAAGATTTACAGATTGCTCAGACCACTGCATTGCGAGATGAAGATGGTAGCCTGCTAGTGCAGGAACAGAGGTACAGGCAGGGCCGCCTTAAGTATATGAGGCGCCCTGGCGCGGCCGGCGAACTCACGCTCCCGTGCTCTGCCTGGCAGCCGGAGAGTGCGGCGCAGCCAGCTAACTCGCGCTCCCACGCTCTGCCGGGCAGCCAGAGAGCGCGGCGCGGCCAGCCAACTAGCGCTCCTGTGCTCTTCTGGGCAGCCAGAGGGCGCGGCGCAGCTGGCCAGCTTGCGCTCTGCCAGGCAGCTGGAGGGCGCGGCCGGCCAACTAGCGTTCCTGCGCTCTGCTGGGCAGCCGGAGGGCACGGTGCGGCGCGGCCAATTCGCGCTCCCGTGCTCCGCCGGGCAGCTGGAGGGTGCTGCCGGCGGGCGCTGCTGGCGGGACTGGAGGGCGGAGGCGCCCTCCAGGCCATTGGACCCTGGCGCCTTGCACCAGTAGGCTCAATGGTTAAGACGGCCCTGGGTACAGGCACTTCCGCCTCCTAGGGGGCTGCAATTTGGGGGGTGGGCCATCTTTTTCTAACTCGCTTCTAAGTTAGATCACTCTCTGCCCTCATCCTCAGTATGCCACCAGCCTTATGGTCTATGTATTTGCAGCAGTACTGAGCATTTTTGGAAACTTTGTTGAGCCACCTGTTGCGCAAGGAGCTTCCGCCGGTGCAGCTGCCGAGCTGAATTCCTCCATTGCTCAACATTAAAATCCAGCTAGCGCAGGTACAGAGACACCTCAGTATTATAGAAATGTTGCAGCAGGTATTCCACCTGGCTGCAGACATTGCACATGGCTGCAGCCATTCTGCTCCCCCATTTGGCTACTTTTGCCCTGAATTCTTTCCATTCAGGCTGGCTATTGTCAGAAATTAAAACTTCCGACAACTGGGCTTGCTTGTTTTCCTCTTCCCTCACCATCCCCTTTTCCTTTCGTTGTTTTATATGAGCTGCTCTGGGAGCCTTCTTTGGGGTGGGGGGTGGGAAGAGGGGGGCGAAAATGCTTAAAATAAATAGCAAGTGTTGACTGGCTTTTTAATTACTATTTTGTCCCTCCTTGGTTTCGCTCCGGCATTGTACTCAAGAGCTTTTTCGTACTTGCTTTTAAACACACTGCTTTCAAAAATAAATACAAGAAAACACAAAAATGACTTGTGTGATTGCTGCTCTTCCTGTTGACAAAGATTTTTTGGTGGTTTGTACAGCTGTCAGATGTGGCAACGTCATTGGTCCCAGTGAGTCATTTTTAGGGCATTGGGGTGATCACATTGTGAAATTATGGGTGTGGTAGCTGACATGGGGTGGGTATATACATTTAAAGAGCATTCCCCCATCTCCATAGAGCCATGGGAACTGTAGTTGGTTAAGCGTACTGGGAATTGTAGTTCTGTGAGGGGCAAACTAGAGTTCCCAGGATTCAGGGAAGAGGGTTGGAGATGTGCATTGTCAATATGAAGAAGAGGAGGAGGAGGAGTTTGGATTTGATATCCCACTTTATCACTACCCTAAGGAGTCTCAAAGCAGCTAACATTCTCCTTTCCCTTCCTCCCCCACAACAAACACTCTGTGAGGTGAGTGGGGCTGAGAGACTTCAAAGAAGTGTGACTAGCCCAAGGTCACCCAGCAGCTGCATGTGGAGGAGAGGAGACGTGAACCTGGTTCACCAGACTATGAGTCTACCGCTCTTAACCACTACACCACACTGGATCTTGATGGTGCTTGTTGCCCGAGTCTGATGGTAGCCTGAAACAACTGGAGGTCACCAGGTTGGCTAAGACTGTTAACTGTACTTCTAGGGAGACCCGGGTTCGAATTCAGTCACAAAGCTTACTGGGCTTGAGCACCACATTAGGCAAAATGTTCTTGCATTGCAGGGGGTTGGACTAGATGGCCCTTGTGGTCCCTTCCAACTCTACAATTCTATGATTATAAGATGGAGAAGAGGAACCCAGGTGGCGCTGTGGGTTAAACCACAGAGTCTGGGGCTTGCTGATCAGAAGGTCAGCGGTTCGAATCCCTGCGATGGGGTGAGCTCCTGTTGCTTGGTCCCAGCTCCTGCCCACCTAGCAGTTTGAAAGCACGTCAAAGTGCAAGTAGATAAATAGGGACTGCTCCGGTGGGAAGGTAAATGGCGTTTCCATGTGCTGCTCTGGTTCGCCAGAAGCAGCTTAGTCATGCTGGCCACATGACCCGGAAGCTGTCTGTGGACAAACACCGGCTCCCTTGGCCTATAGAGCGAGATGAGCACTGCAACCCCAGAAATCGGACACGACTGGACCTGATGGTCAGGGGTCCCTTTACCTATAGATGGTATATTACACCAGTAAAAATGGTTAAAATGTACAATACCGGGTCAAATACATTGTGGAAATGCAAGGAAAAAGAAGGGACCTTTTATCACATGTGGTGGGAATGCAGAGAAATTAAAAAATACTGGGAGATGATAGATAATGAATTGGGAAAAAAATGTTTAAAATGGCATTTGTTAAAAAACCAGAAGCATTCTTATTAGGGATTTTAGGCTAAGATTTGCCGAAGAAAACAAATAATTATTCATGTATGCTAAAACAGTTTTGCTAGCACAAAGTTGGAAGGAAGAAATCCCAATGAAAGAACAACAGCAAGAGAAACTGATGAGTTACGCGGAAATGGCAAAGTTAACATATAAATTACGTGAGAAGGACAACCGTGACTTCGAGGAAGAATGGGAACTATTTACAATACAACACCTTTATTGGCATAAATAAGACAACAAACATAAGCCCTCTGTATATGCTAAAATTCTAAGACATACGATATAAAATAAGGGGGGGAGGGGAAGGGGGAGAGATCTTCGACAACAGCTATTATTCAGGCCAGAGCGCCCCAGATTTTACTTCAAAAATCCTGGTCAGAAATTGTGCCATAACTCTAGTGACTTCAGGAGAATCATCCCTCAACAAGAACTGGACTACGAGTTGTTTATTAGAGGGGGCCCTGAGCCATAGAGAGGACATCGAAGAATCTTCACGAAAGGTATTAAAAAGAGGGCAGTCCAAAACCATGTGGTCAATAGAATCAGGTACATTCTGACCACAAGAGCAGAGTCTGTTCTGGAAAGGGGTGCCTCTAAACCTTCCAGATAACACAGCGGACGGAAAGGCATTCAAGCGCGCCAACATAAATACTCTGCGATGTAATGGGGTAACCAGATCATAAAAATAGTTAGGCATCATTCCGTAATGGGATTGCATCCCCAGGTACAAACTATTTGAAAAGACAACAAAGAGACTCCTTGGCAGGTTTTGAATAAACATTCACAATTTTATTAGTAGAATATTGACAGATATGGTAATGATATAACATGCAGAAACAATATGTACTAATAAATCAGAGAAGGGCGCTGAGGGTAGTCCGAGGGGTGGGGAGGGAGGGGGAAAGGGGGGGAGATGTAATTGGTGGTATTATAGACAATTTTTATTGATTTAAAATTTCTTTTGATAATATATCTGTCTCTTCCTGTATGCTTGCACACCGCTTATCACTGGTGGCCTTCCTGGTAACAGCTCCTGTCTCATATTTCCCATTTTCCATGCCTACTCTAAAAAGTTTCCCACGTTGAGGTCTTTGTTATGTTTGACTCAAGGTCACACCTGCAGTTCTTGTCTCTGCCCAGAAGTGAAAGTATTTTCCCACTCCCAAATGTCTCAACAACCAAAACTGATTTGTAAAAATGTTACATGGAAAAAATACGAAAGAGACATCGCACACACTTTTGTAAATCAAGAAAATCTTTAATAAAAAGAAAAAAGAAAAGAAACCAAGGCAAAAAAAGAGGAAAACCTTCCTGTTACCACTTTCGAATCCTTTTTCCACCCTTACCAAACCCTTCAGGATGCTTAATGCAAAAAATAAATAGAGGAATACCATATATATATATATATATATATATATATATATATATATATATATATATATATAAGAACAAACTTAAGTAGAAGAAGACCAAAAAAATAAACATCAACAGGAACAATCAATACCAGTTTATACTTCTCTTCCTTAGTTCTTTCCAGTTGCAAAAAGTGACAATATATAGAACAAACTTAAGTAGAAGAAGACCAAAAAAATAAACATCAACAGGAACAATCAATACCAGTTTATACTTCTCTTCCTTAGTTCTTTCCAGTTGCAAAAAGTGACAATGAATGTAGAGTAGTCCAACTTTTAATTGTAATCCAATACGTCATACTCCAGTTTATTAATTGTAATCCAATATGTTATTATTAAATTTGCAACCCAATATTTCGTATTCCAAGTCTCCAAATCTTCTGAATCTCAAATCTCAAATTAAAACTTGAAGAGATATGGTTCCATAGATTTCAGAAAAAAAATGTTTGCTGGCAATAAATTCCAGGTTCTCTTCCTCTTCTGAGAGATTCCTCCCCCAGTATAAGTAGAGAATTCTCCTGCTTAGCTTCGCTTTTGTGCCACCAAGTTCCAGGGTTTAAGAGTTTAAAGCCAAAGTTCAAAGCTCTTATGAATAAAAGACTTCCTACTTTCTACTCTGCCAGAATACCAATCTGTCCAACTTTCAACTAAATTGTCCTATTGAAGAGAAACCAGACGCAATTGTTGCCAACTGTATCTAAAATAAAGGGAATATCTGAAATTCAAAGTTGCTGAAAGGTCTCCATTAGCTGCTACATTGTACTCTGCTCCCATTCACAAAAAGTCCTTGGTTCTCTAACTTAATCCGTTCCGGAAGTCCATTCCAAAACCAAAGCGTTCCAAAACAAAGGCGCGCTTTCCCATAGAAAGTAATGCAAAACAGATCAATCCGTTCCAGACTTTTAAAAACAACCCCTAAAACAGCAATTTAACATGAATTTTACTATCTAGCGAGACCATTGATCCATAAAATGAAAGCAATAATCAATGTACTGTACTGTACTACAAAATAAATAGGACAGTATTGTAGATGATAAAAATTAAAATGTATTTATTTTTGTTACCTGCGTTGACGAAAAATATTTTTTGGATTGGGGGGGGGGCTTTTATCCCTTTCCTCAGTCACACAATCACGCTAGACAACCTCAGCCAGTATAGGGCTAGTGCTACATGTACACTGGTTTGTAAAGAGATTAGCCCTATTTCTTAAAAAGCTGAACTTGTACCTTTGGGGAAAATCAACAGTGATTTCAGAAAAGAGTTCTGCACCACTTCTAACAGGAGGACATTAATATATCCCCAGATGTCTGCACCGTACAATAATTGTGGCACAATCTTCTTTTGAAATGCCTCAACTGTGGGGGCAACTAAACTCCCCACCCCCGCTTTGGGAAACCGCAATAAATAGTGAATAGGGTGAGAGGATTTCAATTTAGCTGAGAGCTTCCAGAACAGTTTTGAATTGCAGTAAAAAACCCAAGCCCAGGTATTTAGAATAGCATTGTTGTTCAATAGCTTTATGGGCCAAACTCCCATCTGTGAGGTTTTCTCTTCTTCCCAAAAATCACTACTTTGGTTTTAGAATGGTTGACTGTTAACTGCCCTTTTGTGCCAGTCAATTGGTTTGGGGGAAATGGAATGTGGAAATAGAAACAGAAAGTTAAAGTAGATCCGAATGAAGCAAGTGCTTTTGACCTAGGGTCAAAATTACAGGACTGTGTCATCATCCTCGATGGCAACAACAGAAAACTCGGAGAACCGCATGGCCATTTCTTTCCCGTCCAGTGGTTGCTCCACAGAGGATGAGAGCACTGTCCGTCCGTCCCCCATCCTGATACAGGTTTTGTCTTTTATTTATTTATTTATTTTAACGTCATAACATTTTTTATTGTAATGAAAGATTAGTTTTCATCCACATTAACAGTCTGTAGGCTTTTGAAAGATGTAACTGGCACATATGTGACCAAGGTATACAATTTATTAGGCAAATCCTCCTATATCCCCATCTCCTTCATTGCAAATTTATGGATCTCCTTGGGAGCGCGAGGAGCCCGCTTCTTGAAGCCCATGCCATGGATCCCTTTGTGTACGTTTATAGTATGTTCCCGAGTAGCCACCTCATTGATGGCTGATCGTCCTTTCTTCTTTTCACCACCTTTCTTTGCAGGAGGCATCCTGCTCAGGAACAGACACAGAAAAGCCTGGTTTTGTCTTTTAAACGAGGGGTGGCGAACCTGTGGCAGGAGGTGGTTTTAAGCACCTCCTCAAAACCCATCTCCTCGAGACCCTCCTCCACCAGAGGACCTGATGGGGGCAACACGAGAAAGGGCCTTTTCTGCAGTGGCACCCAGTTTAGCGCTGGGCAAGAACATTCCCCTTGAACCAAGCCTTTGGCTGATTGACATCCAGTGCCCTTTTAAAAGGCGTGTGCAGGGGGCATTATTGAGCTGGTTTTGTTTTCATTATGTATTCAGTGGTTTTTATATTGGGATGTTATGTTGTGAACTGCCTTTGAGACCTGTGGGTATAGAGCAGAATACAAACAAACAAACAAACAAACAAATGCCACCTCCAACTGCGAAGGCAGAGAGCATAGCCTTCGCCTCTAGCTGCCATGGATAGCTTTCTGTTCCGTGTATTTGTCTAATCCCCTTGTAAAGCCATCTAAGTGGACGGCCGTCGCTGCCTCCCGTGGCAGTGAGTTCCGTAGTTTAACTACGCGCTGCCTGTAAATATCAGCCCTGACTCTCCCAACATACACTTTCATAGGAAGCCCGCGAGTTATAGTGTTGTGAGAGTGTGAGAAAAACTTCATTTTCTCCATGCCACGCATCATTTTTTTAAAATGCACTTTTATCTCCCTGAATAGCGATTCCCATCATCGTGTCCCTGTTTGCTCGAGCCTTCTTCTCTAAGCTTAAAAAGTCCCTGGTGTCGAAATCTTTCCTCTTGCAGGAGCCGCTCCGTCCCTTTGTTCGTCTCTCTCTCTTGCCCTTTGTTGCAAGATCAAAACAACGATCGGATCGTCAAGGTCTCTAATCGGTTTCCTTTTCTCCTTTGCTCGCCCAGGAAAAGGAAAGTGAAATCATCCCGGAGACGCTTCGCTCCGTTTTGTTTTCCCCAGAAGCGCCCCCCCCTGCCGGTGACATCGCGAAAGCGAGGCGGCTATAAAAGGCCAGTGGAGGCGGCGCTGCTGCCAAACCGCGTCAGCTGAGCATCCGACGGCAGCTGTTGGCTTCGGTGTCTCCATCGCTGACTTCAGGCGTTACTGCTACGATCGAGACGGCAAAAGTGCAGGATGGTAAGGAAAAGGTCCGCTAGCGGAGTGTGGGTGCCTGCATGGGTGTAGCCAGGATTTGTTAGGGGTTTTGGGGGGGGGGCGGGAGGGACATGAGACCCGTCTGTCACCATCCTCTTTCTGGCTCTGTCTAGCAGATTCGGAATGAAATATTTCCACAACAGTTGTTTTAAGTTACTTTCTTTTGACCCCAAGTACTCAGGAAAATTTGTCAAAATCTTCGCTAGAATAATAATAATAATAATAATAATAATAATAGTAATTTATTATTTTTACCCTGCCCATCTGCCTAGGTTTCCCCAGCCACTCTGGCCAGCTCCCAACAGAATATTGAAAACACAATAAAACATCCAACATTAAAAACTTCCCTAAACAGGGTTGCCTTCAGGTGTCTCCTAACCCTACCCCCCCCCCGCAACATCCATAGGTGTGTGTGAGGAAGAGGAGGAAATGGGGCTGCCAACTGACCTGGAAAAAAACGGGCTTGTACTGCTCTTGTGGCTTTAAGAGCAGCTTAACTTTGAGATTTTCACCCCAAGAAAGAATTAGTTTTATTTATTTCTATTGCTCTGAGTAGACCCACTGACAATAATGGAGCCTAATTTTTATTTTATTGCATTTCCATCTTACCTTTTTTCTCTAAAGAGTGGCAGTCACAGTTCTCCCCCCCCTTATTTAATCCCCACAACAACCCTCTGAGGGAGGGAAGGCTGAGAGAAGGCAGTGACTGTCTCTCACGTCTGAGTGGAGATTTGAACCCTGGTCTCCCAGCTCTTAGTCCACTGCTCTAACCATTACACCACCAATGGCTCTTTGTGTGGAATGGACAGCAAATGAGAGTGGGTTGTGTGAACAGTATGTGTGTGTTTGTTTGTATGTATGTGTGACTTGAATTTTACGTTATGCTGCCTTGCAGTGCTCTCTGATTTTATTAATACTGACATCACATATGAACAAAGATATTGTTTAGGCCAGTGTTTCCCAAACTGGGGTCTCCAGCTGTTTTTGAACTACAATTCCCATCATCCCTGACCACTGGTCCTGCTAGCTAGGGATCATGGGAGTTGTAGTCCAAAAAAGCTGGATACTCTGGTTTGGGAAACAACAACAACAACAACAATTTGTTATTTATACTCCACCCATCTGGCTGGGTTTCCCCCAGCAACTCTGGGCAGCTACTAACAATATATTAAAAACATAGTAAAATATCAAACATTAAAAAGTTCCCTATACAGTACTGGGCTGCCTTCAGATGTCTTCTAAAAGTCAGATGGTTGTTTATTTCCTTGACATCTGATGGGAGGGCAACAGAAGACCCTCTGCCTGGTTCCCTGCAACCTCACCTCTCGCATTGAGGAAGGCACCAGAAGGCCCTTGGAGGTGGACCTCAGTGTCTAGAGCTGAATGATGGGGGTCGAGACGCTTTCAGGACCAGTGTTATGTGGTCTCGGCGGCCACTTCAAGTCACCAGTCTAGCTGCCACATTCTGGATTAGTTGTAGTTTCCGGATCACCTTCAAAAATAGCCCCACATAGAGCGCATTGCAGTAACCCAAGAGAGTTACTGGTTTAGGTTAGAAACACTGGTTTAGGCTAAGAGAAACACCTGAGAGCAGGCTGACATGCTCCTTCGGCAACAGATAACCCTGATCTCCTGGGTCCTGGTCAGACATTAACCACTACACCACACTCTCTGCTTCCTTCCCAGGCCCTGCGGTTGAATGTAAAGCTCCTGTCGGGAGAGCAGTACTCCCTGGACACGTTTGCCAGCAAAACTGTCTGGGATTTCAAAATCCAAGTAGCCCAGAAGACAGGGTTGTCCCCATATCAGCAGAAGCTGGCCTGCCAGTCTAATGGCAACATCAACCTTCAGGACAGCGACCAGCTCTCCAAATTCGGCCTGAAATCCGGGGACACCATACTGTTGGTGGTCAAGAGCGAGGAGTCCATCCCCATTTTCCTGCATAATGTCAGGGGCCAAACCAAAAGCTACCTCGTCATGCCTTCCGATTCGGTGGACCAGTTCAAAGCTCGAATTCGGCAGCAGGAGAACATCCATACAGATCAGATCTGGCTGACGTATGAAGGGAAACCCCTGGATGATGGCAACAAGCTGTCTCACTACAACATCGCTCCCCACGGCACCGTCTACTTGAACCTCCGCCTCCGAGGGGGCTGCAATTTGGGGGGTGGGCCAGCTTAGCAGACCTCGGGGGTCCCAAGGCTGTTTCCTCTCTGCTTTTTCTGACTTGCTTCTAAGTTAGATCACTCTCTGCCCCCATCCTCAGTATGCCACCAGCCTTATGGTCTATGTATTTGCAGCAGTACTGAGCGTTTTTGGAAACTTTGTTGAGCCACCTGTTGTGCTAGGAGCTTCCGCCGGTGCAGCTGCCGAGCTGAATTCCTCCATTGCTCAACATTAAAATCCAGCTAGCGCAGGTACAGAGAGCATTGCCAATAGAAATGTTGCAGCAGGTATTCCACCTGGCTGCGGACATTGCACATGGCTGCAGCCATTCTGCTCTGCCTCCATTTGGCTACTCCTTGCCCTGAATTCTTTCCATTCAGCCTGCCTATTGTCAGAAATTAAAACATCCAACAACTGGGCTTGCTTGTTTTCCTCTTCCCTCACCATCCCTTTTTCCTTTTGTTGTTTTATGTGAGCAGCTCTGGGAGCCTTCTTTGGGGGGTGGGAAGAGGGGGGCAAAAATGCTTAAAATAAATAGCAAGTGTTAACTGGCTTTTTAATTACTATTTTGTCCCTGCTGGTTTCGCTTCGGCATTGTACTCGAGCTTTTTCGTACTTGCTTTTAAACACACTGCTTTCAAAAATAAATACAAGAAAACACAAAAATGACTTGTGTGATTGCTGCTCTTCCTGTTGACAGAGATTTTTTGGTGGTTTGTACAGCTGTCAAATGTGGCAACGTCATTGGTCCCAGTGAGTCATTTTAGGGCATTGGGGTGATCACATTGTGAAATTATGGGTGTGGTAGCTGACATGGGGTGGGTATATACATTTAAAGAGCATTCCCCCATCTCCAGAGAGCCATGGGAACTGTAGTTTATTAAGCGTGCTGGGAATTGTAGTTCTGTGAGGGGCAAACTACAGTTCCCAGGATTCAGGGAGGAGGGTTGGAGATGTGCATTGTCAATATGAAGAAGAAGAAGAGGAGTTTGGATTTGATATCCCACTTTATCACTACCCTAAGGAGTCTCAAAGCGGCTAACATTCTCCTTTCCCTTCCTCCCCCACAACAAACACTCTGTGAGGTGAGTGGGGCTGAGAGACTTCAAAGAAGTGTGACTAGCCCAAGGTCACCCAGCAGCTGCATGTGGAGGAGAGGAGACGTGAACCTGGTTCACCAGACTATGAGTCTACCGCTCTTAACCACTACACCACACTGGATCTTGATGGTGCTTGTTGCCCGAGTCTGATGGTAGCCTGAAACAACTGGAGGTCACCAGGTTGGCTAAGACTGTTAATTGTACTTCTGCTAGGGAGACCCGGGTTCGAATTCAGTCACAAAGCTTACTGGGCTTGAACGCCACATTAGGCAAAATGTTCTTGCATTGCAGGGGGTTGGACTAGATGGCCCTCATGGTCCCTTCCAACTCTACAGTTCTATGATTCTAAGATGGAGAAGGGAGCGGGACAGATCTCTCAACGATTTTGCCACTCTGGATTAGCAAGAGTCAAGAGCACTGTGGTTATCAGCTCAGCTGCTCTTTTCTGAGAACCAGACAGGAAGAGGACTCTCCTTTGTGTCTGCCACCTTACCAAGGAAGCAGCCAGCTTGTCGGGTTTGGCACACAGCCACTAAGCTTCTGTGGCACTGTATTTACTATCATTATTAAATGTTTTAAAAAAATTTATGCACAACTTAATTGTAAAAAAGCCCCCAAAGCAGTTTACAAAAAGGCTGAAGCAATAATATGACCAATAAGAAAAACAAAGGACAGTAATTCAAGCTAAAATAACTTTAAAACAGATTTTAAAAATTCACGCATCAACTTTCTAAACATTCGGGCAGGCTTGTTTAAACAAAAATGTTTTTAGCGAATGCTGAAAAGAGTACAGTGTCGTCAAGAGGCAGGGAGTTCCAAAGTTTAGGAGCCGCTGCACTAAAATATCATATGCTTATAAACGTGGAATGGGTATTACGTTCTGCTTATCAACTGGCATTCAGAAGCATTACTGGCTTTTACACGTCTTACATCCCAGTTTTTACAAATACTAGTTGAAAGTTAACTATTAGAGTTCACCCAGAGTTCACACCTCCGCTCCCCCCCAGGTCCTCCCCAATTGTCAATGAAAGTTGGAAACTTCCAGGCTTAATACTGCAAACAGGTTACAGTATTGAGATATCACGAACCAGTTGCTGGCAACGGATTTTTTAAAAAGGAATCAGGGAAACTTCAGATTATAGGGGTACCAAAAATTTGGGCTGGGATCTTGATGCAGACCATAATAAACACCTGGCTGGGAGAAGCCCTGTGAGTGAGAGAGAGGCTGTGTACATGCTATACCTTTAAAGCACATTAGAAACACATTTTTTTTGGTCCTACGCTTTGGTGAATTTTTATTGTGCTGTTATCCTCCTTCGTGAATTGTGCGAACTGTTATACTGTATGATTTTGGGGTATATATATTTATTTTCCAAAGTAACAACAACAACAAAAATTTACAAGGTTGATATGCCAAGAAATATAACAATAAAACTGTTCAGGGAAGTATCATATTAAAACAGGATGTGAGTAAATCAGGTTGGTACCAATTCTTCAAATAAGGCAGATGAACAAAGCGCAGAAATATCTTAATGATTTTCTTTTTTATAGGGCAGGGTGGAACCAAGGGTGTGGTGGCCCAAAAGTTTGGGAATGACTTCTCTTTCCTTTCTTTTTTAACATCTTTATTGAAAATTCAAAAAATACATAACCATACGTGCACCAAACATGGTGAGATGCAAACGAAAAGGAAAAAGAGAAGGCCACTTCTGCATCAGCAGGAGGTGGATTTCCAGGCATCACGACCCGATCATGCGCGTAGGGGCTGAGCCCAGCCCCTGCGCGATTGGTAGATTATTTCCACGCCTCCCGCAGGCTGACCAATCTGGTTGGCCGGGGGGGGCGTGTCTTAGTCTCTTTAAACTAGTGACGGGCGGGAAGCTCGCCCTCTTTGCCCCACTTCCCCCAGTTGGTTATGTTCACCCGCCCACCCACCCTTAGATTTTAGCTTTGACCTTGCTATGGACTTCAGTTGGTTGCCTTGGTTGGCCAGGGGGCCTGGTAGGACTTTTTCCCAATTGGACTAGCCAAATGGGTTTTTTCACCTACCTCGTAGCAATCGTCACAACTCTTGGTTTGGCGGTTAGGCATTGGAAAATTTCCATATGAAGTGGAGGGGAGGTAGCGTCATCAACTGCCCCTCAATGGAAGGGTATTCCGTTAAAGGATTCCGGGGGCGTGGCCCTGTCCGAAGCCCGGGGAGCTGAGGGCCTAAGGCACGCCCCTAACGGTGATCACAGGGGGAATTCCGGGCGATGTTCATCACTGGGGTTCCTTACTGGTGGTTAACCCTTCACTGACTTCCAACACACGGGTTGGGGTCGGATATAGCTGATAGGGTCCAATGCCTAAGCCAATACCACTCAACATCCATAACCAATAAAGTTGTGGCCTTTACGCCCATTAAAATTTACATAATGTGTCTGTGTCATTAATTCCTCGGGGAGGGGAGGGACATTGCCACGCAAACAGAATATTACAGTATTTGTATGAATGGATTCCGAATATCATGGAATTTGTCCGTGACAACTTTGCGTTTATATGGAAGTTGTTCAGATGTTGCGAGTTTGTATAAGTCAGGCACGTGTAATTCCCAAGAGACTGCAATCTACTCACATTATAAAAATACTGGCTGTGATCTACCCATTGTTATTGACAGGCAGAGTTGTTGAGCTTTTGTGGGGTGGGGGTGGGGGTGGGGTGGGGAGATCGCTAAGCATCACATGATCGACTGCAAGCTACCATAGACCTACCTGTTGGACATACCTGGTATAAATCTTCGATCCAATCACAGAAGGGAGCCGCATTTTTATTTTTCCAATTCATCAGTATTGGTCTTTTTACTGTGGTAAGAGCATGGAGAGTCCACTCATGTTGTCCTTTTTTAAAGTTCCAATAAATATGTGATCAATGTGCTCAGAGGGACCCGCTTCCGGGCAGGGGCGTCGCTAGGGGGGTGCGGTGGGGGCGGTACGCCCCCGGGCGACAGGGGCGAGAAGGCAAGAGGCAGTCCTTTTTTAAAGTTCCAATAAATATGTGATCAATGTGCTCACGCCCCGCCCCCGGGGCGTTTCCTTTGCCGCCCCGGGTACCGCGGAGCCTTACTCCGCCACTGCTTCCGGGATCCCCCCTGCCGCCCACTTGCCTCTTTGCACCCCACTGGGTATATAATTCAAGAGGACATTTTGCTCTGTAAACGTAAGGTTGTTCCGTACAGTTCTGTTGATAGTTTCAGTTACCACCTGCCAAAAATCTTGCAGTATGGGACAATGAAAAAACATATGTTTTAGAGAAGCATTATCCCTATTGCATCTCCAACAGTTAGATACCTTAGTCAAAACAAAATAAAAAATATAAAAAAATTCTTTCCAGTAGCACCTTAGAGACCAACTAAGTTTGTTCTTGGTATGAGCTTTCGTGTGCATGCAATTCTTCAGTGTATCTGAAGAAGTGTGCATGCACACGCTCATACCAAGAACAAACTTAGTTGGTCTCTAAGGTGCTACTGGAAGGATTTTTTTTTTTTTTATTTTGTTTTGACTATGGCAGACCAACACGGCTACCTACCTGTAGTTAGATACCTTAGATAATAGCCTTTTTAAAAAACAAACGTAGTGGGGTCCAGTATATTCTAAATATTATTTTCTGTTGAGACTCCTGTATGCACCACCTTCGAGAGATGGATGAAGGCAGCTCAGGTGGTTGCTCTGAGGCGCACCGTTGCTCTCTGGCCGCAGAGGGCGCCACGGCCACAGGGATGAGCGTCTATTGTCTCTCTCCAAGGGAGCCTCCAGGCAGATGTGATTTGGTCCTTGCAAGAGGAGCGAGCAAGGAGGAGAAGGGTCTCCCTGGCGTCGACCAGAACGTGGAAACTGAGGATGGGGTGGTTCTTGCTGGGACATCGTGAGCAGAGCCTGCCGGAGTGAAACACTATACGGTTGCAGCAGGGAGAGCTAGATCCCTATCTTCATCATCACACCTCTCCAGAAGAAGACTTCAGGGGGTTTGTGTGCTGCTGTTTGCCTGGAGTCCGCCCCCACCCCCCACCCCACGCTTCTAACCCTGGGGGGAAATACATGATGGGGTGCCTGGATTATTTCTGGGAGTTCTGGAACTACGAGACTCCCAAAGTGATTGTGGTGAAGAACAGGAACCTTGGGGTCATCTATAGACTTGTTCAGCTTCTCATCCTGGTCTATTTCATCTGGTAAGTCTGGGCTGTCTATGGGAAGTGGTGCAATCCGGTGGGTTGGTTTTTTTGAGACTCAGAACTGAGCATTTGGATAGCGCTGAGATGGTGCCGACAGTGCTACCCCCCCCCAAAATGTTTAGGGGTACTCTCATTTTGACTCAATAAAACCACCGTTTTATAGTTCAAATCGGGGGAAATAAATACAGTAAATGGACAAAAGTGCAAAGATTCACAAAATGTTTAGGGGTAGCACCCTTGGGAGAGCTAGCATCCCTGCATGCAGATGGTTGGGCTAGAAGATTCTCAGGGTCCTTTTCAACTCTACAGTTCTAGGATCAGAACTGAATGGGGTGGCCAGTGATGGGGAAATGTATTTTCCATTAACTTTCTTATAAATGTGGGAAGTGAGCCCTGCCGCATTTGGGGGGCGGGCGGGGCGGTGACTTTTGCTTGTCTTGCTTAGTGGGCTCCTATTTGTGCTTTTTGAAGTTGTTCATCGATTATCTAGAATTAGGGGTGAGCAATGAGGTGGGGACGTTTGCTGATGATTCTAAATCGTTCCAGGTTCTTAGAAGAAAGAGAGATTGCTGAGAGCACCAATAGGACCTCTCTCCAAACTGAGTGAACGGGCAGCAAAATGGCAAATACAATTATGTGTCAGCAAATGTAAATGTATCTGAAGAAGTGTACATGCACACATCTACTTACTAAGGTGCCAAATCAGGGAAATACACTGAGTGGGGATGCAGATTTCTGGTCAACCTATGTGAAAAGGGCAAAAGTCCATTCTGGGAGTTCTGGAACTACGAGACCCCCAAAGTGGTTGTGAAAAAAAACAGGAACACCATATTGGTCCCAGCTGCAGTCATTCTGCATTCTATCAGTGGGCTAAAGTGTCAGGGGTTTTTTCAATACAGTTCTTTGGATATTTGGATAGGTGTGCCGATGCCTATTTTCCCCCTTTCTTCTCAATGTTGTGGGAACACTCATTTGACTATTTGGGGGGAAATAACGGGGGCAAAAGGACAAAAGTAAAAGTTTTTTGTTTAGATCGTATGCTGTCCCTGTTACCCAAAAAAAACGGGTGCCATAACACCAAAGTTGCAGGTTTGGTCCCGGCTGCATATTCTTGCATTGCAGATGGTTGGGCTAGAAGATTCTCAGGGTCCTTTTCAACTCTACAGTTCTAGGATCAGAACTGAATGGGGTGGCCAGTGATGGGGAAATGTATTTTCCATTAACTTTCTTATAAATGTGGGAAGTGAGCCCTGCCGCATTTGGGGGGCGGGCGGGGCGGTGACTTTTGCTTGTCTTGCTTAGTGGGCTCCTATTTGTGCTTTTTGAAGTTGTTCATCGATTATCTAGAATTAGGGGTGAGCAATGAGGTGGGGACGTTTGCTGATGATTCTAAATCGTTCCAGGTTCTTAGAAGAAAGAGAGATTGCTGAGAGCACCAATAGGACCTCTCTCCAAACTGAGTGAACGGGCAGCAAAATGGCAAATACAATTATGTGTCAGCAAATGTAAATGTATCTGAAGAAGTGTACATGCACAAAACTCATACCAAGAACAAACTTAGTTGGTCAGGTGCTACAATTTTTTTTTTTTTTAGTAAATGTAAAGTCAGGGCAAAAATTAATAATCTTAATTTCATATAGACACTCCTGGGATCTGAACTGGGAGTGGCGGACCGGGGACGAGAGTTTGGGATCGTACCAGATTTCTTAGGGAATATGTCAACCTAGTGTGTGGTTTTGCTGTGAAAAGGGCAAAAGTCCATGCTGCAGATAATTCAGAAAGTAATCGAAATTAGAACTGTCCGTATCATAACCAGGGCTATTTTTCTAGAAATAGAGGTGCCGGAACTCACCATGAATGCCTCCCTTGTATAATGGCAACGACGCCCTCCTGAGAGGTGCTGGAATGGGATTTAAAAAGCCCTGTTGATAGATGGTGTGTGACCACATTTAGAGTAGTGTTCTGGTCAGCACACCTCGGAATGGATATTGTAGAATTGGAAAAGGGGAATCAAAGAGATCAAGGTGATGATGGACAGACTCCCGATGAGAAGAAGTTGTAGTGTTTGGGAATTTTTAGTTTAGAGAACAGGTGAGTAAGTGGCCACACGGTAGAAGTTTTTTAAAAATTATGCATATAATTATAATAATATAATAATAATAATTTATTTATACCCCGCCCATCTGGCCCAGTCTGGGCATCTCCCAACATCATCATCATCATCAAGCGATAAAACATAAAAAGCTTCCCTAAACGTGGCTGCCTTCTGATGTCTTTTAAAAGTCAGATAGTTGTTGATTTCCTTGACATCTGACGGAGAGGTTGGATAGAGAGAATCTTTCCTTCCTCTCTCGGAACACTAGAACTAGTGGACATCCCCTTTGTTGGAAGATTCCGGAGAGATAAAACGAAGTGATTCACACAATGGATAGTTCAACTTTGGAACTCACTGCCACAGGAGGCAGCGATGGCCACCAACTGGAATGGCTTTGAAAGATGATTGGACAAATTCAGGAAGGAGAGGGCTATCGATGGCTGCTAGCCATGATGGTTATGCTCTGTCTCCACAGCTGGAGGCAGCAATGCTTCTTCTGAATCCCAGTTGCTCTCCTTATCAGCTCAGGTCCTGCTGTGGGTCTCCCCCCAGGCATCTAGGCAGCCCCTATGAGAGCAGGAGGCTGGACTAGGTGGACCAGTAAGCAGTAAGCTCTCCATGTCCCCGGGTAGGGCAACTCCATATGTTCTAGCGCCCGTTAATTTCTTAATAAAAGGTTTTAGTTTTTAAGGTGTTATAGGAAAAAACTGCTCCTTTTCCCTTATGGGTTATCCAGGAGCCCGTATAGAGTCCTTAAGTGGGTTCCCTATCTGTAGGAGAAAGTAACAGATGCCAACCAGAGAATACTGAGAAGCAAAGCGGCTAGTAAGCCTGATCTTTATTCATGGAACTGTTGCAACAGGGTCCCCACTCACCACACGCAGGAGGGAGGAGAGAACCCAGAACAATGGTGCGCAAGCCCTTATATAGACTTTTGAAATTGCCCACCCTGTAGCCCAAGACCACCCCCAAAAACATCATACATACATCACAGAAGGAGGCGGTCTACAGCAGAAATACATCACAGGAGGCGGTCTCCAGCAGAAATCCTGTCTGCCAGGATACCTGACAATGGTCACTGATTGCTTTACCTGGGCAGCCCGGCCATTCTTGTGTGATGGTAAATCCAGGAAACAGGCTCACCCTATTCATACACAAATGCGCCCTTAAGACAAGTAAGCAAAAGGCAGTGGGGAGGGTTTTCCATTTCCTTCCTCCTTGCAGAGAAATATTGGAGGTCAATTTGGGAGAGTCAAACTGGCTTCAGGATTTCTCTCCTGTTCTATTTTCAGACACGTGGTTTATATACTTATGCATGTGTTTGCCTTGTACATTTATGAATGTTTATTCTATATTTGAGACCTTAGAATTCTTATAAACAAAGGTGCTACAAGACTCTGCTGTTTTCTCAACAGGTACGTGTTTATCATCCAGAAGGGCTACCAGGAGAGCGAGTCGGGCCCAGAAAGCTCTGTCATCACTAAAGTGAAGGGTGTCAGTCGCTCTCAGCACAAGGTCTGGGATGTGGAGGAATATGTGAAGCCCCCAGAGGTGAGCATGCGAGAGCGCCCTCTGCAGACAGGGCGAGGAACACGCACCTGAACTCAGCGACGGAAGAAGCACAGGGATGTCGCCTCTGGCGTATGGAAGGCAAAAGGAGGCAAAGGGTGCCCTCCTGACTGGGGTGCCAACTTGAATAAAATATTTGGTGGTGGGGCTTGCATAATCAATCACATGACATGACACACGCACACCATTTGAATGGCAATGCCCAGTAACCTGGGGTGGCCCAGCACCCTCAACTATTATACTGGGGTTTGTGTGTGTTTGTGAAGGGACCCCAAGGAGTTGGCTCCTATGCCTCCAGATGGTTCTGGACTACAACTCCCATGATTCCTGATGTGGCCACAGACCATGCTGGCTGGGAAACCCAACTTCTGCAGGGCACCGCAATCGTTCTCCCTGGTGATAAGGTCTCCAACGATGCCATTTGATAAAAACCTGTGTGGGACATCGTGTAGAGTCTTTGGGGCAAAAATGGGGCAAATGCTCTGCTTCCAGAACCATTCTTTTTTGAGGGGGAGGAGACTCCAGAACCCTTTTTTTGGGGGGGGGGGAAGACTCAATTATGTTTATTGGGTAACTCAAATAGGGAGAGAGCTGTGTACTCAGGTCCTGCTTGCAAGCTTTCCACTGAGGCAGGGCCGGCCCAACCATGAGGCAAGTTGAGGTGACTGCCTCAGGTGGCAGAATCCACAGGGGCAGCAAATCCTGACTAGATCTTTATTCCCCCTTTCTTCCCGATGTAGATTACCACTCACCTCTTCTTACCTGGTGGGAAGGGGACACCCATTTTGTGGTTTGCCTCAGGTTCCAAAATGTATTGAGCCGGCCCAACACTGAGGTATCTGTTTGGCCACTGTGAGAGGAGAGCAGAATGATGGGCTAGAGGAATGCCTCCCCCCTTTTACCCTGACCCAGCAGCCAGGTTCTCTTCTCAAGTTCTAAAAGTGGCCAGGATTCTCAGGAGGCTGGTTGGTTGGATGCTTTGCCCACAAACACCTTTGGTGAAGCATCATGCATACATCATAGATACATCATACATATGTCACAAACAGGTCAGGGTCATCTGGCAGAAACTGGTTCATCAGGTTTGCCCCCAACCCACCCTTGCTCTCCACCTTACACCCATCAAGTGATACAATGGAAATATCTACAAGTTCGTGGTTTTCCAGGCCAGGTAATCACACTTATTTGTCCGGACTGAGAGCTAATCCATTCCTGGATGGTTTGTTATTGTCCATGGGATGACTACCTGTCTGGCAAACATTTGCCAGGATGCCAGTAATTATCTCTTGTGCTTGGGGCTGCTGGGTACATGACCTTTACTCATTTCCCAAGTTTCCCCTTGGTAGCCATTTCTTTCCCGGAGTCAAATGAAGTTGGAATGGTGTGGTGTGTTATGTGGTGCTTTGAGGAGACATTGTGTGTGTGAACAAATGGGGGGGGGGAGTGCACACTGCATGCTGGAGGGGCAACCCCCCCCATCATTCCTGTAACACCTCTAACTCTCCGTCTCGTCTTCAGGGAGGCAGCGTCTTCAGCATCATCACCCGTGTCCAAGTCACCCCCTCACAGACTCAGGACACCTGCCCCGAGGTAGGAATTGGCCGTGCCAAATATTTCACACCCCCGATGAGCTATCCACTTCCCGATTCCTTTATCTCAAAAGTTTGCCCGTTCATCAAAAGAGGCGCCACTAAACATCCCGCCGAGGCAAATGTTGTGCCCCGCGAACTATTGATCTTGCCGTGCTTCTCACTACTTTCTCATGTCCGCCTTTTGCAGAACATGAGGGCTCTGTGCCGCTCCGACAGGGACTGCGAGGCAGGAGAGATGGATATGCTGGGGAATGGTGAGCAATGGGGTAACAGGAACCGGCGTGTCTCGTAATCCCTGGCTTGGCCTGGGTTTTTAGCCATTTATTTCTTTTCTTGCATCTGTACTCCGCTTTTCACCTGTTGTGGAACCTTGGGTTGTTCCCAGGTGTGCATGCAATTCCCAGGTGGCCACCCATCCAGGCACTGAGCAGGTTTAGACATTCAGCAAGGTGGTGCCTCTCCAGACCATGTCTTGGGACCCACAGCTACAAACTTCCCAATCTTCTGCCTTCCAGATGTTCTTGAACTACAAACTCCTACCAACCCCAGCCAGCACCAACATTTGTGACTACAGTGGTGCCCCGCTAGACGAAAATAATTCGCCCTGCGAAAATTTTCGTCTAGCGGGTTTTTCGTCTAGCGAAGCGGCAATGACAGCCACGCTCCGCTAAACGAAAAAAAGACGAAAATTTTTCGTCTTGCGAAGCAGCCCCATAGACTTTTTCGTCTTGCGGGGCAGCTTCCGCTAGACGAATGCCGTTCGTCTAGCGAGTTTTTCGTCTAGCGAGGCATTCGTCTAGCGAGGCACCACTGTACAACTATTAGCCCTCAGCAAAGCCAGACTACAACTCCCATCAGCAAAGCCATTTTGGACTACAACTCCCATCAGCCCCAGCCAGCGACACCACCTATGACTAGAACTCCTATTAGCTCCAGTAAGCACTGCCATTTTGAACTACAACTCCCATCAGCTCTGGCCTCCGCAGCTGCATGACACTACGGCTGATGGGAGCACAGCTGCCCTGGCTGAGTTGTAGTTCAAAACATCCTGAGATGGTATGTTTGATCCAGTTGGGGAAGGCTTCTTAGAGCAGACGCCATTATCTCAGACGCCATCCCTCCTGGCAATATGAGGTGCCAACACCCCATCAGGCAAAAATGGGGTTGTGGGGTGACCACCTTTCACCTGTGCCCCCGTTCTTTCATTCCTTATAGGAGAGAAGACAGGGCGCTGTATCTCCTATAACTACAGCAAGAAAACCTGTGAGATTAGAGCTTGGTGCCCAGTGGAGGACGCAGCATCTGTCAGGTAAGGAAGGACATGGAGATAAACAGATATAATAATAATAATAATAATAATAATAATAATAATAATAATAATAATAATTTATTTATACTCTGCCCATCTGGCTGGGTTTCCCAGCCACTCTGGGCAGCTCCCAACAGAATATTAAAAACACAATAAAACATCAAACATTAAAAACTTTCCTTAAACAGGGCTGTCTTCAGCAGGGGCGGAGGAAGGGGGTGCGGCAGGTGCGGTCCGGCCTGGGTGTCACCATTGAGGGGGGGTGACAAAATGCCAGGTGGCACTCACCGCAGGGCCTGCAGTGCGCCCGAGCCACGCCTCTCTCCTGGGAATGATGCAGCGGCTTAGGCCCAGGCAGGCTCTGCGCTGCCCAAACGGTCCACCCACTGCCTCCCCCCCCAGCTGTAGGGCGGTTGAGTGGGAGGAGGCAGGCAAACTCCAGAGGCCCCGTGGTGTGCCCTGCCCCTATGGGTGGCTCGCTCCGCCCTGGGCGCACTGCCCCAGGCGCCTGAGCGGCTTCCTCCGCTGCTGGCCTTCAAATGTTTTCTGAAAGTCAGATAGTTGTTTATTTCCTTGACATCTGATGGGAGGGCGGGCGCCACTACTGAGAAGGCCCTCTGCCTGGTTCCCTGTAACTTCACTTCTTGCAGTGAGGGAACTGCCAGAAGGCCCTCAGAGCTGGACCTCAGTGTCCAGGCTGAATCGATGGGGGTGGAGACGCTCCTTCTGGACCGAGGCCATTTAGGGCTTTAAAGGTCAGCACCAACACTTTGAATTGTGCTTGGAAACGTACTGGGAGCCAGTGTAGGTCTTTCAGGACCGGTGTTATATGTGTATGCTAGTGTATGTGTTTGTGTACGTGATCTTTTCTACCCTGACTTTAACAGCAGACATCTTTGCTTCCTAGTGAGAACTTGTCGAAGATGGCTCCAGAATTCACCATCCTCATCAAAAACAACATCCATTTCCCTCGCTTCCGGTTTACCAAGTAAGAGCACCAGCGCGTCCAGGTTGGGTTGGTCGCCTGACCCAAGTCCTAGGCCCTTGGAGGGAAGTTCCCAAACTGGGTTCCAAAATCTTGACCTGCCCGGTGACTGCGATACATGCAGAATGAAGTCCGATGGTGGATTTGCCCTTGTGTGACAACTTGGCTTTTTCTGATGTACTTTTGCTTGCCAGAAAAAGTCCAGCAGCACACAGGAAGGAGAGTTTTGGCTCCTGATCCTTGTTCCGTCTTCTCTCCAGAGGGAACGTCAAGGACAACGATGACAGCTACCTGAAGAGCTGCACCTTCAACGAAACCACAGGCCTCTACTGCCCCATCTTCAAGCTGGGCTTCATTGTGGAGCAGGCGGGAGAGAACTTCACCCAGCTGGCTGAAAAGGTAAAGATTATGTAGGGATGTAGGAAGCTGCTTTGTACAAAGTCAGGTCCATCTGGTTCAGAACTGGCTGGCAGCCGTGTCTCTCCAGGGTTTCAGGCAGGGAGCACCTCCCAACTCTACCTGGAGATGCTGCCGGAGATGGAACGTTGGATCTTCTGCATGCAAAGAACATGCTGGACTCTGAAAGAGAAGTTAGGTTTCTAGTCCTTATGATTGTAAGAAAAAATAGTGCTGAACTAAACATGTAGATGGGACGCGGGTGGCACTGTGGGTTTAACCACAGAACCTGGGGCTTGCTGATCAGAAGGTCAGCGGTTCAAATCCCCGTGAAGGGGTGAGCTCCTGTTGTTCGGTGCCTGCTCTTGCCAACCTAGCAGTTCGAAAGCATGCAGTGCAAGTAGATAAATAGGTACCACTCCGGTGGGAAGGTAAATGGTGTTTCCGTGCGCTGCTCTGGTTGGCCAGAAGTGGCTTAGTCATGCTGGCCACATGACCTGGAAGCTGTACGCTGGCTCCCTCTGTCAGTAAGAGAGATGAGCGCTACAACCCCAGAGTCGTCTGTGACTGGACCTAATGGTCAGGGGTCCCTTTACCTAAACATGTAGGTGCCTACTATTCAACCAGACCCCTGGTCCTTCTAGTGGTTCTCCATGGTTTCAGGAGTCTTTCCTACCAGGAGATGCTGGCAGAGATTGAACCTGAGGCCTTCTACATGCCAAGCAGATGCTCTGCCACTGAGCTACCCTTCCGCTATTGCAGGAATGTCCAAAGTCCATTTTGGGGGCCTAATTCGGCCCCTGTGGCAGTTTATTTCAAGTTCAATCCTTTAAAAAGTTCAACAACTTTGGGGTAAAATTGGGGCGGTGGGGGGGAAGCTGAACTTGAACAGTGCCAAATGCAATCGAAGGAATGACTGGGAACAAACTCAGTACCGAAAGCAAGTTGTGTTGCTTTTGTCAGGGGTTGGCTCAGATCAAGAGTGCCTAAGTGGAAGCGTTCTTAACAGGGCTTGCGTCGTGCACCAAATTTAAACATTGCTAAAGGCAAGTCCCATTGCAGGTGTTGAAAACCAACAGCAAACATCATCCCTGAATGTTGGTCATGCTGGGTGAGGCTGATGGAACTCCAATGACCTCTGGAGGGCAGCAGGTTTGAAAGGATGGCTTAGATTTAGAACCTCTGTCTGGGGGCAGGGGAGAGAAATCCAATCCAATTCAATTCAAATTTAAGGAGCACCTGCCTAATTCACACTTCCCAAAACAATACTGAAACCGAAACAGCCGTCCTTTGAAATTCGCATATCTGCAGATTTCCCCCCGTGCAGTTCTACAGCCAAACAACGGGTGCAAAAATTTGCAAATGTTAGCTTAAATAATTGCACGGAATGCAATATATATATATATATCAGGAGGAGAGGAAATCACATTAAAACGCTGATGGATTTTCATAAACCACAAACTCGTTTGGAAACCTGGAGAACTGAACTTAAGTTTGGGGAAATTCTCACACGGAGAGAAACAGAAATCGACAGATTTGCCCGTCGTTGTATCTTCCGGCAACTGGGCAAGTTTGCTTTGGTGGGCGGAGGTGGGCGGGCTTCCCCCTTGCCCACTTCGGAAGCTCCAGCCTGATGCTTCCTGCTCCACAACCCCCGCCAACTTGTGGGATGCCCACAACCTCCCTCAGGTTGCCAATTCCGGGTAGCTGGCCGCCCTCTAATTGCCTTTCTCTTCATATCAATCTGCCCCAATCGACTCTCATCGCTCTCCTGGGATGGAAGGTATATTATCGGTTGCTTCAGTGAAGCTCATCTCAGCCATCCTGGCTGCTCCTAACCCTGTGGGATTAGCTCTTCGGCTAGATGGACTCCACACTCTCACTTACCACAGCAAGGATTTCATTGACCAGGGGAGTAATGAAGTGGGGCAGAGCGTCAGTGTGGCCTAGTGGTTAGAGTGCTGGACTATCGCCTGGGAGAGCAGGGTTCAAATCCCCACTTGGCTGTGAAGCTCTCTAGGCGAGACCTTGGGCCAGTCGTAGGCACATGAGAAGCTGCCTTATAGCGAGCCAGGCCTTTGGTCCATCTAGCTGCATATTGTCTACACTGACTGGCAGCAGCTCTCCGGGATTTCAGGCAGGGGGTCTCTCTCCTAACCCTACTGGAGATGCTGGGGACTGAACCTGGGACCTCCCGCATGCAAGACAGATGAGCTATGGCCCTTCCCCAGTTGTTTGCTCTCAGCCTTGCAGGGTTGCTGTGGGGATTAAATGAGGAGGAAGAGAACCACACATGCCACTTTGAACTCCCTGGGGTGAAAAAGGTGGGATATAAATGAAATAAAGAAATGCTACCAGGGTGTGAGGGGCAGTAGATTCTGTATCAACAGGGTTGAAAATGAACCGGCCGATATCCTGATGCCACCATACAAATCTATGGATCAGCTGTGCTTGGAATATGGTGTGCTGTTCTGGTCACCTCCCCTCAACAAGGATACTGTAGAGTTGGAGAAGTTTCTTTCTTTCTTTTTTTTGGACAACATAATAAATAAATAAATAAGAATAAAAACGTGCACCCCACCACCGAGACCATTCCATTGTAACCATCCGACCTCCCAAAATTTCAGCACCTTTTGCGATGGCTTGGCCCTTTTCCGTTTTAGCAGTAGAAATTCTACAAACGCCCCCCCGTATCTCCTCAGAATCACTTCTCCTGCATATTCCCCGTCTTGCCTTAATTGCACATGTTAATTTATCATTAATAGCTATATCCCACACCTCTTTATACCATCTTTCCATTTCGGAGGAAGGGCCTTCTCGGTAGTGGCGCCTGCCCTGTGGAACGCCCTCCCACCAGATGTCAAGGAAATAAACAACTATCTGACTTTTAGAAGACATCTGAAGGCAGCCCTGTTTAGGGAAGTTTTTAATGTTTGATGTTTTATTCTGTTTTTAATCTGTTGGGAGCCACCCAGAGTGGCTGGGGAAACCCAGCCAGATGGGCAGGGTACTACTACTACTAGTAATATATTATATTCAGGTAGGTAGCTGTGTTGGTCTGATGCAGTTGAAATACATATATCATTAAATAAATTGTCCAGTAGCACCTTAAAGGTAAAGGTAAAGGGATCCCTGACCATTAGGTCCAGTCGCGGATGACTCTGGGGTTGCGGCGCTCATCTCGCTTTATTGGCTGAGGGAGCTGGCGTACAGCTTCCAGACATGTGGCCAGCATGACTAAGCCGCTTCTGGCGAACCACAGCAGTGCACAAAAAGGCCGTTTACCTTCCCGCCAGAGTGGTATCTATTTATCTACTTGCACTTTGACATGCTTTCGAACTGCTAGGTTGGCAGGAGCAGGGACTGAGCAACGGGAGCTCACCCCGTTGCAGGGATTCGAACCGCCAACCTTCTGATCGGCAAGCCCTAGGCTCTGTGGTTTAACCCACAGCGCCACCCACGTCCCTCAGCACCACCTGCCACCTTAGAGACCAACTAAGTTTGTTCTTGGTATAAGCTTTTGTGTGCATGCATACTTCTTCATATCACCCATCAGTCACTCATCTCCCACTACTCTCCTGATAAAAACCCCACCCTCCCACTAAATATAAGGGTCAGGTGACTTCTGTTTCAGTGTATCTGAAGAAGTGTGCATGCACACAAAAGCTTATACTAGAACAAACTTAGTTGGTCTCTAAGGTGCTACTGGGACTATATATATATATATATATATATATATATATATTATACCATTTTATATTCTGCTTGCCCCTTCCACTTCCTAGCTATAATAATTCGTGCAGCTGTCAATAAATTTGTGAGCAAGTCCTTCATAGCCTGTGAACCTTCCACCCCATCGTAAATTGATAATAATGCTACCTCTGGACTTTCGGTCAGCTTTAACCCAGTGATTTCTGTTATCTCCTTAAACACCCTTTGCCAAAAAAAATTGTACATATTTACACCCCCACCACATGTGAACATAATTCCCTGTTTCCTGGCATCCCCTCCAACATAACACCGAATATTCCTTGTTTATTTGATTTAATCTGAGTTGGAGAAGTTTCAAGTTTCCAAAATGATCTTGGAGCAACTCCTGTGCAAGGAAAGGCTGAAGCATTTGAGACTTTTAAGGTTAGAGAAAAGGTAAGAGGCGACATGATGGAATCTGATTGAATTACGGATGGCTTGGAGAGAGCCGGCAGAGAAAAGTTTCTCTCTCTCATAACACCAGAACTCGTGGACATCCGATGAAGCTGAATGTTGGAAAATCAGGACAGATGAAAGAAAGAACTTCACCGTGCAGTGCTGTGTCAAACTGTGGAACTCACTGCCACAGGAGGTGGTCACCAACATGGATAGCTTTAAAAGAGGGCTGGACAAATTCATGGAGGATAAAAGGCTCTCAACAGCTCCCAGCTACCCTGGCTGTGCACTAACTCCATTGACAGAAGCATCATGCCTCTAAATACCAGATGCTGTGAACAGCAAAGTGGGAGGATGCTGTTCAATTCGGGTCCTGCTCATGGCCTCCCCAAATGGGCTTCTGTTTGGCCCATGGGAGGAGAGCAGGGTGATGGAGAAAGGCAGGTCGTTGGCCTGAGCCAAGGGTACTCTCATCAAATTGCATTTTATGATCCCTTTATGCAAACTTGAACCTCCCCTTTCTTTTCTTTTTTTTTGAATTGCTTTATTGATTGTAAAGAAAGGAAAAACAGTCAACAAAGAAAAAAACCCAAAGGATGATTCAAATTACCAAAAAATTAATTTCTTACAACACAGCTTCTATTATGACTTCCAGTCACCCCATTGAGAGTCCCAGGTTTCTGTTGAGTGGCCCATTTTTCATCATCCCTTCAAACTTCTCCCCAATTTTTATTTTAATAAGGATTTCTATGTTTATGCAGGGGTCATTCTAAGCCTGCCAGAGAATTCACCTTCTTGCAATGCTTTTAAAGATATTTTCTGTAAACATCCCACTATGTAGTGAAATTTTGATCTGTATTAATCTCTAATCCTTTCTGTCACCTTGCTAATTCTGTGTATTCTAATAATTTTGTCTGCCAATCCACTTTGGTCGGGGTGGAATCTCCTTTCCATTTTTTGGCTATTAAGATTATTGCTGCCACTGTTGCGTACAAGAACTTCCTCACATTTTGGGGGGAATATCTGTACCTATTATACCCAGTAGAAAGGCTTCGGTTTTTTTTGTTTTTGTTTTTTGCAAAAGAGATTTTAAAAATCTTTTTAAGTTCATTGTATATCCCACGATTCCCTTATTTTCTTACAGTTCCACCACATATGCATCTTTGTACCCAGGGCTGTAGCAAGGTAAATTGGTACCTGGGGGCAAAAATTTTTTTGTCACCCCCCCCAGAGGCGTAGGAAGGTCAGGTGGTACCCGGTGCGGAAAATTTCTTGTCAACCCCCCCATTGATTCCCCCCCCCTGCAAAAATGGTTTTACGTTATTTCATATTTTCTTACAAAGGAATAATAACAAGTAATAATAATAAAAAAACTTTTATTTATATCCCTGAAGTCGGGCTCAGGGTGGCTAACATCAGATACATAACATTGGTATAAAATCAAACAATAATTAAATTACCTCCTAAAAACATCTCAAAATCAAATTAAAGTCTAATTAGATGGCTTTCCACAGGGTTAGGGTTGGGAACAGTAAGTGCTCCACTGAACTGAAATTTCAGCCTTCACGACATAGGAAAACAGCCAAGTAAACAGCTATTTTGGTGGAGGAGGGTCAAGATATTAACCGATATGCATGAAATTTCATATATAGCTATATAATCCCTAGTATAGTAAGATAAGACCTTTGGAGCAGGCATTTTTTTAAAAAAAGTTTTTTATGAACCGCCCTAGTAGGGCAGTAATTGTTCCTTGATAATTTGTCACCCCCTCCATTATGGAACATGGGGCGGACCGCCCCCTACGCCCCGCCCTTGCTTGTACCCTCCCTGCACCTCCAACACCTCCCCTTTCAAATGGCAGTGGCAGTGGCGATGATGTGGGCACCATGGAGACACTGGCCAGGGTGGGCTTGTGGTGTTTGGAAAGAGGTCTTCTCCCTTAGCTGATCCCGC
This sequence comes from Lacerta viridis, assembly GCA_900245905.1. Lineage (NCBI taxonomy): Eukaryota > Metazoa > Chordata > Lepidosauria > Squamata > Lacertidae > Lacerta > Lacerta viridis. The sequence goes on from OFHU01002887.1 coordinate 294,640, forward strand.
TTTCCCTTGGCAGGGCGGCGTTATTGGGGTGATCATTAACTGGAATTGCAACCTGGACCTGCCGGATACGAAGTGCAACCCCCGCTATTCCTTCCGCAGGCTCGACCCCAAGTGGGCCCAGGCCTCCTCCGGATACAATTACAGGTAATAGCACCTCCTTCTTCTGGAAGGAAAGGCTCGAGCTGTTTTGCTACCTTTGGCAAAGGAAGATCCCTTCATTGTGTTATAAGAAAAAGCTGTTCCTTTTCTCTTCTGGGGTATCCTGTATAGAGTCCTTAAGTGGGTTCCCCACTTAACAGAGAAAATAACAGAAGCCAACCAGAGAATGAGGGACGCGGGCGGCGCTGTGGGTTAAACCACAGAGCCTAGGGCTTGCTGATCAGAAGGTCGGCGGTTCGAAATCCCCGTGCAACGGGGTGAGCTCCTGTTGCTCGGTCCCTGCTCCTGCCCACCTAGCAGTTCAAAAGCACGTCAAAGTGCAAGTAGATAAATAGGTACTGCTCCGGCGGGAAGGTAAATGGCGTTTCCATGCGCTGCTCTGGTTCGCCAGAAGCAGCTTAGTCATGCTGGCCACATGACCCGGAAGCTGTACGCCGGTTCCCTCGGCCAGTAATGCGAGATGAGTGCCGCAACCCCAGAGTCGGACATGACTGGACCTAATGGTCAGGGGTCCCTTTACCTTTAACCAGAGAATATTGAGAAGCAAAGCGGCTAGTAAGCCAGATCTTTATTCAAGGAACTGTTGCAACAGGGTCCGCACTCACCACACACAGGAGGGAGGAGGAACCCAGAACAATGGTGCGTAAGCCCTTATATAGACTTCTGAAATCGCCCACCCTGTAGCCCAAGACCACCCCCAAAACATCATACATACATCACAGAAGGAAGGCGGTCTACAGCAGAAATACATCACAGGAGGTGGTCTCCAGCAGAAATCCTGTCTGCCAGGATACCTGACAATGGTCACTGATTGCATTACCTGGGCAGACTGGCCATTCTTTTGTGATTGTAAATACTTTAATTCCTGAATCCAGGTCACAGGCTCACCCTATTCATACACAAATGTGCCCTTAAGACAGGTAAGCAAAAGACAGTGGAGAAGGTTTCCCATTTCCTTCCTCCTTGCAGAGAAATATTTGAGTTGAATTTGGGAGAGTCAAACTGGCTTCAGGATTGCTCTCCTGTACTATTTCAGACACTCGGTTTATATACTTGTGTATGTGTTCGCCTTGTACATTTATTAACGCTCATTTTCTATTTGGGACCTTAGAATTCTTAAACACTTGTATCGTTTGTGCTGGTGGGATGTATTGGTGCATTTCAGTGGTTTGTGGTGAAACCTTTTGTAGGGCCAGAGGTACCAACTTGCAATGGCGATTGGAGCAGGGCAGAAGCTTCCTGGGCTTTGGGAAGGACGCCCCAGGACCTCTGACAGGATTATGAATCCCCGCTGCCTCCTTTCCAAACCTGCACAGGCTTTGGGCAAGATGGCTGGATAGCTCTTGGACCCCATCAGAGCATCACGCCTCTTCCCTAAGCCGGGCAAAAACTTCCTGGGCTCCGGGAAGGAGGCAGCAGGCTTTAATACTTTAATTTACCTAATTCCCCCTGGTCCACTGACCACACACCACGGGTCCATTTGTGTGTTTGTGGTGCGGTGTGACAAATGCATCTCCTGGCTCGCTTGTACAGCGCCAGAGCCAACTCAAGACATTTAGCTGCCCGAGGGTGATCAGAGCAGCCTCTTCTTCCACACTGATCCTCGTAGAGATAACTCCGCAGGAGCTGGAATCTCGTACCCAGTTTCTTCCCATGGCCAATCAGATGCCTGCAGGATGCCCACAAGCGGCGCATGAAAGCCATAGCCCTCCTGCAATGCTGCTGCTTCCATGTGGCCACCATGCTAAACCAGGGGTCAGCAGACTTTTTCAGCAGCAGGGCAGGCCCACTGTCCCTCAGACCATGTGGGGGGCCGGACTGTATTTTGGAAAAAAATATGAACGAATTCCTATGCCCCACAAATAACCCAGAGATGCATTTTAAATAAAAGGACACATTCTACTCATGTAAAAACACGCTGATTCCCGGACCATCCGTGGGCTGGGTTTAGAAGGCGATTGGGTCGGATCCGGCCCCTGGGCCTTAGTTTGCCTCGTTTCTACAGCTCCCTATCAGTCCTCCATCCATAGAAGCAAGAGGCATGATCAGAGTTCAAAGGCGCATTCTAGTGAGGGGTGTGGCCGGGGAGGGAAGAGTACACGGGCATTCCATGACATCACAGCTGTTCAGCCAATGAGTGAGTGGAGCAGCACTCACCATAGAATAGTGACCCTTTAAGCTCCAACATTTTCTACCAGGCGGTGTATGTTTAGGTGGGGGAAATAAGTATTTTCTCAACAGCCTTGCTTACTGCGACTGCAGCAACACAGGAGGGCCAGGTTTCTCTGTGCCAGGTTTCTGGGTATTTTACAGCAGCAGCCAGCCTTGCTCATGCCCCTTGCTTTTGACCCCCAGGTTTGCCAAGTACTACAAGCACAGGGGCAAGAGCACCCGCACCTTGATCAAGGCTTACGGCATCCGCATCGATGTGATTGTGCACGGGCAGGTAAGGGACAGAGATGCTTGCTTTAGGAGGGACATGGGGCTGGGCTACCGGGAAGCAGGCGCTGCATTGCAAAAGCAGCATTTGAAGCAGGGCTTAGTGGAGGGGCTGGAGGAACCGTTTTCAGGCCAAGGGTGGCCTTCCCTTACAGGCAAGCTTCAGGAATCACACGCCAGTAGAGGTCGGGGTGAAAGGCGAAGTCGGCAGGTACAAGAGAGATGCAACAGGTACATCTCTCTTACATCTCCTCCAGGAGTGGCCGTGGTCTAAACCACTGGGCCTCTTGGGCTTGCCGACCATAAGGTTGTCGGTTTGAATCCCTGCGACGGGGTGAGCTCCTGTTGCTCTGTCCCAGCTCCAGCCAACCTAGCAGGAAGGTAAAGGCTCTTCCATGTGCTCTGTTTTCTGTCACTTTATTCCGTTGCGCCAGAAGTGGTTTAGTCCTGCTGGCCACATGACCCAGAAAGCTGTCTGTGGACAAATGTTGGCTCCCACAGCCTGAAAGCGAGATGAGCGGTGCAACCCCATAGTCACCTTTGACTGGACTTAACCGTACAAAGGTACCTTTACCTTTACAGTAGGCTACATTCTGCAGGAGGTTTGTGGGCATTCCTCCATGCACACCTGTCCCCCACCTGCCATCCAGGTAAGCAAGCAAGCAAGCAGCATGGCCCTGGTTCAAGGACATGTTCCAGACATGTCAAAAGCACTTGAGGTTACTATTATTGTTATCATTTATTTATTTACTTTGACTAGCCAAAGCCACTACAAAAGACAAAACGCATAAAACAGTGTAGAAGCAAAATAAAATGCATCGCAGTGTCAAAATAGTCATCAAAACTGGACATACTGTCAGATCAGTTAAATTCTTCAAGGTCACTACAAGCGAGGCTAATAGTGATTCTGTCCTTTTCTCCCCTTAGGCAGGAAAGTTCAGCCTTATCCCCACAATCATTAATCTGGCCACGGCGCTGACGTCAGTGGGAGTGGTGAGTATCACGGACCGTGGCCTCCTCTCTCTTGCTTCATTCAATTAAAAAAAGGACTTTTCCTGTTCTGGCGTCAGTTGATCATTCTCCTCCTCCTCCTCCGGCAGGGCTCCTTCCTCTGTGACTGGATCTTGCTGACCTTCATGAACAAGAACGACGTCTACAGTGCCCGGAAGTTTGACCAGGTAGCGGGGAGGGTGCCCCTGAATGGATGGAGCAGATGGGGCTCGAGCAATCTGTGATCCTAGACCCCAAATGCCCGTGCTCTGTGACAAATTCACTGGGGAGCTCTGCCAACCCTGGGCCATCCGAGAGGGGCAGGAGTTCTCAAAGAGCACCCCTCCCACCTTGGCAGAACTGGGGCTCTTTCTCACACCAGCTTGTTGGCCAAGTGCCGTTCAATGATGAGCTATCAAAATGCATCCAATGTTTGCTCAGTGCACAGAGGAAAGAGCCCTGGGTTGGGACCGATCAGTCTTGCAACCGTTATAAGAAAAAACTGCTCCTTTTCCCTTATGAGCTTACCATGAGCCTGTATAGTCCTTAAGTGTATAGTCCCTATCAGCAGGAGAAAATAACAAAGGCCAACCAGAGAATATTGAGAAGCAAAGCAGCTAATAAGCCTGATCTTTATTCAAGGAACTGTTGCAACAGAGTCCCCACACACCACACGGAGGTAGGAGAACCCGGAACAATGGTGCGCAAGCCCTTATATAGACTTTTGAAATTGCCCACCCTGTAGCCCAAGACCACCCCCTGAAAGCATCATACATACATCACAGGAGGCGGTCTACAGCAGAAATCCTGTCTGCCAGGATACCTGATAATGGTCACCGATTGCCTTACCTGGGCAGCCTGGCCACTCTTTTGTGATGGTTGATACTTCAGTTCCTGAGTTCCAGGTCACAGGCTCACCCTATTCATACACAAATACGCCCTTAAGGCAGGATTTGTAAGCAAAATGACAATAGGGAGGCTTTCCCCATTTCCCTCCCTTATTGCAGAGGAATATTTGAGGTCACTGTGAGAGTCAACATGGCTTCAGGATTGCTCTCCTGTACTATTTCAGACACATGGTTCACTTTGTACATTTATGAACATTTAATTTATATTTGAGACCTTAGGATTCTTCTAACACTACTGATGGCTTGTCCTTTCGCCCACATCTGGCCAGATGCCCAAGCTCCAAGAGGGAACTCCGACGACCGACTGCAGCATCACCGATTCCTGCACTCAAGCCTCCTCACCTGCAGACTCCAAAGCGCCCATCCATCTCTGAGGGCTCAGGAGCTCCTTTACTGTCCCATTTCCTCAGGGTGGTCTTCTCTGCATCTGATAAAAGGCAACTTCATCCTCCTGTGGCCCCCAGCACAATAAAGCGAGTCGGTCCCGAACGTGTCGGGTGAGGAGTCTCATTTTGACCACAAGACCGGTGGAATACGTTCTTCTCGGGGTACAAAAACAGCACTACGAAATTCCTGAGAGGCGAATGGGAGGAACTGAGCCATTGCAGACCTACAACCTGCTAGACCTATTCTGGCAAAGGAAGGAGAGCGTTGCTGGATCAGACTAAAGGCCTATCTAATGCAGCATCCTATTCTCAACAGTGGTCAACCCAAAGCCTCTTCCGGGAATCCCGTAAGCAGTGCCTGAGTGCAACAGCTCTCTCCTCACCTGTCATTCTCAGCAATTGGTACCCAAAGGCCCACTGCCTCCGACAGGAGAGTTGGCCAACATAGCATGATCTTCCTTGCCTGGAACTCTATAAAGAGCTGCTGCCCGTCAGTGTAGACAGTATTAAGTTACAGACCACTGGTCTGATGCAACCTGTTCTTGTGATTGAATCCCACCTGATAATAGCTGAAGTTTGGAAAAACCCTTTGTTTCAAAACTGGGTTCAAAACCAGCTAAGTGGAGTCTTCCTTCTCTTGTTTTTGCAGCGCCCCCTCCTCCACAAATGCCCCAGCTTCTGCCATCGAAACTCACTTCCTCTGTTCCATTTGAGATTTGGGAATGAAGACGTCATACCAAGCCCACCAGTCGCTTTGCTCGACAGCAGGCGTTTGACCTAGCTAAGTGCTCACGGAGAAGCGCTAAGTCAATTAGAAAACCATTCAGAGGTAATTGAGCCAGCTCAGGGGAAGATATTCCTTTCCCCTAATCAGATTGCCCACCTCTTCTGTTCCCAGAGCAAATCCCAACACATTACAGGCTCCCCCTCAACCCCATTAAGGAGAGGACAGCAGCCGACAATAATTCTCCGGTTCCCTCCGCTCCCCCCCGGCAAATATAAAAAATTCAGTATCTTTGCGGGGGAAGAGAATGATGTTATTTCAGAGGCAGCAAGTGGGCATTGGAAGACCCCTGGAAAAGAAGCAGCAGGCAGGCTTTCTGTGAACAAATTTCAGAAGAACAAATACCCTTGCTGGAAGCCAGAGGGGGAAGAGTCCTTTTGGGCTTGGGGTCCTGCTTGCGAGTTTCCTTTTTAAAATTATTTTTTATCGAAAGTTTTCAGCACATGAGACAATAAAAACCAAGCAACTATAAAAAAGAAAAGGAATATAAATCCCCCCCAACTGTATCATACATACCCTTTATCCATAGTCATACCTGGGATCTCAAACGCCGTGGCTCCCGAACAAATCGGCTCCCGAACGATCAAAACCCGGAAGTGAGTGTTCCAGTTTTTAATGATTTTCAGAAGCTGAATGTTTGGCATGGCTTCCGCAGCTTCCGATTGGCTGCACGACACTTCTGCAGCCAATTGGAAGCTGCGCCTTGGTTTTCGAACGGTTCCGGGAGTTGAACCGACTCCTGGAACGCATTCTGTTTGAGAACCAAGATACAACTGACTGCAGAAAAGTAGACCTTTTCAGATCTCACCTGGGAGTTTCTTTCTATCCAGTCACTCAAACACAGAGCCCACCTATCTGAGCTTTCTTTGCATGTCCTCATCAATCCAAAACAGAGGACTTCTAAAAATTAAAGATAAAAAAGAAACAATGCAGAAAGAGAAATAAAAGATACAGAAGAGAGGGAGGGAGGGAGAGAAAGGAAAGAGAGAGAAAGAAAGAAAGAGAGGCAGGGAGATACTTTCACCTCTCTATCTTCCAATTATATATATTACAATTACTCAAATTATTTAACCCATACACTCCAGGGTAGTTCTTTGTTGCGTGTAATATCCAGCTTTTCTCCTATTCTGCTAAATGGCATTTTCTCAAATTTTTCATCCTAGGCCTCCAGAAAATCACTTTTGTCACTCAGCCAGCCCAATGTAACTTTTCTTGCCATAATGGGCACCTGGTTGGCCATTGTGAGAATGGGAAGCTGGACTAGATGGGCCACCGGCCTGATCCAGCAGAGCTCTCCTTATGTCCTGAAGGCAATGAAAACATACTTGCCGGACTCTTTCCCCCTGAGGAAATTCTGGCATTCCCCCTGGCATTCTCTCCGCAGGTACCCAAAAGGAGACTACGAAAGATTTCTCCCTCCACACCGAGTAAACTTTAACCATCACAGCATTTTTGGCATCCTTCCATCTCCTTCCCAAGGACAGGGGGAAAGAAAAAAAGAGAGGCAGATAAAAAGACTGGCACTAATTGAATCTGTCGGCTTTTGCAGTCTAATTAGTTTCCTTCTCAGGCTGCTAAGACTTTTTGAAGGGAATGTTTACCGATTCAGCTGATTTTTTTAACATACAGTATATAAAAAAGGTCAGAGGTGGGGCCCTTCCAGAGTGACTCCCAGGTGTGCTCCTGGGCTTCCTGTAATGGTCACACCCACTGCTGCATATCACAGGTATGGGGAAAGGGAGGCTTCATTGAGAGATCAAAGCCACAGGGCATGGCAGCAGTGGAGAACTGGGTATTATTATTTTATTTGATGAAATTAAATTAAATGAAGCTTTGGCCCTCCAGACGCCGAACTACATTTCCCATCAGCTCTGGCTAGCATGGCTGAAGGCCAGGGATGACGGCCTTCAGCTGCATTTTTAGTTTAGAGCAGTGGTTCCCAACCATTTTTCTGGCCACGCCCCACCTAAGCATCTCTAAAATCCTGATTCCTCCCCCCCCCACCTGTGACATATAATTCTTATATTTCAAAACATGAACTCCTATTCATGTAATGAAAGCCTAAAAGGCCATTAACTGTTAATAACTCATTCTTGAATTGCCCCCCTTAAAAATCAAATTGCCCCCCGTGGGGTATGTGCACATGGCTCTCTAACCATGGGCTTAGAGAAAAGGCAAGAGGTGACATGGTAGCAGTTTATAAAGGGAGAAAAGCGGGCAGAGAATAACTTTTCTTCCTCTCTCATGATGCTAGAGCTCGAGGACATCCATATTTTCCCAGGACTGACAAAAGTACTTCTTCATGCAGTGCAGAATTAAACTATGGAACTCACTTCCACAGGAGGCAGTGATGGCAACGAACCTAAATGGCTTTCATAAACGATTAGACAAATTCACGAGGAAGAGGTGCACTTGTAGACGGTGCTGGAAACCGCAGGAGGGGAGAATTGCTCTTTTGCTCAAATCCTGCTTGTGGGTTTCCTACAGGCATCTGGTTGGTCACTGTGAGAACAGGATGCTGGACTAGATGAGCCATTGGCCTCATCCTGCAGGCAGGCTCTCATGTGCCAACGAGAGGTGTGTGGCCAGCTCCATACTTGATTAGAACCACGGGGCTGGGAGATGCCCACATTACTTCCCCAGGTCAGAATTGCCCCCCAGGATGTGGACTAGATGGGCCTTTGGACAGATCCAGTACCCAGGCTCTCCTTAGGTGCTTCAATGTCCACTGGACGACCAGGTCTGCCTAGAATCCTGTGTTATCTCCCTGTTAAAGGAGTCCTTTAACAACCTTGATCAACGGCTGACAAGCAGCGGCTCCATGATGCACTTTTGTCTGCTTGCAACTAAATGCCAAAGCTTCACTGATACTCACTGCAGAACGACGACAGGGACAGCCGCTGCCTTCCCATCCACAGCAGGAGAGTAGCGAGAGCAGGGTTGAGAGTGTGTGCCTGTAGGACTAGGCATCTAGAATATTAGCAATTAACAACGTGGAAAAAGGGTTTATTTACAGCATTAAAACACACACACAAACAAACACAGAATAAAATTGGGGCAAAAAAAGGAGAGCTCCGTGATTGAAGGCTTTTTTTCTGTGTCTTGCACTCCCAAATCCCAGCAAAAGGGGATCAAAGAAGCAGCAAGTTAGCTAGCCTATTTGTGGAGGCCTCTTCACTTGCTCCTAGGCTTGGTTTCAGAAGATGGTCCCCCTCCCTCCACAATTCGCTCACCAAAAGGCGTTGCCTGCTTCCCCGCAGCACGCAACAAACGTCAAGCCTCTGAATGTTTTTGTCCCAGGGCAAAGCTGAACCTGCAGCCTGGCCAGGAGAATAGTCTAGGTCCCAGGACCCCATGGCAGGTGTGTGGGGGCTCTGACGCTGGGGTGCAGGTGTGCGCCAGCCTGTCCACAGCGGTAGTATCCTCATCTTACAAGAGAAGCTGAGGGTTCATCTGAAGCAGCCATTTAATATTTTCCAGCAGGTAGCCCATGTTGTAGTGGCGGGCGATGCTTTGAAAGACCTTTAGCTGTTCCAAGAAGGCCTGTGAAAGTAAGAGAAGAAGAGGCAATGAAGGGAAGTTTCTATAGGATGAATCTGCTTGAGGTAAGGTAAAAGGTCAAGGACCCCTGGACGGTTAAGTCCAGTCAAAGGCGACTATGGGGTTGCGGCGCTCATCTCGCTTTCAGGCCGAGGGAGCTGGCGTTTGTCCACAGACAGCTTTCCGGGTCATGTGGCCAGCAGGACTAAACCGCTTCTGGCACAGCGGAACACCATGATGGAAACCAGAGCACATGGAAATGCTGTTTAGCTTCCTGCCACAGTGGTACCTATTTATCTACTTGCACTGGCGTGCTTTCGAAATGCTAGGTTGGCAGGAGCTGGGACAGAGCAACGGCAGCTCACCCCGTCACAGGGATTTGAACCGCCAACCTTCTGATCAGCAAGCCCAAGAGGCTCAGTGGTTTAGACCACAGTGCCACGGTAGAGGAAGGGACATAGCTTAGTGGGTAGGCACCTGTCTTGCATGTAGGTCGCTGGTTCAACCCCCAGCATCTCCATGCAGGGCCAGGAATATCCCCCCTTTCTGAAACCCTGGAGGGCTGCTACCAGCCAGTGCAGACAATCTTGAGCTAGATGGACCAATAAACCGACGCTGTATATGACAGCTTCCTAGGTTTCTGGGAGGAGAACAGCCACATCCAAGGGAAGGGGACTGTGATGGTTTGAGGAACAGGGTGGAAAAGGGGAGGCTGGCAGGGTCAACCAACACTTACCTTGGTGGGCAGCAGGAGGTCGAAATCTCCAGCACAGCTGCAGTAAACAGGCATGTGGGTATCTTTGATGCCTTTGCACTTGAGGCACACCTGAAACACAATGGGGTGCTTGGGATAAGGCCCCGTCTGCCTGCCTGGTCAACACACTGCCCCTGCCGCACCTTGCAGTGCTTGAGCCGTCCCTGCTGGGAGCAGCCTCAACCTCTCCTCCAGCACAGAACCACAAAGCCAAAAAGGACCAGGAGGCCCTTGTCTTTGCATAGTGCCAGAAAGCAGAAACAGCACCCCCCACCCCGGCTTGGTGGGTCCAGATAATGGAATCACAGAGTTGGAAGGAACCCACAGGGCCTTCTAGTTAAACTCCCTGAAATGCACAGGATGTTGCAAAGGGCAGGATGAGATAATGGGCGCACAGGAAGTGCTTGCAAAACTGCAGGTGTGAAACTGCATGACTGAACGCTTCCCCCGTATAGTAGGGAGGTGTACGTACGTGCCTTGCCTGTCTAGGTCAGCCCCTCCCAGCTTTGTGTCCTCTAGATCAGGCATGTCCAACAGGTAGATCGTGATCTACTGGTAGATCACTGGACGTCTGTGGTAGATCACCGGTAGATCAGTGGCTCCCCCCAAAGAAGCAAAAAAACTTTGGCTCCCCTAAAAAAAACCTCAACGTCTTTGCCCTGCACCCCTAAAATGACCTGAACCACCAAAACAGGGCTTTCCTTCCTAAAAAAAGCTCAATGTTGCTTTCCTCCTCCCTAAAGAAGCTCAACAACTTTTACGTGAACCCCCCAAAAGGGGGTAGATCACTGCCAGTTTTTAACTCTGTGAATAGATCGTAGTCTCTTGGAAGTTGGCCACCCCTGCTCTAGATCATAGAATCGCAAGATTGAAGGTACCCCGCCCCCCAAGGATGATCAACCCCCTGCAATTCCGGAATCATGGCTAAATAATTCCTGACAGATGTCCACGTTTTGGACCATGGCAACCACCGGTGGAATTTGTAGTCCAAATCATTTGAAGAGCACCAGGTTGGGGAAGGCTGGTACACACACACACACACACACACTTCTTTAAGATATGCTAGTTCTCAATATGGAAATTGCATTCATCGAGCTTCAGCAGACCAGTCTTGTTATATGCCTGGCTCCTGGGTCCACCTCGTGTTTCAGTGCCATCCGGGGTCAGGAATCAAGGGGGCACAGGAAGGTTGCAGGAGCTCCCACTGTGGTTGAGGAGCCAAGTGGGGCTCCACAGGCAAGCTGGGAATTGCCTCTCGTCTCTCCTTACCAGATCTTGAAGGGTGAAGGCCATCAGCTTCTTTTGCAGGGCTTCCACCAGGGCCATCTCAATGGCATCCAAGTCGTACTGGGCCTGGCAGTTGGAGCAGGCCCAGGTAGGAAGCACAGAGCCATCCTGGGAGGGAAGGGGGAGAGAGAGAGAGAGAGAGTGATGACTGTGAGAGGGCTCCAAGTTGGACAGGCTGAGCAGGAAGCTGCATGCAAGAAGTGTGGGATGTAATCCACTGGAACAGTCAAATGCAACATTCCTTGTTTCCCTAGAGTGGGCACAGGCAGGGGGACATCCGGTCAGTGTAATTTCCTGTTCCACTGGTCTGGAACATCCTCCCCCTGCATGTGACCTGGGAGATGGGCATGGCTCTGGCTGACTCTGTAAAAGACCCGAGTCATGCAGCCAATTTCTCAGTTTGTCTAGTCTTTTTATCACTTGTCTTATCTTGTTGCTCTTTTGCTGCCATGCTGCTTTCCTGCAGCCATTTTGTTGTTTTAATGTAATTCTGCTGTCTGCTGCCTCTCAGCCAGCAGCACATGAGCTCAATCTCCATATGAGATGAATTCACAGATTATTATGTAACTACTAAGCAAAGCCTGCCTTTCAGGGATCAAACGTGAACTGAAATGTGAGTAAACTTCTTGTTATTTTTAAGGAAAGACTCTTGTGTCTTTATTCTTTTAAGAGGGATCAAAAGGGGATATCAGGAATAATCCATCTGGGCAAACCAGATTGGATTACTTAACTAAAGAGATTCAAACAAATCTGCAAACTAGCTTCCTGTTGTATTGCGGGGAATCTGCTCTGCTATGTCACTCACTAGCATGAGTGAAGGAAGGATAATACTTATTCAATATACCCTTTTCCTACTATCCTTAACATTCCCACAAGGTTCTGGGTTCAAGCCAGCCACCCCAAAATCCAGGTAACAGCTGGGATGCAATGCTGTTCGAGATATAATAATTTAATAATAATAATTTATTATTTATACCCTGTCCATCTGGCTGGGTTTCCCCAGCCACTCTGCGCAGCTCTCAACAGAATATTAAAAACATGATCAAACATCAAACATTAAAAACTTCCCTAAACAGGGCTGCCTTCAGATGTCTTCTAAAAGTCAGATAGTTGTTTATTTCCTTGACATCTGATGGGAGGGCGTTCCACAGGGGGCCACTACCGAGAAGGCCCTCTGCCTGGTTCCCTGTAACCTCACTTCTCGCAGGGAGGGAACCACCAGAAGGCCCTCGGAGCTGGACCTCAGTGTCCGGGCTGAACGATGGGGGTGGAGACACTCCTTCAGGTATACTGGGCCGAGGCCGTTTAGGGCTTTAAAGGTCAGCACCAACACTTTGAATTGTGCTCAGAAACGTACTGGGAGCCAATGTAGGTCTTTCAGGACCGGTGTTATATGGTCTCGGCGGCCACTCCCAGTCACCAGTCTAGCTGCCGCATTCTGGATTAGTTGTAGTTTCCAGGTCACCTTCAAAGGTAGCCCCACATAGAGCGCATTGCAGTAGTCCAAGCGGGAGATAACTAGAGCATGCACCACTCTGGCGAGACAGTCTGCGGGCAGGTAGGGTCTCAGCCTGCGTACCAGATGGAGCTGGTAGACAGCTGCCCTGGACACAGAATTAACCTGCGCCTCCATGGACAGCTGTGAGTCCAAAATGACTCCCAGGCTGCGCACCTGGTCCTTCAGGGGCACAGTTACCCCATTCAGGACCAGGGAGTCCCCCTCGCCCCCTGTCCCCCAAAAACAGTACTACTGTCTTGTCAGGATTCAACCTCAGATAGCCGCTGCCACCCAGAGTAGACAGTATGGGGCTGCAAGGATAAATGGACTGAACAAAAAAAGCAGAGAGGGGAGGCTGCATATTCTTCCATCGCCTGTTCTCTAAACTAAAAAGCACTGCTTTGGAGTCAATCATGACTTAGCTGGTACCTGAGAGAGGGCTGGGTCCTTGCAGAGGTCCAGGTCTCGGCAGAAGTTGCAGTTCCTGCAGATCATCTCTGGGAGGACGTAAGAGCGACAGGGGTCCCGGAACTCGGCCTCTTCAGAGAACTCCCCCACTTCAATCAGGCGGAGCAGGTCCCGTTTCAGCTTGCTCACCTGGTTGGCGATGTTCGTGTCCAGAGACAAGACCTTTTGGGGGTGGAGGGGAGAAGAGAAGAGAAGCAAGAGATGAGCCAACTGGGCTCGTGCAGAGTGAGGTGGGAGGGGGCAGGAGAGAGAACAAGGCCCCATTGTGAGATCACAGTTCACCCGCTGCTGACACGGTCGCAGCTGTCTCTCCCCTCTGCCTACAGAGATGCTCACCTTGCAGACGTACTTCACAAACTCCAGCGCTGGATTGTTGAGCATCAGGTGGGAGCCGGGCAGAGCGGGGAACATCTCGGAGGGCTCCGTGGTCCGTCGGGAACCGGTCACCTTCTTCTGCACCTTCTGGGTGATGGTGAAGAAGCTCTGGGTGAGCTCGTTGGTGACGTACTCCTGAGAGAAGGTGATCATACCTGGGGGGGGGGGGAGAGGAAGAAGATGTCTCTGAAAACGGGATGTGGCTCGGCCAGCAGAGAAAATACTGTATTTTTCCGTGTATTAGACGCCCCCATGTATAAGACGACCCCTATTTTTTTAAACCCAAAATTAAGAAATTAAGTTGTTTAGCTTTTTTGTGGGGTGGGGTGGAATCCCTTCCGCCAATTGCTCACCTGCCTGCGCGCCACTGCCGATCACTTGCCACAGCCACTGCCAATCACACACCTCCCCTGCAGCCACCAATTGTTTTCCCACTCACTGCCACCATCAGCCCACTTTCCCACTTGCTGCAGCCACAGCCAATCGCCAGTAGGCCTCGCCACAGCCACCAATCATCCGCCCAACTGCTGCTGCTAATCTCCTGCTTACTGCTGCCATTAATTGCACGTCCCCCCTATGCATTCACTATCCGTGTATAAGACAGCACCCAATTTTTTTTTTTAGCAAAAAGCATCGTCTTATACACGGAAAAATATGGTAAAGAACAAAATCCCTATTTCACAGGTGGGGAAACCGAGACCTGGCCATAGGGATCTGCCTATCCCTTCAGGAAAATTGTCCCTTTGTTTTAAATTGTGCATGTGGGTTTGAAAAAAAAAAGTCAAAGTTAGCTGCATGCAGGAAACGGGAAGAAGCGACTTGCCTAGCAGTCATAATTAAAACTACTTCCAACATTTATAGAACATTGTTCAAAGCCCTACCTATAAGGGTTTGGTTGGGCAGCAGAGGGAAATGGGAACTGGCCTAAGGTTACCTCCATCTCGGTTAACTCACGGTGGAGGCAAGATTTGAGCCAGAGACTCCCCAGCTCTCCCCAGGACTGGGCTATCTCACCCAAGGGTGCAAGTCCAGGGAGGGACATGGCAGGGTACTCACCAGGCATGACACCTCCCTCTCCCACAGGCTCCTGGGAGACCTGGCTGCTTGCTCGCCTCTTGACGGGGGTGCTCCCAGGAGCGCACCGACGCATCTCTTCCTTCATGCTGTGGTAGACAGCAACGATGTACGCTGGGGAAATGGCAATGGAGTCATGAGAGGACAAGCAGAGACACATTTGCCTCAAACTCTGCTTGCAGGGACCTCTCTGGCTCCTCCCAGCCCCACCTGCTCCACCTCTTGTTTGTGGAAAAAATGGCGGGCACCTGAAGGGTCAAGCATAACCCACCCCCGCAAGCGACTGCTTTCCCCTAAGCAGGGCCTTCTTGGGAGCCAAGGCATGAGCCTCCAGTTGTTTTTGGACTACAGTTCGCATCATCCCTGACCGCTGGTCCTGCACGCTAAGGATGATGGGAGTTGTAGTCCCAAAAAACAACAAACCACAGCCAGAGACCCAAGTTTGGGAAACCCTGTCATAGTGGTTAGAGGGTCGGAAGAGGGCCTGGAAAAAAAACAACCCAGGTCACTGGGTGATCCAGTTACTGCCTCTCAGCATCACCACGACCTCGCAGGGTTGTTGTGGGGGTTAAACCAGGGGGAGAACCATATATGTTACCTTGAGTTCCTTGCATGGAAAGGTGGGAAATAATGCAATAAATAAGCAAGCATGCAAGTCATAGGGAAAACAGGCAGTAAATGGGATCTGAGCAGACTCTGTGCGCACCGGGATGGTTGCAGAACTGAGGGAGGAGAGGGGCTCTCAGCGCTAGAAGCGAAACCCTTTGTCCTTCCCCTCAGGTAGGATTCAGCTTCAATCACTGGGGCAAACCTAGGAGCTCCTCCTCACCAGACACAATCATGAGGAAGTAATTCTGGCAGGAGGCTGCTTGGGGCAGGTACTGCATGATGTTCCAATTGTTCTCCAGCAGTTCTTCCACGCCATTGTCCTCTTCAGCCCCTTCTTCCTTCTCCTCCTCTTCTTCTTCCTCCTCCTCCTCCCCTTCACTGCCTTTCGACGGAGACTGCCCGTTTATCGCTGATCCCCTGCAAGGAGGGGACGGAAGACAAGATGCCGACAGTCTGGCAAATGCCCCCTTCCCACTCGGTTTCTGGACCTGGGGCAGGGAACCCTTTCTCAGGCCAAGGGCTGCATTTGTTTCTGGGAAACCTGCCGGGGGCCACATGGCAGTGGTGGGTGGGGCCAGAGGCTAAAGTGGGTGGATAAATACTTTTTTAAAAAAAATA
The DNA here is from genome assembly GCA_900245905.1 of Lacerta viridis. Lineage (NCBI taxonomy): Eukaryota > Metazoa > Chordata > Lepidosauria > Squamata > Lacertidae > Lacerta > Lacerta viridis. The sequence goes on from OFHU01002887.1 coordinate 310,529, forward strand.
TCTTTGTATAGTAGGCTAGTTGCTGCAAACACAACTCCCTATCCTCCATCCAGAGAAGGAAGGACAATGTTAGAGTTCAAGGACATATTCCAGCCAGGGTTAATTTTTTGGAGAGGGGTGTGTGGCTGGGGAAGAGCCCCAAGGGCCAAACAGAGAGGCTTGGAAGGCCATATTGGGGTCTTGATCCAGGGAGAGAGAGAGAAGCCTGCACCCCCCCCCACCTGCAGCTAGGAGATCCCAGGGGATCAAATACAGTGGTAACTCGGTTTCTGAGTGTCTCGGAAGCCGAACGTTTTGGTTTCCGAATGCTGAAAACCGAGAAGTAATTGCTTCCATTTTTGAATGTGCCTTGGAAGTTGAGCGGTTTTCACCATTGAAATTGAAATTCTCCCTTTGTGCATCAGTTGTTGAACATTTCAGAGGTCAGACGGTCTTCCGGAACAGATTACGCTTGACAACCGAGGTACCACTGTACTCCCAAGATACACCTTCTTTGCTGGTTTTCTCACCTCCCCGTAGTGGATCTGGGACGGCACTTTGCCCTTGATCCCGCCGTAATTAGCTGGGTCCATCCACAGCAAGAACTCCCAGCAGCGCGAGAAAGAAATGGTCAAAGAGTGGAAGATTTCTCTCGAATGGATGCTGGAAGAGGAAGGAGGGTGAGCCATGCAGAATCTCTCGGGGAGGCAGAGAGAGTGCTCCCCCCGCAGCCCCAGATGGAGCCGTCAGGAGAACAGCCACAATGTGATTATGAGAAAAGCCCAGCCGCCAACTCCCTTGACTGGAAGCAAGTCCGTTGTGTAGCGCCCATGGCCCTGAAGGGACACAAGGCTACAAGGAGCATGAGCTGGCAAGTCCCGGGTGCCTCTATCATCCTCTCCATATTAAAAGAGAACTGGCGTGGTGCAGTGGTTAGAGCAGGGGTGCCCAAACTTTTTTCAAAGAGGGCCAGATTTGATGCAGTGAACATGTGTGAGGGCCGACCAAAGTTGTTGAGTTTTTTTTAGAATTGAAGTTGCTGATTTGGGATTAGGACCCCAAAACGGACTTTGGACATGCCTGGGTTAGAGAGCTGGGAGACCCAGGTTCAAATCCCCATGAAGCTCCCTGGGTGTGACCTCTCTCAGCCTAACCTACCTCAAAGGGTTGTTGTGAGGGCAAAAAGGAGGAGGAACAGAACTACTATAATTTTTATGTGCTGTAAGCTGCCCAGAGTGGCTAGGGAAACCCAGGGTATAAAGAGTAAAATTATGATGATGCTGATGATGTATACCACCTTGAGCTGGTTGGGAGGAAAGGCAGGGTAAAAATACAACAAAACATAAATAAAATGAAAAAGGTCAGTCTCCTTTCATGGTGGCTAACAAGAGGAAATCAGTAAGGAATGGAAGAAGGAACTTAATGGAGTGAAGGAGACAAAGGGGAGATTTAGACTAGGTGCAAAGCCAAAAGGCACGTCTGGAACACAGGGTTCCTTCACCAGGCATTTGAATGTCAAAAGGGAGGGGGGCCAGGTGGACACTTGAAGGGGTTCTAGAAGCACCTGTTTGTGATGTACTCCATGTAGGCCAGGGCATCCTCGATGCGCCGCTTCTTGGTGCATAGGATGATGCGGTTGAAATTGGCGTAAACCACAGAGGAGCCGAGGCGCTTGAACTCTGCCACCAACCTGGGGGAAAAGAGAGAGTGGAAGGTGGAAAGAAAAGGGGCAGCTGACGTTGCAGTTGTTGAAGGATCTATGCTATGTACAAGTGGGACAAAAATGTGACATGCGCGTCTCCGACCCCCAAAAAGGAATGTGGATCTGATGCAGGGTTCCTGCCCTCCATAGGAAAGCGGGCTCTTGTGGGCATGCTCAGCGGAAAATTTAGGAGGTGAAAAGTCACCAGCTCCAAATCTGGTGGGTTTTTTTTTGGGGGGGGGCTATATACCAGGGAGTCTAGAGTTTGGAGAAAGGAAAATATATCCCTCCCTCCCTCCTGAAACAGGGAAGGGAGTTTTTAACCTTATGATGCACCATCTCCCACAAACCTAATCCTCCTATTTAGGACTTGAGGAACCAATTCTCTCTCTCCCCCCCCCCTCTCTGTATAATTTTGTTGTTGTTGGAGGGGGGAAGGTTAAATTTGCACATAATTGTATGATGCATAAAATAAGTTTTTAAAGAAAAGAAATTTGCACGTAAGAAAGTTCGCAATGATAAAAAGGGATTGCTGAACACAGCAGAGAGGCACCACCTAGTGGGCTAGTCCAGGATTACAGAAGCGAATAAGTTTTTGGATGCTTTTTCACACCACCAGAAATCAACCAGCATTGCTTAGAAACAAAAAAAAACATTTTTTTTTGGCAACATTTCAGTCTGCCATCTTGATTCAGATTGGCACCTGAAGCCATACATCCATACATCAAAACTCTCTCTTCAATCCCAGGAAGAGATTGCACCAAATTGGGTGGCAAATATCTTCAGAGGTGTCAAAAATCACTGCAAATCACAATGGTTTGGGTCCACCACCTTGATCCAAAATGGCAGCTGATGGATGTCCAGCCGTAGCCAAAAAACCCATCTCCTCCAAATTTGTGCCAAATTTGGCAATGGTATCTCAAGAGGCGGCTGAATGCGAAGAGAAGAGAGGAACAAACCACTCTCTAAAATGTACAATAGGTAAGTTGGCTGTCTATAATATTTATTTTTTTATATTTATATGAGCACACGAAAGCTCATACCAAGAACAAACTTAGTTGGTCTCTAAGGTGCTACTGGAAGGAATTTTTTATTTTATTTTGTTTTGACTATGGCAGACCAACACAGCTACCTACCTGTATTTTTTTATAAACACACACACAAGGAAGAGAGAGACAGAGAGACAGACAGAGAGGGAGAGACGGACTCACTGGAGGAAGAGCTTCTTCATCATGCTGTGCAACATGCGGTGCAAGGCAGGATCGTAGAGCAGCGAAGTCGGGGAGCGCAGCCAACGGTAGAAATGGATCACCTGGTTGTCGGCGTAGACATTGTGGTACTGCGTGATCTCCTTCACCCAGCCGACCACCACGCTTTTCAATACCCTGCGAGTGAGCGGAAAGTGGGAAGCTGGCCACTAGGATCTACAGAGCTGCAACTCGAAATCCCAGAAACCGAAGCAATTTCTCTTCTGACACCATTGCTGCTTTTCACTGCAATGTCTTCTGCCCGTTCTTCTATTTCCCCCCGATGAGAAGTATCCAAAACCGAAAAGGTGGTTGGTTATTTCTTCCTCCCTGCCAAACCATTTTTCCTTTGGTGCTGCATCTTATCAAATTGTAAGTTTTAGGGTCCCTTAAAAAACCAAAACCTTCCCTTTCAAGCTACAGTCGTACCTTGGTTCTCGAACTTAATCGGTTCGGGGAGTCCGTTCGACTCCCGAAACCAAAAACCAGGGCGCGGCTTCCAATTGGCTGCAGCAGCTTCTTGCAGTCAAGCGGAAGCCATGATGGATGTTCGGCTTCTGAAAAATGTTCACAAACCGAAAACACTTACTCCCAGGTTTGCGGCATTTAGGAGCCAAAATGTTCGAGTACCAAGTCGCTTGAGAACCAAGGTACAACTGTACAGTGGTGCCTCGCAAGACGAAATTAATTCGTTCCGCAAGACTTTTCGTCTTGCGGAAATTTCGTCTTGCGAGGCACCGTTTCCCATAGGAACGCGTTAAAATTTAATTAATGCGTTCCTATGGGAAAAAAGTCCAGGGCCCCCTTCCAACCGGCACCGGAGCCGCGTTTTAAAGCTGCACCGAGCGAACAGCAGCACTGCTGTTTGCTCCTTGCAGCCTTAAAACGCGGCACTGCGCGGCTCCGGTGGGGAGAGGCGGCGTCGGAGCGCACCCGGCCATCCAAAATGGTGGGCGCGATCCGACTCCGCCCCCCCGCACGTTTTAAAGCTGCACCAAGATGGACGCGATGGACAACACCCCTCCCGACCAGAGCCAAAAGGTAAGCCTTTACAGCTCCCTGTATGGCGCGGTGCCGCGTTTTAAGGCTGCAAGGAGCGAACAGCAGTGCTGCTGTTTGCTCGCTGCAGCTTTAAAACGCGGTGCGGCTCCAGCTTACAGTGGTACCTCGCCAGACGAATTCGTCTTGCGAAAAAGAGCCATAGACGAATTCGTCTCGCGAGTCAACTAAAAACTCGCAAAACCCTTTCGTTTTGCGAGTTTTTCGTTGTGCGAGGCATTCGTCTTGCGGGGTACCACTGTATTTGTAAGCAATTCTGGGAGGCTTTTACAGCTGAAGAACAGGATTTTTTTTTCATTAAAAAAAACACCCTATAATCTCCCAAACCCATGGCAGTCTGGAGGGTCAGTGGGGTGGGATCCCTCACATATTCCACCACCGGAGGTGGCCGGCTTCTGGGGGAGAGGGCAGGAATCCCTGCAAAACCAAGCCACGGGCCAGACCTGAACGTGTTGGAGCAGAGGGCCGTTTCATCGTAGCTGGCCAGGGTGCTGGTTGCCTGGTTCCCCGTGACCATGTCCTCCAGCGATGCCTGCTGGATCACGTCAAAGCTGATGCACATGCTGGAGGCCCCCTCCATGTCGTTGACGTGATGGGACTGCAGGACGGTGTTCACCGCCAGGCTCTGGATGTCGAGCTCCACGCAGACTGAAGTGAAAAGAGTGAAACAGGGTCCTGGGTTCAAGGGCAGGAAAACCCCAGCGTTGCATCGCAAAACCCTGGCCAAAAGGAACATCTCTCTCGCCATCCCAAGGGGGAAAGGCTTGCTATGAATGAAGGCCTCTGACTACTAGAAGGGAAGCTAAGGGTTCGAAGGCACAGAAATGGCATACTGTCATTTGGAAGATGATGCTTACTGAGAAAACCGACGCGAAAACTTCAAGCCACCAGAGTCCAAGAAAAAGAAAGCAGAGACTTTCACGGTGGACTGGTTGCCATGTACTCAACATATGAACAATGACTCTGCAGGACAAATTGGAGCTGCCGCATTCCCCGATACGTGGTTATGGTAACGATTTCCTTAATGCTGGTATTAACAACCCTCGGAGACTCGTCAGGTCATCTTCTAACATTCTGTTTGAATATCTGAACACCCACGGAGCAGAGAACTGCAGACCCGTCTCCCCCGTTGCTCACCTGTGGAATAGCAGCCCGGGTTATTGATCTCGACGGAGACCCTCTCGTCGAACTCCATGACCAGGCGGCTGTCGTCTGCCTCCTTGCCCCCCAGGTCCGGGCGGGAGGTGGGAGAGAGCCACAGGAGGTGGTTGTGGCGGTGGAGGTGGCGGGAGAAGAAGAGGTCCGTGCCGAAGGTGGAGATGTCGTCAGGGAGGTTCCCGATGGGGATGTGGTAGTACCTGGGCAGAGGAGGGGGTGGAACAGGGAGAACACGACCTTCAGAACATCGGCCAGAAGCAGGATTGGAACTTCAGAAACAGACTAACTGCCTTAACCTGGGCTTTTAAAAAGGAATTTGGCGTACTGATTCAGCCACTGCCACCATGGCCTGCTCGCCTGACCCTTAACCAGTGCTTTCCCACCCTGGAAAAATACAGGTGAAACTCGAAAAATTAGAATATCGTGGAAAAGTCCATTTATGTAAGCAATTGTTTTCATTAGCTACTGGAGTTTAATATATGAGATAGACTCATGACATGCAAAGTGAGATATGTCAAGCCTTTGCTTGTTATAATTGTGATGATTATGGTGCACAGCTGATGAAAACCCCAAAGTTGAAATTGTTAATTTGGGGTTCTCATCAGCTGTACGCCATAATCATCACAATTATAACAAATAAAGGCTTGACATATCTCGCTTTGCATGTCATGAGTCTATCTCATATATTAGTTTCACCTTTTAAGTTGAATTACTGAAAGAAACGAACCTTTCCACGATATTCTAATTTTTCGAGTTTCACCTGTAGGTGCCAGTCATCACCATGAAGTTGTTACAGTAAATGCCACACTTTTTAAACAAACTAAAAAAGAGAGGTGCTGGTACTGTGTGCCCTTGAGTACCCCCTGAAAAAAGCACTGAACTTAATTATGAATTTAGAGATCAAGAAAAGGTAGATTTAATGCAGGAGTGGAAACCTTTTGTTGAATATTCAAAGAACTACTGGTACACATGTTAGAATGTACTTAGGATTTGTTTTCGGTTTCTTAGAAGTATTTATTTATACTTTTCAAATTTATACATTTCATTAATTTTACAATCATGTTAACATTTCAAAGTTAGACTCCCTTCCCCCTCTTTCTGCTTTTCTTTAAATTTATTTTTTAGTATCTTCTGCATATCCAAATTCATTTAATTTGCCCATTTAATTATCTACTTTAAATATAAACTCTTATGAAACTGCAGGTTATTACAATAATGCTGCCAATATTTTTATCTGTTTGCAATTTGTCTGTAAATATTCAATAAACTGTTTCTATTCATTTATAAAGTTTGTTATCTTGATTTCGTATATATATATATGAAATATATAAATGAATAATAAATAATTGTTATTGTTATTATTATTAAATGCATGTAGGATTTGAAAGAAGAACAGCAGTTGTCTATAATGTGGAAAAACCCAATGGACTAATTCAAAAGTCATAGCAGTCTTAGTGTTTCCTGTATATATATAGAGCCAACAGGTGCAAAGGAAGGTTTGATAAAGTTGACTTTTGAAGATTCATGTGGAACCTGCAAAACTTTATCAAACCTTTTTGAATTAGTCCATTGGGGTTTTCATCCACTTGGTTGCTCTTTATTTGTTGTTTCTTCATTATTATATTATATATTTTTGGCTACACGTTTTGTAGTGGTTAATATTTATTTGTAAATGCATTCAGCTGGTTACGTTTGGTGTGTGTTTGCTTATGTATTTACGTAACCGTGGTCTACTGTTGATTGTATAATGTGGAAAAGGCGAGGCACAGAATATCTACAATATGCAGCAGCGCATTTAGAAATTACGGGGGGGGGGGAACCATGGAGGGGAAGTTGAATGAGAAATGGAATGTGTATTTGGAAGTTTGCACCATCTTGTAAACTTTCGGAATTTAAAAATAAAATATAAAATAAAAACAAGACCCTTGCCGTTCCCCAGAACCCGTGAGCTGCCTGTGCCGTTGCCTGCCCCACCTGCTCATCTCAAAGGCCTGAGAAAGGCAGGTGTCCAAGCTGAGGTAGCGCCGGATCATGTGCCGCGCAGCATGGCGCTGCCAGTCCAGGATGCTGTAGTTGACGTCGTCGGCCACCTGGACGGGAACCAGCGGGAACTCCTCGAAGACGGGCATCCCTCCGACCAGCCTCTTCAAGTCCCAATTGGACTGCACGGCAATGAGGGTGGGGCCCCGGCGCTCATCCTGAGTTAATAGGGAGAGAGACAGCGGATGAATGCCAAGGATGGTGGCATAAGGTAGGATGGTGACCTCAAGGGATGCAGGCAGGGGCTTCCCTAAGAGCTAGCAGCAGGGTGGATAAAAACCAATGATGTTTTTTTTAAAAAAAAAAATCAAGAAAATCGGATTATTATTTTTTATTTAAATCGCGTTTTTTAAAATAAAAAGCTTTTGGAGGAAATATCTTTCTAAAGATAGTTTTTGTAAGGTTTTCAGTGGCTGCTCATGAGTAACCAGGCTGACTCCGAAGCTTCTGAAACTAAGCTTCTTTATTGTGCCAATATATACAGTGCAGCTCATCCTTCGGCAGAGTCCGGGAATGGCCCCTTCCGGTTCTTTGCCCAGCATAAAAGGTGCAGGATGCGGAACCCCCGCCTACCCCCTCTGCGTCTTTCCCCCCTGCGCAAGTGGGGAGACGGAAGAGGTGCCTCCCCTCCAGCCTCTGCTTGGTGCGGGCTCTCTTTCCCTGTCAGAGCCCTGACTCCTACTTCCCAGTCCCATCTCTCCCTCCCCACTAGAGGGATCACTGCCTTCCTCACTGGAGGAAGATGAATTGCTCAGCAGTTGAGGTGGGGGCTCACGATACCGATAAAGCCCTGGCAACTCCTTGCCTTGAGGCGAGGGCAGCCCCCTGAACAGTTTTCTATTTAAGTTACCTGTATTTTTCCATGTATAAAACGACCTATTTTCTGATTTTTTTTGTGATAAATTGAGGGTCGTCACACACGGGTTAATATGCTAAGTGAGGGCTGGTGCTGCGGCGGTAGCAGGGAAATGTTGGAAAGTAGGTTGCTTACCCGCTCTTCCCGGCTTAGGAAGAGTATTTGGTGAGTGCCAGTATGTGGTGTATTACAGCACCAGTTCCGTCAGCCAGAGCCGGGGATCGCTGAAAAGCTGCTCAACAGCCCAGCGAACTTACAAAAGAAGCTCAACAACTGTTGAGGGCTCCCAAAAATAAGCATCGTCTTATACATGGGGTCAAGTTATACCCGGGAATATATGGTACAATATAGTCCAAAGGCTATTCATCTGGAAATAAGGATTTGTTTTAAGTTTTTCATGCGTGCTAAAACTCAGTCTAAGATTCTTTTCTCCAATTTTTTTTTTAACCACATCAGTTAACAAACATGGACAAATACGCTATCATGTTATTGTTTTAGTTAAACAAATGGTTTAAATTGTTATTAAGGAAATGGTTGTTTTTCTCCTTCCAATAAAATACAGCAGAAAAGTTGTCGAAATATAAACAGATAACTTATTAAATCTCACAATAATTTCATAATTATCGGTCTATGTATTTCTAATAGTATAACCAAATCAGTAATTTTTGATATAACTGTAAAAACTACTCTGAAAATTTATTATTCCCAAAATGAAACCTTCATCTGGTTGTAAATATTAAGATTATAACCAGCAAGAATGAGTCTTTCTGTAAAAAAAGAAGAAGATTTAAATCAAGTCTTACTGACTAGTGATTTAAATTGTGGTTTAAATAGATTTGATTTATCAAAATCCACTCCACCCTGGCTGGCAGCGAGCAGGGCTAGCTTTAGGGTGGGCTGCACCGAGGGCTACGCTGCAGGGGCCACCACAACAGTGCTGGAGAATGGAGCGCAAGAGGTGGGCACTGAATTTTAGTGCCGCAGGAATTGGAGAGAGCCCAAAGTCTGCCACTGCTGGGGGGCTCAGGGTTGGCCAAGGAACAGAGGCAAGCACTGGATTTCCCTGCTGTTACCTTGTAGCCCAGCAGGAGGCGCTGGATGGCCCTGCAGACAGTCTTGAGGTCTGTCTCCGCTCGCACCTCGAAGGCGTGCTTGTTGGGCGGAAGGAGCTCCTCGCCCACCTTCGCCACCATGGCGCTGTGCTCCGCCGAGTACATGTTGCTGAGGTTGGGCATCTGGTTGCTCCGCACCTGGAGCCGAGGGGAGAGAAGGATGCTGGAGACACAGCTGCAGGCAAAGATCTGGATCCATCTGGATGAAAGGACCCTTGGGCAGGGAAGCCAAGGAATCTGCAGCTGCCAACTGGGCTTCTAAAACCGCAGAACCCGATACCCATAGAACCCTGATTTTCCCCTTTTTTAAGATGAATATTTTTTTACTCATTTTTGCCTTTAACAATTATCATCACGATTAAATCATATACACGTAGGATTCTCTGAAGTCCCGGACTTCCCTCCATCGTTACTCTTTCCCAACTGCATCTTATAGTGTTCTCTATATTTTCTTAATACAGTCAAACCTTGGTTGTCGAATGTAATCCGTTCCGGAAGCCCGTTTGGCTTCCGAAATGTTCGACAACCGAGGCGCGGCTTCCGAATGGCTGCAGGAGCGTCCTGCACTCAAGCGTGAGCTGTGTCAGAAGTTCGGCTTCCGAAAAATGTTTGAAAACTGGAGCATTTACTTCTGGGTTTGCGGCATTTGGGAGCCAAAATGTTCCAAAACGGAGGTGTTCGGGGCCAAGGTTTGACTGTACTCCATTCTCACCATAGTTCTCACTGTGTTTTCTAATGTTTTTAATTGTTTACAGTGTTCTTTTAAACAAAATTTAATAGAGAATGGGGAAAATTTATAAGTTATTATCAGAACCCTGATTTCCACCCAGCTAGAACAGCCCATTACAACTGAGCACAGATCATTATGTGAATGTGGTTTTTTTTCATGAACTGAGTGGAAGACTATGAGACCTTGGGTGGTGAGAAAGTGTGTGAATCCAACAGGTAGGTAGCCGTGTTGGTCTGCCATAGTCAAAACAAAATGAAAAATAAAAATCCTTCCAGTAGCACCTTAGAGACCAACTAAGTTTGTTCTTGGTATGAGCTTTCGTGTGCATGTGTGTATGAGCTTTCTGTGTATCTGAAGAAGTGTGCATGCATATGAAAGCTCATACCAAGGACAAACTTAGTTGGAAGGATTTTTTTATTTTTCATTTTGTTGTGAATCCAACAGTTTGTTTTTGGTTGTTAGCTTGTTAATGTTGTTCGTATTGTTTTGTGGATTACGAGTGTTGTAATGCTTTGAGAATTTTACAATGTGACTTTTCTTGCAGTTGTGCTGTTTAATAGTGCTTTATAGAAGGGAGTCGCTTTACTGAGGATTTGTTTTTTTTTTTATATACAGTTGTACCCCGGGTCTCAAACTTAATCCGTTCCGGAAGACCGTTCGAGTTCCGAAACGTTCGAAAACCGAGGCACAAAGGGCTGGCTGCCAATGCAATTGAGAACACTGGAAAACACGCAGCAGAAGCTGTTTGACTTCCGAGGCACATTCGAATATGGAAGCATTTATTTCCGGGTTTTCGGTGTTCGGGTTCCGAAACGTTCGTCAACAGAGACGTTCGAAGACCGAGGTATCACTGTATACAACTTACGTTGCAATTGTGATGTTCTGCTATGCTGATATTTACTGTACGTAAGTTGCTTTGTGACTCACATGAGTGAAAAAGCGATGTAGAAATGTAATAAACGAAAGAATCATAGAGTTGGAAGAGACAAGGGCCATCCAGTCCAACCCCCTGCCAAGCAGGAAACACCATCAAAGCATTCCTGACAGATGGCTGTCAAGCCTCTGCTTAAAGACCTCCAAAGAAGGAGACTCCACCACACTCCTTGGCAGCAAATTCCACTGCCGAACAGCTCTCACTGTCAGGAAGTTCTTCCTAATGTTTAGGTGGAATCTTCTTTCTTGTAGTTTGAATCCATTGCCCGTGTCCGCTTCTCTGGAGCAGCAGAAAACAACCTTTCACCCTCCTCTATATGACATCCTTTTATATATTTGAACATGGCTATCATATCACCCCTTAACCTTCTCTTCTCCAGGCTAAACATACCCAGCTCCCTAAGCCGTTCCTCATAAGGCATCGTTTCCAGGCCTTTGACCATTTTGGTTGCCCTCTTCTGGACACGTTCCAGCTTGTCAGTATCCTTCTTGAACTGTGGTGCCCAGAACTGGACACAGTATTCCAGGTGAGGTCTGACCAGAGCAGAATACAGTGGTACTATTACTTCCCTTGATCTAGATGCTATACTCCTATTGATGCAGCCCAGAATTGCATTGGCTTTTTTAGCTGCTGCATCACACTGTTGACTCATGGAAAATGTTTCAACAAGTGTCAGCAAGCCCCACCCCCCCTGGCCTCCGACCTTACCGTGTCAAGCACAAAAACAGATGCCTTCCGCTGAGATGGGACGAAGAGGCCAAACAGCGCCTTGTTGCCTTGGGAGTTGTGGTACAGGTAGATGTGCCGGATGCTACCTAAACAGACACGGAACAGAGCCCAGCATTAGAGAGCAGGACTGCCTCCCCAGTTCTTGCCAGCCACCCGAGTATTGGGGGCGAGTCTTCTTACCTGGCTCCAGGTAGCTGAACTGGGCCAGGGAGCGCATCTCAAGGTGCTCCAGGTTGAAGGTTTCAGCCTCCCGGCCAGTGAGGTGCCTCACCAAGTTCCTGTTGACCATGCACACACAGCCCAGGTGGATCAGGGCCCGCAGCAGTAACGGGATCTGGGCAGGGAGGAGAAGAGGAACCAGAGGTTACACCAGGGGTGGGAAGAACTGGCAAATCTTCTAGCATTGTAGGATCTACTGGTAGTTCTCCGGGTTTGATCTGAAGTTGATCGGCAAGGGTATCTGGCCCCAGAGCCTTTTTTTCCTGGAAGCACTCAAGGGTATACAGTATGGGCATCTCTTCTTCTTCTTCTACTAGAAGAAAAGCGCTGTCTGGCTCCCTTTGGTTTTAGCGCTGTCTGGCTCCCTTAAAAAACCAGCAATGCAAGAACTGAAGTTACAGAAAACCAGGGTGGATAAAAATCAATGTGTGTGTTTTTTTTAAAATAATAACCCAGAAAATCATTTTTGAAAAATTTAAATTGGATTTATTGAAATTGGATTTATTGAAATTTAAATTGGATTTTTTAAAACTTAAATTGGATTTTTAAAATAAAATGCTTTTGGAGGAAAAATCTTTCTAAAGATAGTTTTCTATTTAAGTTACATTATAGTCCAAAGGCTATTCATCAGGAAATAAGGATTTGTTTTAAGTTTTTCATGTGTGCTAAAACTCAGTCTAAGTTTTTTTTTTTAAATAGAAAAACTGTTTAACCACATCAGTTAACAAACACGGATACACATGCTATAATGCTGTTTTAGTTAAATTGTTATTAAGGAAATGATTTTTTTCTCCTTCCAATAAAGTACAGCAGAAAAGTTGTTCCGCAGCAATGAAGGTCATAAAAAGAGCTCTCGGCTCCACCTTTAGCTTTGCCTGATGTGTTTTGAGCAAGAGACTGGACACGTCAGGGCAGGAGCGAACCTGCCATAGTGAACTACCCAGAGCAAGATGCTTCCTGCTGCTGCCTCAGAGGTTTCAAAAGGAAAGCCGAGGAGGATGCTGAATGCAGCAGGTTTCACCTGTGGCCTCTGCCCAGGTAGAGGATTTTGAAACGAGAAGCCTAAATAGACCCATTTACAGAAGGGGAAGCATACATGACCCAGGTGGTAGTATTTTCAAGTCAACTTCAACTTTCAAAATAAAGAAAAGGGGGTTCTGTTCTAGCCAATTCTACTCTGAATATACCCTCCGAAATTACTACATTACCTGCCCTTCACCCTAAGGTCCCAGGGCAGGTCACATTAAAACACAAAAATCATTTAAAACAATTATAATCACAAGAATAATAATAAGAAGAGTCTTATAAATATACACCTCAAGTGTCAATTAATTGTGTCCATTGAGTCTACTTAGAGTTGGACTAGCATGGGGTGCAACCGTACGACTCATCTCCAGATCTAGATCTCCCCTCTTTCCTGCATCAGACCAGCCAAAGGGAGTTAGTTACCTGGGTCTCGTACACCCCCTCGATATCTGGGGCAGAGAGGCTGGCGTTAATTTCGTTGATGTGCTCCTGGTACATTTCCTCGGGCACAGAGTACTCATAGAGGTTGTAAACCAAGTTGGAACGAGGAAGGATCCTGTTTACCTGCCAAGATAAAGGTCAAAGACAGGTGAGACCCACCCCCTCAAGTCTATCTGCACCCGTTTTTACCATGCAGGGCGTGGATGGGTGGGCCCAACCACACTCTCCGTTCCTTGTCATAGTAGTTCTGGGTCAACTGGCAACTCTGCCCCAGAATTGTAGACACCTCTCACTGGCTTCAAACAAAAAGCCTTTCGCTTTTGGTCTAACCTGGCTCTGAGCTGCCAAAAAAGTCATGTGCAGTCAATTTCAGCATACAAAGGCATTGTAACTCTTGAATAATTCCACGTTGTTTATTTAATACGTCTATATATTGCCTTCTCTCCAGTGAGTACAAGGGGACGTGCATGATTCTTCCCTTCCCCGTTTCATCCACAAAACAGTCCTGTGAGGTAGGCTAGCCTGAGAGGCGGTGACTGGCTCACGGTCACCCAGTGAGCTTCAGGGAGTGGCTTCGGATAACCCAGTCAGATGGGAAGGGTACAAATAATATAATAATAATTATTAAACCCTGGTCTCCCAAGCAACTAGTCTGACACTCTAACCATGAATACAGGCCCTCATTTTGTCCGACATACAAATCTTCATACTGAGCATTTTGAGTGAGTAAAACCTGGTTTTAAGAAGCATTTCGCTCATTCTAAAAGGGAGGGGAGGGAAAATATTTCACAGGAGTTCTCCTTGCCATCTGGTGTTCTACATTTTTTCCCCTGGAAAAACGAAGTTTTCAGTGTAAAAGGAAAAAGTTACAAGATGAATATTGACCCAGAGCAGATTCCATTGTATAGTTAGCAGAGTAAAAACTTAAACACGTTGCAGGATTCCCCAAAATAGACCAGAGGCAATTGTATTTCATCCAGCAGAGCTTTACTGCTACTGAAGGCAAATGAGCATAATGGTCACAAATCCAATACATTCAGGATTGGCACTGTCCATAAGAAATCCAGTTGCAGCAGACTTATCTTAAACTTACAATAACTTATAATAAGTCTAAACCTTAACGCTAAGCGTACTACAGTGGTACCTCTGGTTATGAACGGGATCTGTTCCAGAGGCACGTTCGTAACCCGTGATGTGCGTAACCTGAAGTGCCGCGTCTGCGCATGTGCGCAACGTGATTCTGTGCTTCTGCGCATCACGTCATTTGATGTGTCTGCACATGCGTGAACTGCCGAACCCGGAAGTAACGCGTTCTGTTACTTCCGGGTCGCCGCAGTGCGTGACCCGAATGTATGCATCCCGCGGCGTACGTAACACGAGGTATGACTGTATGTACAGAACACCACACCAGAAGGAAAAGAGATAGAAAGAGAAAGTGAAACGCAGGCCTTACTTTTACAAGCATGACTTTTGACAGAAAGGATAAGAGAACTAGTTTAAACCAGCTGTACTCAGCTTCACTGAAGGTATAACCCAGACATCATGAACCTTCTGCTTGTTTCTTTCACACAGAGAAGCTTCCAGAAGCCTCTTGAATTAAGTAGAATAGGAACGATCTCTACACATCAGATCAATACCTTCTGGACTACAAAATGCAATGCAAACACATGAATACCCTACTTTTCTTGGACCAAATCATTTGTGGCAAACATTTACTGCTTCCCCGAGGGACTGATTCCACGCACCTTACGATACGCAGTGCTCTCTTCAGGTTTAGGGACGCGTTGGTTGACGTAGAAAACACGGGGGACATTCAGCTTGAGGCAATGCAGGTCGCTTCCAACGACGGCCCACAGCTTGAAGAGGCCTGGCTGGCTGGTCTCAGCGATCTGGGGAAAGAGAAATCAGGTCAAGCCGGGCTTGCAAAGGCATAGGGAGGCAAGGAAGCCGCCTGGACTATGCAGAGGCTGGAAGCACAACCCAGGGGCAGCTCTTGATCTTATCCAGCGTGGGGGGAAGGCTTGGAAGCTGAAAAGAGGTGAGAAAAAGGTACAGAGGCTGTGGCATTTGCTGGCCTTTCAAAAGCTCATTAGGGCAAATGGGGCACGGCCCCACCAACCTCCACCACCCTGCCTGCTTTCTTGCAAGCAGTCCAGGGACTGGCCCCGCCTGTCGGCTTGCCCCTCCTTCTTAGCCCTTGGACAGAGGTTGGCAACCTCTGGCCCGTGGGCCAGATGCGGCCCACGAAGGCCTTTTTATTGGCCCACGAGCCGCCCGCTTGTGCTGCGCTAAACCCATGTTTTGTTAGCCCCAAAATGGAAAACAAGCGAGGTCCCAACCAAAGAAGAATGGCAACCTAAGCTGATGGGATATGCACAGCTTGCAGATTTAACATATAGAATAAGAAAACAAGAGGAACATACATTTAGAGAAGATGTTTATGGAATATATGGGGGAAATTGTGTACACCTGAAAACGGCAGCATTAAGATAAATTCAACAGTGTAAATAAGTTTTGATGGATGTAATGATGGAATAATGAATGGTTCAGTTTATGTAAAATATGCAGGGATTTATGATATGCAAAATGAACCATGGAAAGAGAAGGAGGGAAGTCATTGATTATTTTAAGGATGCTTAAATGAGTATGATTACCACTAACACAACGGGGTCCCCTTCTCTTGCATGTGTCCTGCACAGTCCCTTAATTTGCTCGAGAGGGTTGGGGAAACCTCCAAAACCTATTTTGGGATGTGTGTGTGGGGGGGAGGGGAAGCAGGTTCAATTGCTCAATGAGAAATCCTTGTGCCGATGGAACATTCACCATAGCACTATGTTGAACACAACCCAGCATCTTTATTATTTATTTCATTGCATTTACGTCCCACCTGTCTCCTCCGAGGACTCAAAGGCAGCGTACGTGGTCCTATGCCTCCTGATTCAACCACAACAACCCTGTGAGGTAGGTCAGGCTGAGAGACAGCAACTGTACCCAAATCGCCGAGGGAGCTTCATGGCCATGTGGGGAATTTGAACCCTAGTCCCTCCCAGAACCTAGTCTGACACTCTAACCACTATGCCGCACTGGCTCTCTATTATCTACAGCCTATGCCTCCACGCATCTGACTTTATAGCATGCTCCGCCGATGGCAGTCCTAAACCCCCTCCCCTGGCAAAGAGCTCCCCTTGCCGCATGATGCTCCTCACCTGCACGATCTGCCAGGGCATGTCCAGGATGCTGCGTGCTGTTTTGCTCAGGTAGCTCCCGAGCCCCATGGAGGTCCTTGCCCGGATCACCCCCCCGGTCAGGACCGACTCGCCATCTGCCAGCCGCCGCCTCTTGCGGCGCTCCTGGCGCTGGCGAGCCTGAACCTCCCACTTCTTCTTGTGGTAGCACAGCCAGACCAGGCGCTCCTCCTGCGGGAAAGAGTAGGAAACGGGCAATGACCATCGGGCAAACCAAATCCTAACTTTCATCGGCTTGGGTGGAAAGTCAAATTCTTCACATCGGAAATGGTTGGGAACGAATGACTCGACGGCAGGAATCCTAAAAACGTTATGCAATCTGTAATTTCTGATGCAGTCAGCATTATGCAAACATGATGCCATTACACTTATCTATACCACACACACTTGTGAAACATGGACCACTTATAACGCCATCTCCAGCTCCTTGAAAGATTCCATCCATCAATGGTGCCTCTGAAAATTTTTACATATCACTTGGGAAGACAGGAGAACTAATGCCAGGAAGAAAGCAAAGATCACCAGTGTCGAAGCAATGATTCTTCAACATCAACTTTGTTGGGCTGGTCACATTGTTCAGATGCCTGATTATCATCTTCCAAAGCAACTACTCTATTTCGAACTTAAAAACGAAAGCAGAATACTGGTGGTCAACAAAAGAGGCTTAAAGTCTCTCTCAAGGAAAATTGGGAAAAACTGGCCCGAGAGCGCTCCAATTGGAGAACAGCCTTTACCAAAAGTGTCATGGGCTTTCAAGACGCTCGAACTCAGGACAAAAGGGAGAAACGTGCTAAGGGGAAGGCATGTTTGGCAAACTCTCACCATGATCAGTTCCCGCCAGGAAATCTACGTCCCCACTGTGGAAGGACGTATGGATCCAGAACTGGCCTCCACAGTCACTTACGGACTCCCTGTTAAGATCGTGTTCATGGAAGACAATCTTACTCGGCTATGAGTGATTGCCAAGGAAGAAGAACACAGATCTATGGCGCGACAGCATTAGGGGCTTTTGTTTAGAGAAATGCGCACAAGTTGTAGTGTAACAGAAGCTGATAAAATTCCGCATGGCATGGAGAGAACGGATAAGATAAAAGCTTTTCTCACTCTCTCACAACATGGACGCGACCAATGAAGCTGAATCAGGAAAGCAAGCCCTACTGCATAGCTGCAACTATGGAATTTTCATCAAGTCAGATGCCTTAGACAGATAAAGCTATCAATGGGTTCTAACCCCAACGGTTGCATTCTACCTCCAATGTTGACGGCAATATGCTTCTGAATACCAGCTAATGGAAACTGCAGTAGGGGAGTGTCAGCTGCACTCAGGTCCTGCTTGTGGATCCCAGAGGCATCTAGTTGGCCCCTGATTGACCAGGATGCTCTACCAGTCGAGCCACTGGCCTGACCCAGCTGGCTTTTTTAAGGTCCATATATGGTAGGATGTTACCGCTTCCCCATTGTCCAGCCAACAGCCCTACAGCAATCCTTTGTTCCTCTATTTAAATGAAGTTCTCTCCTTCTGCTACCTTACCTTGGTGGTTCCAGTGGGAGGTGGCGGGCCCAAGATCTCCCTCCAGGACTGCATTAGTTCTGGATTCTGGGACTGCTGCTGGCTCTCCTCTGCTGTAGGGATGCGTTTACGTTTATTTGACACGGGGACCCCCGGCTGCAGAGACTTGGCGACCCCAAAATCTTCCATGTCAGCCACCTGTGTGGAGGGCGTGCCCTCCTGGATTACGTTGGCGGAGACCTGCGAGGAAACATCGGTAGGTGGGGAGTGCAATGATGGAACCCTCCTTGACTAAGCAACCCAATTATCCACAAAAACTGCCCATGACCATCACCTTCTTCTCAGCTCTGGGATAAAAGTATGTTTTACCTGCACATGCCCATCTCAGAAAGCACCTATTTATTTTTATTACAAAAATGAAAAGCAGCCTAAAGGGGCTGCCATCTTAAACAAGGAACAGACGAGATGTAAAAATCAAACTGTCCATTTTGAAACCTATATACAGTGGTACCTTGGTTCTCAAACACCTCGGCACTCAAACAACTTGCAACCCAAACACTGCAAACCCAGAAGTGTTCCGGTTTCCCAACTTTTTTTGGAAGCCGAACATGCTCCGTTTTGAGTGCCACACTTCTGTTTTGAGTGCTATGCTGAGGTTTGTCTGTTTTTGTGACTGTGTGGAACCCAGTTCAGCTGATTGTGTGACTGCAGTACATTGTTTATTGCTTTCATTTTATGGATCAATGGTCTTGTTAGATAGTAAAATTCATGTTAAATTGCTGTTTTAGGGGTTGTTTTTAAAAGTCTGGAACGGATGAATCCATTTTGCATTACTTTCTATGGGAAAGTGTGCCTTGGTTTTGGAACGCTTTTGTTTTGGAACGGACTTCCGGAACAGATTAAGTTTGAGAACCAAAGTACTACTGTACAAAGCAATTAGAAGCCAGGACTATAATTTATGCACAATTATTTGGGAATTAAGTCCTAGTGAACAAAGTAGGAATTACTTCCAAGTAAATATGATGAGGCAGACATTTACTACAACTGATTTTTTGTGTGTGCGTGTGTAAATGCATTTTAATTAAAAAATTGGATTCGTTTTTTAATCCACCCTGTGTAGGGAGAGCCCTGCTCCTCTTACCTGTCTCTTGCCCTCACTTGTGAACAGCTCACTGATTTTCTTCTGCTTGTACATGTCGTTCTTTTCCAAGAGCTTCTTGTGGAGCCAGTCGGGGTGTCGGACGCGAGGAACGGGGTTTTTTACCTGACGGGACACTGCATTCGTTATTTATTTGGGAGGTTCCCTCTGACTTTCATTCTGCCTGATCCTGCGAGGATACTACTGGTTTTGACCAGAAGCAGAAGGAAACTAGCTATGCTAGAACACAAAATGCTTGCACTGACAGTGCTGATATCCCAATCAGAGATCCATAGCACAGAAACCCCAGCTTCTCAGCTTTCATTTGTACAACCCCGGTCCCCAAAAACCAATCACAGAGGAGTAGAAATATTTTAAATAAATAGCTCTGGAGTCCCAGGTGTGCTCTTGAGGAATGCACAGAGCTCTTGTGCACTTGGAAAAGGCTGGGGTCAGTTCCATGCAGGAAGGTTCTAGCTTTCTGAAATGAATGGGAACACTCAGGGAGCTAGCTCAGTTTTGGAGCTTTGAGTTTTTAGCTAGCTATTGGACCAGAGCAACTAAGTGTGAGAGTTCTGTAGCCACCTCCTGCGCCTCGTAACATCCCGGGGGAGCCCACAGCTCTTTAGCCACCAGCGCAACAGTTACCTGCTGTAGGGCTGCTGGGATGGTGATGATTTTCTGAATTGTGCTGCCCAATCTCTCAATGTAATAGTCCCAATCCAGGATCTACAAGCAGAGAGACGAGAGGATTTTGGTCAAGTCCAAGGCTGGGGACAAGAGGTGTGTCACAGTCAGCCTTAAGTCACAAACTGCCGCAGGACAGCCCCACACAGCTTACCGTCCGGATGTCAAAATCCTGCAGGGAGGGGCTCTTGAGCCATTTCCGGAGATAGTGCCTGCGGACCGAGAGCTCAGCCTGGAAAATGGCCAGTGGAATGGCCCTGGGGAAAATAAATCAAAACACATCACTTCTATTTCCAGAAGAGGAGCAGCCTTGTTAGTCTGTTGCATCTTAAAGACTATATGGTTTGTATCCGATGTCCGTTCTACTCAGAATAAACCCATTCAGTTGACCAAATGAAAGTTAGTCATGACAATTACAGTCGTACCTCGGAAGTCAAATGGAATCCATTCCAGAAGTCCATTCGACTTCCAGAACGTTCAGAAACCAAAGTGCGGCTTTTGATTGGCTGCAGGGAGCTCCTTCAGCTAATCAGAAGCTGCGGAGGATGTTCAGGTTCCAAAGAACGTTAGCAAACCGGAACGCTCACTTCTGGGTTTGCGGCGTTTGGGAGCAAAAACGTCCGAGTACCAAGGCGTTTGGGATCCAAGGTATGACTTACTTTAAACCAGTCTACTCTGAGTAGAATGAACTTTTACCAGCTTTGTTTGGTTTGCCAGCTGTGGCTGTTCCTGGGCAGGGATAGCCTGGCCACTGCAGTCCATGGGCATTTAAGGTTGTATGACGGAAATGTGCTTTATGTGGAGCTGTCCTTGGTCCTGTTTCGGAAGTGTGGGAATGGTGCATCCACAATACTATGCAAAGGGTTAATGCTGTAGCACAGAATCCTGTGATGTCATATTGAGGCATTCCCCCCCCCCGTTCCGTTATCAACTGTGTGTGTTTTAACTGTGAGAGCGGCGAGTGTCTTGTGTTATGCTGCTGCCTGCCTCAGAGTCAGTCTGTAAACGTCAGTCAGTCTCAAGATACAAATTCATGTAAATCTGTTTCAGTAACGTAAGTATTGTCTACCTCTCTTGTACATTCAATCTGACAACAACAAGTACAGCAAGGCAAAGCCCTTATGTTATTCTTTAACTTTAGAAGTGTTGCTTGTTTTTTCGGGGGGGGGGAGAACTATATAAAATAAAATAATTAATAATTAATGATGATGATGATGATAATAATGATAATAATAATAATGATAAATTATTTATACCTTGCCCATCCAGCTGGGTTTCCCCAGCCACTCTGGGTGGCCCAACAGAGTATTAAAAACATAAAACATCAATCATTAAAAACTTCCCTAAACAGGGTTGCCT
Source organism: Lacerta viridis (assembly GCA_900245905.1). Lineage (NCBI taxonomy): Eukaryota > Metazoa > Chordata > Lepidosauria > Squamata > Lacertidae > Lacerta > Lacerta viridis. The sequence continues at coordinate 331,700 of OFHU01002887.1, forward strand.
TCAGAGGTCTTCTAAAAGTCAGATATATCTCCTTGACATCTGATGGGAGGGCGTTCCACAGGGCGGGCGCCACCACTGAGAAGGCCCTCTGCCTGGTTTCCTGTAACCACACTTCTCGCAGGGAGGGAACCGCCAGAAGGCTCTCAGAGCTGGATCTCAGTGTCCGGGCTGAACGATGGGGGTGGAGGGTCAAAGCTGGTGCAGAATACTGCAGCCAGGGTGCTGATGGGGCATCTAGCCAACGGTATGCAACTTTGTTGGAACAAAAGTGGGGTTATCGTTTTTGCTTTTTACTATGTTATGCATTTTGTGTTTTCATAAACTGCCCTGTGCTCCTCGCATTAAGGGTGTTATAGAAATTTAATAAATAAAAATCACAACATCTGCACTGGTGGCCCATCTGCCAGCTTCAAGGTCCTTGCGTTAGGTTACACAGCCCTGAACAACTTAGGTCCAGGGTACCAGTTGAGCTCTTCTACTCCAGTTCAATCACCAAAATCATCTGCAGGAGATTTGGTCATTCCTTGAGTTGGCAAGGCTCATTTCATAGCAACAAGAAACAAAGCCTTTCGCATCAACAGCATTGTGGAATATTCGTGCCCCTCTGATCGATATATAATACCTCTCTGTGACCGGGGATCCTTCTGGCTTCTTAGAAATGATAAACCGGCAGCTCAGACCAGCATCCTTCACCATCTGATCCCCCAGGAACTCAGCCAGGCGCTTGGCAGTGCTGATGGAGGTGGATTTTTGCTCCCCATAATCCTCCAGCTTGCGGGACATGGACCGGTTCTCGGAGATAAGCTCAAACAACTCAGAGTCAGGCATATTGGCAGCCTGGAAAAAAGAGAGAAAGGAATGCTTTCATGTGCCAGCCACATTCCCCTCCTGGACCACTTTGGAGGCAGGGCAGCTTAGCATCCCATGTTGGCTGCACTAAAAGCTTCTGAAGACCACAGGAAGCCTGGGAGATGCCCATGTGTGGACTACAGAAGGGGAGAAGAGGACTTTACAGGAGCAACAGGAACCTTGTCTTCTTTCCAATAAGCGGTTCTGCCCTTAACTGGCCACCAATTCCCCGTTATCTTCATCCCCAAATGCCCAATGTGGATAGATTTGACCATCCCATCCCAGGAAAGCCGGAAGATTCACCTTGGAGCCTCCACCCACCTTGCTGTAGAGCACATCCAGCCAGTAGTCGGCCACTTTGGCGACGGAGGCATAAACCTCTTCCAAAGTGGTGCCTTTCAGGAAGGCCTCAAAGACGGACGACTGGAAGATCTTGACCAGCTGCAGCTCCCCCCGCCGCTTCACCTCAAACCCCTTCAGCTCGGCCAGGGAGCCGTCCTCATTGAACACAGCGTACCTGGCGAGGAGCAAAACAGTCAGCCTGTGCACAATCGGCACCTTCCCTCTCCTGTGTCTTCTCTTTTCTGTATCGGAGGGAAGGGCCTCACCTTTTTACCAGTGGTGTCTGGTGCCTGTTGGGACTGATAGGGCGGAAGGCAAGGAGCCCAACAGTAGGTGGCGCCACAGCCAATGAGAGGCAGAGGCAACCAAAGACTAGTTTTGTCCCGCTCCTCCTCCCTGCTGAGTTCTACAAGGGGCAACCCTGAAAGTAAGGAGGAGGAAGCTTGCCACAGCCAGGCTATGCCCAGGGGATGGTTGTAAGTAAAAAAAGACAGGTGGGGGCTGAGTGAGGTTGATGGGTCAGTGCCCACTTCCTCCCAATGCCTCTGCTATCTGTTGCCCTCCAGATATTTTGGACTACAGGTGGGGCAGCGCCCCTTTGCCCTACTGGACCAGCCCCCACGGCTTCTTACAACTAGAATAGAATTTTATTTATGGCCATAGGCCCATACAAGTAAAAAAACACATAGATAACAACTTGTGCAAGTGGGAACAACAGCCGCTAAAACACCACAATAACAATAAAATACAATAAAATAGAATGGCATACTACGCCTTAGCTAGCTTGTAGTGCTCCTTGGCGTCGCTTTTGGGTAAGGACAGCGACCAGGAACCTTGCCACTTTCAGGGTCGTATGAGTATCCTTATCCTGCAAGATTTGGGCGAGGTGGAATTCTGGTGGGGTGCCCTCTAGTTTCTGTATGATTGATCCCAGCAAATTTGCCCGTGGCACATTGAACAAGGGGCAAGTGAACATAATGTGCTGGAGAGACTCCAGTGTCTCCTTATCACATTCACTTCTTACAACTAGAATGGAGGGGGTTCTGGAAATGCACATCTATTAAGGATCTAGCAGCGGTGTTTCAAGTCCTGCCATCTTCCAGGTTCAGCTTTGCTGCCTGCCGGTATCCCTGAGCCGGGGAGGAGCTGCCTCCCCAGACCTCACCTTTTCTTCAGCTTCTTGCCCTCTTCCTTGGAGGCGGGGAGAATCATGGCCAAGTATGGGCCGTCCACTTCAAAAAAGATGCTGTTCTCCGAGCGGGAAATGTAGGTGAGCGAGGCCGGGTCCACCAGCTCCTGGTACTGATCGTTTGTAAACCCTTCCTGCAAGTAAGTGACACACGTCAGGTGTTTTGGCCTTGCAGGCTTATGCTGCACCCCAGAACAATTTAACGGGAGGGCTGGAAGGAAGCTATATATGATGTAACCCCTGCAGGGGGAAAGCTAAATCTCAAACACACCCATGGTTTCCGTGCCCCATTTCCAGGCTGTCTTTATGGAAGGCCCCCCCCCCCAAATCCTGACGATTCAACTTGCCCCCACCTCCTGCTGAGGATAAAGGCTTGAGGCTCCTCACCTTCACCATGATGTTCAGCATAGCACCTGGATAGGAGATTGTCACCTTGGGCTTCTTGGCGTGGGTCGATTTGATGACAAAGTTTTCCGGGAAGCTGTTTGGAAGCACACACCAGATCCCGTCTGTGTCTAGCTCCAGTGGCCTCCTGGGAAAGGGAGAAAATGGGAGAAGCATTTCCATACGGGAGCCCAGAGGGCACTCTGCAAAAGCAACCGCCTTATGAGGAATGGTTGCAGCAATCGGAGCTTTTCAGTTTAAGAGAAAAATTGAGAAAGGTGTAGCGATTTTTAAAATTATGCACGGCAAGGAGAGAAAGCGGATAGAGAAATACTTTTATCACTCCCGTAACATTAGAACTCATGGTCATCCGAGGAAGCTTAATGTTGGAAGGTTTGGGACAGATAGAAGAAAAGAGTTTTTCACACAGTGCATAGTTAAACTATGGCCACCAACTTGGATGGCTTTAAAAGAGGTTTGGACAAATCGATGGAGGACTATGGATAACTAGTAGTCATGATGGCTATTTGCTCTGCCTCCACAGTCACAGAGACAGCAAGTGATTCCTAATACCAGTTGCAGGGAACTGCAGGGCGGGGAAAGCGTGTCTCCACCCCCATCGCTCAGACCTCATTACTGAGGTCCAGCTCCGAGGGCCTTCTGGCGGTTCCCTCCCTGCGAGAAATGAGGTTACAGGGAAGCAGGCGGTGCCCGCCCTGTGGAACACCCTCCCATCAGATATCAAGGAAATAAACAACTACCTGATATTTAGAAGACATCTGAAGGCAACCCTGTTTAGGGAAGTTTTAAAATGTTTGATGTTTTATCGCTTATTATTATTAATAATATTCTGTGGGGGGGGCTGCGCAGAGTGTCTGGGGAAACCCAGCCAGATGGTCAGGGTATAAATCAATCAATCATCATCATCATGTGTTCGAGTCCTGCCTGAGGGTCTCCTACAGGCATCTATCAACCACTGTGAGAACAGGATGCTGGACTACTAGATGGGCCATTGGCTTGATCTAGCAGGTTCATATGTTCTTAAGAAAGCTGATGAAGTTTACAAAAGCAACAGTCTGCAGAGACATGCAGTGGGTCTTCATCTGAGTTGCTTAAGAGACCTGCTTCTTTTTCTGGGCCAAGGCAATAAGGAGAAGACCATGGGGCGGTGTGCCTTTGAGTCCAGATCCAGAGCAGTCATTCCTTGTGGTTAGAGACAGAAGAGATCCAGAGCTGCACAACTCATATTTGCGTCATATATATATATATATATATATATATATATATATACACACACACATACATATACATACTTACATACATACATACATATATATATATATATGCTGTGTTTACACATAACGGCCTTCCTCTTAAAGGAGCCCTGGACAACGCACCACAGCAAAAAACACACATAGGAAAAACACCGTCATCCACGAAGAAGGAACAAACTACCTTTGGTCAACAGGCACACAACATCCAAGCTCAGAATCTCCTTGCCTCCAGCTGCCACAGCCAGCCACTATTCAACTACTCACCCAATTTGCTCTATCAGCTCCCTGGCCTGTGTGATGATGTTGGCGCCAGTGAAGCAGACGATGCCAGCCATTTCCATGGAGTACCACCGAGCTCTGCGTAGGGGAGAGGACTAGTGAGAACAGGAGGAGCTGCTCTGGGTCAGTTGCTTTGCAAACAAGGCTTGGGCGACCTAATTATTGTAAACTCGGCTTGAGGACCGACCTGCTAAAGATGCGGCCAACAGCATGAGCTGGGAGGCCTCCTGGTCAAGGAGCTGCAGTATTTATTTATGTGCTAGGGGGCTGCTTCCCCCTGCTCACACTGCTTGCCAACCCCACCCCCTCCCTTCACACCTCATCCAAGTGCCCCACATCCTCACTGCTCCTCAGTGTCCCTCCAACCCTGCTTCATTCAAATGTCTGCTGTTGCTTAAAACCCATCTTCTCTCTCTTGCTCCCCTCCCTGGCTTCATGCAAATCCAAGATTGTGATGCAGAACTACAAATCCTCCAATGGGGGCTGCATGAAGACAGCCTTACATTTTTATGTGTATAGGAGGAAATGCTTCATTTAATTGTGCTAGGATTTAGTTCTTTGTCTTAATGTTGAACATTTAAAGGCCCAGAAACTGCACCAACTGGGAGCCAAGGCAGGGGCAGATATTAAAAGGGCCATTTAAAGACCCACCAGCAGCCACACTCTTTGGTTCCCCCCTCACCCTTTGCGCATGACGTATCCGTAAAAGGAGTTGAGGATGCACTTGTGTGCCAGCTGCAGGGAGTCGTACAAGATCTCCATGTTCTTGCAGCGCTTCGCTTCCGAGGCGTCACCCGACTCCATGGCGGCAGCCAGCTTCTTCTTCCACACCTGGGAAAGGCAGAGGAAAAAGGGCCTGTGACTCAAGCAAGCCATGGGCTATTGTCTAACTTTGCTCCAGCTGGTCTCCATCCTCCCTCCACATCCTTTTCCTTGGATGTCTTGTCTCCCCCACCCATGTTGACAAAAGCTTCTGTATATTACAGAAGGCACATGGATTGCATGCCCAGAGGTTTTTGGCTCTGCTTAGCTGCAAATAGAAACATTTTATGTGTATCCAAAAATGGTAAAGGGACACCTGACAATTAAGTCCAGTCGCGAATGACTCTGGGGTTGCAGCGCTCATCTCGCTTTAAAGGCTGAGGGAGTCGGCAATTGTCCACTTCCGCAGAGTTTTTCCGGGTCATGTGGCCAGCATGACTAAGCCGCTTCTGGCGAAACCAGAGCAGTGCATGGAAATGCCGTTTAACTTCCCGCCAGAGCAGTACCTATTTATCTACTTGCACTGGAGTGCTTTTGAAGTGCTAGGTTAGCAGGAGCTGGGACCGAACGGGAGCTCACCCCGTCGCAGGGACTCGAACCGCCAACCTTTCAATCGGCAAGCCCAAGCTACACAATGGTTTAACCCACAGCGCCACCCGCCTCCCTTATGTGTATCTAGCAATCAACTAATATACAAGAATTTGTCTGTTAATCTATGAGTAAGTTGAAAACTTGATATAAACCAATGCTTTTTTATTACTTTAAATCCATTTCAAGTATTTATATACCACTCAACATTCAGAATTTCTATTCAAGCATTCTGGCCCCAGGAACCACAGCATCCCCTTTCAGCACCCACCAAGGAGAGATCAGCCTGGCTATAAATGCCTGCCTGCATCTCATCGCTTTACGAACGTAAAGATCACCATGAACACCTTTAGAAACTCACCTTTTTGCTGCACTATCGCAAATCTGGCAAAATAAAAATAAAAATCACCTTATGCAGCCCCTTGAACTCGTAGCGGCGGTCGCGAAAGGCCCGCACGGTGTCCACATAGAAGGAGTTTTCCCGCTGGCAGATGGTGGTGACACGCTCCTCAACCTTCGTCACGTGGATTTTCTTGTAGGCTTTGCGGCAGTAATCTGGGCAAGAGGTGTGTGGCAGAGGCGGTTCACTTGCAATTTATTCTGGAACGTTCAACACTTCCCAAACTTATTTCATTTCAAAATGTTTATATGCCACTTGATTAGTTTAAAAAACACACACCTCAGTTTGCAAAAAGAATTCTAAAAATTAAATTTTCAGTAAAATAGAGAAGTTAAAAACAATTGGAAAAACAATGAAAATAAATTAACTGAAAACAGATTAGATCCCATGTTGACATTCTACATGTCTGAATGGGCTGCGCCCAGCAGGTGCTAAAAAGGGAGTAGCCAAGGCACCTGCCTGACGTCAATAGGTAGGGAGTTCCAAAGTGTTGCTGCTTCCACACTGAAAGACTGATTTCTTACAAATGCAGGAGTATAATGTGGTACCTGCAACAGTGCCAGCTCTGTAGATCAAAGCAGCCGAGTGGGCGTAATGTGACAAACTGGTCCCAAGCTGATAATGGCTTTATGGACTAATGCAGTGGAACCTCGGCTCTCAAATGCCTTGGGAGCCGAATGTTCCGGCTCCTAAATGATCGAAAACCAGAAGTGATTGTTCTGGTTTTCGAACGTTCTTTGGAAGCTCCAGCAGCCAATCGGAAGCTGTGCCTTGGGAGTCGAATGGTCTCCCGGAATGGATTCGGTTTGGGAACCAAGGTTCTACTGCAGTAACACCTTCTCTGCTCACCGCTAGATAAAGCTCTGTTTTGGGGCTGGCAGCTGACCCCAGACCCCAAGTCCTCTAGCGCTAAAGGGCATAGCAGGGAAAAGGAGGTGAGCAGGAGGAAAAAAGTGTGGCACCTTGAGCTCCTCAGGGGAAAGGTAGGGGCTGAATCCAAGAAAATAAAAGCTTCAAGACAAATCAAGCCATAACCATGTACAAGCTTTACTGCGGTGTGGAAAAATGTTTCCTATCTTATAAGCCCAGAGATGGAAGAAAGACAAAGTCCCTACCAGAGAGGAATGCTGAAATGGCAAATCTGATTGGAAAACTCAGGAACCAAGAGGACAAAAACTTTTAAAAAGAACAGGAAAAAATTATACTTTATTTAGGAGACCACTGCAAGCAGATGGAAACATTCGCAGGATTTTAATCCTACTTGTAATGCAACAAATACCATGGATAATTTGGATTGATAGAAAATATAGAGTATGGAATAATATGCAGTTGTAAATGTTGATAATCGGAACCATGGGGGGGGGAGTCGTGAGATTCAAGCAATCTCTATATATGGATATACATTTGGATTGCTATCTATATATATAAAACGCAAGTGTCTCTGCGTCCAGTCCGTGTGTCTCTGGGTTTGCGCTACTGCGCATGTGCCCCAGGGACACAGGGATTGGATGGAGAGACGCCGGGAGCAGCGGCAGCAGTTGAAGCAGGCGGTTGATTCAGAATGCTGGCGTCCCAGAGGAGAGGAGAGGCAGAGGAGGAAGGTCAGGCTGCTGCTGCCGCCGCTACAAGGAGAGCCCCAAGGCCGCTTCAACTGCCACCGCCGCGGGAGGGGAGGAGAAGGGAGGAGGAGGCGCTCGCCAGTCGCCGGGATTGCTGTCGGGGCAGAAGAGTCACCTGGCTGCGCTGAGATGCGGTTTTCAATTCGTACTCTGTGGGCGACCACAAGGAAAATGAGTGGCTTGGCGAGCTAGGGCTAGGGGTGTCCGCAGAGCACAACATTCCCCCTCCAAAGGACACGTCCGTCCAAGAGCAGCTGCAAGAGGATCCTCACCGAAAAAGCGCTTTTTAAATAATAACATTTAACAAGATAACACTGCTCCAAACCCTGCAATGTTAAGGTGAGGTGACACTTCCTTCTGCTGCGGCTCCACTTACCCGATCAGAGCCTCAAGAACAATACAGCGGCTGCGGCAGCGGCGCCGATCCTCCCTCCGCCCCTGCAGACCATGGTCCAAGGCGGAGGCTGCAACCAGGCACCCTCCGCGCCCACTTACACAAGCACCGGCCAGGCGATCTGTTTGGTGCAGATGCCTTCCAGCCCCTTTCCCTTTGGCCCCTGACCCGCATCAGCCAGCCAATCGCTTCCCCGGACTCTGAGCCGGGCGGGGCGTTTATATGTTTGGAGGACAGGCTGGCGTCCTTGCAAAAAAGAATGTTTACCACATACCGGTATGTTCTAGCGCCCATTATTTTAATGGGCTTAAACCACTAGTAATTTTATATTTGTAAAATCAAATAAAAATGATTTCAAAGAAGAAGAAGAAGAAGAAAAAGGTTTGCCCCTCACCTGCCAAGCGCTTCTTCTCGTATTTGGCTTGCTCCTCCCGGGACAGCGCGTGGAATACCCGGGGCGGTCCATCTGGGAAGAGAGGGGGGAACTTCTCCGACTCCAGCTGTTGCTGGATGCGATGGTACTCGCTGCGGCTCGCGGGCACTGCAAGGGGAGAAGAGAAGGAGGGCAGGGAAGGAAACAACCCAGCTGACCATCACTCCAGACTGTGAGAGGAGGTTTTATACACAGCAGAGGAACCGTGCCAAGTTGCATACGAGACAGCAGAAGGGAAAAGACTCACTGAATTCTCCTCTCCACTGCCAGGTCATCCGCCGCTGACAGTTGGCGCCTGGTTTGTTAAAGTCGCAGGCGGCGCACGTGGCCTCGTTCACCATCGCCGAGGGCTGAAGGGAGGGAAGCAAAGCAGAGGGGGAGCAAATAAATGCAGAAGTACGTTTAAATAAATAAAAATAAGTTTTTAGGCCAGGCAAGGCTGGATCCTGCCTCTAGGAAATCAGCAGGGGGACCCAGGATGCTTTCGCGAGATTATTAAGTCTCATTTATTAAATTTCTATACAGTGGTGCCTCGCAAGACGAAATTAATTCGTTCCGTGAGTGCTGTCGTATAGCGGAAATTTCGTCTTGCGAAGCACAGTCGGAGGAAGCGTGGCTTTACGGAAAAAAAACACACACCGCAAAACGTTTTCGTTTTGCGAGTCGCGGCCATAGGAAACTTCGTCTTGCGAAGCACCCTTTCGCTGGCGAATGCCTTTCGTCTAGCAAGTTTTTCGTCTAGCGAGGCGTTCGTCTAGCGAGGTACCACTGTACCATCCTTCAGCCGAAGTTCACATATAAAAACAATATAAATATTAAATATAAATATAAAACAATATAAATATAAAAACAAACATACGTACCATAATAACTAACAAAAACTTATTCCCTCAGTTTAAAAGGCCCTAGATTGCTAAAGTAGCCAAAGCCCTGTGAGAAGAGGAATGTTTTTGCCTGGTGCCTAAAGATGTGTAAGAAAGGGACCAGGTGAGCCTCCCTGATGTATACTGTGTGTGCCGAAGCCCTGCTGCACCTGTGTTTCGAACTCAAACAGCTACTATGGGCAGCAGAGGGTGGAGAGCTCTATTCCAGCCTTCCCTTCCTGCACTGCAGACTCCCAAGCAAAGAAAGAGTGATCCCCAACCACCTATTCATTCAGCAGTCTCTTACTAGGGAGAACATTGCAACACTGGCCTTTTCCCTCTGTCCCTCTGTCCTTGTTGCTATAGAGGCAGTAACTCTTTGCGAAGGAGAGGGAGAGGTTGCCTGGAGTGCCTATCCCAAACTGGAGGCTATTACAGGCTCAGGGAAAGCTCCATATATAGCGTCTCCTATTAAGAAGACAATGTTGTTGAGCTTTCATAGTACGAATTATAAATCACACTCCGATTCTCCCAAACAGAAAAACAACATCCCTTCATCCACCCCACAAATCCCAAACTGAAATAGCACTCCAAAATCTTAACCATGCAGCTTGCTATTGTGTCTGATACTATAGTGATTGCAATGTTTGTTGCTGGGTTTTTTAAATGTTACTGTGCTTATTGTTAGCCACTTTGAACTCAACATTTGCCATTGGAAAAGCAGAATAGAAATATTAAATCAAATCAAATCCCTGACCAATGGGCAGTGCAGGCTGGGGCTTTGGGAGTTATGAGTCCAAGAGCATATAGAGATTAAGTCTAAGAGGCCACAGCAGAGATTGAGACTTTGGTATCCAATGCCCAGGAGCACAAACTCTTCACTCACCTGAAGCCGGTTGGTTAGGATTATATTTGGGTACATGGCCCCCACATCCAGGTGGTATATCAGAGGACATTCAATCCTGTTGGGGACTTCCTTCAGGGAGTTCAGCTTGACTTTGATTTCATCGCAAACCTGTGGTCCAGAGGAAGAAGTGGAAAGCAGGCAAGAGGGTAAGGTGGGTTGCTGCTTTTTGCCAGGGAGAGCAGTGCTTTACCATGCTCTTCGGAATGCAATAGAGAGCCCAGCAAAAGAACACCACACATAAGGTAAGGTAAAGGACCCCTGGATGGTTAAGTCCAGTCAAAGGCGACTATGGGGTTGCGGCGCTCATCTGGCTTTCAGGCCAAGGGAGCCAGCGTTTGCCCGCAGGCAGCTTTCTGGGTCATGTGGCCAGCATAACTAAATCGCTTCTAGCACAATGGGACACCGTGACGGAAACACCGTTTACCTTCCTGCTGCAGCGATACCCATTTATCTACTTGCACTGGTGTGCTTTCGAACTGCAAGTTTGGCAGGAGCTGGGAAAGAGCAACGGGAACTCACCCTGTCGCGGGGATTCGAACCGCTGACCTTCTGATCGGCAAGCCCAAGAGGCTCAGTGGTTTAGACCACAGCGCCACCTGCATCCCTACACCACACATATACCAGGACTGTGCTTTTCGTAGGCCACAAGTGGCCCCCAGGACAGTTCACTGTAGTAAATAGCAGCAGATTGGCGGCCAAGGTTGAGGAGGTGGTGAAACAAAGGGTTGAAGCATGGGAAAAGATGGAAGATAACCTGGGGAATGGGGAGCTAGATGCTTAAAATGAACAGAAACTAGAGTGAAGGAGCTGTATCAGGACAATAACAACCCCATTGCTATTGCTGCCTCCTCCTATGCAGACATTGCTGTTCGGCCCACAAGGTTACCTCCTGGAAGTTGGTCACTTGGTCAAGGGGTATTCCCTCCTCTTCCTCAATGGCGTGGCGCAGCGTCTTCTCCACACGCTGCAAAAGGAAGTCGAAGGCAGCAGGGTTCTAAGAGACACAACCGGGGTGGGGGGTGGGGATATGAGTGCGACAAATTTTCACCAAGGATTCTCTCCAGGCAAAGCCAGCACAGCCCAAATCACCGGGGGAACATGGAGCCACATGGGGCAGGTGGAAACGAATCTGCAAAGGATGGTCTTATGCTCTTTGTAATCCACAAGATCGGGTCGTAGGTCTTCCTCCAACAGCCTTTGTTGGCCACCAGCTACAGGGCAGTGTGCTGCCTCCCTCTGAAGATCAGTTGCCGGGAAGAATCACCAGCAGAGAGGAGTTACTCTTGCACTCAGATTCTTTCGGGCTTCCCAAAGGTTGGCTACAGTGACAACAGGACTAGATGGGCCTGATCAATCAGCCTCTTCTTAGGCCTCACCTGGAAATGCTGCGGATTGAACCTGGGACCTTCTGCATGCAAAGCATATGTTCTATCACCAGCCTCATGGGGTCAGGCACTTCTCTCTCTTTTTGGGCAATTTGGACTTTGTTGTAGCTACCTGCTACCTGTGGCAAGCACGGGGGGCGGGGATTTATCCTGGCACCCCCTGCCGCCCCCCATGAGCTTTCAAGAAGTCTACTTCCAGGGTGGGACCCGTACCATCTTGAAGCGGCAGGGGATGTCACTGCGAAAGACCCCCGACTCCAGGGCCTCCACATGGCCCCCAACATAGGTCTCTGAGTCCAGCACGTGCCCATCCTCGGTGAGCTTGTTGAACTCCTGCTCTTGCTTGTTGGGGAAGATGATGTTGGCGTGATAGGCCTGGACCATGAGCAGCGCCTCGCACAGAGTCCCTGAGCCCTTTCGCAGCACCTGCAGGAAGAGAGAGAGAGGTGTGGGCTGCTGGCAAAAGGGAACTTAGGGGAAGCCAATTTGGTCTCTCGCAGGGGAGGGGGGAAATCACAAGCCAGAGAGCTTTCAGGTACCTGAAAGTAGGGCTAAGCGATATCAGCTTTTAAACATTGCGGTGTATCGCAAGCCAAACATATCGGTTTGGCGATATACCGTGATGTTGAAAAAACAAGCTGCACCGGCCTCTGCCCACGAGGCACCTAGTGAAACTGCCCCAGCTCTCACCTCGGGAACGGAGGCGGTTTCACCCAGGCCCTCACAGGTTGGGACAACACAGCTTGTTTGCACAGCTCAGCTGCGGATCCGGAAGGTTCCCGCTCTGCAGCTGAGTCAGCCTCGGGGCTCCTTTAACTGCTTGCTGCAGGGAGTGCCAACCACGCTCCCCTCAGGTGAGCCGTTTCACAGAGCGCCCACCCCGCCACTGGCTCACGGGAGCCAGCACTGGGCTGGGGGGTCCGTTAACTGTTCAGCTGAGGTAAGGGCAGCTGCACACTCCTCAGTTGAGCAGTTCAAAGATGCAGAGGGAGGAACAAGCTGTATTGGCGCCTCACTGACACAGCTTGTTTCTCCCCCTGCATCGTATGAGGGGCAGAATGTGATGGCAGTTTCACTCAGCAGTCTATTGTGGGTGAAACCACCACCGCTCCTGAGTCCCCTCTGCTAGCAGCACCACTAGAAGGAAGCAATACACCGCTGAGTGAATCCGACGTTGCGGTCTGTTCCTCATACCGGTCCTGGATGATATATTGATATATTTCCCAGGCTGACCTGAAAGACTAAAAAACGTCTGTCTCACGGTGGAATCCTGGAACAACCAAGGGCCCACATATAGTGAGATAATCTACATTAGTACTGAGACCTTCACTTTACTCTTTTTGGTGACTACTAAAAACATTTTTGTGCAGACAAGCTAAAAACATTTTTGTGCAGACAAGCTTTCTCGGACATGTAGAATGTTGGTGTATCTTTCAATCTGTTTATAGCTTATTGCTGATTTTATCTGGTGAGCGTTTTAAAGAGCTTTTTACTGTAGTAGTAGTAATAATAATAATAACAACAATAATAATAATTTATACCCCGCCCATCTGGCTAGGTTTCCCCAGACACTCTGGGTGGCTCCCAACGGAATTAAAAGCACAATAAAACATTAGACATTAAAAACTTCCCTAAACAGGGCTGCCATCAGATGTCTTCTAAAAGTCTGATAGTTGTTTATTTCCTTGACATCTGACGGGAGGGCATTCCACAGGGTGGGGGTCACTACCGAGAAGGCCCTCTGCTGTTTTGCCGTTAATTGTATTGTTTTATTCTCTTTGCAAACTGCTTTGGGGTGTTTTTTTTTAAAGCAATCAACTGGTGTTTAAATTTTACAAAATAAGGAAGTAACTGAGCCTTGGGCTCCACTCTACTCACTTCATCAGGCTCCATGGGAATGATGGTACACAAAGCGAAGATGAAAGGGTGGACATATTTCATGTACATGTAGTAAGTAGCAACAGCGTCGGACACTGAGTAGGTGGCCAGAGTCTGGAGGAAGGAAGTGGCATGGAAGCATTTGCAAATTGCCAGTAAGAGCAGCTCTGTCCTTCCTGAGCATCTGAGCGCAGGGAGAAGATCAGCAGGCACCGTAAGTTCAACACAGCCTCCTCCCCACCCAATGAAAACGTCTGCATGTTGCCAACATTCATTTAAGCAGCTTGATTTATATGGGCAGTGCTGAATGAAAGGAGGGTCCTTGGCTGCATGTAAAAGTTAACGATTAAAAAAACAGCAACAATGGAAAATGGTCTGCGCGCTGAAAGCCAATTTGATAGCGCATTTATTATTATCCTTTTAAGAAGCTGTAACCACTGGTGACCAAGCTTTTGGGCCAGTGAGTCACAAATCAAGTTCAAATTATGATATAGTGGCTACACTCCGCTGACAGCTTTTCTAGCTCTTGGTGGGATCTTGCCTTTAGCCTAGAAAGACAGGGAGCAGAATGTCCAGAGGCAGGCAAGATATATGGCAATGGCCTAGCCAGGCCTACAGGTCTCTAGGCTCTTGTCCAGATGCCCAACTACCCCTTGTTGGCCTGTGCAATGCATGCTGGCTGCTGCTGGTTTAATCATTTAGAGGCACTTCACATTCTCCCACGTAACAAAAACTGATTGCGGAGAGAAGATTGCCCTAAAGGAATAGCTCCCTAAATGTAGATCTAGCATTCTGAACCTAGAAAGCCATGATTCTCTGCGTGGAGCACATAAACCCCCTATAAACTGCTCTGGAGTATCTCATGCACAGAAGCAGAGGGGGCTGGAATTGAGAGCAAGCCTTGAACATTAGAACAGAAACCTCCCTTAGAGCTTCTCCGATTCCCAAGTCTACAGCAGAAATTTCTCTCTCTCTCTCTCTGGTTGTCAAACTGTTAGCATTTTATTTTACAGCGAAAGCCAAATTGTTCTAGATTCTGCACGGATGCCAGAGTGCACTGCATCAAATGTCACATTTGCAACCACAGCTGCACAATTCCTACATGCTATCCAATCCTCCTGGATGTTGGAGGGTGAATTCTGGCCAGGGCCTCTTAGGGGCACAGCAGGCCAAGGGGACTCCTTCCAGTACTCCTTCTCTTTTCCCTCTGCCGCCATGGCTGATCCCAGTTGAAGACACACGACAGAATCGCACAGGGGTAACCAAAGTACCTGAGGTTCCTCAGTAGCCATCCGGCACATCTCTTCAGGATCCAGCTCCACGGGGTCATAGCCCAGCTTCGCTTTGGCTGCCGCTTTCAAGTTATGGCTTCCCACTGGGAGGTAACTGTCTCTCTTAACCCACCTGCCAACAGAAGCCACAGCATTGGTTGCCAAATTGGGAGAGGCAGTCCAGTTTACAAGGAGCAGGGCAGAAGTATTATGTGACAGAGTCACGCTAAGCTTACTTTGGAATACAAGTCAAAGGCTAGGGCCACTTCCTACATCTCCAGGGAACCTTCTATCCCCCTCCAACTGAAATGTCTGCTGAAGAACCTTTGCATGCTTTTTGTTTGCTGTAGGTGCTTCTTGGGTGTGCTGATAGTTCGTTACACCTTACCGTGACCCTGTCTGATGTGAAAAGTTCCCTGTGTAGAGGGATTGGTTGTTAAACCACTCTGGGAACTGCAGCTCTGAGAGGAATAGGATCTCCTAACCTTAACAAGGGACGCGCGGGTGGCGCTGTGGTCTACACCACTGAGCCTAGGGCTTGCTGATCAGAAGGTCGGCAGTTCGAATCCCTGCGACGGGGTGAGCTCCCGTTGCTCGGTCCCAGCTCCTGCCCACCTAGCAGTTTGAAAGCACGTCAAAGTGCAAGTAGATAAATAGGTACCGCTCCGGCGGGAAGGTAAACAGTGTTTCCGTGCGCTGCTCTGGTTCACCAGAAGCAAATTCGTCATGCTGGCCACATGATCCGGAAGCTGTACGCCGGCTCCCTCGGCACATAAAGCGAGATGAACGTCGCAACCCCAGAGTCGGACACGACTGGACCAAATGGTCAGGGGTCCTTTAACCTTAACAAACTACCATTCCCAAGGTTGTGTTTGTGTGTGTTAAGCCATGGCTGCTTAAAGCTGTCTGTTAACACAACATGATGTCTAGTTGGAATTGTGTGAAATGAAACGGTACAAGCTTCTTTTCAAAGGGCATTATTTGTTGTTGTTCAGTCGTGTCCGACTCTTCGTGACAAAGATTACCACAATTAAGGACAAAAGTGGAAAGGACCTAACAGAAGCAGAAGACATCAAGAAGAGGTGGCAAGAATACACAGAGGAATTATACCAGAAAGATATGGAGGTCTCATACACCCCAGGTAGTGTGGTTGCTGACCTTGAGCCAGACATCCTGGAGAGTGAAGTCAAATGGGCCTTAGAAAGCCTTGCTAACAACAAGGCCAGTGGAAGTGATGATATTCCAGCTGAACTATTTAAAATTTTAAAAGATGATGCTGTTAAGGTGCTACACTCAATATGCCAGCAAGTTTGGAAAACTCAGCAGTGGCCAGAGGATTGGAGAAGATCAGTCTACATCCCAATCCCAAAGAAGGGCATTATTATTATTATTATTATTATTATTATTATTATTATTACTATTATTATAAAGTACAACTAAAGCGTTTGGTTCCTGTTTTCTCCCTGACACATCCCAGCCAAAGGAAAACGAAAGGAGAAGACAACTCACGAAAAAGAAAGGTTTGTGTCTAATGTGATCCATACAGTTCTGGACAGATCAGCAGTGGACAAAGAGTACAAGTGTAGCAATGAAGCACCCTTTACTTTTGTGCGCAAGTTAATCAGAGATGAGAGACGGTCATGGGATATTAACTGCTGGACAGCGGAAAAAAGGCACGTACAGTGTTGCCATCCTTCCTGACTCTGTCAGGAACTACACGTCCACGTTTCTGAGTGACGAATGGATGACCCCAAAAGGAGAAGAGCAGCACCCTTAGCAAATTGCTTTCCCCAGGATTCTTTGGGGGAGGTTCTTCGAAGTGGCATGACATCACTTTAAATATAGAGTGCAGGTGGGGCAAAAGTCAAAAGCATGGTGCAGCGAGGTGCCAAATACAAATTGTTTTCTCTGGATGTGCCATGAAGGCTGGGCCCTTTCCCACCTCCATCAGACTAAGCCCCAAGAAAGAGATTGGGGAGATGGGCTGAGCATCATGTACCTGAGACAATCCATGTGGATGCACGAAGGAGCTTTGTATTCCCCTTGGCTGTCCTTTTGGAATCCGATCTCCTGCTGCATATTCATCCCGTGAGCTGCTGCTCTGGTTTCCACAAAGGGCCTGGAGACAGATAAAGCAAAATAAGCCAGGGAGCTTCTACAGATCTCACTATTTAGGCATTGCAACAAAAAAAATCCTGCAGCTGGCGATGACGGGGGCCCGTTTGGCAAGTTTGCTGGCCAGCTTGGTTCCCCAGAAGGTAAAGCATGGTTTTCCCATTAAAATGAAAATAACCCAATGTAATTTTTAAACATTTAAAAAGCTGGACACCCACAAGGCTCAAGAACCGAGTTCGCTTAATTCTCACCAGTCAAAGAAGTCTCCGTTGTATGTCACCATGATGGTTGGCTTGGTCTCCTGAACATGTTCAAACCACCTCTGGATGAGGTGGGCCTGATTTTAAAACAAGAAGAGGGAAAAACGAATTTAAAAGGTCATTTATTGTCAATGGTCCAGGTGCCTGTTGTTGTTTTTAATTAGATGTGTACACTTCCCTTCATCTGTAGCTCATAGGGCAGTTCACAACATAAAATTACAATATAAAAACCACAAAATACCTAGTAAAAATATGAACAACAACAAACCAATAATCCTCTCTCCTGCTAGGTTCTTCTTATGACCAGCTCTTCTGCCAGGGAACCAAAGGTACCATGTGTGTCCACCAAACACCACCTCTCACATTCTGCAACCATCGGGAAAGGTGCATTTATCTGCATGGTAGTTTGTTCAAATTTTCTAATTATGTAGTCTGGTAATCAGAGAGGGTATAATGGGAGGGGGGGACCAGGGAACAGTATATAGAACCCCCCTTTTCTATACTTATTCACAGCATTTGTGTACCCTGCTCTTCAGCCAAAAGAAGAAGGAAAGGGCTCCCTGAGTGGTTTACACTCAATTAAAACAAGTTAGCCCTTGCCTTCAGGCTTACAAGCAAAATGACGGCTATGCAGAACACATCCATGTCGCTAAAGGTAACAAACGGGACCCGCGACGTGTGACCAAAACCCTCCGGCTCCAATGGAATTCCGCGATTTCACTGTATTTTTTTAAATTTTTAATAACACTTTATTGTTTAAAAAACATTCACGCAATTCACACATCCAACAATTATTACTACAAAATTTCAAAAATTTCAAAATACAAAACAAAACAACACAAAAAAATCAACAGTTTCCAAAATTTAGAACATTCTTGTTGTCAAACAAAAGGACTTCCAATTAACATCGCTGTATATGTTAATTTTTACCCAAATTCTCGCATAGTTATAAGCTTTTTATTCCCTTCTTTTTATCTCTTAACTTACTCTGGTTTAATATCTTATTTGGTTCAGTCTAATTCTGCTAATAGAAACTTTCCTATACCATTATTCTCCATATACTTCTTAAACAGTTTCCATTCTTTATGGACTTTTTGTTTTGATTGTTCTCTTACCCTTCCAGTAGCTTTTGCTAGCTGTAGATATTCCATCATTAAATTTTGCCAGTCTGTAATATTAGGCAATATCTTATTTTTCCAATTCCTGGCTATTAAAACTCTGGCTGCCGATTTCACTGTATTGTGGTTTTAAGGGGAAACTGGCCTTCAAAATGAAGCCTACCTACCTCATCTGGTTCATTAAAGACACAGAAAGGCCCCTCATACTCCGGTTTGGGAGTAAACTCAAAATCTTCAATATCCTCTGAAACGATCTCTCTGTTTGTGATCAAGTAACCCTGGGAAGAAAGAAACGAAAGGGGAATTTTGCTTAACTGAAGCAACAAAGAGTAAACTGACGTTACCTTATCAGTTCTCACTAAGATGTTACTGAGTAGGAAATCCTGACTATGAAAACAAAACGCGGGGTAGACTTTCTCTCCACTCTGCCACAAACACCTTCCCAATCCACCTCTTGCTCTATACTTCTATTGGGAGCCAGAGGTTCAGGGCCACCTGCCGTCCCATACTCTTCCATTTCTATGGCTTAAAGGGGGCATTTCTTCTGGCTTGTTCTGCAACCTCACCAGCCACGGAGGCAGCTGC
The DNA here is from genome assembly GCA_900245905.1 of Lacerta viridis. NCBI lineage: Eukaryota > Metazoa > Chordata > Lepidosauria > Squamata > Lacertidae > Lacerta > Lacerta viridis. Next base: position 350,595 of record OFHU01002887.1, read on the forward strand.
CCCGGTTTACCTGGCCATCAATCATGTAGGAGATCATCATGATCTGGTCCGTTTCTGCATCAGGAAACTTTAAAGGGAGTTTGGTGGTCTCGATGTCAAAGGCCAGGACGACAGGATCCTAGGAAGAATTGGAATTTCCAAGTCACTACCAGCTGCTGGGCTCCACTCAGGGCAATACTGCAGTAACACCTCTTCATCGACAACAGGGATGCGGGAACCTCCGGCTCTCCAGATCTTGTTGGACTCCAGCTTCCATCATCCTTAGCTAGCGTGGCCAAGAGGGATAATGGGAGTTGTAGTCCAATAAACAGCTGGAAGGCCACAGGTTCTCCACCCTTGATCTGCAAAATCCACTTCCTGCGAGTGTACCTCGCCCACCTCAAGGGCACAATCGGTCAGGTCAAAGCAGCTGAAAGCACAGAGTAGGCTCAGGCGGAGGTGTGGCTCGTGGAGTCCTGAGGGGCAAAACAGATAAAATAGGGAGGGCCTCATTCCGCCCCCTAGGCATCAGGTTACCCACCCATGCTGCAGACTCACACAGCACCCAGGAATCCTGAAGACATTTGGCTATTGGTGGCAGATGGATGCAGCATTAAAAAACCAAAATAAAGCTGGCAAGTGAAGGAAACACACACACAGGTGCTGAGACAGGAGCTCTGCCCCACAGGAATACTCACCGGCCGTTCAACCAGGTCATCTCGCCGGGTGATTTCAGGCGGGAAGCTGCTGCCTCGGAAGCGGACATTGTACCAGTGAGCCTGTCATGGGAGGAGAGGGACTGAGAGAGTCACGCTGAGGTAGGGTCTGTGGCCAGTAGCAAAGGCTCAACCCCTACCCACCAGAATTAAAAATCTGGAAATGCGTTTTTAGAACTTTTGGTACAATGCTTTTGTATCTAGCTGTTCGGGAATCAAGGTAGGAAAGAAGGCGGGTCTCTCCCAGTTGCCACTCACCACGTGGATCTTCAGATCAATCGACAGGCGGATGTGGTAGGGGACGTCGTACTCCCGCATGTCCACTATGTTGTCCATCTGGTCAGCAGTCTTCTTGGAGGGAGCCTCCTCCTTGCTGGACAGGCTGTTCCCAGCAAGGGCACTGCAAGGGAGAAGGAGCTGGCTTAGATTATCAGGACTACCTGCACACAGGGTTGACAGGCAAGTGAAGTATTGTTCTGCAGTTGCAAATGGCTTAGAAGCCATTTTGGTATATCAGCGGTATAATTATGATCATGATTATTACTATTGATAGTTGCAGCAGTGCAGGAGCTGATTCTCTGGGGCTTCTTTCCCCATCACTCAGAAATGTGCATGAACCACATTTAAGGCCCATGATCTGGTTCTTCCAGTCTCCCACTTGGATGCAGAAATCTTCTTTATGGAGCCTCCAGATGTTTGGCTCTGTAAGCTTTGTGGCTTGCTTGATGGGAGAGCCCTATTGGCCTGGCAGCAACAGGTCTGGGCAGAGCCTGGAAGAAATGTTTGCTGGGGACACTCCCAGCTCATGGACGAGTAACTACGGCAGCAGACCACCTTTCTGGGATGCAGCAGGATAATTCCTTGCAAGTCCAAACACCCCCCCCCCCCCAATTTCTGATAAACCAGAAACTCTGTGAGGAGGAAGCAACAGAGCAGGGGGTTGGGAACTGCATCTGTCCGTAGTTCAGAGATGGAAGGAAGAAACAACCAACCCTGACTAGAGAAGAATGGCAAACCAAGTTGATGGACTATGCTGAAATGGCAAAATCAAGAAGACAAGAAATTTAATAAGGAATGGGAAAAGTTTATAATTTACTTAAGAGACCACTGTAAGCAGGTGAAAACATTTAGCCACACTTCTAAAGTAACAGAAAGTATGGGTAATTTAGGAGGATAAAAATTTAGATAAATATTGATATGCAGTTGTAAGTATTATCATTAGGACCCATGGAAGGGATGCGGGGAGTCAGGAGATTCAGAGTAATCTTGATATTTGGGCTTTGAATTGTTGTTTGTATTGTGTTTATATTATTTAAAATCAAATAAATTTTTTATAGGGAACTGCATCTGTCTAGTGGGCCACATCCTTGTCTCCCCCACCTGTCTACCACAAGTCATCACAATGATGTCAGACAACCTGCATTTACTCAGGGGGTTTGAAGTCAAACCATGCCAGCAAAGGCACAGCACTTTGGAAGCCCCAGTGACCTACAAAGCCTCTCTTGGACCAGGCATGCCTTTATCTGATGTATATAGGACCTCAGATGTACGGCATGTGGCTGTGGTTTGGCCAAAGCAGTTTGACGGGCCAAATGGGGAGACCTGGTGGGCACAATCTGGCCCACAGTATAGAGGTTCTCCATCACCGCAAGACGGCTCAAATGGGTTTTTTTTGACTCGGTCCAAATGCAAATGCCCGTAAGGCCTAAGGCAACTCCTCTACCTGGTCAGCATGGTGGTGTACGTCTCCATCGCTTGGTCCCGTTCCCTGTTTTTCTTCACAGCAGGTGTGATCTCCTTGCGCACCTTTACCAGGTCATCCACAGTGTTGAAAGACAGCTTGAGGTAGCTCCGCTTCAGGCCGACCAGGTGATTTGGCTAAAAGGAAAAGAGAGAGAGCATTAAAAGAAGGCAAGCTTTAAAGAAGAATTCATTTAAGGGATGCGTGTGGACTAGTGGGGGGTGGTGGAAGTAAAGATGAAGCAAAATAATACCAACTGGAGACTAGAGGGGTGATTACCATTAATTAATTGCCTTACACACACACACACACACACAATCTCAAGGTGATGTACAAATTGCAAAGAAAAAAAGGGGTAAACGAAAAAGTATTTGCCTGGTGCTGAACAATGCTGGCACAATGTTGGAGTCACACTTAGGAAGGGGCAGCCTGTAGACCACAGCTTTTTTGAATCCCGGCCTTCACGCCTCCTTTCCTGCCCCCACCCGTAATTTTTTTATTGAGTTTTTCATAATTTTATACATATAAAACATAACCGTTTCAAACATTAAAATACAAGGTTCTTTTGAACCTTTGTACCTCCTTCCCTCCCTCCATGGGTTCCATGTTTAAGTTTAAATTTGCTGCATCTTTTACCGTCACCCATTTCTTATGTAACCACCAGAGGCGTAGCAAGCCCAAATGGTACCCGGTGCGGATTTTTTTTGTCACCCCCCATCCCTTCAAGTCACAGTGAGCGTTTTGCATTTCCCCACAATGCTTTGCGGCACCTCATTTGCATACACCAAACATCCAACAAACATCCAGCTTGAACATTTTTATATGGTTAATACAATTTTATGAAATGGTAAAACGGCATACAAAAAATTTAAAAATGGTTTGTGCATGACCTTCTTAAATATTTCAATGGAATATATCTCATTTTAGTCATTAATAGGCAAAAGTTCATCCATTTGTGCTACAGGAAATAATTTTTGAGAAAAAAATTGAAAAAGTCATCACCCTAGTGGGCATGCTGAGAGTCACCCCCTCCCCTGGAACCCGGGGCAGCGACGCCCCAGCGACGCCCCAGATAACCATACTTATCATAAATAGTTCCACATTACAAGTGTCATTACATCCCTGCCAAAGATTTTAACTGTTTACAGTGGTCTTTTCAATAAATTACGTATTTACTCCAGTCTTTAGAAAATGCTTGGATCTTCCTTGTTTCGGATCTTCCCCGTCAGTTTTGCCATCTCCACATACTCCATCCGTTCACTCCCTCCTTTCCTAAATGCTTGCTCAACTAAATCATTTACAGCCGTATCAGCAAAGGCAATTCTCACCAGGTCCAGGTCCTCTTTGGGTACAGTGTCCAGTTTTGTTATTTTGCCCTGGAACTTCTTGGAAAGGAAGGATGACACTTCTCGGTCACAACCCTGAAGAGACAACCAGGCATCAGAGACTCTTAAGAAGAGAGGCCACAGGCCCAAACCCCACCCAATCATAATTATTTCCGTGAGCTCTATCCTCAGGGAACAGTTGCCACGTAGTACAGTCTAAATAATTTATAAACTGGATTTTTTTACTCAACCTTCACCATAAGGTCCCAGAGTGGGTGACAGCAATACAGAAATACAGCGTCAGAATCAGTTAAAACAATTCACAGCCAGAAGAATGGAGGGGATCCCATATCTGTCTACCAGGTGTCAAAGGTCAGCCTTGTACACTGTGGAGGAATTTAGGCCAATGGAAGGGGTCCACTCAAATCAAACTTTGCCTTGTTGGGCCTCCCTGTTGATCCAAGAATGCAACTAAAAAACGCCCAAAATCTCCTGCAATTGGACATTGCAGTAGTGCTAGGCAAGCCTCAGAGAAGACACCCATTGCTGATTATTATTTATTTTATTTATACCCTAGCAGTCCTCCTGAAAGAGCAAACACATCCATATTCTTTTTTTTTTTTTAACAGTTTAAAAACATGATTTCAGCCAGTGATCTTAGGGCTGCCAGGAACAGTGCATTTCAGCCATCAAATGCCGGGGGGGGGGGCACACATGGATGTTTTTAATATTCTTCTGGACGTCGATAACATGGGAGGCAGACACACTTCAGCAGGAAGGGCATTCCTCAAATCAGGAACCACCACAAAGAAGGCCCTGTCATGTGTTAAGACCAAGTAGGCAGCCCCCGGTGATGGCACCAGCAACAAGGCCTCACCTGCCCAACAAGGTGGTTGATATTGGGATATCTTTAGGTATTTGGGTTCCAACCCATTTAGGGCTTTATATGCTAGTATCAACACCCTGAATCGGGCCCAGAATCTCACTAGCAGCTGAGCTCGTCATTGAGAGCCCTACATTTCCAAGGAACCCATTGAATGTTAAACCACAAACCAAGTATAGTGGCCATGAAATTGGAGCTTTTTAGCCTGCCTCATCCCTCCTCCTTCCTTGTATGGCATGCTTACAGCTAAAGCATTTCCAGTGGTGGAAGGGTTCATTCAAGGATTGCAATTTCAGGTACAAGTCTCTGGGATGTCTATACTAACCTTTTGGGTTGCAATGTAGAAGTATGGCCTATAGGGCAATGCCACCTAGGAAAACAAATCAAATAAAAAAATAGTGAGCCCCACGCAATCGTACATTATGAAGGCAGGGAGGGAAATGTACTGAAAAGTTTTCCAGTGCTTAACCTTTCTGTGGAAGGTTTTCAATTTTGTAAGTTCAGTAGCGACAATGAATTGTTGTAAGTACAACATCAGGCACAGTTGACAGTTTAGCTTTGTTTACGAATAGAAGTTAAATAAATAAGTAGGCCAAATTAGATCACTCTCTGGGTTCAAGGCTCACGAGGACATAGTTTGAAAACCACTGCTCTGCAGACTCCCACATCGAAAGGGAGGCGAGAAGCTTGATTTGGCGTACGTTAAAATGTCCCACCACCTCCCCACCCTGCTCCCTCCTCAAATTTCCAGTAGGCTCTTAATGTGGTCTGCCATTAATTGGTCTCACACTGCTCAGTTGGACTCACCTTAAACCTGCTTCCGTCCTCCTGAATGAAATAGTAATCCACAGCACTGACCAAACGTTTATCTTCATCTAACACCTCCGTCTAAATCAGACAAGCGCAGCAAGATCAATCAGAGAGACAAAGCCATTTCCTCAACATAAGACTTTTCATTTTACGTGTATATTGTTGTCCGACTCCTTAGTTGTACTAAACTGCTACGACCAATAATAGTAATGTTTCACTTTGGAGCAGAAGGATTCTCAGGATCCTGGAATCACAGCTTCTTGAAAAAGAAACCTTCATTTTAATTTCATGTTATTGTCCCTTTATATCATTTCAGGACTCATTTTGAGCGAAGAGTTACATCAACCATGAGCTTATCCACACTTACCTTTTGCTTCGCTCTATGTCTAAGTGTTTTCGTTTGCCCTGAGCTTTCCCTGCGAAAACCCACTCTTTAAAGTTCAATCAGACCAAACATCAATTCATGTTTTCCGTGAATTTAACATTTGCTCCGATTGAATAAAGAGCGAGTTTTCATGGGGAAAACTCTGGAGAAAGGAAAACAAAAGGTGCTCAGGCATGAAGCTTTAAATTGCAGACCACACGTGGAAAGAGTGGAGGAAAAGTAACCATGGATAAGCCCTACAAAACTTTAATATAAAAGTGTGAAGTACTAAGCTGGCTGTGTGGTGAAATGAAGGCTCTAGGCAGTTTATGGTGACATTGAGAAACTCTTGAGTAACATTAAGGGCAATCTGGGGTTTGTTGCCTCATAAAGTGTATTACTGTGATGTCACCCTGACAAGACATGTGAGTGGAGCCAAGCATAGTCAAGCAATGAACCTTATTAGTTGATTTTTCAACTGGGGCAGAAAAACTTCAGGAAATAAAACCAAAGGTCATTTTCTGTCCCTATCTTAGCCAACATTCGTTCTCTGTACTGAACCTTCCAATGACGCAGTCTTAAAATGGTCCGCTGTTAACTCGATTTCTCACAACTCCCTCCATGGCAACCACAGAAATAAACTAATTTAAGCATGCTATTGTTATTTCCTTTCTTACAAGGAACTCAAGGTGGCATATATGGCTCTCCCTGTCCCCTTTTATCACCAGAACAGCCTGTGAGGTAGGTTAAGCCAAGAGGGGATTTGAACCCTGGTCTCTCAGGTCCTAGCCCAATATTCTAGTTGCTGCTGCTGCTGCACACAGCCTCTTTAGCAGAACAATCACGTCTGAGCTTTACACATGAGACGCTAAATGAAAATGTGCCGGTACCCACAGGGTGCATGTTGATCAACCACCCTGTCCTTTCGCCTGGTTCTTTCATCCTCTCAAACCCGAATTGTGCATCGATCTTGTCGGTCCACTGGCTGCGCTCCAAACGCTTGAGGGCAGAAAACGAGGAGCTATCATCCCTGTGGCAAGAGAAGGGAAGAAACATCAGTAACACATACAACAGAAGCTGGAGCAAACACTGAGAACAGTGAAAAGAAAAGAAAAAACACCTTTGCTCCACAGCTACCGAAGTGGTTGTAGCCAGGGATGTAAGTGGGTTTCCCATGACACAACTTTCAAATAAAAAAAGGAAAAACAGGCTTTTAGTCCTAAAGGCTGCAAAAATATGTTTGAATACCCCAGAAGCTAGAAGCAAACAGATTTACTAGTGGTTGGAAATAAGAATTCTTTATTCTCCAACTGAATAACAATATTTTATAATGCAAAATTGGGGTGGGAATTACTCATGTTTACTTAATTTACCTTATTACTGATTTTCACAAGCTGTTCTGAGCTTTTTCAGATAAAGCAAGACACAAAATGCTTCAAATAAATACATTTATTGAAAAATAAAAACTGATCACCCACAGCAACAAAAAAACAGGTTGTAGGACCAAGAACCGAACAATTTCAAGGGTGAGGGAAATTCAATCTGTACATGTTCAAACGCCTTTGTGTTTATTTTAAAGGTTGTGTCTACTTCAGCTCTAGGTCCTATAGGGAGAAGGAAAAACCCTTTGCAGGCATCTGAAACGCCTTCATTTGTTGACAAAAATGGCAGGTGCCCTCTGACATTATTTTATTTAGTTAATAGACTTTTAAAACCAATTTTTAGGCAAAAATGCCTTCCAAGGCAGTTTGCAGCCATATACAGCACAAACCCATTAAAAATACAGTAAATAATTAAACATTTAAAATATCAATTTCTAACTAACAGTATGTACTATAGAATCTTTGGCAATCACTTTTAGCCGAGTAAGATTGTCTTCCATAAACACGGTTTTAACAATGAGTCCGTAAGTGACTGTGGAGGCCAATTCTGGATCCACACGTCCTTCCACAGTGGGGACATAGGTTTCCGGGCAGGAGTTGATCACGGTGTGGATTTGCCTCCTCTTCTCCCAGGCCTTTGGCTAATTAAACAATATATGGCCTTTTAAACTGTATGTGGGGGTTTATTGTTTTGTTACTATGTTATGCATCTTTGTGTTTTTATACTGTAAACCACCCTGGGATCCTTGGGTGAAGGGCAGTATAGAAATTTAATAATATAAAGAAATTAATTAAATCAGTGTGCAATGGGGCTTGTCTGATCCCATTTGGGGTCGATGGGAGTGAGGCACTATGGAAAAGGTTCTGGCCTATAGCTCCTTCTAGTAGTTAAGGAGATGCAATCTGCAATACACTTTCAGGTGCACACTGTACATGCCCAGATTATTATTATTCTGAGGTTGCAGAGAACCAGGCAGAGGGCCTTCTCGGTAGTGGTGCCCACCCTGTGGAACACCCTCCCAACAGATGTCAAGGAAATAAGCAACTATCTGACTTTTAGAAGGAATCTGAAGGCAGCTCTGTTTAGGGAAGTTTTAAAAGTTTGACCTTTTATTGTGTTTTTAATATTCTGTTGGGAGCCGCTCAGAGTGGCTGGGGAACCCCAGTTAGACGGGTGGAAAATAAATAAATAAATAAAGTATTTACACCCCGCCCATCTGGCTAGGATTCCCCAGTCACTCTGGGGAATTATTATTATTATTATTATTATTCATTGAATTTATATACCGCCCTGTACCCGGAGGTCTCAGGGCAGTTATTTTTCATGTTATTAATCAAATGCCAACCCCTTTCCCAAGAAATACACTATGAGTGTATCCGGGTTCCTGTTACTTGCGAATGCACTCTGTACGTGTTCAGAGGACCCGCAAATGCCAATCCCTTCCCTAACGGATTCAGGGGAACGCACTCTGCACATGCTCAAGTGCTCCCCACCCGCCAATAAAAGTCCTAATCCCTGCCAAATGACACTCTGTACATGCTCAGAGGTCCCCCCTCCACCCCCGTTGTCCTCACCGCGGCGGCGCCTCTCCCTCGCCGCTTTCTGCGGGGGGCTCCGTTCCCCACCGGCGACGCCGCCCTCCGCCTCTCCAATACGCCATCCCGGCTAGACTGAGTTTCGCGCGCTCGCAAAAACCGCGCGGGGTTCCCGGTTCTCGCGAGCAAGCAAGTGCGCCGCCCACCGTCATTCCGCCTTCGGTAGCCACCGCCAATCGTGGTTCTGCCAGTGGGACCGCCCCTATCCGGCAGCCAGTAGGAGAACAGGAATCCACCCTGAGGAGAAAAGAAAGAAAGAAGTGGCTCCGCCCTCCCGCTCGTTGTCAAAGTCTCCTCACAAGCAAGGAAAGCTCCGCCCCTCGCAACAATTCCCACCCCTACGCGCACCACCCACCCGGCTCCTTATCCCTCTTTTCATTGGCTAATTTTTTTTCCGCCTCTGCTAACCGCCCCGCCCACATTCGCGTCCGTCTCCGCCCCGCTCCTAGGCGCAAAAGTTTTTGACTCTTGTGTGTGACTGTTTCGCCTGCTTTCTACGCCACGCCCACTTATTGTGCCGTAATGCCCGCCCTCTCCTCTCTGATTGGCTCATTTCGGGGGTAGATACCGCCGCGTGGGCGTGGCTAGCCCAGCTTCTCGGAGGCAGCCGCTGAAGCGCATGCGCAGCGGACCTCCCGGACAGCTTTTTTCTTTGCTCGTCCGTCCGGCTCTTCTGCGAGATGTCTCCGGCGCTTTCCAAGCCCGAATCGGGGTCACTGTCCCAGAAGCTGTTGGCGCGCTACTTGCTCCTGCTGCGTCTTTACCCGGTGCTCACGAAAGCCGTCTCCAGGTGCGTGGGCTGCGAACCTGAGCATGCTTTTACTCGGGAGTAAGAAACCCACTCAACTCAATGGGATTTACTCCCGAGTAAACGTGTTCTGGAACCAACTGTTGCGGTTCAACTAAGCTATACTTGGAGGAGACCCGTTGGAATGAACGGAACTAAGTTAGTGATTTCTTAGGAAGCAAGCCCATTGAACTTAGTTGGGGCTTACTCCAGAGAAAGCATTTCAGAAGCCGGGTAGTCCTGTTTTAGAAACATGCAGTCTTAACTGATACGGAGCAGGACCCCATGGAATGCAGCAGGACTTACTTCTGAGTAGCCATGGTGAATCACTAATCGTGGGGTCCTAGGCATGCAAGTTCTATTGAACTCACTGGAAATTCATTCTAAGCAAGCAGGCTTAAACTAGTTCTGTGTGTCCGTTTTTAAGAAATCTTATTGCTTTTTAAAATACATGTTATTTGCTAAAATGCACGGCAGTGCTGGTGGAGGGTGATGGGAGTTGTAGCATTTCAACAGCACCAGTTTGAAGGAAGGTGCTTAGTTCTTCTGTTTGCAGAGATGGGCCAGGGCACTGTATCATTTTCTTGCAAGGAATCTCCTAACTTTCCCCTTCCTAGAACTGAGTGGTGGTTGTCACTCTCCCATGTCAAACTATTTTATCTTCTTACACTTATATGCTGCCCTTTGCCCCCAGAGCTTGTTTTGTGTGGTCAACTATTGCTGTTGCCAACGACCCAGCGGCTAGGCAGGGATTTGAAGCTGGTTCTCACCCCCAGACCTAGGCCACATTCGTGCTGTATATTTAAAGCTCAACTGTACCACTTTTAATAGTCCTGGCGATTAAAGAATCGCGGGAACTGTAATTCTGCATGCCTGAGATGTCACCTCTGCTGGGGTTTTTTGGTTGGGCATGTGAAAAGTCTGCAAGCCAACTTTAATTTGCATTAAAAGGTTCCACCCCAGGACCAACAGGTTTATTTGGAAATAATCTCCGGTAGTCGAACTGTTTGAAAGATCTCAACCTTCAGATTAGAACCTTCAGTGAAACTTCATCAGCGTCTTGCAGGACTGGTTTCGCAACCTGATCCACCACGCTGCACGGGACAGGATTTGCCCAACTCCACATTGCATTGTTGTGGAAGCCAGATCCTAAGCCTGAGAAACAGGTCTTAACTGAGCTGAAAGGTGCTTATACACCCAAGTCTGCTTATGTAAGGGGACGCAGGTGGATCTGTGGGTTAAATCACGGTGCCTAGGGCTTGCCGATCAGAAGGGTGGAGGTTCGAATCCCTGCGACGGGGTGAGCTCCCGTTGCTCGGTCCCAGCTCCTGCTAACCTAGCAGTTCGAAAGCACGAAATGCAAGTAGATAAATAGGTACCACTCCAGCGGGAAGGTAAACGGCGTTCGCCAGAAGCGGATTAGTCATGCTGGCCACATGACCTGGAAGCTGTAAACCGGCTCCCTCGGCCAGTAAAGCGAGATGAGTGCCACAACCCCAGAGTCATCCGCAACTGGACCTAACGGTCAGGGGTCCCTTTACCTTTATGCTTATGTAGGATGTGCAAAGCGTTCCCAGCTGGGTGCAAGAGTTGTTTCGTGAAGGCAGCCCTGCTTAGGGAAGTTTTTAATGTCTCTTGTTTTATTGTGCTTTTAGTTCTGTTGGGAGCTGCCCAAAGTGGCTGGGGAAACCCAGCCAGATGGGCGGGGTGTAAATAATAAATTAATAGCATTATTATGTTTTTATTGTCAGTGATTTCTGCTGTGAATTGTCAGCGTGCTTACTCTGCCCTAAGCCTCGGCAGGACACATAAAAGGAAGCACTTCTTCAAACGGTGCTTAGTTAAACTGTGGAACTCATGCCCACAGGAGCATAGCTGTCAAGTCTCCCCTTTTTTTTGCGGGAAACTCCCTTATTCCAAGCCGTTTCCCGCTGCTATCCCTTATTGTTGATATCCCTTAAATTTCCCTTATTTCCGGGAAGGAGAGTTGGAGTCCGGGGACTCCTTGGGTCCCTGCATTTCTCAGCCCTGCCTGCCTGCCTGCCTACCTCACAGGACTGTTGTGGGGATTAAATGAGGACTAGGACCAGGGAGCTCCTTGGAGAAAAAGGTGGAATATAAATACCTAATAACAAACAGACAGACAGACAGATATATAAAGAAGAAGATAAAATAGACGAATGTTTCTCGGCAACAGGTGCTCAGATTAAGCATTGCTGCCCCTAACTGGAGGCAGAGCAGAGCCAACCTGGCCAGAAGCCATCAGTGGTCCTCTCCTCCTGCATGAATTTGCCTAATCCTTTTCTAAAGCCATCCAAGTTGGTGGCCATCGCTGCTCCCTGTGGCAGGGAGTTCCAGAGGTTAACCGTGTGCTGCGTGAATAAGTGCTTTCTTTTCTCTGCCCTGATTTCTCTTTCCTGGGAGCTCTTTCCTGGTGTAAATTAATTGTAGCCTGGGGGGATTACCATAGACTGTCCCCGGGACGGGTGAGGGTGCTGATCCCTTATTTTCAAATCCGAAACTTGACAGCTATGCACAGGAGGCAGTGGTGGCCACCAACTTATTATGGCTTTAAAAGAGGGCTGGACAAATTCATGCTAGCCACAGTTGGAGGCAGCAATACTTCTGAAGACTAGCTGCTGTGAACCACAGGTGGGGAGAATGTTGCTCTTGTGCTCAGGTCCTGCTTGTGGGTTCCCCCCCAGGCATGTAGGCGGCCACTGTGAGAACAGGAGGCTGGACTAGGTGGGCCAGTGACCTGACCCCCCAGGCTCTCCTTATGTTCTTAATACAAGGTTTTAGTCTCTAAGGTGCTACGAGACTCTGCATGATCTGAAGCTTCTCTGCCTCATTGCTCTGTGGGAATAAGGGTGTTCTCTCGGGTTGGCCACCTAGTGTTGAATTTTGAAAACAGGCTTTCTGATGAGCTGGGTCATGTCCAGCTTTATTCATGCAGCTGTTATTTCCACATCGCCAGAGTTTGCCTAACTGCTAATTCCCACATTGTGCTTGAGCTTTCACACGGCATAAAAGCCACTTCTGGAAAACTAATGTGGTATATAACATGTTTAACACTCATTTCCATGTTCCTTGATTCCAGAAAAAAAATCCACCGGTAGTCTTCTTAACCTGGGACTATTATTATTAACCAGGCACTATTATTATTAATCATCATCATCATCATCATCATCATAATCCCACCTTTCCCCCAAGACCAGGACCCAAGGCATCTTACACAAAGTAAAGCTAGACAAATAAAATACAAATAGCTAAAATCATATAAAAGGTAATATTTAAAAAGTAAGTAACTGGAATAGTGTTTAAACAGTATATAAAACAAATCTATTAAAATACAGGTAATTAAAAACAGCACAGCATTCTTAAAAGTCCTTTTATTAGAAAGAAAGAAAGAAAGAAAAAAGACAGTTTGCAAAAGTCTGTGGGAATAAAACAGCCTTTGCCTGCCAGCAGAAGGAGAACAAGGAGGGAGCCAGTCAAGCTTCTCCTGGGAGGGATTTCCAGAGTCTGGGTGCAGCCACCGAGAAGGCCCTTTCCCATGTGCCCACCAAGAGCATCTGTGTGGGTGGCGGGATTAAGAGAAAGGCCTCCTCTGGAGTTCTCAGAGATCAGGAAAAATCCCATAACAGAAGCAGACAGGGCAGAGGATTAGCATCAATGCCTAGTGACGGTCTTTGTTACATCACACCCTGCCCATCTTTGTTACATCATACCCTGACCATCTTTGTTACATCATACCCTGCCCACTGATGTGAGTGTGATTCTGTGCGACTTATCAGCCAAAAAGCTGCAGTTCCAGATAAAGGCACAAGATACAGGACATAATATACAAATGGAAGATTGGGAAAAGTTACGGAAAAGTAATTTAAAATTTATGGATTGTATATTGCTGAAAGAGAATTATATGAAAATGATGTATACATGGTATATTACACCGGTGAAAATGGCAAAAATGTGTAGAACAAGTTCCAACAAGTGCTGGAAATGTAAAGAAAAGGAAGGTACCTTTTTCATATGTGGTGGAATTGTAAAATAATTAGAAATTATTGGGATATGATTTATAATGAAATGAAAAAAAATGTTCAAGATAACCTTTGTTAAAAAGTCCAGAAGCGTTTTTATTAGGTATCGTAGGTCAAGATTTACCAAAAGACAAGAAGAATCTATTTATGTATGCGACAACAGCGGCTAGAATTTTAGTAGCTCAAAGATGGAAAAGCGATGAAATACCAACGGAAGAACAATGGCAAGAAAAGTTGATGGAATATGCTGAAATTGCGAAGCTAACTGAGAACCTGGCGTGCTCTGGTCCATGTGGTCATGAAGAGTTGGACACGACTAAACAACTAAACAACAGAAACAACAACAACTGAGAGACTCAAAGATAAGGACAACAATGACTTCAAAAAAGATTGAGAACCTTTTATGATGTATATACAGAAACAATGCATTAAAATGAACTCACTTGCAGGATTCGAGTAATACACTTACAATGGACAAATATAAATTTAAATTTAAAAATGAGGTTAAAATGTTAAGAACAGACTGACAAGGTATAACTTTAATTTTAGTACATAAGGCATATAAAATTATATGCAGAAGAAATGAATATGCTATAAAGCAGAAAGGGAAGTTGGGGAGGTTAACTGAAAATGTAAAATGTAATTTGAATTTTTGATTATGCTAAAACTTGTTATAAATTTTAATTAAAAAACAAAAATAAAAAACTGCAGTTCCATGACGCAACAAGCACCGCAATGCGAAAGGAAAGTTCAAAAATGGGATAGAAGCTCTTGCCTTATAATCAGAAAAGCAAATGCAATGCTCCCCAAAGCTAAATGCACCCTCCGGCTGAGTAGATGAGTTCCTTTGCCAGAGTATTGAGCAAAAGTGCTTGAGCTCTCAAGGGCTCATTTGGGTCCCCATCCCATCCATCTCTTGAGAGCTCTTGCAAACCTCAAGTTGAAGTGGTTGGGAGTATTTCCAAATCCCAGTAACCCACGCTTCTGTTGATCTTTTTTTTGTGTTTTGCACAGGTGCTCACCTGGAGAAAGGAGTGGGGCAGAAATTGGATTTCTTTCTCATTTCATAGAATCATAGAATTGTAGAAGAGTTGGCAGGGACCCTGAGAATAATCCAGTCCAAGTCTCTGCAGTGCAGGAATATGCAGGAATCGAACCTGCAACCTTGGCATTATCAGCACCACACTCTAGCCCAGGCACAGGCAAACTCAGCCCTCCAGATGTTTTGGGACTACAACTCCCATGATCCCTAGCTAACAGGACCAGTGGTCAGGGATGATGGGAGTTGTAGTCCCAAAACATCTGGAGGGCCGAGTTTGCCTATGCCTGCTCTAGCCAACTGAGCTATCCAGGTTAAAAGCAAACCTCCCCCGAACAATGCATGAACCGAAACTTAGCCATCTGTTGAAATTCGTGCTTCTCTGAATTTTGCAATCTGGTTCTCCGACCAAGTTATGTGCTCAGAGATTCATTGACTAAGGTAAAGTGTGGGAAGAAACACATACGTCAGAGGAACTAACATACAAAAATGTGTTCTGTTAGATTGCACCAGGTTGGGCAAAGCTAAATGAGATGGACCTTTGGTCTGGTCCAGCGAGGCTGCTGTTAAATCCTGGACGAGCTGCAGAAGTATGTTAATAATCTCCCCAAGTAACCTACAATTGCATGAACTGACTCACCCTGAGATTCCGAGCGGGGCAGGGGCTCAAGGAGGAACTTAGAGGTGCCTCCATGTGTCAAGTTATGATACAGGTCTCTGTGTTCACGAGGCCAGTTTGCCAAATTCTTCTTCTTTGGCCCAGTGATTTTAACGCTAGAACTTGTGGATATCCTGCGAAGCTCAACGTTGGCAGATTCAGGACAGAGAAAAGAAATGACTTCTTTGCTCAGCGCATGGTTAAACTGTGGAACTCGCTGCCACAGGAGGCAGGGATGGCTAGAAAGCTTTGAAAGAGGATGAGAGCAATTCATGAATGAAAGGACTATTGATGGCCACTAGCCACAATGGCCTCTCCATCATTGGAAGACAGTAAATGCTTCCAAATACCAGTTGCTGGAAACCACAGGAGGAGAAAGTACTGTTGTGCTCTGGTCCGACTTGCGGGTTTCCCTTTGGGGCATCTGCTTGGCCACTGTGAGAGCAGGATACTGATCCAGCAGGCTCTTTTCATGAGTGGCTTTGTTGCTTGACCCAGGCTGGCCCCTGAGATGCTCTCTCCTTTCCTCCCTGTAGTGCGGTCCTCTCGGCCCTTGGGAGCTTCCTGGCTCAGATCATTGAGAAGAACCCGAAGAAAAGAGGTGTGGATTTGGCTGGTCCTTTGAGGTTCTTCATCTATGGGTAAGTGTGGGGGCCAGAATGGGGCCCCTTTCTTCCGAGGGCGGATCTGGACAATATTTGCAAAGCGTGCTGTGCCGGTTTGGAAACACAGTGCCAGAGCCACAGCCAGATTTCACATGCCACATAGTTAAACTGTGGAACTCGCTGCCACAGGAGGTAGCAAGGGCCACCAACTCGGATGGCTTTGAAAGAGATAGTTACAATTCCCTGCCTCCACCGGTGGAAGCAGTAATTTGAATGCAATTTCCTGGAAACTGTAGATGGGTCTAGTGCCCTTGTGCTTGGGTTGTTCTTGGGTCCTGCTTGCAGGCTTCTCACTGTGAGAAACGGATGTTGGACTAGATAGAACATGGGCCACATCCAGCAGTCAGGCTCCTCTGACATTCTTAACCTGCACAATTGGAATTTGCCTGGGGGGGGCAACAAGGATGCCCCTTTCCCCATATACATTGCAACCACTGACCTGCAGCCAAATATTTATCTGGCAGTGGCTGCCCTTTGGAGCCCCCTGCCCGTTGTTGGCACCCTCCCAATGCCCCTCGCTGCTCTCTTTTTGGTGAGTGCTTAAAACGTTTTTTGCTTAGGCCAGCTGAGCCAGACATGTCAAAGTGACACGTGTTTTATTCCTTGTTAGCTGCTATTGATTTTAATCACCCGTTGAATGCTTTTGAATTTCCGTTAAAAAAAAAAAAAACTTTTAACATCGGCTCAGAGGTTTTCTGACGACCAGGGTTGTGATGTAGTAAAATAATCTTGCGAAATAGCGAACAATCCCTTTTCCTCTTAGCAGCCAGGAGGTTGCATGATATCACAGCAGCTCAGCGAATGGGGGGAGCTTATGGGTTTTGTTGCTGGGGTTTAAACTGTCTGGAGCCTGAGTTTTTACAGTTAAGCTGACATTTTTTTGAAGAGGCAGAATGATGTCTGTATGAACAATGTACAATCTCCCTTCCTGCCCCCTGTCCCCCTTCCTGCTCTTCCAGGTTTTTCTTCACTGGGCCACTGAGCCACTATTTCTACCTCTACTTGGAGCGATGGTTCCCATCAGATGTGCCTGTTTCCATCGCCAAGAGACTCCTGCTGGACCGGCTTGTGGTTGCCCCAGCCTTCCTAGTGCTTTACTACTTCGTCATGAACCTGCTGGAGGTATATCCCTGGGCCTGCCCTGTGATAGAAAGGCTTGTGCCCATCAGTTGATGCTCGAATCAGGGTGGCAGTGATGGTGGCTGTATGTGAAGCAAGCTTTTCTCCTCTTGCTCAGGAGGGTAGTGAAGTGTAGGTGGCTTCCCACGAGGCAAGACATAGTGATAACGGCAAGAGCCTTTCTTGAACTAACAGAACTGGGAAACAGGGGCAAAACAACTCCTTATATACTTTTCTGAAGGCCTGGGCCACTCCCACTCCCAATGCGATTGGCTGTCTAAACTTCCAAGCTGCGAATCATGACTCAGAGTTTAAGGGCCAATGGCAGAGGCCCAAATCCTGAAATGTTCTGTGATTGGATATCATGTATCGAATCAGAACACAGGGGCTCAGAATCCTTTGTCCAAGCTCAGGCAAACACAGACCACTGAATACGTAACAGGTAGGACCCGAACCAATGGCTTCAAGGTACAAGAAAGGCGATTCCAGTTAAACGCCAGGAAGAACTTTCTGACAGTAAGAGACGTTTGACAGTGGAGTTTGTGGATTCTCATTCACTGGAGGTTTTTAAGCAGGGTCTGGGTGGCCACCTGCCATGGGTGCTTTAGCCGAGATTCCTGCATTGCAGGGGGTTGGACTAGATGACCCTCGGGGTCCCTTGCAACTCTACGATTCTGTGATTCTAAAAAAGGAATCCCTGAACAACGTAGGTCCAGGGTACCTCAGGGACCGGCTGAGCCCTTATATCCCAACTAGATTGCCGAGATCATCTGCAGGAGCACCGCTGGTCATTCCTCATGTTGCTAAGGCTCATTTGACAACAACAAGAAACAAAAAAACAACAGCAATAGCCTTTAGTATCGTTGGTCCAGGCTTGTGGAATATCATGCCAGTAGAGATTCAGCAGGCATCTTCTTTTAAACACCTGCTGCAGACTTTTCTATTCCGTCAGGCTTATTATGTGAGCAATTAAGAACGCATCCTTCAGGCAATGATGTCCGTTTTATACGGTGTTAGTTTAGTTTATTATTGCTCTGATTTTCTTTTAATGATACAGCAGTATACACTTCTTTTTTTTAAAAAAAGGAAATAAATAAAATGTAAAAGGCTTGGTTTTTGCTGATAAAGTGGTGCTATAAACCTTGCTAAATAACCTGCATGAATCCCAGGCCAGTTGTTTCTCTCCCTTGGCCTGAGCTGCCTCACAGGGCTGTTGTGAGGCTGGAATGGTAATGATAATGATAATGATAATGATAATAATAGCAACAATGATAATAATAAATTATTTATATCCCACCCATCTTGCTGGGTTTCACCAGCTACTCTGGGCAGCTCCCAACAGATATTAAAAAAACAATAAAACATCAAACATTAAAAACTTCCCTAAACAGGGCTGCCTTCAGATGTCTTCTAAAAGTCAGATAGTTGTTTATTTCCTTGACATCTGATGGGAGGGTGTTCCACAGGGTGGGCACCACTACCAAGAAGGCCCTCTGCCTGGTTCCCTGTAACCTCGCTTCTCGCATTGAGGGAACCTCCAGAAGGCTCTCAGAGCTGGACCTCAGTGTCCGGGCTGAACGATGCAGGTAGAGAGCTCCTTCAGGTATACTGGGCCGAAGTCATTTAGGGCATTAAAGGTCAGCACCAACACTGGGACCTCGATTGGCTGGGACTTGAACCACTGCAGAAGAGGTGCAGGACTTTCCCCTGGTCCACCCCCCTCCCTGGAGGGCTCCTCTGGCTCAGTTTATCCCTCTGTGTCTTTCAGGGGAAGGATACCTCTGCTTTTGTCAAGAGGATGAAATCCAGCTACTGGACATCCCTCAAGATGAACTGGAAGGTGTGGACGCCGGTCCAGTTCATCAATCTGAACTACGTACCTATGCAGGTGAGAGGACTCGCTTTTCGGTCCGGGGGGGCGGCGGGGTGGTTCCCACTCCGTGGGGTGCTGAGCCGGGGGTTGGGGGGGGAGACCCACACGATTCCCTCCACGCGCCCCTGGGCATTCAGTCCTCGCATGTGTGTTTCCCAAGTGGTTGGGGTGCATCCATAAAGGTATCAGTCCTCTTAAGGCTGGGGTAACTGGGACTTTCCAGACGTTGGACTCCAAATCCCATCTGCTCCAGCCAGCATGAAGGGCAGCCGGGAATGATGGGAATTGGAGTCCACCGACATCTGGAAGGCCACAGGTTTCCTCCATCCCTGTATTAAGGCAGTCCTGAACTTATAGCACATCTAGTCTTATGAAAAGTGGCAATGGCCATAGCTCAATGAGAGGACAACTTCCTTGTGCCAGCTTCAATCCTTAGCCTTGTGAGAGCTGCTGCCAGTCAGTGCAGACAGTGCTGCGGGAAATGGGCCAGTGGCCTGACTCGGTAAGTCAGCTTCCCGTGTCTTAAGGGAATGGCTGTAGCTCAGTGGTAGAACCAGGGCCAGCCCAGCCATGAGGCAAGGTTGGGAGACCGCCTCAGGCAGCAGAATCCACAAGTGCAGCAGATCCCAATGTAGATCTTTATTTTCCCCCTTGTTCCTGATGTAGAATCATAGAGCCATAGCATTTTTAGATTTGGGAGGGACCCTGAGGATCATCTAGTCCAGTGTTACACAAACTTAGTTGTTGGACTACAACTCCCATCATCCCTAGTTAGCAGGACCCCTGGATGATGGGAGTTGTAGTCCAACAACAGCCGGAAACTCAAGTTTGGGAAATGCTGATCCTAGTCCAACCCCCTGCAGTGCAGGAATAGGCACCTGTCCCTCCACTAGGATCAAACCTGCAACCTTGGCGTTATCAACACCACGCTCTAACCCAGGGGTAGGCAACCTAAGGCCCATGGGCCGGATGCAGCCCAATCGCCTTCTCAATCTGGCCCACGGACGGTCCGGGAATCAGCGTGTTTTTACATGAGTAGAATGTGTCCTTTTATTTAAAATGCATCTCTGGGTTATTTGTGGGGCATAGGAATTCGTTCATTATTAATATAGTCCAGCCCACCACATGGTCTGAGGGATGTTGGACCGGCCCACAGCTGAAAAATGTTGCTGACCCCTGCTCTAACCCATGTAGATCTTCAACCACCCTTTCTTCTCTGCTGGGGAAGCGCTCCATTTTGTGGTTTGCCTCAGGTGCCAGAATGCCTTGGGCTGTCCCTGGGTAGAGCCTCCAGGGAGGTGAATGTGGTAGGTCAGAACTTAAATCCTAACCAAATTCCTCCCTTGAACACAGTTCCAGGTGCTGTTTGGGAACCTTGTGGCCCTCTTCTGGTTTGCCTACCTGGCCTCTGTGAAGAAGTGACCCTGTAAGAGCTGCCGTCAAAGAGGAAGCTGCCTTTCACGCTTGGTAAAGTTGCCTGCCGGGGCAGGCAGCGGTGGACGAGGGACTGTGCTTAGAGAACTGATTTGCTGCCTGCCGTTGCAGAGCTACTGTCCGACACTCTTCTGCACCTTGAGGAAAGCAGGGATGGGAATGGGATGCGCTGTGCCATCTTCCAGTTGGGTCCTTCTGGGCCCTGTCACTTTAACAATCACATCTGGTTCACTATGTTTATTAATTTTGTTTCTCATTTCTTAACGTTTAGTTTTTCTGGGGAGGACAGACAGCAGGCAATAACTTTTTTTTTTAAAAAAATGGTGCTTTAATGGGAATGGTTTAAAAAAATGTGTACTGGAATTGGGAAAACCAGCACAAGCCATTTTATGTGTGTGTTTTTAAAAGAAATAAAATTGAGAAGATTAATCTCTTAAACGATAAAAGGGGGGGGGAGATGACTGGTTTTGTTAGAAGAGTTGAAGAGGCAAAAAGGATTGCAACCCTATTGCGAGCTGAAGGGTGAGGCAGCAAAGTGAGGCAGCTGCAGAAAAGGTGAATGCAATTTTTAGGCTCTATTAACAACAACCTCAGATATGCAGATGACACAACTTTGATGGCAGAAAGTGAGGAGGAATTAAAGAACCTTTTAATGAGGGTGAAAGAGGAGAGTGCAAAATATGGTCTGAAGCTCAACATAAAAAAAACTAAGATCATGGCCACTGGTCCCATCACCTCCTGGCAAATAGAAGGGGAAGAAATGGAGGCAGTGAGAGATTTTACTTTCTTGGGCTCCATGATCACTGCAGATGGTGACAGCAGTCACGAAATTAAAAGACGCCTGCTTCTTGGGAGGAAAGCAATGACAAACCTAGACAGCATCTTAAAAAGCAGAGACATCACCTTGCCGACAAAGGTCCGTATAGTTAAAGCTATGGTTTATAATAATAATAATAATAATAATAATAATAATAATAATAATATTATTTATACCCGCCCATCTGGCTGGGTTTCCCCAGCCACTCTGGGCGGCTTCCAACAAGAATATTAAAATACAATAGTCTATTAAACATTAAAAGCTTCCCTAAACAGGGCTGCCTTCAGATGTCTTCTAAAAGTCTGGTAGTTGTTTTTCTCTTTGACATCTGGTGGGAGGGCGTTCCACAGGGTGGGTGCCACTACCAAGAAGGCCCTCTGCCTAGTTCCCTGTAACTTGGTTTTCCCAGTAGTGATGTATGGAAGTGAGAGTTGGACCGTAAAGAAGGCTGATCGCTGAAGAATTGATGCTTTTGAATTATGGTGCTGGAGGAGACTCTTGAGAGTCCCATGGACTGCAAGAAGATCAAACCTATCCATTCTGAAGGAAATCAGCCCTGAGTGGAAGGACAGATCCTGAAGCTGAGGCTCCAATACTTTGGCCACCTCATGAGAAGAGAAGCCTCCCTGGAAAAGACCCTGATGTTGGGAAAGATTGAGGGCACAAGGAGAAGGGGACGACAGAGGATGAGATGGTTGGACAGTGTTCTCGAAGCTACTAACATGAGTTTGACCAAACTGCAGGAGGCAGTGGAAGACAGGAGTGCCTGGCGTGCTCTGGTCCATGGGGTTACGAAGAGTTGGACACGACTAAACAACAACTGAGCCATGGTTTCCCAAATACCGTATTTTTCGCTCCATAAGACGCACTTTTTTCCTTCCTAAAAAGTAAGGGGAAATATCTGTGCGTCTTATGGAGCGAATGGTGGTCCCTGGAGCTGAATTGCCCAGGGGCCAAAAGAGGATCATGCTTTTTATTTTACAAAGAGAAAAGGGGGTGTTGAAAGGACCCCGCTCAGCAGCTGATCAGCAAGAGATCGGGAGAGAGATAAGAGTCCCGGCTCCCTTTCAGCCCCGCCCTCCTTTGTTGAATGTGCTGCAGAGGGAGGTTGTTTGTTTCCCCAGTGACATGTGACTGGCTGATTAGATTATCTGTCTGGAAACTGTAGAAAAGGCTCCCTTTCCTTTAGAAGCTGCAGAAATGTGAGTTGAACCCCATAAAAATGGGGCTTTTCCTCTTTGCTTTTCCCCCTTTGCAAAAGGAGCTTTGCTTTTCCCCTTTGCAAAAAAGCTGCAAAACTTTTAGCTGATCCTCAAAAAACAGGGTTTTTCCCTTTGCAAAAAAGCTGCAAAACTTTTAGCTGATCCTCAAAAAACAGGGCTTTTCCCTTTGCAAAAAAGCTGCAAAACTTTTAGCTGATCCTCAAAAAAACAGGGCTTTTCCCTTTGCAAAAAAGCTGCAAAACTTTTAGCTGATCCTCAAAAAAAAGGGCTTTTAGAGGAGGAAAACCAGAAAAAATATTTTTTTCTTGTTTCCTCCTCTAAAAATGAGGTGCGCCCTATGGAGCGAAAAATACGGTACATACTGCAGCCAATCGGAAGCTGTGCCGGACGTTCAAGCTTCCGAAAATCATTTAAAACCAGAACACTCACTTCTGTGTTTCGATTGTTTGGGAGCCAATTTGTTTGGGATCCAAGGCGTTTGAGATCCAAGGTACGACTGTAAATGATGACCAAAAGGAAAAAGAAAGATTAAAACACACATCAGTAAGCTAAATATTTTTAGCAGCTGCCAAAAAGAGCACAGGGAAAACCAGTGTGATTGTAATTGCTAGAGACGTGGGTGGCCATGCTCAAATCTCCACTCTGCCAAGAAGCTCCCTTGTTGAACTTGGTCCAGTCGCCATCTCTCAGCCTAGCCTACCTCTCGGGGCTTGTGGTGAGGCTAAAATGGGAAGGAGGAGCACCACGCTCCTTGGAGGAAAAGGTGTTGAACTAAATAAATAACGGTGCCTGTCTGGTGTCAATAGGCAGGGAGTTCCAAAGTCCACGTGCTGCCACACTAAAAGACTGCTTTCTTACAAAGGTGGAAACGCTATTACACGGCACCTGTAACTATGCCAGTTCCGCTTGTTGCTGAATATATGCAAAATAGTATTAAGATTCTGCCTCTTAATGTTGCTTATTGAGCCTTTTTAAAAAAATAAAAAATAAGCTTTGTTAGGGTTTATAGAGAAAAATACAAAGCTTAATATCAAATATATTCCCCCCTTTTTAATCCAAACTAAGACTTTGTTCTAAATACAATCAAAGCACAAAGAAGAAGAACAAAAAGGGAGAGGAGAAAGGAGTAGAAAAAGGAAGAGTGAAATGAAGAAGAGTAGAAAAGAGGTTGAAAGAGAAAGAATAAAATCCAGAAAGTAAAGAGCTTCCCATTCTTCATCTGCCCACTGTGCAGTATATAAACAATATTCACTTCATCCTTGAGACTGTTTCTGGTGGGCTTCCCAGCTTCCCCAAATCTGCTTGCCATTTAACCCTCTACTAGGCACAAATTAACGTCCTCCCCCCGTATCCCATTTTGGAACGAGAGCCAGTGGCTGGACCCAGTTGGTATTAAACACTCAATTGGTATTCTGCAGGCTTCTTTTCTTCTTTCTTTTGCCAATGAAAGAACCTTCACATTAAACTGCAACAGGATGGGTGTGGGGTCAGGGCTTGGTGGGATGGCAAGAATGTGGTTCCCCTATTAGCATGAAGGCAGATGCAAAACTTCGAAAAGGGGTGTGTGTGTGTATGGGGGGGGGTGCATTTCAGATGTTAGAAGCAGGAACACTTTACTCCAGCCACTTTCTCCATGGCATGCAACACTTTATAAAATTAAGTCAAAATATCCAGAAGCTGTGCCTCTTGTAAATTGGCCATGTCAGTTTCTCCATTCTGTTGATTTGTACGTTGGTATGTAATACAGCAAAACATTACAATAGCGGAACAAAAAAAATAATGCAAAACGTTCCAAGTGACGCTGAGAGCATCTAAAAAACATTTGTAAAACTGTCACAATATCTTCGCAGTTGATAATCGCAAGGTTGCCAGTAGGGCTGGGAGATATATCAATATATCGTCCAAAACCGGTTTGAAGTCAGTTTCATAATTTTTGGCTTCTCTATGTAGCTCGAATTGTGTGTGCGTGCCATGCAGAAATCACAATGTGGGGGAAACCATGAAGCCAGCCAATGCTTCTCTAGATTCCTGCAGTCCCTGTTAACTCTGCCAAACTCATGCCAGTCGCTTCGAGAACACTGTCCAACCATCTCATCCTCTGTCGTCCCCTTCTCCTTGTGCCCTCCATCTTTCCCAACATCAGGGTCTTTTCCAGGGAGTCTTCTCTTCTCATGAGGTGGCCAAAGTACTGGAGCCTCAACTTCAGGATCTGCCCTTCCAGTGAGCACTCAGGGCTGATTTCTTTAAGGATGGATAAGTTTGATCTTTTTGCAGTCCATGGTATAGAACTAGGGAAACTATAATACCATGTTGCCTTGGTTCTCAAACTTAATCCGTTCCGGAAGTCCGTTCCAAAACCAAAGCGTTCCAAAACCAAGGTGCGCTTTCCCATAGAAAGTAATGCAAAACGGATTAATCCGTTCCAGACTTTTAAAAACAACCCCTAAAACAGCAATTTAACATGAATTTTACTATCTAATGAGACCATTGATCCATAAAATGAAAGCAATAATCAATGTACTGTACTATAAAATAAATAAGACAGTATTGTAGATGATAAAAATTAAAATTATTATTTTTTCTTACCTGCACTGATGATAGTCATTGTTTGGAGGGGGCTTTTATACATTTCCGCAGTCACACAATCAATCATTAGCTGAACTGGGTTCCACACAGCCACAAAAACAAATTAACCGAAAAAGCCTCAAAAACAAAAACGCAAAATAAATAGCAAAACAAAAGTGCCAAACTTAATCCGTTCCGGAAGTCCGTTTGACTTCCGAAATGTTCGAAAACCAAGACGTGGCTTCTGATTGGTGCAGGTGCCCCGGAAACAATAGCCGACAGCCGCATCGGACGTTCGGCTTCTGAAAAACATTCAAACATTCAAAAATCAGAACACTTCCAGGTTTTTGGCGTTTGGTACCAAGGTGTTTGAGTACCAAGGCGTTTGAGAACCAAGGTACAGTACCACTATAATAGCTATATCACCTGCATTAAAAATATGAATCTTTATTTATTTATCCCACCTTTCGTCAAAGCAGCTCAGGGTTTGTGCAAATAGGTGGCCACTCTGTGCCTCTGTTCTCTTCTCTATGATCAGGCTGCCTTATTCTGTTATGTGTCTGCAGAGCTCACGCTCTTGCTGCCGGATCTGAGCGACACAAAGAAGGGGAGCAATATTTTGCCCATGGCCTTTTGAGGAAAAAGAGTGGCTGTTGCTCAGCTCTACCAGCAGGTGTCAAGCTTGCTCCACTTAAAGGCCAGCAAAAGAGTTTCAAAGTGTTCAGGGAAATCCGCCGGCAAAACTCTGCTTGCCCAGAAAGCAGCCACGGTGGCACATCCTATTTATTTAGGAACTTAAAAGGATTTCCTGCAGCAGGGCATGGTGTGAGGAACGGAGGGGGCAACTGAGGGACTGTGTGGGCCAGGAACCAGGAAAGGAGTTAATAAAATTTAGCATTGATATAACAGTTTCCAAGCGCGCAATAGGTGTCGTTCAAATACAAGCAGCCTTGTAACGGTAGGCCAGTATTCTCATTTTTGCAGATGGAGGGCTGATAAGAGAAGGGCATGGCTCGAAGTCTTCATAGTTAGAGGACGCATTCAGACGGAGACCTCCTGATCAATACTTCAGTGTGGTCTGTATCTAACCCCCTGTCTAGTGGGAGAAGACCAGCAGCCCAGCCGTGGCTTGGCTCATTTGCTTGAGTGACCTGTAGCAAATATTCTGCAGGCACCTTAAGAAGAAGAACCTATTCTGGGCTTGTGGTGTGGCTTGGTGATGTTAAGGAAGCCTTTTAATGTGTAATGCTTTATTGTGTTTTTATATATGTTGGAAGCCAGTCATCATCATCATCATCATTATCGTGCCATCACCGGGGGCTGCCTGATTGGCACTGACTCGTGGCAGGGCCTTTTGGGTGGTGGCTCCCCAGCTGTGGAATGCCCACTCTAGAGAAGTGCGTCTGTCTCTGTCATTTGTTGATTTCCAGGAGGAATTCCTGTTCACCTAGGTTCATTTGGTGCCTGGAGAATACTGTTCCTGGGAGCCCCGGGATCACTGGGTTGAAGGATGTTCTCAATTCTTTTTCATTAATAATAATAATAATAATAATAATAATAATAATAATAATTGTATTATTTATACCCCACCCATCCGGCTGGGTTGTCCCAGACACTCTTTTAGACCCTTT
Source organism: Lacerta viridis (assembly GCA_900245905.1). Taxonomy (NCBI): domain Eukaryota; kingdom Metazoa; phylum Chordata; class Lepidosauria; order Squamata; family Lacertidae; genus Lacerta; species Lacerta viridis. The sequence goes on from OFHU01002887.1 coordinate 377,242, forward strand.
TAAGTAAGCCGTGGTTAACAATTTCGTTGGCCTGCATCCCAACCAAGTTACTTTCAGAGAAGACCCACTGAAATGAGCTGCCCATGGATTTCAGTGAGTCAACTCTATGGGTATGACTTAGAGACAACCCACAATATTGATACAGCTGTTGAGAGCTAGATGTCGAGCCGCAGCAAAGAAAAGAATGAAGAATGAAATGAATGGTTTGAATTGGAATAACCCTCTTTGCGTCATTGACAGAAAGGACTGTTTTCTTTCCAAGTCATCGATTTTTTTCTGCCTGGGGCTCATGTACGTAACACGAGCTTATCAGCCGTAGCAGCTGAATGGAACTAGCATGTGAGTAGCAGGATAACGCTGAACATCAAACACTTTGGAGATTGGGTCCTAGGGGAAGGCTATAGCTAGAGCATCAGCTTTCCATGCAGAAAGCCCGAGGTTCAAACCCCAGCATCTCTAGGGCTGGGACGGACCACTGCCTGAAACCTTGGAGAGCTGCTGCCAGTTGGTGCAGACAATACTGACCTGGACAGGCCAATGGTCTGACTTGGTAGAAGCTGTGTTTGAAATTAGCCAGGCGCCAGGCGCATTTTGCACCCGGCTATCAACCACTTGCAACCAAGTGAAGGTGCCTAGGCACCAGGATGGCACCTGACATCAAAATCTGGAGGTGCATGCCTGGGGATCCTTGGACCTTGACTGTTTTCACGCACTAGTACCACATCCTGTAGAATTCTATGTTTTACCTCCACAACCAGAATGACATTCTGGAACCAAAATGCTTTTTCTGTGCAGCCTGAGCAGGAGCAGTCAGCATGAAGAAAAAGAGGTAAGAATGGACCAAGATATATGTGGACTGTCCCTGGATCAAGCAACATTTCTTCCTTAAGTTTTTAAAGCAGCTTAAGGTTGTCATCTGAACTGGCCAGATGTTTAACTGAGAATCAATCGCAGTCCATCATTTGAAAAACAAGACTTTAGAGCTTTCTTACCCCAAAATGGCAAATACAGTCAAACCTCGGATCCCGAACGCCTCCGTTTCGGAACGCTTTGGCGCCCGAACATCAAAAACCCAGAAGTAAATGTTCCGGTTTTTGAACGTTTTTTGGAAGCTGAATGTCCGACATGGCTTCCGCTGAGTGCAGGAAGCTCCTGCAACCAATCAGAAGCTGCTATTGGGTTGTCAAACCTTTTGGAAGCCGAACGGGCTTCCGGAACAAATTACATTCAACAACTGAGGTTTGCCTGTAGACATTCTGTTTTGGCAACCGTAACCTTGGTTTAAATAGCCATTTGGTGTGTAGCATATACAGTGGTACCTCTGGATGCGAACAGGATCCGTTCTGGAGCCCTGTTCGCATCCTGAGCAGAATGCAACCTGCAGCACCGCTTCTGCGCATGCGCGAACCGCTGAACCTGGAAGTAACCCATTCCGGTACTTCTGGGTTCGGCGTGTTCGTAACCCGCGCCGTTCGCAACCCACAGTGATCGTATCTAGAGGTATGACTGTATATCTGAGTTTCTAAGACTGGGTAGAATGCAGCTTTCTATCTCCCTAAACAGGAGGTTTGAGAGAGGCAGAAAAGGGGACTCCCTCCATCGTAGGGAGGAAGCAGAAGGCAGAACCACAGTCAGAAACTGAAAAGTTGGAGTTTGATATTGCTTTGGATAAATTTGCAGCTGGGACGGATCTTGAACTGGGAGCCTGGGTGTCACTGATCACATGCTCCACCCCTCCCCAGCCGCTGCAGTTTTAAAGCAAGATATTTTGGGCTGCACAGATGCTGATTCCAATGCTCAAATCTTTAAAGCTTATCAAAAACCTACTCTCTGCCCCCCCCCCTAGTTTGGAGCCCTGAACATTCTTAACCACCAAGATCTTCTTATGTATAATAAACACAAAAAGGTCTCTCTTCCCAGATTTCCTGCTAAACCCAGAGATGATTATAAGCTAAATCCCTTGCATATGGTGCCGTACTTTGCTAAAAAGTTGCAGCACTGCCTTAGGCAGATTAACCCCTTCCCTGCACCTTTGTCAGGCCAGACTTGTCACAATAACATCTCCAAGGAGCACTAAGGCCTCTCGTGGGATGATGGTCAAGGTCAGAACCAGGGGGCTATTCTACCTGCATGGAAAGCTGTGCATAGGTCATACAGATGAAGTGAATGTCCTATTGGCCATAGAATTCAGCTTTCAGAGAATCTACGGTTTCCTGAAAGGGTAGTGGGCCTGGCCTGCTGAAACTTCTAGTGTATCTTAAATATTTAGATAGATAGATAGATAGATAGATAGATAGATAGATAGATAGATATACTGCATTGGCCCAAATATAAGCCACACCTGAATATAAGCAGCACCTTTAAAATTCAAGGGGGGGGGAAGAAAAAAAAATACAATACCTGAATACAAGCCACTCCCTTAAAATTACGCAGGCACTCACACCCATAAATGGCAATTGTAGAAGAAAATCCTACGGGTACTAGAGAGGACCCGCGAGTGGGTTAAACACCTGTTCGCAGCACCACAAATGCAAATAAAAAAAAAATCAATACTGCACTGTAAAATACGGGGAAAGCGATGAATGACATTAGAATTAATTGCACAACAGTCTCAAGCTCGCAAATTGGCAATAAAACATTTTTTTTGGTTCTGTTTTACCGTATGTCTGTTTCAGCAGCGATATCGTAAAAGCCAATTTTTGTAAGGTTGCGAATTTAAGCCGCACTTTAACTTTTCATGGTCGGAATTTGGGGGGAAAGGGCAGCTTATATTCAGGCATAATATATATATATATAATATATATATAATATATATATATAAATAATCATCTCCATCCTCTAAGTGGTTTTATGTAAGATGTTCGTTTAAAAATAGCATTAAAAACAACAGACGTAATAAAATTACCAAAATAATAGATAAGCTCAACAGATTATTATTATAAAAAAGCAAAATTACATGTCTGGGAAGGCTTGCGTTAAAAAGTAGAAGTTTTTAGAAGGCCTCACAAACAGTACAGTGGTACCTCGTGTTACATACGCTCGGGTTACATACGCTTCAGGTTACAGACTCCGCTAACCCAGAAATAACGCTTCAGGTTAAGAACTTTGCTTCAGGATAAGAACAGAAATCGTGCTCTGGCGGCGCAGCGGCAGCGGGAGGCCCCATTAGCTAAAGTGGTGCTTCAGGTTAAGAACAGTTTCAGGTTAAGAACGGACCTCCGGAACGAATTAAGTACTTAACCAGAGGTACCACTGTATATCGAAGGCACTTGCCTTCAATGGGCAGGTAGTTCCAAAGGGAAGGTACTATCACACTTAAAGAGCAATTTTTTTCTAGTTGTTGCTGTATAAGCTTTTTCTGAAGGAATCGAGGCAGCTTCAGTGACTCCATGCTCTTCCCCATGACCACCAGAACAAATTCTGGGGAAGTTTTTTTGGGTGTGTGTGTGTGTGTTTTTTTAATCACAGAATGAATTAGACAAAATATACAAATTATACAATTTGCTCAGACCTGCAGAATTGATGGATAGCGCCAATTGTGTGCAGCTCAGCAAGGTGAAACGTGAGGCTGTCAGAGGGGAGTTCAGAACGGAGGAAAGAGGAGACCCAGGAATCCTGGAGACAAAGCTATCGCCGGTACTAGCCACAATGGTTATCTTCTACCCCCAGCATCAGGGGCAGTATACCTTTGAATCCCAGTTGCTGCTGGGACTCGCAAGTAGGGGAGATTTGCTCAGGTCCTGTATGTGTGCTCCCTATAGGGACATCTAGTTGTCCCCCGTGAGACTAGAGGAGCCAGTGGCCTTATCCAGTAGCTATGCTCTCCTTTGGAAGGACATCTTGAAAGGGGAGGAAACAGAAGACAAGACCCCTTAACTTAGGAGAAATGTATACGACAGGATTTATTTCAGTTGCGCTACGCACAATCAGCTTCGTTTCAAAACATGCGTACAGCAAGAAGCTCGCTGTCCTCGGGGAAACAGAGCTTGTGGTGGTTAATTATTATTCCTTGTGAATGTTATTTTTTCATTTATGGATCGCTTTCCTGGGAAGCCCCTCAAAGCGATTTCGCAGTACAATAAAATCGTATGTAAAACAATTGCATATATAATGGCAGTTAGAACAATGGCCCGTGTAAAAAAAACAACCCCCGGAAGAAAAAGCCATTGCAGTTTCTGCAGTTACATATATAAGGAAAGCACTTCAAATCCAATACAGATCTCAGCTGGCATAAAAATATCCACTTAGGAGGTCTGGAGAAAGAGGGAAGTTTCCAACAGATGCTAAAACGACAGTGTTGTTTGATTGACCCCCTCACCAATTTTTTTTTAAAAAAATTCATTTAGCAATTCCATGAAATATAATCAGGGCCAACGAGACCTTCCTACTCATCGTGGCATAACCCACATGCCGCACATCGCTGGCAACAGCCAGGTATGGACAGACCCTCCAGTGCCATCCCAGAATAGTTTAACAATCATCCCCTTTTTCCAAGGAATTCTGAGAATTGTAGGTCCGTTGGGGGGGGGGAGTAGGGGTTGCCAAGCAACGCTCAGCACGCTTAACCAACGACAATTCCCAGCATTCCTTGAGGTGAAACCATGAGTTTTGCAGTGGCAGAAGAGTGTTTTATATGTAAGGCGCCGATGTGGCCATAGGCTGCACATGTGGAAGATGTGCGGGGTATACATGGGTGAGACAGCAGGCGTGGCATAGTGGTTGGCATGTCGGACTGGGACCCTGAAGACCAGGGTTCGAATCCCCACTTGGCCCTGTTTAGGGAAGTTTTTAATGTTTGATTTTTTATCATGCTTTTATATTTGTTGGAAAGCCGCCCAGAGTGGCTGGGGCAACCCAGTCAGATGGGAGGGGTACAAATAATAAAATTATTACCATTATTTATTAAGAGGAGTCTGTTAACTGAACAGAGGGTGCTTCTTTGACTTGGACTCTGTAGGTTTGATTCATCCCAGAGTTGGTCCATCTGCAGTGCGGGGTCCCATTACCTTTTCACACAGAGAGAAAAAAATGGGGGGGGGATATATTAAGCAGGGAAAGTGCTACAAAAGAAAGACACTTGGGTCCTTTCCTACCATTGGCCCCCCTGTTCCTGATTTAATCTTCCCACAACTGCCTGAATCACAGAACCACCCATCGTAAGTCATGTGGCCTCAGTCAAAGTTTGGAGAGAGCATTCTGAAATAGCACACGAAAAGATCATGAGCTGACCTGGGTACACTTGCTTCATTTTCCATTTGTAATGTTGGTGTCATGGCTTTTCCTCCTCCCTTTTCCAGTTGTGTCTCTGACCTCTGGAATGTGGGGCCATTAGCCAGCCAGCCAGCCAACTGCTTATGGGGCTACTGTTTTCTGAAATGACAGCGGTCAGCTCCTTCTCCAAGGCATTTACGGTATGTCGCAGTGCGTTTTTGACACACCAGATCAGCCTTCTCCCAAGACGGCACCCTACAGAGGTTTGAAACTGTGGTCCCCATCAGCCCCACTTGGCAAGATCAGCAGGGGCAGCAATGGACAGCTGGATGAAAATGTTGACCTGATGTGTGGCAGCTGTGGAAAAGGCAAACGGGATCATCAGGAAAGGAACTGGAACTGCAAATCGTAGCTCCAATAAAGCTGAATGTTGGAAGATGCAGGACAGAGCAAAGAAAGGACACCTTCACCAAGCGCATAGTTAACCTGTGGAACTCACTCCCACAAGGAGGCAGTGATGGGTGGATTTCAAAGAGGACTGGACAAATTCAAGGAGGAGAGGGCTATCAAAAGCTGCTAGCCATGATGGCTACGCCCTGCCTCCATGGTCAGAGGCAGTAATGCGTTTAAATACCGGTTGCTGGAAGCTACAAGAGGGAGAATGCTCTTGCAATCATGGGTCCTGCATGTGGGTTTCCCACAGGAATCTATTTGGCCACTGTGAGAACAGGATTCTGGAGAAGGAGCTGTAGGAGGTGGCAGAATGCTTTTCATGCGCAAACTCTTGCCTGACGCCAGAGAACCAGGGACTGCTCCTGTCTCCAGATTGCCTCTAGAGGGCAGGCTAATCCACTCTCAAAGATAACAGGATTCAATTCACTGCTGGCTTTGAGCTTGCCCCAGACACCTGATTGTTACAAGAATAAGAAAGGCTTCTTCCCGGGCCAGGATATTTTGGTCCCTCCACTCTTGAAACCTGGACAAATTCTTTTGATTCCCCTGATGTCACACGAAGAGAGGAAGGTTCCACCTAACAAGTCAGAGCATCACCCTATATTGTTCAGCTATGTCTCCTTGGATGGGCAGTCAAGTCTCCAAGGTCTCAAGAGAGAAAGAGAGAGGTCTTTTTCTAGCCCTGTTTGCAAATGGCAACTTACCATATTGGCCTGGATATAAGCCTTACTTTCCCCCCAAATTTCGACTGTTAATAGTTCAGCTCAGGGGCGTCACTGGGGAGGCGGCGGTAGGGGCGGTACGCCCCGGGTGACAGGGGAGGGGGGTGACAAGCGGCGGTCCCGCCTGCCACTCCCATGCGCCGCTACTCCCTCCGTCACCCCGGGAGCAGCAGCGCACGGCCGAGCGAGCACCCCGTCCGTGCAGTGCTGCTGCTCCCGGGGTGACCGGTGGTTCGTGGGGAGTGGCAGGGGGGCCGCCGCTTGTCACCCCCACGCGCCGCTGCTCGCTCTGTTGTCCTGGGAGCAGCAGCGCACGGTGTGTGCAGTGCTGCTGCTCCCGGGGCAACGGAGCGAACGGCGGCACGTGGGGGTGACAAGCAGCGGCCCCTCCCGCCACTCCCACACACCGCCGCTCCCTCCGTCACCCCGGCAGCAGCAGCGCACGGTCCGACGATGGACCGCCATTTCCGCAGCCCCCTTTTGAGCCGCAGAGCGAAAAGGCGGCTCGTGGGGCTGCCGTGCATGATCGGTGGGGAGCCGCTGATAGCGCTCAGCAGCCCCACGAGCCGCCTTTGCGCTCTGAGGCTTAAAAGGGGGCTGCGGAAACAGCGGTGGCCCACTGATCGTGATGTCACAATGTGACGTCACGATGCCCCACCCCCAGGGCGTTTTCTTTCGCCGCCTCGGGTAGTGCTTAGCCTTCCTCCGCCACTGGTTCTGCTTATATTTGTGACCTTACACTATGCAGCCAAGAGCACGGACAGTGCCAGGATCATGGCAAAGCAGTGCCCCCCATAGTCCCACACCCTCTCCCCCATGGCCAGGAAGGGAGAGAGTGAAGAAGGGGAAAGGAACTGGCAACCCAGCACGGCTCCCCCCTCCCCCCAGCATGCAGCCAGGAGCAGCGAGGAATGCAGCGGCTCATATTCAGGTACAGTGGGACCTTGACTTACTTACGGCTCTACTTACCTACGATTCCAGTTACGACCTTCAGTAGGTGCTTTGACTTATGAACTTCCCTTTAGATATGAACAGAGGCCTTGCTAGCAGCCGGGAGCTCGGCCGGCCGGCTGTGGGGCAGCGCTGGGGCCCCCCGCTGCTGGGGAGAGGCCTCCGGTTTCGCCAGAGCTCACCCCGCCAGCTGCGGAGCAAGTGCTGAGGCCTCTGCTGCCGGGGAGAGGGCCCCCATCCCACCCCAGAAGATGTGGAAGAGGTGCTGCCTGCAAGAGGCACAGCAGGGCACACCGCAGCCCCAAACCCCGCCGACGAACTAACCTGAGGAAGTCGCTGTCCCGTGAGTACCTCCTAAGCCCCCAACGTCCCTCTCTCCACCTTCAGTTTGCCCCAGTGTGTGCCACTTGTGGCGACACCCCTTGCCGGCATCCTCTTCCTCCTCCCCATCGTCCTGCCAACTCATGGCAGGCTGGTAGGATGGTAGGCATGGAGGCTAACATTAGGGGGCGCCAGAGTCATTGACAGGCAGAGCCAGCGAATTCTAGCTTTGTCCCCATCCTCCTCCCATCTGAGGGGCAACATTAAGACTAAGGAGGAGAAAGCCAGGGTCACCCCGTGGACTGGTTGTAAGGCAGGCAAGTTGTATGATGCACAGGGTGCCAACTCTATGGGGCTCCCCCCCCCAAGTATGTGGGTACATAGCTAAGCCCACCCACAATTTTGAGGGTCTGAGCTTTTGCGGGCCTCCCCGCAGCGGCAGCAGGCTCACCAGCCCTCCTAGCCAGCAGCGTCAGACCTCCCCAGGCCTCCCCATGGTGGCAGCGGGCTCTGTGGTCTCCTTCCTCTTAAGGAAATTACATGCCCCCCCATCTTAAATGTTACAAATATTATGCCTGAATGTATCCTTTCAACTTGACAGTTCAGGGAAGATACCTAGCTTTATGAATCATATAAAATCAACCCCTTTGCCAAGTTCCTCCATTTCAACGCCATTTTGCCCTTGGAAAAAGGACTCTTTCCCCTGCCACCTCCCCAAGCTTGAAGACATGTATACACACACCTCTTACCCCAGGAAATGCCCAGAGGTGACAATTGCTGGGCTCATTGCTCGCCAAGGGATGCCAAATCTCATCACCAGACTTGCCTCAGGTTCCAGACATTCAAATGAAGTTTTATTGTACTTTTGGGTGGTGGGTACTTAAAACATGTTTGCCTATGCTAATCTTATACTTGGGTGTTGCCCTGACATCTGTCTGTGCTATCTTGTGTAACCCTCCCCTTTTGTGACATAGTGTTAGTGATGTAGCAATGATGTATTGATGCTGCCGTGCGAACTCTATTCTGGGATACGGTGGGAAAGTTTTAAAAGTCATGTACAGGTAGGTAGCCGTGTTGGTCTGCCATAGTCAAAACAAAATAAAATATAAAAAATTCCTTCCAGTAGCACCTTAGAGACCAACTAAGTTTGTTCTTGGTATGAGCTTTCGTGTGCATGCACACTTCTTCAGATACACTGAAATGGAAGTCACCAGACCCTTAAATATAGTGAGGGAGTGGGGAGGGGTATTACTCAGAAGGGTGGTGGGAATGGGTGATCAGCTGATAGGTGTGGAAAACCTGTTGACAACTCTTAACGACTGCAATTGGTCTTACAGGGAAAGGCAAGGGGTGAGATGGCTAAAGATAGCTTTGTCATGTATAATGAGATAAGAATCCAATGTCTTTGTTCAGACCAGGTTTCTCCATGGTTTTAAGTTTGGTGATTAGTTGCAATTCAGCCACTTCTCTTTCCAGTCTATTTCTGAAATTCCTTTGTATTAAGACAGCTACTTTGAGATCATGCTCTGGGTTCACTTGCTGCTGTTGAACCTGTTGCACAACAATAAAGGATCTATGGCTCCAGTACTTTGGCCACCTCATGAGAAGAGAAGACTCCCTAGAAAAGACCCTGATGTTGGGAAAGATGGAGGGCACAAGGAGAAGGGGACGACAGAGGATGAGATGGTTGGACAGTGTTCTCGAAGCTACTGGCATGAGTTTGGCCAAACTGCGGGAGGCAGTGAAGGATAGGCATGCCTGGTGTGCTCTGGTCCATGGGGTCACGAAGAGTCGGACACGACTGAACGACTGAACAACAACAAAGTCTACTGACTGCTGTTTTGCTCCAAAATTGCTTGGCTGGGATTTCCTTCTTTTACTGACCGCATGGACCCGCGGGGGACTTGTACCCCGACGAGCTGGGCTGCTGAGTAGTCCCTCAACCCAGAATTTTCCTTAACAGATGGTGCCCAATGTGGGGCTAGCGGTTCTGTCACCCATGTGATGTCACACGAACCGGACGAGTCCCCCCCCACCAAGTGTCGGGTAGAACTCGGCGCCTCCGGTATGGTGGAATGCTGGGAATGGCTAGGAAGATCCATAGGCAATGCTTTCTCAAGGAACACAGACAAAACGGCAGGCCTTTTCCCACGAGGAAGCCATCAATCTCTTCTCCTCACTAGCAGTTCCCCGCGAGGTCAGCCTGCAAGCTTTTCGTTAACATTCCTCTACCTTATTCCTGAATGAACCACCTGTTGTTGCAACAGCCCTGATCCTAATAGAAGAGAGCTGCAAAAAATTAAAATTTCAGCATTATAGGCAAGGAAGAGGGGTTTTTTTCCTGGTCAGCAATAAAACCTCTCTCTCTCTCCCTCTCCCTCTCCCCCTCCCTCTGATTTCATTGTCCTATTAGCCACCGGCACATCCAGCTGGTTGCAGCTCTCAGTGACTCAGAAAAGAGAGAGGAAAGAATAAAAAAGCCAGCCCTGGTGATGCCGGTCCCCTGATATTCTTTCATGTGAAGATCTTACAGCCTGTTTCATGTCGTAGGGCACGATTCCTACAATGCTCTGGGGCGGCATCATTAAAATGGTGTGTGGGGGTGGGGCTCCGATTCAGACACAATGGGTTTTGCCTGACAAAAGGCAATTCCATCTCTCTTCTCCACCTGATATTTCAGACCCCTATCAGAGAATGATTGGCATTTGGAGGAGGAAGAGAAAGCGACCTGCTCTCCTCTGCAGGCCGGCCGGCATGGTATTGGTGTGGGTCAGGGGGACAGCCTGCTGCTCTGATTACAGCTCTTTAAAAGGGAGGGTCATGGCTCAGGGGCAAAGCATATGCTTGGCATGCAGAAGGTCCCATCATCAATCCCTGCCATCTCCTCACAGGACTGGGGAAGAACCCTGCCTGAAACCCTAGAGAACCACTGCCAGTCAGGGCAGACAGTACTGAACTAGATGGACCAGTTTGTCTGCAATAGGTACCTTAAAAAGGGCCGTAGCAATGTGGGAGAGGATCTGCTTGGCATGCAGAAGGTCCCAGCTTCAATCCTTGGCAGCACCTCCAGATAGGACTGGGAAAAACCCTTGCCTGAAACTATAGATAGCTGCTGCCGGTCTGTGTAGACAATACTGAGCTAGATAGACCAAATGTTCTCACTCTTTATAAGTCAGTTCCCTACATTCCTGGGGATGGGATTAAAATATGGAAGAACAGGGACCCAAATGTGGTGGTCCTTCAAGCCTGGATAGCTCAGTTGGTTAGAACGTGGTGCTGATAACGCCAAGGTTGCAGGTTCGATCCCCGTAAGGGACAGCTGCATATTCCTACATTGCAGGGGGTTGGACTATAAGCCTTAGGGTCAGGGGCGTTCTTAGCCCCTTGGCTGCCGGGGGTGGGAAGCCAAGAGGCACCCCTGGGAGCGGGGCATCGCGGTGTGTGCGCGTGTCATGACATCATGACGCACGTGACGCCCCGCCCCTGGGGGGGGGCCGGGCGGCAGATTCGGGAGACTCCCGAAGCCACCGCCCGGCAGCACCACTTCGTGCCACGGCTGCTCGTGCCTGCGTGAGCAGCCGCTGCACGAAGGGGTGCTGGGCGGCGGATTCGGGAGTCTTTGCGGGCTGCAAAGACTCCCGAATCTGCCGCCCGGGCTCCCTTGGCGGAGCGCAAGTCGGGGCAGGGAGAGGGACGGGCCAGCGAGGAGGGGTGTCCCTCCTCACTGGCCCGCCCCTCTCCATGCCCCGGCTCCGCAAGCCAGCCAGCAGCGGAGCTCGGCATAGAGGCAAGGGGCGGGCCAGCGAGGAGGGGGTGGCACCCCACCTCGCTGGCCCGCCCCTTGCCTCCATGCTGAGCTCCGCCGCTGGAAGGGGGGGCTATTTTCGGCGCTGCCGGGGCGGAGCCGCAGGGGCAGCCAGCAAGGGAGGGGTTGATACCCCTCCTTGCTGGCCGCCCCTGTGGCTCCACCCCGGCAGTGCCGAAAGTAGCCTAAAAAGAATTAAAAAAAAATTTTTTTTAAGTAAAAAAAAAGCCCAGGGGCGCTACCCGGGGCCCCCCGCCCCCTCTGCCCCTCCCTTGCTACACCCCTGCTCAGGGTCCCTTCCAATTCTATGATTCTACGATTTAAACTTCTCCAAAGGCAGGGCAAAGGAAAGCACCGAAGGCCAGAAATAAGAATGAGGAGACCGGAATCGAGGTTTACTGGCTCAACAGATTTCTATAGATTATTCTACAGCAGCACTACAAAAAGGGATGAATATTTTATACGCTGTATGAATGAACCATCAACTCATGCCAAATATATAAATGTCCAATTATGTGTCATTCCAAATCAAAATGATTTCTTCCAGCCCTTGTGTTTCTGCCATCCCTGGTTCTAACCAGAAGTCAGCCCTGCGCTGGTCAGGAATCCCAGAGAGCAGCCAAGGTGGAAGCTGCCTGTGTCTCACCTGCCTACCAGATCAATGAGGCTTTGGGATCTCGGCTGAGTCATTCCAAGTATGTTTCAGATGCTTTGATAGATCGATTTCCTGACCTTTTGTGGTTCCCTCCTCTAACCTTTTGATGTAGCTCGAGCGGGAACATCACCATGGCAGACTTTTATGGATCCTGAATATCCAATTGTTCCTATTTTTCTGGGGCGGCTGTAAGATTTTGCTGGCAATCCTAAACTCTGCAATGAATGTGGGTTAATTCCAGTTGCTGGAAGCCACTGGAGGGGAGAGATGCTGTTGCTCTCAGGTCTCTAGCGAACAATTGCCTGCACTGCAGTTCTCCAAGGTTTTGGGCAGGTGTCTCTCTCTTTCCCAGCCACACCTGGAGATGCTAGGAACGGAATCTGGGACCTTCTTCTGCAAGCAAAGCAGATGCTCTGCCATTGACCTATGGCCCTTCCCCTGTCTCTCTAGCGCCACCTGCTGTTGGGATCCCTGCCTTCTGCCTCACCAGCGCCATTGGGCACCAAGCACCACTGGCCAGAGGAGGAAATCATAATGTCATCCCATTTCTCAGGCCCACCCTGTTCTTGTCTCTCCCTCCTCGCCTAGTCGATTTCCTCACCCAGATTTCTTTTTTTTCAGCACCCTTCTTCTCCCCCTCCCTGAAACCAATCAATCTGCAGAGCCTCTTCATTTCTCCGAGATCTTTATCTCTTGTCAAGTGGAAAGAGGGAGAATGGTTTGAGATTTGCACATCAAAAGGAAGCCACGTGTGCTATTGGGGGAAATTAATAAGCATTAAGGGCCCTTTCACAAAGTGTCCAGGCCCAGCGTCAAAAGAGATCCAATTAGAAATGTTCTTGACTAGGAATTGCCCCTCTTCTCGCTTTGGGGCCTGGACTGAATGGGCTTTCTTGCAAGAAAGCTCTCCTCCTCCTCCTTGTCCTGTCTACGCAGAAAAGCAGGGAGAGAGGGGGGGGAACCATCAAAATGCAGAGCGCAGAAGCACAGAAAACTTCCACCTCCCAAGTGGTGCAAAAGTATCTGGTAAGAAGAACGAAAAACAGCTGGAGATGGTCAGCATGGGAATGTGGCTGGCAAATTAGGAATACCATGGGCATAAATACCATAGAAGCTGGAAAGTCACATAAAGAAATAATTAAAAATAAAAACCAATGGCTACTAGCCACAATGACTAGGCTCTGCCTTGCTGGCCAGAGGCAGTAATGCTTCTGAATGCCAGTTTCTGGAAACTGCAGGAAGGGAGAGTTACTCTTTTATTCAGGTCTTGCTTGCAGGCTTTGCATTGGGGCGTCTTTTTTTATGTTCATATGGTCTTAACCTGCATCAGGAAAATGTGTCAATTTATCCCCCACACCCCAAAAGAAAACAGGGCTTTGTTTAAATAGAATGAAAACGTGTTTGTGTCTGTTTGACAACCCTGTGGAGGAAATCTAGTGCTTATATATATATATATATATTCACCCCTTCCCTCTCCCATTAGTGGATTATTCTCTCGCGCTCTCTCTCCTCGCCCCCCCCTTCCTTGCAGCAAGGAAGCCGAGCTGGTTATTAAAGTTGTATTTCGTGGGCTCTCTCTGCTCTGAGCATCTGGGGAAAACCTCTGACAACAGGCAGCTCTGCCAACCATCACAGGGTGAAAAGGGATGGAAGATAAAGTAATTAGAAGCCAGAAGAGTCTTGAAGCAGCTGGGGTGTCGACTTGAGTTCCACACCCATTGTGCTGCAGGATCTTAAACCTGTAACTTTGGAGGGGAGGCAGGTCGGTGTCCTGTTTTGCAGAGGACGGTCCTCTGCTTAGAGGCCTTCCTTGGTGTACCTGCAGAGTCCCACACCCCAGCTGATATCAGACTTGAAAGCAGGGCCATCTTAAGAAAATCCTGCGCCCTGGCATGAAGATCCCTCCAGCACCCCTCACACTCCGCTGGGCAGGGCCAGGCGCAGCGGGCAGCCGGAGGAGAATCTACCACCTTCCAAGTGAGATCATTCCACTGCCGAACACTTCTTACCGTCAGAAGGTTCTTCCAAATGTTTAGCTGGAATTTCCTTTCCTGAAATTTGAATCTATTGGTTTGGGTCCTGCCCTCTGGAGCAGGAGAAAACAAGCTTGCTTCTTCCTCCATACACTTCAGGTATTTGAAGATGGGTCTCATATCACCTCTCAGTCTTCCCTTCTTTAGGCTAAGCTAGCGTGGCTCAGTCAGTAGAGCATGAGATTCTTAATCTCAGGGCCATGGGTTCGAGCCCCACATTGGGCAAAATGATTCCTGCATTGCAGGGGGTTGGACTTGTGGCCTTTTCCAACTCTACAGTACTATGATTCTACAAGGTGTGACCGGAAAGTTCGATGAATGGTCACGGAAATCAGACAGCGAGAAATTTTCAGACATACATACCTTACAGGCCTTCAAAGTAGGCCCCTCTGATATAATGCACCATTGACAATGTTCGTAGAACTGTTGGAAACTTCTGGAGAAGTCCTCTTTTCATACTGCTTTCAGTTCCCTCATCACAGCAGCTTGGACGTGTGAAATGTTGGAAAATCTGTGCCCTTTCAGTGCAGATTTCAGTTTTGGAAAAAGAAAGAAATCTGGTGGGGCCAGATCGGGAGAATATGGAGGGTGGGACAACTCAGTAACCTCAGTAACGATTTCACATGGAATATGCAGTTCTTTCGCCATCATTCAAATGGACAAACGCCGATCCCACATCAATAACTCATGAACTCTATTGACATTTGCCACCATTTTGCTTGTCAACGGTCTGCCAGACTGAGGGCCATCTTCGATGGTTTGCTGCCCTTCATGGAAATGCTTAAACCACTCATACACTTTCTTTCGAGTTAGAGCTTCATCTCCGTACACAGTTGTGAGCATTTCATGGGTTTCCGATGCCAATTGTATGTTCGAATATTTCTGTGACCATTCACCCTACTTTCCGGTCACACCTTGTATAAATCATTCCTCATAAGGCTTGGTTTTCAGGCTCCTTAATCATCTTGGTCGCCCTCCTCTGCATACGTTCCAGCTTGGCAAGATCTTCCTTAAACTGTGGTTCAACGGAGAAGGCCAGGTGCAGGCTGCGTACAATCTGCTTTCACCGGCTGCCCTGCCGTGAGCCACAAAGGGGTCATAACTCAGTGGCAGAGCACATGCTTTGCATGCAGAAGGTCGAAGATTCCATCCCAGGCATCTGCCGTTAAAAGGTTTGCACAACTGGGAGAGACCCAGGAGGGTTGACGCCAAGTAGATTGATCGCGCTTGGCTCCGAGAGCCGGTTGTCCTGGGACTGCAGAGCTCGGCGGTGCAGCACATGATCTGCAACAGAAGATGGGGGTAGCGAGTGATGTCAAAGACCTCTGCCAGAAACCCAGGAGAGACGCGTCTAGTCAGAACAGGAAATAGTGGAGGAAGTGCCGGGTCACCCCTCGACCACAGTGATCAAGGGAGTGGAGAAACTCCCCTGCCAAGGAAATTTTTTTGGCACGTGGGGCTTTTTTTTCTCTCTTAGAGAAAAGGTGAGTAAGAGGTACAAAGTGGAAGTTTGTAAAATTATACATGGCCTGGAGAAAACCCATAGAGGAAAGTTTCTCTCCCTTTCGTGTAACACTAGGCAACCAATGAAGCCGAATGTTGGATGATTCAGGACAGGTAAAAGAAATGACTTTTTCCATGCAGTGCAAAGTTACCATATTTTTCCGTGTATAACACCCCCCCCCAATGTATAAGACACCCCCTATGTTGGGGGACTGTAATTTAGGAAAATGGGGGGAGATTGCCCAGAGTTGTAACAGCAAATCAACACCAGCCTTTGCCACAGCCACAAGTAACACGCAAAATAGCTGCTGACAATATCCGGGTCGCGGCAGCAACCAATCCCACGTTCCCCCCCCCCAATGCACTAACCATGTATAAGATGAACCCCCCCTTTACGTCATATTTTTCAAAGAATAAAACCTCGTCTTATATACGGTAAAGTACAGTAAATTATAGAACTCATTGCCACAGGAGGCAATGATGTCCACCAACTTGGATGGCTTTAATAATAATAATAATAATAATAATAATAATAATAATAATAATAATTACTTTATTTTTTATACCCCGCCCATCTGGCTGGGTTTCCCCAGCCACTCTGGGCAGCTCCCAACAGAATATTAAAACACATAAAACATCAAACATTAAAAAGCTTCCCTAAACAGGACTGCCTTCAGATGTCTTCTAAAAGTCAGATAGTTACAGTGGTACCTCGGGTTAAGAACTTAATTCGTTCTGGAGGTCTGTTCTTAACCTGAAACTGTTCTTAACCTGTACCACTTTAGCTAATGGGGCCTCCCGCTGCCGCTGCTGCACAATTTCTGTTCTCATCCTGAAACAAAGTTCTTAACCCAAGGTACTTTTCTGGGTTAGTGGAGTCTGTAATCTGAAGCGTCTGTAACCCAAGGTACCACTGTTTTTATCTCCTTGACATCTGATGGGAAGACGTTCCACAGGGCGGGTACCACTACCGAGAAGGCCCTCTGCCTGGTTCCCTGTAACCTCACTTCTCACAGTGAGGGAACCGCCAGAAGGCCCTCGGAGCTGGACCTCAGTGTCCGGGCTGAACAATGGGGGTGGAGACGCTCCTTCAGGTATACTGGGCCGAGGCCATTTAGGGCTTTAAAGGTCAGCACCAACATATGGAGAAAATTCACGGAGGATAAAGGTATCAATGGCTACTAGCCACAATGGTTATGCTCTGCCTCCACAGTTGGAGGCAGTAATGCTTCTGAACATCAGTTTCTGGAAATGCCAGAAGGGAGCCTTTTCTTGTGCTTGCAGGCTTCCCATTGGGGCATCCTGGTTGTCCCCTGTGAGATCAGAATGCTGGACTAGATGGGCCATTGGCCTGATCCAGCAATGGCTCCTCTTATAAGGACCAACATTCTGATTCAAATACAGTGGTACCTCTGGTTCCAGAGGCCGTTCCGGAGGCCTGTTTGCAACATGAACAGAGTGCAACCTGAAGCGCCGTGTCTGTGCATGTGCACAGCGCGTTTCGGCGCTTCTGCACATGTGTGCAATTTAGCGCTTCTGCGCATGCACGTGCGCTGAAGCCCGGAGGTAACCCATTCCAGTAGTTCCGGGTTCGGTGCATTCGTAACCCGTAGCGAACGCAACCCGAGGTATGACTGTACTAGCCAGGTCCCTATTAGGAAATTTGGGTGGTGTGTGAACGTTTTGGAAATAAATATGTAGAATAAATCGTTCAATGCTTGCCGTAGGAGGGCAGATGAGTGCCAAGAAGCTCTCCAGCTCTCTTGGATGATTCCCAGGTGGACTCCTGTAGATAATGCTTCCTTCCATGTAGCGATAGCTCCCTTCATTCATTAATATTTGTTGAAGTGTGTGGAGATCCACCCACAGAGGCATCAAAGCCGCTCAATTATTATTTTATTATCAGCAGCCTGTGAAGCACATTGGGAGGCTTTTGAGATGAAAGGCACCCTATAAACGCAGGCTATTTCCCATAATGGAGAGGAATGCGCTGGGAATGAATGAGTGATGGCTTTAACACTCTATTGACAGCCAGGCTTTTAAAATGGAATATTCCCACAGGGGGGCAGTGGCGGGGAACCATTTTGCTCTGCAATTGAGATGCTATAGCGTTTCTTAAATTTTACCGAGCATACCTGGTGGGGAGAAACTCACACCCGGAGAGGAACAAAGGCATTTTCTCCACGTCTGGCGAGAGGTGTGTATAAATGGAAATCCAGCTAAGCCGTTTGCTGCCATGGTGGAGAAGCTGGGAGAGACATGGGAGGGTTCCGCCGGGAAGATCCCACCTGGTTGGTATTCTAATCACATAACCCTGCTCATAAATGTCAAGTCCTCCCGTCACTGGAAGCTCCTCAGCTCCAAGCCAAAAGTGTGCCTAAGTTCTGAAGTGTCTGGGAGCTGTTCTCAGGAACTATACGTAAGAACATGAGAAAAGCCTGCTGGATCAGGCCAGTGTCCCATCTAGTCCAGCATCCTGTTCTCACAGTGGCCAACCAGATGCCTGTAGGAAACCCACAAGCAGGACCTGAGCACAAGAGTTATAGAATTACAGAGAACAGTTTCAATGATGCCTCTGTAGAACTGGATCAACACTTCCTGGGACAATTTAAATTTCCTAAGTTGACGCAGGAAATACAGCCTCTGTTGGACCTTTTAAATAATAATTATATTTATATATAATAATAATAATAATAAATTATACAAATATATTTATCATCTTCATCATCATTCATTAATTCAATTTTTATACTGCCTTTTATCAAAAGATCCCAGGGCAATGTACAACATTAAAAACACAACACAGAACATCAATGATTAAAAACAAAATAAAAATCAAACAGACAGCTTAATAATAAAATAGTCATTGTAATAACAGTCCTCTTCCCCCCACCTTTCATAGGCCATAGATTATTTAATAGCCATAGGCCTGGGTAAAGAGGAATGTTTTTGCCTAGTGCCTAATGATGGTGCCAAGGGGAGCCTCTCCGGGGAGTGCATTTTACAGTCAGGGAGCCACCACAGAAAAGGCACGTTCTGTTGTTGCCACCCTTCCAATCTCTCTGGGATGGGGGACATAGAGAAGGGCCTCAGATGACAAACTCAGGGTCTGGGTCAGTTCATATGGGGAGGGGCGATCCTTAAAGTACTGAGGTCCTGAGCTGTGTAAGGCTTTATAGGTCAACACCAGCACTTTGAATTCAATAACCACGACTACAACTACAACTTCGGCCTCCAGGAAAGAAAACGGACTTCTCTGCTTTCAGGCTTAACTGTTGACCATCTCCAGATGAAAGTTTGTGTCTTTGCTGTCGCACATTGATCAGACACCTTGGTGTGGAAATCCCCTTCAAAAGTACAAACCTTGGAGCGTCAAGGGCTTTCAACACTCTCCCTGGGCAAATACCTCTGGGGGCTAATAGCAGGTGCTGCCAGCCAACGTACGGGGGGGGGATGCTTTGTGGCTTTCTTCTAGGCATGAAGTTTTCTCTAATGACCCACTCCAAGGGAACATCTCTCTGTCTCTCCAGAAGCCAGCATTCGGAGGAATTTTGAAAGAAAATTGGTTGGTTGCCCAATTAGGTTTGATTGGATCCTTATCGTGTAATCCGAGCTCTCTCCACCTGCCATTGAGTGAACAAGAGCGTCTCTCTTTCGATGGGGGGCAAATTCTTTCGACTTTGCGGCACTCCAGGGTTGCTTGGTGCTTTGAGATAAAGATTTCCTCCGCGTGCCGAGCAAAAGGATGACGCACCTCCATTCATGGATATAATGGAAGCGAGTTCAGTCAGTTTTTGGGCCGGGAGGCGAAAGAGATGCAGTCCTCAACTCCCCCCCACCCCCCAGGCCCCGTTCCTCTCAAGTGCTCTGGAAATCTGCTGAGATGAGGCAACCTCCGTTGATTTATTTGTGCTTTCTTTACCCACACCCTGCAATCTTCTAAAGCGGGGGCACACAGTTAGAGTTGTTTTCATCATCGCAGGTCTTCATTCCGCCCAGTATATGTTTACACAGGATAAATGCTGGTTTGAAGCATGGCAGGAAAGACATCAGAACATGAGCAGAGCCAGTCTGCTGGATCAGGCCAAAGGCCGTCCTAGCCCACCATCCCGTTCTCATGACATCCAGGCCAGGAGAGCAGGGCAGCTCCTGATACACCGACCCAACTCCTCGTAGAAGTCCTGGTGTGCTCTCTGGAGGGATAATCATAAGGATATAAGAAGTGTCTGGGAGCTGGAACTATATGTAAGAACAGAAGTACATGAGAAGACTCTGCTGGATCAGGCCAGTGGCCCATCTAGTCCAGTGTCCTATTCTCACAGTGGCCAACCAGATACCTGTAGGAAACTCATAAAGAAGACCTCAGCACAAGAGCCCTCTCCACTCCTGCGGTTTCCAGCATTTCTGCTTCCAACCATGGAGGCAGAGCATAGTCATCATGGCTAGTACCCATGGATGGTCTTCTCTTCCATGAATTGGCCCAGACCTCTTTTACAGCCATTTAGCAGCCAACCAGGTGTCCCAATGAGAAGCCCACAAGCAGGACCCGAGTGCTGCAGCAACGCTCTCTCCTCCTGCCATTTACAGCAACTGGTGTTCAGAAGCATTACTGCTCATGACTGTGGAGGCAAGCCATTGTGGCTAGTAGCCATGGCCAGCCCTTTATTCCATCCATTTTTCCTGACTCTCTTTTAAAGCCATCCATGTTGGTGGCCATCGCTACCTCCTGTGGCAGTGAGTTCCGTAGATTAACCATGTGCTCTGTGAAGAAGGACTTAAAAAAAATCAATCTGTTCTGACTCTTCCAACGTTGAATGTCTGTGAGTTCTAGGGTTATGGGAGAAGGAGGAAAAACTTGTTCCTATCCCCTGTTTCCATGCAACTCCCTAGCATTGAATCACAGAGTTTGAAGGTACCCCAAGGATCATCTAGTCCAACCCCCTGCAGTGCATGCCAGGGACATGGTCTGAGGTGGCCATGCCTTGGGATACTAGATGCTGGGAATTGCAAGTGCTTCTGTCCCACTCAAGTCCTGCTTGCAGACGACTGGATAGCTCAGCTGGTTCAAGCATGGTGCTGATAATGCCAAGGTTGCAGGTTTGATCCCCATATGGGACAGCTGCAAATTCCTGCATTGCAGGGGGTTGGACTAGATGATCCTTGGATCCCCCTCCAACTCTACAATTCTTTGATTCCGTGACTTCCCACAGGGGCATCTGGTTGGCCACTGTGAGAACAGCTTGCTGGACTAGATTGGTCTCCTTTGGCCTGAGCTAGATGAAGAGCTTTTCATTTCTCCTCTTTCAGATCGTGCCTGTAGGCAAAGGGAAGGCAGGGGGTGGTGGATGGGAGAAGAGGAACTGACCTTTCCTAGGGAAGGGAGTGCTCAGTCTTGCAGATTATCTCAAAGATGTGGGGGGAGAGAGAATGAGAGCGTTCCAGGGATGTTTCAGACAACGTGTTTCTATATCAGTACACTGGATTGTAAACCACCCTAACAATTGCTGCAGGCGATCTGGCACTCACGACTGAAATTTTAATTGCTGCAGCTCAGCAAAGTTGCAATATTCTAAGCAAAGAAGGTTCTTTTTTTTCTGCCGGGTAAAACCATCAACAGAAAAGAATGTTAGTTGAGGCCTGTTCTCTCCCTCTAAGTATTTGTTCTGAAATGTTGAAGGAGTAAAGAGCCAGGTGCTTCAGGCTTGAGTGGGTGCAAAGTCCACCCCATGGAGAAAATGCCCCTTTGCATGGTACACCAGACTAGCTTTGCTTGGCACTATTAAAACTCAGGGCCGTCCAATGAAGCTGAATGTTGGGTGATTGAGGACAGGCAAGAGGAGATTCTGTTGGAGGCTGCAAATGCCTCTGAATACCAGTTGGTGGGGTTCTCAAGTTGTGAGAGTGCTGTTGCACTCAGCGTCTGCTTGCAGGTTCCCCACTGGTGCCTCTGGTAGGCGTGGGATGTAATCCTTGGAGCAGTCAAATACAACATTCCTTGTTTCCCTAGAGTGTACACAGAAAGGGGGATGTCACTCTAGCCAGTATAACTTCCTGTTACACCTGGTCTGGAGCATCTCCCCCTGACCAGGTAGGTGGGCGTGGCACTTGCAGACCCTAAAAAAGGTCCAGTCACGCAGCCATCTTTCTCTTTCACTCTTTTGCCTTCTTGATGCCATTCTCTTGGACTGTGTCTGCTGTCTCTCTGCCAGCATCACACGGGATAAATCCCCATATGGGATGAATCCACACCTTTCTCTGTAATTGCAAGCCAAAGCCTGCCTTCAGGGAACTGAATGTAAGTAAACTTCTTGTTACTTTTAAGGAAAGACTGTTGTGCCCTTTATTTTTTTGAGAGGGATCAAGGGGGCTTACCAGGAATAATCCAATCTGGGCATGCCAGACTGGATTGCTTAACTAAAGAGATTCAGACGAATCTGCCAACTAGCTTCCTGCTGTATAAGGAGAATGTGCTCTGCTACTTGACTCAGTAGTGTGAGTGAGGAAGGATAATATTAATCAATATATCCTCTCCTACTATCCACAACATTCCCACAGTAGGGCACTGTGGGGACAGGATGCAGGGCTAGATGGGCCTTTGGCCTAAACCAACAACAAGGCTATTTTTATGTACCAAGAACATATGAAGAGCCCTGCTGAATCAGGCCAATGACCCACCTGGCCCAGCATCCTGCTTTCACAGTGGCCAACCAGATGCTTGCAGGAAACCCAGACGTAGGACCCAAGCACGAGAACATTCTCCCCTCCTGTAGCAACTGGTATTCAGAGGCATTTGTGCCTCCAACCATGGAGGCAGAGCAATAGGCATCATGGCCAGTGGCTAGTGATAGCCTTCTTCGCCATTAATTTCTTCAACCCTCATTTAAAGCCATCTAAGTTGGACATCACTGCCTCCTGCGGGAGGGAGCTCCACATTTCAACTGTGTGCTGCATGAACAACTTTCTTTTATCTGTCCCGAATCTTCCGAGAGCCAGCGTCATTGGGCGTCCTCTTATTTTGCCCCAAATCCTAGCTGGGAAACGAAAAGTCGCCTGCTTCCTTTTCAATTCAGTCTCTCCAGCATTCATAGGCTCGTTTACCAGAATTTGATACTTATTAGACAAAATTAAATGTAACCACATGTTTGCCAGTTTCTTCTTTGGAAATAATTTGCTGATGATTCACGACTCTTCATATTGGAGATGCAGCCAGATGCTGAAACGCGGGCCTTTTTTAATTTGCTGATTTCATTTTAATTTGCATACCAAAACATTAGCAGGTTTTTAGAAAGATATTAACCTTTCTTGTTCTACGATGTGTGCATATATCACGTGGCGGCTGGCACGAAGTTGGGATGTGCTGAAATGAGAAGAGGGTGGGGGGAGGCTCGTAAGCATATTGGACTCTTTGCCAAAAGGCACACACACTATGATTGTATTTCCCTTTCTCCCATGTACTAGTTAGTTGTGAGGACACTTCAGGTCTGAGGGTTACGTACTCGACGTCCTGCTTGAAATGGGAGCTTTGCTCAATTAGCCTTACAGATAAAGGGCGCTGTCCCCTATGATGGGGACTGTTGGAGGCAGTATGCCTTTGAATGAAAGTTCTCAGGAGTCACAAATGGGGAGAACGGTGCCATTGTATTCTGGTCCTGCTTGCAAGTTTCTTGATCCCTTCTGAGCCAGTCAACATTTCAGGTGGAATACAAGCAGGCTTGGGCCAAACAGTGTGTGATTTTTAATAGTGCTATAAGCAACCACACCTGAGTTTTTGAGAAGTTAAATGCTGTGTGTGTGTCCCGTAAAGACGACCGTCATGTTCTGGATCGTTGTTGGATCACATAGGACAAGGAGTTTCAGAACAATGGATAACTCCACATTTCAGCACAATGGACAGCTCCGAGTTTCAGCACTATAGAGAGCTCAGAGTGAGGTACTTGATCCAAGGAAGGTAGAGTGCAGATTCTGCCTTTCAATGTCTCTGTCCCTCAGACTCCTCCTCCTAGGTTCTGCCCTCTGGTGGATACCTTTAGAATCTTTAAGGGCCAACACCCTGGCTGGAAGATGGGCATTCCTGAAGGAGTGTCTCCACCACCATAGTTCTTCCCGGACACTGAGGTCCAACTCTGAGGGCCTTGTGGTGATTCCCTCACTGCGAGATGTGAGGTTACAGGGAACCAGACAGAGGGCCTTCTCAGTGGTGGCGCCCACCCTGTGGAACGTCCTCCCATCAGATGTCAAGGAAATAAACAACTATCTGACTTTTAGAAGACACCTGAAGGCAGCCCTATTTAGGGAAGTTTTTAATGTTTGATGTTTTATTCTGTTTTTAATCAGAATGGCTGGGGAAACCCAACTGGATGGGCAGGGTATGTATGTATGTATGTATGTATAATAATAATAATAATAATAATAATAATAATAATAATAATAATAATAATACTTCCTCCACTCCTTAGCTTACCACCTGTTCCCTGCACAGGTGAACTGGTTCTGTGGGTGGCATTTGGTTCTTCAGGGGAAGGTGTTCATGGGCATCCATTCTCTGATCCTGCAGACACAGGAAGTTCATTTGTAGGCTCATGTTCCTCTACCTCAGTGGGCTCCTGAGTTCCCTTGGCTTCTGTCAGGGATTTTTAAAGCTGTGATATCTGTATTGCAGGGGGTTGGACTAGATGACCCTTCTGCTACTCTTCCTAACCCTACAGTTCTACAATTCTATTATTCTAAGAGTAGGAAACTGGGAAACTGAGAGGAATCAAAATGGACAGGTTTGCCCACCCCTGGGACCAAAGACCAGACAGAGAGGCCCAGAGAGATGCGTTTCACCCCAAGGTCCCTCACCCTCTGTTATATCAGTACTATAATTAATCTGAGTTTGGTTGCTGGGACAGGTCAGTTGGCAGAGCATGAGAGACTCTGAATCTCGGGGTTGTGGGTTCAAGCCCCACTCTGGGCAAAAGAGTCCTACATTGCAGGGAATTGGACTAGATGACCCTCGTGGTCCCTTCCTGATCTACAATTCTGTGATTCTTGCTTAGGCATTATGGAGTTGGGGGAAACAGGAAGCCAGCCACCGGTTCAGGTGCAGATCACAGTTGTTTGGAAAGGTTTGCTTGTAGGTGGTGATAACAGGCAAGATGGCTGCCAGAGAAGGGGGGAGGCGAGAGGCCACAGGGATTCCCTTATCTTTGGTTGACCCCAAAACATAAGTTCTTCCATCAGGTGGGCTGGAAGGGGTGGGGCCTACCCAATGCCTATGCCCAATTGGTTACATCTGTAGTAAATAAAGTTCTGGCCCAATTTCACCCAAATGTTTGTTGTCATGACTCTTATGCTTGGTATTGGGGAGGACTGGAGGGAAAGCGGGGAAGCCTTGGCAGGTAACAGAAAACTGGGGAAGTAAAAACATCCATGTTAGTTTCTAGAGAAAGCAAGAGGTGAAAGCTGCGTTGATTTGCCTTCATACCAAACACCTTCTTCTGCTTCTTCCCCAGCTGAAATTCCTAAGCATAAAAAGCCCTTTTGAAACTCATCATTCCTGAGCAACTTTGCTCTCTGCTGGAAAGAAAAGGGGACCTTGATTGTCATGGCACCAGCTGTTTCTTTCTCTAAGGCAGAAACAAAACAAAACAAAACACAAACACAGAGTAGTGATACTCATCAGCCATTCATTGCTCTTGCAAACATCTTTGCTCCAGGAGGGAGAAATGCTTTCTCTCTCTCTCTCTCTCTCTCTCTCTCTCTCTCTCTCTCTCTCTGTGTGTGTGCGTGCGTGCGTGCGTGCTGCCAGATTTGCACCTGCTGAAAGCACCAGACGTTGTTGATCAATGAGTTGCTGCTAAGCAAAAACAGCCTGCTTGTGTCACAGGCCAAAGACACACTTTCTTTCTCTCTCTCTCTCTTTCTGCTTAGTTGCATTCAAGGGACACAGTGTGGTGTAGTGGTTAAGAGCAGTAGACTTGTAATCTGGTGAACCAGGTTCGTGTCTCCGCTCCTCCACATGCAGCTGCTGGGTGACCTTGGGCTAGTCACACTTCTCTGAAGTCTCTCAGCCCCACTCACCTCACAGAGTGTTTGTTGTGGGGGAGGAAGGGAAAGGAGAATGTGAGCCGCTTTGAGACTCCTTAGGGTAGTGATAAAGCGGGATATCAAATCCAAACTCCTCCTCCTCCTCCTCCTCCTCCTCCTCTACTCCTCCTCCTCCTCCTCCTCCTTCTTTTCCAGACAGGTGGTGGTGGTTCCCACCAGGGCCTAAAATGCTCCAAATATTGCCACTTTTCCTCTTAGGGGACTTGCTGCAGCTCCTCAATCATTTTGGCTGCTCCTTCCTGAAACTTTCCCACCTCTATAGTATTGTTACAAACCACCCCAATCTTCAACCAGCGAGAGACTCCAGGGGTTCTTTGTGCTTATCCAGGTTTTCTTGGAAGGAAAGTCTGCAAAGACTACCATGTCTTTAGGATATATGGTTTTATTTACACATATATACAACCTGGGCTCAAGATGGAGGGGCTACAGCACTAACACCCCAAACAGATCTCGCTTCTCTATTAGTCAAAGATTTGAATCCAGTGCCGAGCAAGCAGGTCTCTGCGACTCCAGCTTCCAGCCTGCTTTCAGCTCAGCTCACACCACTCTTCCTGTTGTTAGGCAGGTAGGGAGGTGGCTCACTTATTTCTTCCATGGTGCAAAGGCAATTTCTTTGATTATACTAATCACGGTGCTTAACTAGGCAGCCAAAACCTGTAGCAATATCCTTTCTGAGCTGCCTGTGGAGTAGAGCTCTGGTTTTTTTTGTTTGTTTGTTTGTTTAAAGCAGAGCAACATAGGATAGAAAATCAAAACCTTTAGGCTTTTAACTGCTTTAAAAAAAGCCTCACCTGGCTCCTGTCTGGGGTGAACATGATTTGGCTTCCTAGCTGCAATTTAGCTACTCTGCCAACACACCAGTAGAGCCTAGATTGGATGTATATTTCTTCCGGCATATGGCACACTACCTCTGAACAAGGAGTTTCCATTCGTTCTGCAAAAAAGCGACCTGACGGCCAAGGGAAATCTTTGGCATTTTCTGAGTCTCCTTGCATGCATTCCTCCAGCGGAGGAGAACAACATGTGGCCTCCGGGGACCGGTTGATTTTTTTAATGGCTGAAAAGTGACAAACGGTCCCTGGCTTTCCTGGCCCTGAGGCTCTGCCTGCATCATGCTTGGCTTGGGGAGTGATACATGGCCATCAAGGAGCGCTCGGTCTTCATGGTTTCGTGGAAGTGCTGTTGGGAGGCAGGTTAGATGTCGAAAAAATAATTCATGGGCCAGGAGGGAAACGGTTTCACATCTCTGGGAATTGACCTGTCATCCAAGACACCTGCTGTTAAGAAGAAAAAAGAATAGAGAGATTCCGTCCGTCCCCCCTTTGAAGGTGCCCTATGCATGGAAATGTGTGCCCTTTCCTAGGATTGAAGAACAATTGTGTGCTATTGTGAACCACAGGGGATCTAAACAATGAATGGATGAATGAATGAATGAATGGGTGTTTCAGTCCATTTTACTGGTAGATTAGCCCACTGCAAGCAGAGTTGATTAACCAGTGGAGATCATTTTAAACTGGTGAGTCTGTGAGCTTAGGGACTACAGCTCTATGGCAGGGGCTATTGATGCCCGCTTGCCATGATGGCTCCGCTCTGCTTCCTTATTCAGAGGCAGTAACACACCTGAATACCAGTTGCTGGAAATGGCAGGAAGGCAGAGTGCTCTTGTGCTCAGGTCCTGCTTGTGGGTTTTAATTTCCTGAAATGGGAACATTTGCTTATGTTGAATTGCTGTGTATTTTTAGTGTGGGGTTTTTTCCTTTGGCAGTAGTAGCTCTCTCATGCGATTGGATGACGGTGAGTCACATGAGAGAGGCGTTCCATTCTGTTGTGACTGTTATTCAAGTAACTGTTGTTTTTAACCGTTTTCTGTTCTTCTCTCTCTGTGTGTGTGAGGGAGATTGGCTGCTGAGAGAGGTTTCAGTGTGGACAGTGTGTTTCAGTGTGATCTGCCTGGGGTGAAGCAGAGGAAGATCCCTAAATGTTAATGGGGAGAAACCTGTGCTCTCTATAAGGAACGAAGTGAATAAGCATGAGATATGTTCTTCTCAGTTATACATTTATGAAAGTAAAGTTCTTTTGAATATTAAGAGTCTGGACATTGCATATCATTTATATACAGTGAAACCTCTGTTGCCGAATGTAATCTGTTCCGGAAGACTGTTCAACTCCTGAAATGTTCATCAACTGAGGCGCAATTGCCGGTCAGCAAAATCCATTTGTAGCAGTGGCCCAAAGGGGCCACAATGAATGTGATAATGTGAACCCCTATAAATCCTTGAACATGCTTCTAAAGAAATGTTATGGTAATCTATTGCTTTAAGAAACAGATGATTTGGCATGAGGCCTTCCCTACAGGGAAAGAAATACAGCGAATACGTCAATGCCATTCATAAGATGATACATGCGCAAAGAGCTAATTCAAGTTCCCATGCATTGCATACTAACAAAATGTAACAGATTATTAAGAATCAAGGTTTATTTAGCAATGCTTATTGCGCATGTGTATTAAGTTAGGTAATGTACATGCGTACTAAACTAATATGAGGTAATGAAGAACTTGATTGGTTAATTTGAAATCCTTTGTTTGAAATGTTATAAATACCCCTGCCTGGACCTTTGGGCAGGGTTACAGTTTTTGCGAAATGATTCAGCTGTAACCTTATTGCTTTGCAATAAATAATAAAATGGACTCCTAGCTCCTTTGTCTCTGAGTTTTATTGGTGTAGCTCAGAAGATAGGCTATTTCGGCCAATACAACACATTGAAAAAAATGGAGAAACGTGCCTCAGAAGCCGTTCAACGTCCGAGGCATGTTTGAAAACGTAAGCATTCACTTCTGGGTTTTCGGTGTTTGAAAGCCGAAAAGTTTGACTTCCAAAGCATTTGACAACTGAGGTTCCACTGTATATAGATATATATACCCTAGTGTAGGTTCTAACTAACCTGTTGGTCATCCATAATATAGAAATGAATATAGGAGATATGACTATGCCTATATCCCCCAGGCAATTGTGTATAAAGTTTGGTTTCAGTATGAAGCTCTCAGGAGAGACTTTGGGGGCATGATTAACTTTAGGAAGTGTACGCGGGTGAGAGCGAGCGAGCCATGGTGAATGATTTGATATCGATTCCCTACAGGCAGGTTCCATTCATTCCGAGTTCCAGAAGGACATTTAATCTTTGTTAAAAATAAATAAGTTCAATTATTGGAAAGGGGCAAAAAATACAGTAGCGTATTTATTGCAAGTAAATCAAAAGTAATTACTCTGGGGAAAAGTTCTATTTTGGAGGCTTTCAGCCACATGTTGCATGCTGTGTCTCTGATTGTCATGGGGGGGGAAGGAATTTGGAAGTGATGGAGCAGAGATGTGCTTGTGCTTGCGCTGTGTGAGAGTGTTGAGCAAAGGGAGGAAGAGCACTGAGTTTCAGGCAAGGCCAATTGACAGACCTGGATACCTTGCAGTTGAGGGTGGGATGAGGTGGAGCTCATTTGCGGCCAGGGAAAGCAGATACATGAGCAAGTCTACATAAGGAGTGTCAGTGGACCCATTCTAGCCTCTTGGCTTGGTGTAGCTGATCACGGGAAGCTGCCTGATACCAAGTCAGACCATTGGTCCATTGACCTCAGTATTGTCTACACTGACTGGCAGCAGCTCTCCAGGTTTTCAAGCAGGGGACATTTGTCCATTTGCATTTTCCTAGCGCAGAAAGTATTGATCTGATGTGTAGAGATCTTTCCTATTCTAATTAATTCAAGAGGGCTCTGGAATCTTCTCTGTGTGGAAGAAAGAAGCAGAAGGTTCATGGATGTTTGGGTTATTCCTTCAGAGAAGCTGAGTACAGCTGGCTTAAACTGGTTCTGTTATCGCTTTCTGTCAAGGTCATGCTGACTATAAAAGTAAGGCCAGAAGGAGCCTGGGTTTCACTCTTTTCTATCTCTTCCTTCTGGTGTGGTGTTCTGTACATAGTATGCTTAGTGTTAAGGTTTAGACTTATTATAAGTTATTGTAAGTTTAAGTTAAGTCTGCTGCAACTGGATTTCTTATGGACAGTGCCAATCCTGAATGTATTGGATTTGTGACCATTATGCTCATTTGCCTTCAGTAGCAGTAAAGCTATTAAAGGATGAAATATTGTTTCTGGTCTATTTTTGGGTGAATTCTGCAATGTGTTAAGTTTTTATTCTGCTAACTACTGAGATGGCTGGACAGCGTTCTCGAGGCGACTGGCATGGGTTTGGCCAGACTGCAGGAGGCAGTGGAGGATAGGGGTGCCTGGCGTGCTCTGGTCCATGGGGTCACAAAGAGTCGGACACGACTGAACGACTGAACAACAACAACAACTACTACTGTATAAATTGGAATCTACTCTGGATCAATACTGAATAGAATTCAATGTCAACATTCTTAGCCCAAGCCTGTAGATTCTGCCAGGAACTGAACCTGGGACCTACTGCATGAAAACAAATGTTCTGCTACTTGGCCCTTCCCAAGTAGAAACATGGGAAGATGGCTTTAACTGAGCCAGACTATTGGTCCATTCATCTCAGTGCTGTTGACGCTGACTGACTGGCGGCCACCCCCCAGGGTTTCAGGTAGGAGACATTCCCAGCCATAGCTGGAGATGCCATTGGCCATTGAAACTGGGACCTTCTGCATGCAAACAGCTGCTCTTCCACTTGGCCACACACTTCCACTTTATAATAGACCTTCCAACTGCTCCACTTTGAACGGGACATCCTGGATCCACAGAAGGCTTCTGTTTTAATTCCCAGATGTCCCACCTCCTCTGCCACTGCCACTGCCACGGCGAGGCCAACGCTGCCTCCACAGCCACTGTGACAAAGCCTCTTCTGTCTCTAGGTCTAAGCCACGGCCCGCCACGGCCACTGACGCACTTCCCCAGAGCAACAGGCTTTCACCCAACTAGATGGCGATAAGACATCCTTTGCTCAGGTGGGAGTTCCCAACTCCGGGTGCTGTCACTAAGAAGGCCCTTTCTTGAGTTCTCACCAGAGAGCCAGTGTGGTGTAGTGGTTAAGAGCGGTAGACTCGTAATCTGGGGAACCAGGTTCGTGTCTCCACTCCTCCACATGCAGCTGCTGGGTGACCTTGGGCTAGTCACACTTCTTTGAAGTCTCTCAGCCCCACTCACCTCACAGAGTGTTTGTTGTGGGGAGGAAGGGAAAGGAGAATGTTAGCCGCTTTGAGACTCCTTCGGGTAGTGAAAAGCGGGATATCAAATCCAAACTCCTCCTCTTCTTCTCTTCTTCTGGAAGTGGCTTAGGAGAAGAGAGAGCCCAGCAGGTGAAGGTAAGGTTGTGGGGTGGTGGGGTGGCGGCAGCAGCCATGGTGGGCCAAAGCGGCCTGAGCGGGCAGGGAGGCGAGCAGTGTGGTGGCAGTGGCAGGCTGAGGTGGCCTATGCGGGTGGCAGTGTGTGAGTGGCTAGGTTACACATGGATAGTGGCAGTGGCGGGCTGAAGTGGCTGGAGCAGGGGTGAGGTGGCATGGTTAGGGGCAGGGGCAAACAAAGGCTAACCGACACCAGGGGCGGGGGGAAATGCTGGCTGTGCACGCGTTGCGCCGCTATGCATGACACGTGTGGTGTCGCTACACAGGGTGCATTTGTGGCATCGCTACATACAGTGCATGCTTGCGACACCGCACATGTATTGTACATAGTGGTTTGCCGTCGGCGCCACTCGAACGCCATATGGACGGTGGCGGGATCCTCTGTTCACAGCTGCAGCCATGAACGGAGGATCCTCTACATGCAGCTGTGGCGGCGCGATGGCTGCTTGCGCTGCCGTGTCCGGGGGTGGTGGGACAAGCACCCTGCAGGGTGACTTCTTGTCACCCCCCAACATGGCACCCTGGGCGAACCGCCCCCCGTCCCCCTTGTGACGCCACTGGTTAAGGGCATGTTCCGGATTTATCTTTGAAAAAGTTGGAGCGTATGTTATAAGCGAA
Source organism: Lacerta viridis (assembly GCA_900245905.1). Taxonomy (NCBI): domain Eukaryota; kingdom Metazoa; phylum Chordata; class Lepidosauria; order Squamata; family Lacertidae; genus Lacerta; species Lacerta viridis. The sequence goes on from OFHU01002887.1 coordinate 408,954, forward strand.
GCCATTCCAGCCAGCAGATCTACTGAAGGCCTTGGTTAGGGGCAGATCCGATGTTTCCCACAAGCAACCAAGCTGAGCTCTCAGCAGAAACTCCACCCAAGACACAGATTCAGAGGCATTTCTTGTATGCCTCCAGAAATGAAGCTGGCGCGAGCTCCTATTCAGCAGAAGTTTAAAACGAGCAATGCTGCATAAAGGAATTCCACGCTCCCTCAGCTTGAAAACCGTGGCCTTTTGCACAATGGAATAAAATGGGGGTGCGGGAGAGAGAGAGACAGAAATTGAATCTGAGCACTTGTTTCTGAGAAAGAGAGAGAGGAAGCCCTTTATCCACCTTTTGGAGGAAAATGGTACCTGGCTGTCATTAGAGAAAGGGATCATTTTTCTTGGCCGCACAATATTTCAAGGCAATCAGCGGCCCCTTAATTACCCTGTGGGATTCTCTCAATAAACGGGTATCGCTAAAGGGGGCTGCGCGAGAGCCCCGCAAAAAGGTTACCCAGAGAACCGTTTTTTTGTCAGTCACAGTTATTTCAGATAATAGTCCAAAGTTCAACAGCATTCATATTGGTCCTCTGGATTCAATTGATTTTGTTAAAGTTCACTCCGGCAGTCGGAGCCCGTGACTGCAGCGATTGCAGTCCGGGGACCTTCCCGGGAAGTTATTGGCATTCCAGGCATGTGCAGGTTGAGATGGCAGTTCATGATGGCTGCGAAGACGGCCGGACCGGTGGCAGGGAAGAAAAAGAGGGAGTTTGTTCCCAGATTACCAAGTAAATACTTTGCAGTAATTACAACTTTAAATTCTAAAAGCAGTGATCTATAGGAGTAATATTGCATGTATAGGCAAGAGGGGAGTTTCTGCGGCCATCAGGGAACGGAGCGTTGGCAGAAGGATTAGATTAGTGGTGAAATGAAGGCAAGGCGGTGAAAATGAAAAATGAACAGTGCCCGAGACGGCGCTGCTCGTGGCTGACTCAACCTGCCGACAACGTCAAACAGGGATCTATCGTCACGGCCCCTTCCGACTCCCGTTTGCTAAGTGAAAGATGGAGTTTGCCTCCAGTTGCAGAGAGCCGCCATTACACCCAAATGGACCTCATCATGATAAAGAATAATAACATTGCTGTTATGTATTGAAGTTCTCACCCTAGGCCACTAGGGGTGTGTGTATATAGTTCATTCTGCTGCAGTTTTCACTCAGGTCCGCATATGCAAATGAGGGATTGAAAGTGACGTTCAGGGATTGGTAACTACAGAAAGTTGTTACTGTTGCTTGTAGCTGAGTTCTATATAAGCAGGCTGCTGAGCCCTTCATTCCACTTCTGTTCCAGCCTGAGAATAAACAAGAGCTGCTTGAAAATCACTGTGTCGTCTGCTGTGTCCACCCACTACTTAACAATTGCATTCCACCGAGTGGAAGAGGGGTATTGCAAAAGCCACCGGGTAGCCTGCGGGGAACTCTGACTGCAGATGGCACGGTTCGCTGCGGGTGGCTGTGGCACCCACTTTGCCATCCACCAAAATGGACCTCATTCTGACAAGAACCCAAGACCTTCCACACAATAATGCAGGGATGCTAACTTGTTCCTCAACGCTGACAGCTCCTTTCTCGGGTGATTCCTGTTCTGCAGCTGCTTTGGCTGCCAAATCTGTACTTCAATTTCCCTTTGATTTCAATTTGCCCTTTCTGATGTGCTTGGCAGAGGACTACTGCCACCTCCTTGGGGGCCCAAGCTGCTTCCAGGAGAGCAATGATTTCTGGGCCATAATATACTGCCTTTCCTGTAGACTTGAGATGGCCCCTTTCCTTTGGGCCCCATGAGCATGCAGTGTTGTGGGGTCATGCTTTGAAGGAGCGTCTCCGCCATCATCGTTCAATTCGGGCACTGAGGTCCAGCTCCGAGGGCCTTCTGGCGGTTCTCTCCCTGCTAGAAGCCAAGTTACAGGGAACCAGGCAGAGGGCCTTCTCGGTAGTGGCGCCTGCCCTGTGGAACGCCCTCCCATCAGATGCCAAGGAAATAAGCAACTATTTGACTTTTAGAAGACATCTGAAGGCAGCCCTGTTTAGGGATGTTTTTAATGACTGATGTTTTACTGTATTTTTAATCTTTTGTTGGAAACTGCCCAGAGTGGCTGGGGAAACTCAGCCGGATGGGTGTCCTAGTCTCAGCTACACCCCTTGCCAGGATCTTCCTCCTCCTCCCCGTTGTCCTGCCAGTTCATGTCCTCCCACTTCCATCATGAGTGGTAGAAGGAGCCCAAAGACTTGGAAGCTGAGGATCCTGAGGAGGGATTCAGTGGGCTGTCACCAAATCAGCCCATGTCAGCCCAGCATGCAAGTCATCTAAGTGTCAGATGTTTTCAGGTTTCGATCAGGAGCCCTGGGAGCAAAGCACTGACTAGCAAAAGCTAGCAAGATTTTTTGGGGGGACGTTTGGCATGTTTGGAATGTTGAGAAAGTGCCATAGGTGTTATGTATTGAAGTTCTCACCTTGGCCACCAGGGGTGTGTGTATATAGTTTATTCTGCTGCTGTTTTCACTCAGGTCAGCTTATGCAAATGAAGGATTAGAAACTGACACTCAGGGATTGGTTAGCTGCAGAATGTTGTTACTGTTGCGTTGTAGCTGAGTTCTATATAAGCTGGTGGCTGAGGCCTCCAGTTCAGTTCTGTTCCAGCCTGCAAATAAATAAGAGCTGTTTTGGAAATCGCTGTGTTGTCTGCTGTGTCCACCCACAACTTAACACTGGCGACGAGGATGGGATCATGGACATCAGAACACAGACAGCACACAGCCAGTCTCAGAGCAAGGGCAAATCACTGAGCTGAATCACCGAGCTGAATCACTGAGCTGAAACGCTGAGCGAAATCACTGAACAGAACCAACTCAGAGCTGCCCGTTCTGGCTAGAGCACTGTGTTCCATCCATCGCCCACCGCGTCGGCATCGGAATCATGGCTACACTAGTGCCTCTACCGCCTTTCGCCCCGACCTCTGAATCATGGGACTCATATCTCGCTCGGTTCGAATGCTACCTTCAAGCAAACGAGCTAACAGAGGTATCAGAGGAGCGGAAGCGAGGCCTTTTCCTCAGCCTCTGCGGGCCCGAAGTGTTTGAGACGGCCAGAGTTTTAGTCGCTCCACTCGCAGTTCACAGAGCACCGTGGGACGCGCTACAAGCGAAGCTACGCGGCCACTACGCGCCCAAGCCTTCCAAAATTGCGGCCCGCCACGCCTTTTACCACCGGAACCAGGCAGAGGGGGAGTCGATCAACGACTACGTCGCCGCCCTCCGAAAGGCCGCATTAGCCTGCGAGTTCCGAGACTTAGACGATGCCATGATGGATCGGATCGTCTGCGGGGTCTGGGACAACCGTCTGCAACGGCGCCTCCTTGCCAAGCCAGACCTCACGCTGCAGAAGGCCATCGAGGAGGCTGCGGCCTCAGAAGCGGCTGAACTCTCCGCCCAAGAGATCCGCAAGGCTAGCAGCCCGCGTCCTACAAAAAAGCCAATCGCTGTACACCATGAAGAGGCTAGCAGCGACGAGGCATCAACCAGCGAAGACGATGACGTGCACCAGACGAAGCGGGAACGCGGGAAATTCAAACAGAAGTCCAAGGGCCAATCAGAATGCGCCGGCTGTGGAGGCGACCACCCCCGCGTCAAATGCCGATTCAGAGACGCCATCTGCCGGCAGTGCTCCAGAAGGGGTCACATCGCCAAAGTCTGCCGATCTACGCCATCAAGCACAGCCTCTTCACCACCTCGCAAGTCCAAGTCGTCAACCCGGTCCACAAACAGTAACTGTTTCGCTCTCACCAACTGTTGCTGCTCATCCGGAACCACGATTGGACAAACCGACGCGCCTACGCGACGCAAACTACACATCACGGTGCTCATCGAAGGAGCTCCGTGTGACATGGAGATCGACACCGGGTCTGCCCTGTCCGTTGTGTCCTGGAGCACTATCAAAAGACTTGTGCCCAGGCTTTCTAAGAGGCAGCTTGACCGACACCGTGTACACCTGAGGGACTACCAGGGAAACGACATTCCCGTGACGGGCGTCGGCCAGTTCCAGGTCAAGTTCAAAAATTTCTCGGGCCCACTCCGACTCGTGGTAGTTGAAGACCCGCGGCCCAGCCTCCTAGGGCTAGAATGGTTTGGCGCCCTCGGCCTGGAAGTCACCGGCATCAACTGCATCTCCAACGCGGAAGTGGAAAAGTTAACTAAAGAATATGCCGAGGTTTTCGATGGCACCTTGGGCCAATATACAGGCACACCCATCTCCTTTAGCCTTGATCCACAAGTAGCTCCAATCAAGCTAAAGCCACGCCGGGTTCCGTTCGCCCTCAAGGCTAAGGTGGACGAACAACTGGACAAATTAATCGCGCAAGGGGTTTTGGAGCCGGTCGACCATGCCAAGTGGGAAACGCCTATCGTCACACCTGTCAAGCCGGATGGGTCGGTGAGGATATGCGCAGACTACAAGTGCACGATCAACAAGGCGCTTCAGCAGCACGCTTATCCAGTTCCCGTCGTCCAACACCTGCTGCATTCTTTGGGCGAAGGCAAGGTCTTTGCTAAGCTGGACCTTGCCCAAGCCTATCAACAACTGCCTGTTGACGACGCCACCGCTGAAGCTCAGACGATCGTCACCCACCGAGGAGCGTTCCGATGCCGCCGACTACAGTTCGGGGTGAGCGTGGCTCCTGGCATCTTTCAAAGCCTCATGGAGCGCCTCCTGCAGGGGCTGCCAGGCGTGGTACCATATTTCGATGATGTACTGGTATCCGCAGACTCAAATCAGCAGCTGTTCGAGCGCCTCCGCGCTGTGCTGACCAGGTTCCAGGAGGCCGGACTCAAGGTGAAGAAAGAAAAGTGTCTGATTGCCGTTCCACAGGTGGAGTTCCTGGGCTACCTCATCAACGCCTCTGGCCTTCACCCAACGGCATCCAAAATCCGGGCCATTCAGGAGGCCCCGATTCCAAAGAACAAGACTGAATTGCAGGCGTTCCTGGGGCTGCTGAACTTCTACAATATGTTCCTGCCCCACAAGGCAACGCTAGCTGAGCCTCTCCACCGCCTGCTCAGCACGAAGGCGCCATGGTCCTGGGGTCATCGGGAGACAGCGGCCTTCAACGCAGTCAAGTCCCTCCTCTCCTCAGACAGTGTGCTGGTGCAGTACAGTGAAGCCAGGCCACTGGTCCTCGCCTGTGACGCCTCGCCCTTTGGCATCGGTGCAGTCCTCAGTCACCGGTTCCCGGATGGGAGGGAAGCACCACTTGCTTACTTCTCTCGAACGCTGTCTCCGGCGGAACGGAATTACAGCCAGCTCGACAAGGAGGCACTGGCGCTTGTGGCTGGAGTGAAGAGGTTCCACGAATATCTCTACGGGAGAACCTTTGACCTCATCACTGACCACAAGCCGCTCCTGGGCCTCCTTGCAGGGGACAGACCAACTCCGCCGATCCTCTCGCCACGCATGCTGCGATGGACTGTTTTTCTGGCAGCATACAGCTATCGGCTCATTCATCGCCCGGGAAAATCGCTGGGCCATGCTGATGCCCTCAGTCGTTGCCCTCTTCCGGCGTTTGTGGAAGATCCGGCTCCTGCTTCATCGGTACTCCTGCTTGAGGACCTTCCAGCTGCACCAGTGTCGGCTGCCGATGTGGCCTCCGCATCTTCCCAGGACCGCACCATCAGACGTGTGCTCAACTGGGTGTGGAGGGGGTGGCCAGAAGGGCCATTCACATCTGAGTTCCAGCCATTTGCAACCAGACAGCATGAGCTCTCGGCTCATCGCGGCTGCCTACTGTGGGGAGACCGAGTCGTGGTTCCCCAAAGACTCCGCCAACGCGTCCTTGAGGCTCTGCACATCGGCCACCCAGGGATCGTTAAAATGAAGGCGTTGGCTCGGTGTTACGTCTGGTGGCCTAACATGGACGATGCCATCACCTCCTGGGTTGCCTCCTGTCAAGCGTGTCAAGAATCGAGACCTGCACCACCGGCAGCTAAGGGCAACACCTGGGAGACGCCAAAGGCACCCTGGTCGAGAGTGCACATTGACCTTGCTGGCCCTTTTCATGGCCGGACCTTTATGGTAGTGGTGGACGCTTATTCCAAATGGCTGGAGGTGGCTCTGATGCCCTCCACCACTACCGAAGCCATAGTCCGGGTGCTGCGGGGCCTATTTGCAACGCATGGATGTCCTGATGTCCTCGTCTCCGACAACGGGCCACAGTTCACATCAGGCGCTTTTGAAAGGTACCTCTTGGGGCTAGGCATCCGCCACGCCCTAACAGCACCATTCCACCCAGCCAGCAACGGACAGGCAGAAAGAATGGTGCGCTCAGCGAAAGAGGCACTGGCACGCCTGGACCAGAAGGACTGGCATGAGCGGGTTACGGAATACTTGCTCGTGCAACACATTACCCCGCATGCAGCCACAGGGCGGAGTCCAGCTGAACTGCTTATGGGCCGTCGCCTCAGATCTCCGCTCGACCGGTTGCATCCAGACTTCGGGGTAGCCGAGCCCCCGGGCGGTGCTAACGCACCAAGGTCTTTCATTCCCGGGGATAAGGTTTTTGCCAGAAACTACGTGGGTGACATTCCTTGGGTGCCGGCCACGATAGTGGGAGTCACTGGGCCCCGTTCATATCAGGTGGCACTGGAGGACGGGCGTTTGTGGCGCCGGCACATAGACCAACTGAGGCGCCGGGTTGGGACTTTGGACGATACCGCAGTACCCTCAACGGCAGCCTCAGCTCCAGAACCGACACCATTGGAAGGCGAGGCTCCATCTACACCCCCTTCACAAACTGCGGACATGGAGCCAAGCCAAGCCGCTGCAGGGGTTTTGCCTGACTCCCTTGAGACGCCGACCACTGCCTTGCCTGAATGTCCACCAAGTCCGATCGTGACAGGCCTTCCAACAGCAGCGGAGCCGGAGACCTCAGGCCCAACGACACCATTGGTAGCACAGCAGTCGCAACGGGACTCGGGCAGCCAACCGGGCTCTGATACTGGCCCACGGCGGTCAGGTAGGGCTCACAAACGCCCAGCGTATCTAAAAGACTATGTTACACACAATTTGCACACATAATGCTGCATTGTAAATTGAACTATTATGCTATGTGCTTTAATGAATATTGCTGTATATAATGGAACCACTATGCTTGTAACCTAATGCCTTATCTCGGTGGGGAGGGGTGTTATGTATTGAAGTTCTCACCTTGGCCACCAGGGGTGTGTGTATATAGTTTATTCTGCTGCTGTTTTCACTCAGGTCAGCTTATGCAAATGAAGGATTAGAAACTGACACTCAGGGATTGGTTAGCTGCAGAATGTTGTTACTGTTGCGTTGTAGCTGAGTTCTATATAAGCTGGTGGCTGAGGCCTCCAGTTCAGTTCTGTTCCAGCCTGCAAATAAATAAGAGCTGTTTTGGAAATCGCTGTGTTGTCTGCTGTGTCCACCCACAACTTAACACTAGGTGTCTATCACAAAATGGCTGCTGGGTGGATATGACAAGGCACAAAATGGCTACCGCATCTAAAAGAAAGAAAGAAGCAGAAGCAGAAAAAGAGAGTGTCAACTGTTCTGTGGCACAGTGTGTGTGTGTGGGGAGGGCACAGACAGGGACGGTTTCCTCAGGCGCAAAATTGTTAGGGGGTGCAAAATTTCAACACTCAGTGCTGCCTCAATACAGCTCTGCTGAAAATGGCTTCATCATACAAACCAGGAAGTGATTTCCCCGGACTACGGAATTATTAAGTTGACTCTTCTTTTCTTATCTCTGTGGCTGTGATCTCCTGGGTGACGCAGATGCCATAAGGTAGTCAAATGCACATGCGTACTCTGTCCTTTTCCCTTCCTCTGTGCTGCCTCGGGTGCTGGCAACCCACGCTATGCCACTGCAACTGTTGAATACAAGGTGGGGCTTGTGCACCATCACCCAGCTCCAGCAAAAGCAGGAAATTACTAAGATAACTGAGGGATAACTGAGGGCCACGGCTTAGTGCATAGCACCTGCTTTCATGCAGAAAGCCTCGGTTCAATACCCTGTGGTATCTCTCCTGTGGATATCCCCTGCCTGAACCCTTGTCCCCTGTCAGCGGCAGCTCCTCACATGTTGAATCACCTCCCTAGTAAGGTGCGCCTGACCCCGTCTCTCTGTACTTTGATAGGTCATTTCTCTTTTGTATTTGTTGCGTGTTTTTCGAACAATTGTGCTGTTGGATGGGTTTTATTGATTTCTATCTGTTTGCCTTGCTGTAAACCACCTTGTGGTTCATGCAAAGGAAGGTATATAAATGATCTTAAGCATATGAATAAAAATAATGACTATGCTGCATTCGTGATTCCTATGTGTTCCTCTCTAGTTTCATGGGAAGAACAAATGCAGCGAATGGTGGTCTGGCTGCCTTGGTGGGAGAGATGAGAAGCAGGACTAATTCCATCAGCCTTTCTGAAAGACCAGCTCCATCAGGCTGTTTCTATGCTAGCTGGTGATGGCATGAACTTCTATTTAAGAATCATTGGCTGAGTTTGCTTTTTTCCTCTTCCCTCCCTGTCCCTTTCCCCTTGTGTGTCATGCCTTTTAGATGGCAGGACTGTCTTGCGTTACTCTATTGCATGGAAGGCCCCCCCCCCGGCAGCCTTTTCCCAGAGAGCCCCAATTGCTCCCCACCTTCATGTGCAAAAGCAGCCCTTATCACTAGACCCAATGCATCCTACACCATTGCACACAGGTTTTGTGGAGGAAGCTAGAACAAAAGGAATGCAATAATCTTTTTAATATTCCCAGCAGAGAAAACATAATCAAATATGAATGTGATGCAACATATGAATCTATAAACCCGAGCCATATTGCTGTGCCGTCCCCTTAAAATCCAGAAGCGGCTCCCTGTTGCCTAATAAGCAGGCTCCGAATGTTAATCAGAGCATTATTGGCCCAGGATGACAAGGCAGGGATGAGCATAATGCTAAAGAGGATCTCAGGCGATAGCAGTGGGATTTCCAGTCCTGAAAACTGCCCTGAGACCTCCGAGTGTGGGGCGGTATATAAATCCAAATAATAATAATAATAATAATAATAATAATAATAATAATAATACAGTTGTGGTCTAGGGACCCAGGTGGCGCTGTGGGTTAAACCACAGAGTCTAGGGCTTGCTGATCAGAAGGTCGGCGGTTCGAATCCCCACGACGGGGTGAGCTCCCGTTGCTCGGTCCCAGCTCCTGCCAACCTAGCAGTTCGAAAGCATGTCAAAGTGCAAGTAGATAAATAGGTACCACTCCGGCGGGAAGGTAAACGGCGTTTCCGTGCGCTGCTCTGGTTCGCCAGAAGCAGCTTTGTCATGCTGGCCACATGACCCGGAAGCTGTCTGCGGACAAATGCCGGCTCCCTCGGCCTATAGAGCGAGATGAGCGCCGCAACCCCAGAGTCGGACACAACTGGACCTGATGGTCAGGGGTCCCTTTACCTTTACCTTGGTTCTCAAACTTAATCTGTTCCGGAAGTCCGTTCCAAAACCAAAGCGTTCCAAAACCAAGGCGCGCTTTCCCATAGAAAGTAATGCAAAATGGATTAATCCGTTCCAGACTTTTAAAAACAACCCCTAAAACAGCAATTTAACATGAATTTTACTATCTAACGAGACCATTGATCCATAAAATGAAAGCAATAATCAATGTACTGTACTATAAAATAAATAAGACAGTATTGTAGATGATAAAAATTAAAATTATTTTTTTCTTACCTGCACTGATGATAGTCATTGTTTGGATGGGGGGCTTTTATCCATTTCCGCAGTCACACAATCAATCAATCAGTAGCTGAACTGGGTTCCACACAGTCACAAAAACAAATTAACCGAAAAAGCCTCAAAAACACACAAAATAAACAGCAAAAACAAAAGCATCAAACTTAATCCGTTCTGGAAGTACGTTTGACTTCCGAAATGTTTGAAAACTGAGGCGCAGCTTCTGAATGGTGCAGGCACCCTGGAAACAATAGCTGACAGCCTTATTGGATGTTCGGCTTCTGGGAAAAAAATTGAAAACCGGAACACTTACTTCCGGGTTTTCAGCATTTGGGAACCAAGGCATTTGAGAACCAAGGTACCACTGTAATAGCAAAGGGAGTATTATCAAAATGTGTCAGTTAGGATCCACAAGGAGCATTCAAATGTATCAAAGGGATTTTTTGGAGTAGGGAGGGGAAGTATGTAAAGAATGCCATGCCTCTCAGGAAGTACGGAATGGCAAGGAGGAGAACTGAATCCCTTGGCCATAGAAGCAGCAGTTGCAGGGAGCTGGTTTCTGTGCTCCAAGCTGCCCTGCCACTGTCCCCATGCCTAGAAAGCACGGTGGCCTTCCATTTGCCCCACCGCTTTCCCCAGGGAAAACCCAATTGACATCTGCTCCAATTCAGAGGTGGGGTTCCCCTGGGGGAAAAGCAGTGGGACAGCTGGAAGTGAGGATGAGACCCCACTCTGGCCTTATCTATCAAACAGAGGACTAGAGGCCACTGGTAGGCTGTACCTTCCAGGGACGTAGCGTTGTTTGCTGGCTCCCGGGGCAGGTGCATTCGCACACTCCCCAGGCAAAGGCAGAGGGCGCTCGTCCAGTCCTTCCTGCCGATGCTGCTGGGCTGGTGCTCCAGGCAGGGATGGGCGTGCAGCGTCCTCTGCCCCAGCACTTGCTACTGATTGGCAAGCGCTCATGTGCCAGGAGGGGGCGGGGCACAGAGGGTGCACGCTGGGATCTTGGAGGGGGGCGCTTGTTTGCGCTGCCCTAATTGTGTGCCTGGGGCAATAATGATAATGATAATGACAATCATAATCATAATCATCACCACCACAATAATTTATAATTTATACCCTGCCCACCTGGCTGGGTTTCCCCAGCTACTCTGGGTGGCCCCCAACAGAATATGAAAAACACAACAAAACATCAAACATTAAAAACTTCCCTAAACAGGGTTGCCTTCAGATGTCTTCTAAAAGTCAGATAGTTGTTTATTTCCTTGACATCTGGTGGGAGGGCGTTCCACAGGGTAGGTGCCACTACCGAGAAGGCCCTCTGCCTGGTTCCCTGTAACCTCACTTCTCGCAGGGAGGAAACCGCCAGAAGGCCCTCGGCGCTGGACCTCAGTGTCCGGACTGAACGATGGGGGTGGGGATGCTCCTTCAGGTATACTGGGCTGAGGCCCCTGCCCCTGCCCCTGCCCCTGCACAATCCCCCTGCCCCCCATGCTATGCCACTGGTACCTCCTGTCTCCCAAAGGAGGTCGCTGTAGGGGGAAGGTCAACCTGGCCCCCTCCATAGGCCAGGGAAGGAGCAGCTGCAAGGAGCTTGTTTCTTTTTCTTCTGCCAGAAAGTACATCCAGCTCCAACGTGCCAGTTGACCTGGGACTACCTTCTGGTTCCATCCATTAGCCAGGCCATTAAGGGCTACTGGGTCATGCTCTACTGAGGTTTGCATTATGACATGTTCATTGTGACACGTTCATGTCTATTATTACAACCCATTGCAAGCTGCCTTGAGGGTCATTGGCTCAAAAGGTAGGATCCAAATCAATGAATGCAGCTACCTGTATTAATAACAAGAAGGGTTCAAGTGTCTTAATGGCACCAGAGGCTGTTGGCTGCTGTATCAAGGGGGAGGTCTGATATTTTGCAATAGCTAGTGCACCCACTGCAGGTTTTCTGTCCCCCCCCCCAAAACCCCTGCCTTTCCCCTCTTACCTCCTGCAAGATAGCTGGGAATTAATCAAGCCTTTTCGTTTCACTCTCACTTAGCAAGCATCCTCATTATTAATAATTGGATAGCTTAATTCTAATTCCATTTATTCAAATCATTATTCCGCCCATTGATCAATACAGTGGTAATTAGATTAACAAATACAGAGTGATTAACGGCCACAGGAAATGCAGTTTAATTAATTTAAATGAAGTGCGTTTGCTTTTTTTTTTTTTAAAGGAGGAGGTGAAAACCACCCCAGACCGTTTTAGTTTATTTATTCATCAGGTGGGAGGGGGCTGTATAGCATCTCCCAAATTGATGTGAGGCTTCCCCATCCCAATTATTTTTAAATATTAAAAACTGAAAATTGAGTTGGTATGTAAGGTAAAAGTGCATCCTTCATGAAAAAGCAGAAGTTTAGGAAACGCAAAATGCACAGTATTGTGAGCTACTGCAGAGGCAGGGAATCGGTAGCCCTAAGGCCACAATGAGTAGTAGCCATTGATGCTCTTACCTACCCTCCATGAATTTGCTTAATACCATCCATGTTGGTAGCCATTACTGTCTCCTGCAGAAGCAAGTTCTGTAGCTTAACTATTTGCTGCGTTACTAAATCCTTTCTTTTTACCTATCCTGAAGAGGTCCCAACTTGACATGAGTCAACAGTGTGATGCAGCAGCTAAAAAAGCCAATGCAATTCTGGGCTGCATCAATAGGAGTATAGCATCTAGATCAAGGGAAGTAATAGTACCACTGTATTCCTGCTCTGGTCAGACCTCACCTGGAATACTGTGTCCAGTTCTGGGCACCACAGTTCAAGAAGGATACTGACAAGCTGGAACGTGTCCAGAGGAGGGCAACCAAAATGGTCAAAGGCCTGGAAACGATGCCTTATGAGGAACGGCTTAGGGAGCTGGGTATGTTTAGCCTGGAGAAGAGAAGGTTAAGGGGTGATATGATAGCCATGTTCAAATATATAAAAGGATGTCATATAGAGGAGGGAGAAAGGTTGTTTTCTGCTGCTCCAGAGAAGCGGACACGGAGCAATGGATTCAAACTACAAGAAAGAAGATTCCACCTAAACATTAGGAAGAACTTCCTGACAGTAAGAGCTGTTCGGCAGTGGAATTTGCTGCCAAGGAGTGTGGTGGAGTCTCCTTCTTTGGAGGTCTTTAAGCAGAGGCTTGACAGCCATCTGTCAGGAATGCTTTGATGGTGTTTCCTGCTTGGCAGGGGGTTGGACTGGATGGCCCTTGTGGTCTCTTCCAACTCTATGATTCTATGCTGCAACCATTCCTCATAAGGGACTCGCTCCACCCCCTTGATCTTCCACAAAAGTCCCAGACCTCAGAATTGCTGGAAAACATTCACGGGAGATTCTATAAAGTGGCTTTCTTGTTTCACCGGGACGGGATGAGAAAACGGAATCTCAGGTGTTTCCTCAGGAAAACATAAGACAAATTTCAGCTTGGCTGTTTGCAACGCGTTAAGAAATCTCAAGGAGGTTGTCTTATGCTGAATCAGACCATTTGTCCATCCCTTTGTCAGTGCAGTCTACACTGGCTGGCAACATCTCTCCAGGCAAGAGACACACCCAGGCCTACCTGGAGATGCCAGGAATTGAACCTGGGACCTTCTGAATGGAATGCAGATGCTCTGCCACTGAGCTACGGACCTTACCGTAAGACACAGGAACATAGGAAGCTGCCTTGTACTGAGTCAGGCCATTGGCTCACCTAGTTCAGTATTGTCTACACTGGCTGGCAGCAGCTCTTCAGGGTTTCAGCAAAGGATAATCCGAGCCCTGCCTAGAGATGCTGGGAACTGAACCTGGGACCTTCTGCACACAAAGTAGAATTATTACTATTATTATTATTACACTAATATTTCTTTCTTGCACTAATTTCATTTTTTTACCTCCCTCCCCCAGGATTTTGTCTTGTAGCCCTGTTCCTCTTTCCATCTTCAACGAGACCTTTCCTTTTGCACTCCCATCCCACCTTGTGAATCATCTCAAGGAAATGTTAACACATCTCATGGGGTCCTCGATGTCTGGCATGCCCAAAATGAGTTAAAAACCCTCTGTTGGTTTTGCGAGATGCAAAGCATCGAGCTCGCCGGGATCGGTCTGTGTGTGTTTTGGGAAAGAGCAGTTGACCCGCTTTCCGGCAATCTGTAGAAGGCCAGGGCTTCCCCTGGGAAGATTTTGTGATTCATCTTTCTGGGCATTGATTCCTGGCTTTGTTTTTCAGACGCTGTTGTTCTCCAAAATACAGACAAAGACCTTTCGCTGCCACTAACGGAAGACCCATAAAATGTCTGCATTTCAAAATCGCGTTGAAATGAGCATGCCTGGAAATCACACATTTTAATCCGGGAGGAGTCAGAGCAAAGCTAACCGAAAGGAATGAGTTTTCTGTGGACTTTCAGGGCGCAACTGAGTATCTATAAAGAAGAAATATCGATGGAAGTGGTTCCCCTTATTCCAGATTATTGCAAAGTCTGCTACTTGGCGGGGCCATTATGTTCCCTCTTCCAAATAGTGGGCGGCAGTGATGGGAAATACTTTTTCTCCTGCTGATTCCTTTACAGTGGTACCTCGGGTTAAGAACTTAATTCGTTCCAGAGGTCCATTCTTCACCTGAAACGGTTCTTAACCTGAGACGTGCTTTCGCTAATGGGGCTCCTTGCTGGCAGCTGTGTTGCTGGTGTGCGATTTCCGTTCTTATCCTGGGGCAAAGTTCTTAACCTGGAGCAACCACTTCCTGGTTAGCGGAGTCTGTAACCCGAAGCGTCTGTAACCCGAAGCGTCTGTAACCCGAGGTACCACTGTACATGCATTCAGCTGCTAAAGCCACAGGAGGGCCCCCTCCCACAAAGAACCCCCCTCAGTTTTCCCTCAGCCAGCCCTCACCTGTCTGCCTTCTTCCTCACAACCAGAGGGTGGCCTTGGCTGTCAGCTTCTTCCTCCTCCTCAGCCTCAAGTATTGCCCTTGTAGAATTCAGAATGGAAGAGGATGGGAACTAGAATGGGTTGGGTTTGCCTCTCTTGGGCTCTGGCGCCACCTACTGTTGGGCTCCTTGCCTTCCATCCTACCAGGGTTGATGGACACCAGCCACCGCTGCATGAAAGGGGGGGGGGAGAACTTGGGGAGAGACAAAGCCCAGTATTTGTTTCTCGAAAGTTCCCTGAAACTTTCTGCTTTGCCTAAGTCCCCCCGCCCCACTTTTTCCTCTAAAGATGCATTTATTACCGTCTAATGAGCTAGTGCCGCGCTTCCATACCAATAGCGGAGCTGATGATAATATATGGCTTTAATTAACAATCTGGATTTGAGGTATGGCTTATTATGTGGATAGTTTCAAAGCAGCCCTCCCACCCATAAAACAACGCCTTTGGAGAGGCTTCCTAATGACACGGAGATCTCCATTTTGTAATATAATCATGTAATTCTCTAGGCAATAATTACACACTGGCCTGCTGGTTAGTCACGACATTCTAGATTTCTTGGATGTGCATCCCTAGTCGTCTCAGGGTAGGGCTAAGGCAAGGATAGAATAACCTCTGATGACGATTTGAAAGGACGCTGCTCCCACTCTTGAGTGGGGGGTGAACTTGCCACACCCTGATTCCCCCAGGGAAGGAGACTCAGGTAGTTTCTCTTTGGCTGGGGTTGGGGTTGGGGTGGCTCATGTACAAGTGTGAGCCAGTCATAGTGTTATGGAAAAAGAAAACCTGCTCCTTTTCCCTTATGAGGTATCCAAGAGCCCGTTATAGAGTCCTTAAGTGGGTTCCCTATCAGTAGGAGAAAATAACAGAGGCCAACCAGAGTATATTGAGAAGCAATTATTAAACTGTTGCAACAGGGTCTCTACTCACCACACGCAGGAGGGAGGAGAACCCTGAACAATGGTGTGCAAGCCCTTATATAGACTTTTGAAATTGCCCACCCTGTAGCCCAAGACCACCCCCAAAACATCATACATACATCACAGAAGGAGGCGGTCTACAGCAGAAATACATCACAGGAGGCGGTCTCCAGCAGAAATCCTGTCTGCCAGGATACCTGGCAATGGTCACTGATTGCTTTACCTGGGCAGCCTGACCCAATTTGAACAGAGTCACAACAAAAAGACCGCCTGCAGTTTTCAGATTTGAGGGAGGCAGAACTGCTTTTCCAAGTTCTCATACGTCAAACGTTCTACGGTGTGGTCATCAATTGCTTGGGGTTGCCCAGGTGACAGGCTCAGAATGCAGCAGGAGTAGTCAATAGAAAACAACAATTGATATCGGTGAACATTCATTCCACAGGTCATGCTTCTGGGCTTCCAATCAGAGCATAAGATGTGACTGCTGGCAAAATTAACTGCGGTAATAAGATATCAAACACACCAGAAATTAAGGGCACAGTGGTTATGGTTGGAAGAATATATGAACAAACACTGCTGTAAAGATAACATGCTGATATGTTTAGAATCAGCTTGTAAGGTGACTTGATGTTATACCATAATAGTACTATAAAAGAAGTAATTACAGCAATAAATGATATGCAATGTAAATAAGAACTTAAATGACCCAATGATGATGAGTGGGGGAGTCAGATGGGTGTGGTACTTCATCCTTTTTTCTTTCTTACCCTTTCCCTTTACTCTGTTTGGTATTTGGGGTTAAGTGTGTGTACCTTATTGTTTGTTTGTTTGTAAATATGCTTAAAGAAAACATTAAACCATAAAAGAGTTGAGCCCGCTGGATCAGGTCAGTGTCCCGTCTAGTCCGGCACCCTGTTCTCACGGTAGCCAACCAGGCACCCCAATGGGAAGCCCACAAGGGCACTATCCTCTCATGTGGCTTCCAGCAACTGGTATTTGGAAGCATCAAGAAGATCAGAAGGGCCTGATGGATCAGGCCAATGGTCCACATAATCCAGGATCCTGTTCTCACTGCGGTCAACCACATGCCTGTGGGAAACCTGCAAGCAGGAGCTCTCTCCCCCTCCTGCAGTTTCCAGAATCTGGCATTCAGAAGCATTGCTGTCTCTGACCGTGGAGCCGGAGCACAGCCATCATAGCTAGTAGCCATCAATAGCCCTCTTCTCCCTGAATTTGTTTAATCCTCTTTTAAAGCCATCTAGGTTGGTGGCCATCACTGCCTCCTGTGTGAGAGCAAGTTCTATGTAAATTTGCCTACTTTTTCCTCTTCCCTCCCCAACACCCTTTCCTTTGGTGTCAGGACTTTTCCATATTGGAAACCATTGCAAGGGGCTGTTTTATTTCCATTGGGGTGGAGTACAGGGAAGGGAAACCCCTTTTCAGATCAGGGCACAAGTGCTGTAAATAAACAAGTGACGTTATATAGATTGTCCTTGTTAGTTTTGGGTATGTGAAGCGTCACTCTCCCCTGCCATCCTGCCGCTTCCTTCTTTCCCCTGAATGCATCGCGCATTATTATCTTCATGCAAGGACAATTCATGCCCAGCCCCTCTTCTGCTTTGTCCTCTAGGCCTGTTCTCACAGTGGCCAATCAGATGCCTCTTCTGAAAAACCTATAAGCAGGAACAGATCACTCTTCCCTCCTGTGGCTTCCAGGAGCATTACTGCCTCCGACCGTGGAGGCAGAGCATAGCCATCATGGCTAGAAGCCATCAATAAGCTTGTTCCCATTGGGGTACCTGGTTGGCCACTGTGAGACCAAGATACTGGTCTTTGCTCTGATCAGGGCTGGATTTGTGGGATGTAAACACAGAGCAGCCAAACACAACACTCCTAGAGAGGACATGAAGGTAACTCAGTCCTCCAGGCTTAACTTCCTGCTTACCTGGACTGAGTTACAGGAACCAGAAGTAGGTGTGGTCTTACCTGGGAACAACATCCCAAAGATCACTCTCCATTTTGCCTCATCCTTTGAAGAAGCAGCATGCTCTCTCTCAGCCTGCAGCTGAGAGAAGCAGAGGTGAAGCCTGTTCCCTCATGGAAGCAGCTTCACTGCATGTAAATACATTTATCTAAGTTTGTCTGCCTCCTTGAAGCATGTACTGTAACGTTTTAAAAGGGAATGTAAACTCTGCTAAGTTTGGAGCTTGCTCACACAAGCTGGGATTGAGATATATAAATAATATATACTCATCCACACTCCTAAACATTCCCACAGGATTTAGGTTTGTTGAGGCCCTAAGCTACTAAAGGTAATGGGGCCCTTTATACGTCTAGCTGTCCTTTGTCAACAACAAATTGTCGCTGTTTTTTGTGTTGAATATATGCTATATGGTAATTTATGGACCTAATAGGTATCTAAAGCCATTTGCACATGTTGCCATGCAACCAGTCCATGCAGAATGTAGGCACCCTATATATAGAAATGAGCAAACCAGTGATATTTTAGGGAGCAGGCTAGCAGGCGGGGCCCATTACTTACATCATAGCATGGCTGTCAACTTTTCCCTTTTTTAAAAGGGAAATTCCTTTATTCCGAATAGGATTTCTCGCAAGAAAAGGGAAAAGTTGTGCATCATAGGAGCCTACACAACACCAAACAAAACACTGTTGCTGTATGTAGGTTTTATTTTATTAGTTTTTTATCTTATATTTTGCAAATGTGCATGCAGTTTGTTTCCTTTCTTTTTTTTGGGGGGGGGCCCAAAAGAGTGGAGCCCTAAGCTATAGCTTGTTTAGCTTATACGTAAATCTGGCACTGACAGACACACGCACGCACACACACACACACACGCAATTGGAGCGCTCGCAGGCAAGTGTTTCCCAATTGTTGGTGTTTATACAACATTTTTAAAGATTTGCCTTGAGAGAGTCTTTAAACCTCTTTTGTTGACCACCAGCATTACGCTTACCATTTTTAAAGTTTGGAATAGAGTAGTTGCTTTGGAAGACGATAACCAGGCATCCACACAACATGACCAGTCCAATGAAGTTGATGTTGAGGAATCATTGCTTCAACACTGGTGATCTTTGCTTGCATTAGTTTGCCTGTCTTCCCAAGTGATGTGTAAATCATAGGAGCCTACACAGCACAAAACACTGTTTCTTTATGTAGGTTTTATTTTACTTGTTTTTTATCTTATATTTTGGAAATGTACTGTACATCCGGTTTTTTCCCCTTTAATTTTTTTGGGGGGCCCCCAAAAGAGCGAGGCTCTAAGGTATAGCTTGTTTAGCTTATAGTTAAATCCGGCATTGGCTCTGACCCAGCAGGGCTCATCCTATGCCACCTTCGCAGTTTGGGTTTGGCGTCATCTCTTTCCAGCCTGCAAATGGTGCCTGATACCCCTCATCCTCTTAGACAGTGACCGCGGCCTAAGTTAATTCATTTATCCTCCCCATTGTTGCATTATCCAATGTGCCGACTACGCTAGTTGCTGTTCCTGCGGCTGGGTCAGGGCGGCGGCGGAGGGTGAGCTGAATTACTGGATGGAATGGTGCGCCTGTGTATTCCCAGAGACATTTAAATACATTGGTAATCAATCAGCTTAATTAACGCCTAAGAGGAAAAGCTGCAAATTATATTCATGGAACGGCCAGTTTCATCCTGTTGGGGCTCGCTCAGTGGGGTCGTGGGAAATGGGGATGGAGTTGCCAAGCAACCAGAAGGCCCTGGTTGTGCTGGGGTTTGCAACCCTCCTGATTCAGCTTCAGTTTGTTTCAAGGGGGAACCTGCAAAATAATTAACAAGGCACTCCGACATATGGTTTGAAAGGGTTGCTAATTTTATTTTATTGTAAACCATCCCATTGGAGAATGTGTGTGTGTGTGTGTGTGTGTGTGTGTGTGTATTCATTCATTCATTTGCAGGAACTCTTGACAATATAGTCTGAAGTACAGCCGTACCTTGGAAGTCGAAAGGAATCCATTCCGGAAGTCCATTCGGTTTCCAAAACGTTTGGAAACCAAGGCGCAGCTTCTGATTGGCTGCAGGAAGCTCCTGCAGCCAATTAGAAGCTGCAGAAGCCACACCAGACTTTGAATTTCCGAAAATTGTACAAAAACTGGAACACTCACTTCTGGATTTTGATCGTTTGGGAGCCGATTTGTTCAGGAGCCAAGGCGTTTGAGATCCAAGGTACAACTGTCGTGGTTATATTTCTGGCCTATGAGGGGCAGTTGGATGAGTTGGAAAAGTTAGGGTATATTTAATCTGGAAAAGAGAAGGTTAAGTCAGCAGACCCTCTCAGTGTCCCTATTTTCCAGGGACAGCCCCAAATTTACACAAGCCATCCTGGTTTCTGTTTTGGTCCCCGCTTTTCCTTAGGGCGTCCCTATATTCATTGGAGAAATGCTGGAGGGTATGGAGTTATAGCAAGGTTACCAGATTTATTTCAATGAATCCGGGGACACTTTTCAACTTCAATGGATTTTGTATGGGGACTGATTTGTAAATCTGGCGATTGTCCCCGGGAAACGGGGACACCTGGTAGCCTTAAGTTATAGGACCCCCGAGCCAAGGAGATAAGTATGCAACATCTGAAGGCAGCCCTGTATTAGTTTTAAATTTATTGACAAAAGGCATTGACAGGGTCTAATGAGACAAAATCTCTGCCTGACAAGGCCCTCATACCACTTCTCTTGATGATACATTGCAGTGGCTTTCGACGGCAGTAGTTCTCCTCAGTGTAGTGAATCATGTTTTAAATTTTAGTTTAAATTTTTTAAAAACGTTTTATTATGTTTTTATATATGTTGGAAGCCACCCAGAGTGTCTTGGGCAACTCAGTCAGATGGAAGGGGAACAACAACAACAACAGAATAGGACATCCCTATTTTCATCAGAGAAATGTTGGAGGGTATGAGTCAGTAGGGACGGGCGTGATATTAGCTTTTAAATACCTGAAGGGTTATCTATGTATCCATATATCTACTTATTTATTTTTTTAGAATCATATACCACCGTTCATAACAAGAGTGATTTACAGGAATTGTATGTAAAACTATAAAATAAAACTACAGTGGTGCCTTGGTTCTCAAACGCCTTGGTTCCCAAACGCTGAAAACTCGGAAGTAAGTGTTCCAGTTTTCGAACACTTTTCAGAAGCCGAACATCCGATGCGGCTGTCAGCTATTGTTTCTGGGGCTCCAGCACCAATCAGAAGCTGTGCCTTGTTTTCCGAACATTTCGGAATTTCAAACGGACTTCCGGAACGGATTAAGTTTGGGGCTTTTGTTTTTGCTATTTGTTTTGCGTTTTTGTTTTTGAGGCTTTTTCGGTTCGTTTGTTTTTGTGACTGTGTGGAACCCAGTTCAGCTACTGATTGATTGATTGTGTGACTGCGGAAATGGATAAAAGCCCCCCCCCATCCAAACAATGACTATCAGTGCAGGTAAGAAAAAATAATAATTTTAATTTTTATCATCTACAATACTGTCTTATTTATTTTATAGTACAGTACATTGATTATTGCTTTCATTTTATGGATCAATGGTCTCGTTAGATAGTAAAATTCATGTTAAATTGCTGTTTTAGGGGTTGTTTTTAAAAGTCTGGAACAGATTAATCCTGTTTTGCATTACTTTCCTATGGGAAAGCGCGTCTTGGTTTTGGAACACTTTGGTTTTGGAATGGACTTCCGGAACGGATTGAGTTTGAGAACTAAGGTACCAGCGTATATTAAAAATGTTAAAATCAGAAATCAACTAACTATTGTGGGAATGTGTACTCTTAAATGCCTGCCTAAGCCTGACGGAATAGAAAAAGGGATTCCTTTGAATGGAAAGTGGCACAGAAACACAATAAATCAAACGAAATAAATCAAGTCAATAGTTTTCAGCAGGCGTTTAAAAGGTTGAAGCAGAATTCACCTGCTGAATCTCTGTTGGCAGAGCAGGGCTTGGGAACTTTGGTTTGCACAAATGTGTAAGCAAAACTGCTCAGAAATAGGTGTCTGGTTGAGGAAATTGACCCTGAAATGCTGATGAAACCTCACGCCGGCTTCTTTTGAAAGATGTAGACTGGTGTGGAAATGTGGAGAACAGAACTTAAGACTGGGGAAGCGAGAAGTTTAAAAACGACAGATCCTCCCTAGGGCTGCCATACGTTCAGATCTTCCCGGACAGTACCAGGATTTTGAAGGCAGAATTGACGTCTGGGGGGAATTTATGAAAGGTGGATCTTAGGCAATCAATAAAAAAAGCTCAGCAATTTCAGGGTGCCCTGGTTTTTTTACTTTTTGAAATGTGTCAGCTGAACCTGCCATCACCCTGGGCATTTGCCTTGCAGAAAGAGGAGGCCGAGGGATTTTCACGAAGAAAGAAAACAATGCCCACAAACATGGAGGAAGTCCTGCTCATTTCAATCAGACTTGTGCGGAAACATCCTGCGAGGATCAGGCCCCTCCCCTCTTTCTCTCCCCCCTGCAAATATAATGAAAGGAGACCCCAGTGACAAATAGTAATGCAATCCTAAATTAATGGCAACATTCTAATAAATAATGGTGATGATTAATACTGCCCAATCCCCAAAGTAATAATCATTTAATAAATTGCAGAGGACTCCGGTAAGTCTCTGTGTATCTTTTAATTATATTGAACGGAGAGAGCAATTAGCGTAAACTTATTGCTAATGGGGGCTAATGTAACTAAGCAGGACCACGCAAGTGGGATTAAATTATCCCATGCCTATCCCCCCCCCACTTCCCCAAACACTCACGTATTAATGGAGCTACAAAATGGAGAATCACTACCACTACATTGATGTGGAAAGAGCAAGTTTTCCATCCTTCTGTCTGAGAAGAGGAAACAAATTCTCAAAGCTGCAAAAATATCGCACAGTGTTCTAGACCGCCGTTGGAGCATCCAGCGAAAGTGAGTTATGGGAGATTAGGGACGGACAACTATGCCCAGCGCATAGTTAACCAGTGGAACTCCCACCCACAGGAAGCAGTGATGGCCACCAACTTGGGATGACTTTCAAAGGCAATTCGCGGAGTAGAAGGCTACTGGCTACATCACAGGTGGAATCACAAGTGGGGAGGAGTGGTTGTTGTGTCCGAGTCCTTCTTGTGGGCGTCCCAATGGGGCATCTGGTTGGCCACTGCCTGTTCGACTAGGTGGGCCATTGGCCTGTTTGCAGAGCTCTTCTAACATTCCTACGACAAGAATAAAGAAGCGATCCTGTGTCGCAATACCCCACAGAGAGAACCTCCTCAGGAAAGGTGAAAAATCCCAGCGGCTTTCAAGTACAGTGGTACCTTGGTTCTCAAACGCCTTGGTACTCAAACAACTTGGAACCCAAATGCTGCAAACCCAGATGTAAATGTTCCGGTTTGAGAACTTTTTTTCGGAAGCTGAACGTGCTCCATTTTGAGTGTTACGCTTCTGTTTTGAGTGCCACACTTCCATTTTGAGTGTCATGCTGAGGTCTGTCTGTTTTTGCTATTTATTTTGCATTTTTGTTTTTGAGGCTTTTTGTTTTTGTTTTTGTGACTGTGTGGAACCCAGTTCAGCTACTGATTGATTGATTGATTGATTGTGTGACTGCAGTACATTGTTTATTGCTTTCATTTTATGGATCAGTGGTCTCATTAGATAGTAAAATTCATGCTATTTTTAGGGTTTTGGTGTGTTTTTTTTAAAGTCTGGGTTTTAGGGGTTCTTTTTAAAATTCTGGAACGGATTAATCCGTTTTGCATTACTTTCTATGGGAAAGCGCGCCTTGGTTTTGGAACGCTTTGGTTTTGGAACGGATTTCCAGAATGGATTGAGTTTGAGAACCAAGGGACCACTGTACCAACCCTGGCAGTTTCCATTTACTAGGGCTTCGTATCGACTAGCCATGAACGGTAATTAAAAACCAAAATCTCCCCACTACCACCGCCTGCTGGGAAGGGCACCTTTAACTGAAGAGAAGCCTCAGAGTGTCAAGCTCATCTCCATTTCCAACGAGGACCCTTAACGACAGTGCAATGGAGTCAGTTCACTCCCCCCATAGAGAATAGGCATCCCCCCATGCTGTAATCCCAAATGACAGGCAAGCAATGAGGTCAAGATCGCTAAGAGACCCTTCTCCTACTTACGACTTTTCTTAAATAACAAAAAAATACATTTTCATTAATATGTACACATCAATAGGATGCCAGTATAGGAAACCCCCCATGCATTTAATTATTTGCAAGCGCAACAGTTCCTGAATGTGTCAAAACACATTTATTAGGAGACAGGTATTTGTTCTGCGCTCCATCCTTCTTTGACATCAGGGCCCAACTCTGTCCAAGGTAGGTCTTTAAAAGCATGAGAAGAGGCTCCTGCCAGGCTCCCAGTTAACAATCCCCGGGAACACCTATTCTCACAAACACACTCATCCACAATTGGACAACTCTTTAGCCTTGCAGGAGGGTCCTTGAGAGGCACGTTGCCATGGCAACCACCTCTTCTTTTGCTTAGAGAGGACCGTCGTGCTGAGGCTCAATCATTTTAGCCTTGGAATGATATTTTTGGCAGATTTTTTCAGAGACGACCCACCCCCTCCAAGCCTCCCAAGCAAGGCTTGCACCAAGCGCTTAAAACTACTGGAAAACACTCTCTCTCTCTCTATATATATATATATTCAAGACATGTGGGACTGGCTCTCTAACTGATTCATGCAGGGTGGGAGGTTAAAAATATAACAGTGTTTTGCAAGCTGCTAATAGGAATGTTGGAGAATTCTGGCAAAAGCAGGTACAGGAGTGGAAACTGCAGATGTTCTATTATTCGTCCCATGTCTGGAACAGAAGCAAACCCAACAAATACTATCTATGTTTGCTGTTCTTGCTCTTGGTCATTATAGGTAAAGGTAAAGGGATCCCTGACCATTAGGTCCAGTCGCGGACAACTCTGGGGTTGCAGCGCTCATCTTGCTTTAATGACCGAGGGAGCCGGCGTACAGCTTCCGGGTCATGTGGCCAGCATGACTAAGCCGCTTTTGGCGAACCAGAGCAGTGCACGGAAACGCTGTTTACCTTCCCCTGGTACCTATTTATCTCCTTGCACTTTGATGTGCTTTTGAACTGCTAGGTTGGCAGGAGCAGGGACTGAGCAACGGGAGCTCACCCCATCGCGGGGATTCAAACCGCCGACCTTCTGATCGGCAAGCCCTAGGCTCTGTGGTTTAACCCACAGCACCACCTGCGTCCTTATAACCCCACAAATTTGCATTGTGTTTCGTTTGCATTGAACTGAATGGATTGATAACAGCATAAATGAGAACGTAATTTATGTAATTAATCACGTCAGCTACAGAAATGTGCCCTGGATTGCGCTTGAGAGGGTTCAGTTCACATGATCATGGTTTCCATTTGAAAATCCACAGGCTGCTCTTGAAAAAGTTTATAAAATTACAGGTGGCATGGGGAAAGTAGACAGAGAAAATTTTTCCTTCCTCGTTCCTAACACTAGAATTCAGGGACACTAAATGAAGCCGAATGTTGGGAGATGAAGGCCAGACAAGAGAAAGGACTTCTTCATGCAGCACACAGTTAACCTGTGGGACTCACACCCACAGGACAAGCCTGGGGCTGAACCCAATGATAGCCTTTCAGAGGCTATCTGAAGGAAGAGTCTGGTGGCATCATGTACAGTGGTACCTTGCTTCTCAAACTTAACAGCAATTTAAGATGAATTTTACTATTTAAGGAGACCATTGATCCATAAAATGAAAGCAATAAATAATGTACTGCAGTCATACAATCAATCAATCAGTAGCTGAACTGGGCTCCACACAGTCACAAAAACGAAACATGAAAGCCACAAAAATGCAAAATAAATAGCAAAAACAGACAGACCTCAGCGTGACACTCAAAATGGAAGTGTGGCAGTCAAAACGGAGCACGTTCGGCTTCTGGAAAAAGTTCACAAACCGGAAAATTTACTTCCGGGTTTGCAGTGTTTGGGTTCCAAGTTGTTTGAGTACCAAGGCATTTGAGAACCAAGGTACCACTGTAAATATTCCGGAAGAGGATATAACTCAGGAATAGAGCACCTGCTTTGCATGCAGAAGGTCCCAAGTTCAATCCCTAGCATCTCCAGGTAGGGGGCTGGGAATGTCCTGGGGTCTGAAAACCCGGAGAGCTGCTGCCTACCAGTGCAGGAATTACTGACCTACATGGAGGAACCGCCTGACTCTGCCTAAGGCAGATTCCTTCATTCACAGTTGCAGCTCAGTGGCAGAGCATCTGCTTGGCATGTGGAAAGGTTCAATCCCTGGCATCTCCAGGCAGGGCTGGGGGAGATCCCTGAAGAGTCAATGCTGCCAGTCAGTGTACACAACACTGAGCTTGATGAAGCCTCCCCCTTTTTTTTGGAGCTGGGAAACCCCGAGCTCAGTGCTGCCTTTGCACAGTTGCATTGTGGTTCCATCTCAATTTCCTTTGGTCCCGGCTCCTGTCGCAATGGCCTCCCCTCCCTCTTGTTTACAGCCTTCACAAATATTTGCTGATTCCTTTGCCCCTCATTAGTCCTCATTTAGCAGAGCTGTGCATAGTTAGCTCCCCTAATGTTGTCTCATCCATCACTCCCTCCAGCCCCCTAATGATCTCTATGGACACCCCATTTCCCCATTTACCTTCCCTTCCACAGTTCTAATCGGGTGACAGTGGCGTAGGAAGGGCGGGGTGTAGGGTTCAAGGGGAGGGGGGGTGACACTCGACGGCCCCTCCCCAAACCAAGCCCTGCTGCCTGGACGGCCAGGGCAGCCCCACGACCCGCCGCTCGCTCGGGGGCTCGTTCGGTCACCGTGGGAGCAGCAGCGAGGGCCCGGATGGACTGGGCATGCGTGGCATTTCCGCACATGCGCAGTCTGTCTGACGCCCTGGGCAGCCAAAAGGCTTAATTCGCCGCTGTCGGGTGAGGTTGGGTTTCCTCCAGTTAAAGCCTTATGTGCCCCACACTAGCTCAGGGTGGTTTGTGGGGCTTTGATGGAGCAGTGTAGACTCTTATGTAATAATAATAATAATAATAATAATAATAATAATAATTTATACCCCACCCATCTGGCTGGGTTTCCCCAGCCACTCTGGGCAGCTCCCAACAGAATATATATTATTATTATATATATTAATTATATATAAAGATAAAACATCAAACATTAAAAACTTCCCTAAACAGGGCTGCCTTCAGATGTCTTCTAAAAGTCAGATAGTTGTTTATTTCCTTGACATCTGATGGGAGGGTGTTCCACAGGGCAGGTGCCACTACCGAGAAGGCCCTCTGCCTGGTTCCCTGTAACCTCACTTCTCGCAGGGAGGGCACCCTCGGAGCTGGACCTCAGTGTCCGGGCTGAATGATGGGGGGTGGAGACGCTCCTTCAGGTATAATAATAATAACAAAGTGATAAGACAAGTATAAGACAGAGCTCAGATTCAAAAAATGAGTCTTCCTTCCCTGTAAATGGGGAGGAGAGCAACATATAAACCAACTTTTAAATGGGCTCATTTCTTACATTGTGGAGGAGTGGTTAGAGTGTCAGACTAGGACCTGGGAGGCCAGGGTTCAAATCCCCACTTGGCCACAAATCACGCTGGGTGACTCTGGGCCAGGCACTCACTGCCTCTCAACAGAACCTACCTCACAGGGTTGTTGTGGGGCATCAAAGGAGGGGTGAAGATCCATACATACCACTTTGAGCTCCTTGAAGAAGGTGTATAAATGCAACAAAAGAAATAAACTGGATTTATAGACCAATTTTCCTTCCTAGAGCTTGCTTCACTTCCTCCCCATTTTGTACCCGTAACAGCCCTGCAAGGTAGGTTCGAGGTAGTGCGATAGCAGTGGGAAAGGCCATATCTGCATGCATGGTAGAGTATCTGTTTTGCATGCAGAATGTCCCAGGTTGTATCCATGGCATCTCCAGGTAGGCCTGGGAATGTCCCCTGCTTGAAATCTCACTGAGCTGCCACCAATCAGTGTAGACAATGCTGAGCTGGATGGTCCAATGGTCTGGCTCCGTATAAGGCAGCTTCCTGTGTTTGGCTGAGAAACAGTGATTGGCCAAAAGCCACCCAATGGTGAGTGGAGATTTCAACCCTGGTTTCCCAGGCCCTGGTCAAGTGCTCTAACCACTGCGCCACCACTGCCTGTTTCAAAACAGACTGAGGAACCACAAAGCTGGACCTGAACTGAGTCTGGAGGGGAAGGAATGTTTTCACAGATGAAACACATTGGTGGCTTTCTGCAACAATGAGAAGAATTTCATTTCGCCGAGTGTACAGAGTGTGTATACACACACACACACACACACACACACACCATCCTGAGCTTATTGTGGTGTTCTTATGAAATTCTTAGGCTGCCATGATTTTCATTATGAAAATACTGCTTTCTTCCTCTTCTTTTCATATGTGGCTTTATTGATGCCATAAATTGTGTGCTTTATTGGTTCTTGTGTGGAAAGCCATCTTGAGGGCTTTTGAAAAAGCCACGTGATGGCCAGGAATCGAGCTTTTGTTCTGGTGCAACCGGGTTCCCCTAAGTGAGAAGGAAAACTTCCTTCTCTGATCAAATGTTCAAAGGGGGCTGAGGCTGCCTGCTTTCTTGCTGTGGCAGTATTTGTATGCATACAATAGCCTCACTCACACTCAACTCTAAACCATGGTTAATATTAACCATGGTTCATAAACGGTGGTTAAAGTCTAGGTGTATCTTGGTGGGGATTTTTTTTTTTACTCAGTTTACATTTGTAAGTTGTTTTAAACTGTTGTCACCTGCCCTGAGACCTTAGGGTGAAGGGCCCATCATCAACCATTAACAACAAACAACAACAACAACAACAACAACAACAACAACAACAACAACAACAACAACTTCATAAGTGAATCTACCTAATTCATACTTTCTGAAACAGCATAAGAACCCAAAAAAGCCACCACTGGAAATTCAGAATGCTCCAAATTTTGCAGTGCAGTTCCCCAACCCTGTCATGTGCACAACATGCACGTATGCATGAAAATGAAGGTGTGTATGTGTGTGTGTGTGTGTGTGTGTGTGTATATATATATATATATATATATATATATATATATATATATATACATACATATATATAGTGTGTGCGTGTGTGTATACACACACACACTGTTATATGTAAATATATATATATATATTCATCTATCTATCTATCTATCTATCTATCTATCTATCTATTCACACACACACACATATGAAAATAACATACAAAAATGCATTGTATAAGGAATAATTGTTTTACAAAGATGTGTACATCAGGCAAAATGTGTCGCGGATTGCTCCACGGCGTTGTAGCAGAGAAGTGCAAAAGCCACAGGTTCTTTAGTGCAGTATTCTTTTAATGTGAGCTATATACATACAGACAGTTCATACAAAGACAAGTAGGACTCACTCTCACTCTCTCTGACTCCACTCTACACCACCACACCCTGCTTAACAGGTTCCCCTTTAATACAAGACAACAGCCAATCATCTGTCGGCCCACTCTTGCTGAGTCACTCTGACACAGTAAGGTTTGTAGGTCTATTGCATCAGCTTCTTTTACTTTGCAAGCAAGCTCAAGCCTGCAGACTTACAACATTCTACTGTGTTTCTCCTAAAATAAGACAGTGTCTTATTTTTTTTTTGCTCAACAAAACACAGTATGGCTTATTTTCAGGGGATGTCTTATTTTAACCGTGTCACATCGGTACGCTGCATAGCCACGCCTCTCCAGGCTGTTTTAATGGGAGGTACCACGTCACTATGGCTTATTTTCGGGGTATGGCTTATTTTTGGGGAACGGCTTATATTTCGCAAATGCATAGAAATCCTGCTATGGCTTATTTTATGGCGATGTCTTATTTTAGGAGAAACAGGGTATGTATCCCGACAAAATGACATAAAAGATGTGTAGATTAGGTGAGGCTGAGAGGTCTAACCTAAGTGACTGGCCCAAGGTCACACCCAGTGAGCTTCATGGCCATGTGGGGGGGGGATTGAACTATGGTGTCCCAGGACCTAATGTAACCCCTACACCACCCTGGCTTTTTTAACCATCCAAGAAGTGGCGTAGCATGGATTGCCAATGTCTGGGGCTGCACAGAGGGGGTGAGTGAGAGGGAGGGAAACGGATGAGTCATCCAGGAGATCACAGCCACAGAGGTAAGAAAAGAAGAGTCATTCCGTTGTCTGGAGAGGTCACTTCCTGGTTCACATGGAGAAGCCATTTTCAACAGAGCCCAGCAACGGAAGTGCGCAGCTGTATTGAGGCAGCACCGAGTGTTGAAATGTGGTGCCTCTAACAATTTTGCGCCCTGGCCGACCGCCCCGTGGTCCCCCCATGCTACGCCACTGTATCCAAGTTGGCTGTTTGCTACCTCTCGTGTGAGTCAATTCCAGAGCCAAGCAACATTTAACTTCTTGCTCCTCCTCCTAATCACCCGAGAGGATATTATCCACAGCAGTATCTCTTGAAGACTTTTGCATTCGATCCCTTCCACCCCCTCCCACCCCCACAACCCTGCTGTTTTAAAGTGCCAGCGCTGTAGTGCATCTTCAATTGGCTTCTCCGTGTCAAGGACCCATCGCTTCTCCAAGCTCCGGTGCAAATTGGAGCGTCTCCTCCTCACCACTGTTGCCTCAATTGCTCTGCTTTGTTTCTGCATCATTTGTTAATTCAGGAGGCAATTAATTAGCTGTGCAAGCGCGGTCCTCTCACCCTCCCTCCCCCAGCAGATGTTGGCGGCTGTGCGCAGCCGGTTTGCACGCCTTTGCCTTGCTCCGCAGCTGTCTGCCTGCGTTCACAACCGAGACAATGGCAGTTTTAATCATGTCATTACAAGGGATTTGGATGCTGCTGAGCTCTCCCTGTCTTCTCTCTGTCGGCTTGGAACAAGAATGCACTCGCCCCGGGGCCCAGATCCTGCTGCCACCAGCCAGATGTCCCCCGAGATTGTTCAGCTCTGAAAGTGCCGCTGAGCCTTCTGTGGACTGGAACTTCCACTTGTCAGGCACTCAAAGACTTGTACGGCCCCGGGTTACGCAGAGATTAGACTAATCTCTTCATTAATTGAAATCTCTGCTTTTGCCTGTGCTAGGCTCACAGCTGTTTGTTCATGAAGACAGTGAAGACAGAGGAGTCAGAAATAGTGTCTTAGGTGATCATCTAAGGTGAGTTTCCTGATCTGTGGAGATGAATAACACTGGAAAGTTCGGTGAATGGTCACAGAAATCTTCCTCCATACTCTTCAGGTATTTGAAGATGGGTCTCAAATCACCTCTCAGTCTTCCCTTCTTTAGGCTAAGCTAGCGTGGCTCAGTCAGTAGAGCATGAAATTCTTAATCTCAGGGCCATGGGTTCGAGCCCCACATTGGGCAAAATGATTCCTGCATTGCAGGGGGTTGGACTTGGGGCCTCAGGAGTCAATTGTCATTGAGCCCTTTGCTCTTGAATTCTAATTGAGCAGTGAGTACGTGGGGATGGTGGCTCTTCAATGCTTTCCAAGAACGTCTCAGCTGAAGAAGAAGGGTTTGAAGAAGAGTTTGGATTTGATATCCCGCTTTTCACTACCCGAAGGAGTCTCAAAGCGGCTAACATTCTCCTTTCCCTTCCTCCCCCACAACAAACACTCTGTGAGGTGAGTGGGGCTGAGAGACTTCAGAGAAGTGTGACTAGCCCAAGGTCACCCAGCTGCTGCATGTGGAGGAGCGGGGAAGCGAACCCGGTTCCCCAGATTACGAGTCTACCACTCTTAACCACCACACCACACTGGCAGTTCTCCTCTTCCTTCTTCTAACACCTCATAACTTGGCAGCTCTGAGTTCTGCTGTAATTCAATCCTGTCTCCCTCTTCTCTTGAAACTACTGGAGAAGGGAGGGGGCGATCCCCCCACTCCTCCTCTGAGGGAAGCAGAGGAGAGAGAGAGAGGGTGACCCCCAGCCCTCCTTTTCAGTCCAGTTCCTGACATCAACTTTGATGGCTTTAAAAGAGAAATTCAGGAGGAAAGGGCCACCAATGGCTACCAGCTATGATAGTTGTGCTCTGCCTCTATGGTCAGAGGCTGAAATGCTTCTGAATGCCAGTTGCTGGAAACTGCAGGGTGTGGGGGGAGTGCTCCTGTGTTCAAATCATGCCCACGAGTTTACCACAAGCATTTGGGTGGCCACTGTGAGAACAGGGTGCTGGCACAGATAGGCCATTGGTCTGATCGAACAGCCTCTTCTTTTATGTTCTTAGTGAGGCATCACACACACACACACACACACACACACACACAAATCAGCCTCCATTGAGGTCAATGCAAAAATCCCCACTTGAGGCTTGTTTAACAAATGTTGACCTCATCAGCTTTGATTTCCAATTTGAAGAGTCCCAGCCAAGCCGTGTCTTTGATTAGCCAAACTAACTGAACTAGTACTGCTAATCAGAGTCAAAGGTAGGGTTCATTACCCAAGCAAATCCTAGCAAAATTCAATCATGTCAGATATTCCCATTGATATTCTTTGAGGCATACACTTCAACGGGAGTTTTAGCTAATGAAAATAAAAGACTTGATTAGTGGATTGGGAGAGTCTTGCTCCTCGGCTAGAAAAATCCTGAAGAAAGATATAGATAGATATATTTAAAAGCAAAGATTAGGTACGCACTGGCTGTGTTTTGCCAGAGCCCAAGGAGCGGAAGGTGGATCCGGGTCAAAGACTCAACCAGAAAAAGCTGAGATGAGATGGCAGACTCTTGGTTACAGATACCTCTTGTCACTGCTTTCATAGCCTCCCAAAGGTTGGTAGAAGTGGTTTTGAAATGGTGGACTCTTGTGGTGGTAGGATAGGCTTTACTTAGTTTGGAGATGGTATTTAACAGCTGTCAGATTAAATCAAATAAACAATAAATATTCGGCGTTATGTTGGAGGGGATGGCAGGAAACCGGGAATTATGTTCACGTGTGGTGGGGGTTTAAATATGTGCAATTTTTCTGACAAACGGTGTTTAAGGAGATAACAGAAACCACTCAGTTAAAGTGACCAAAAGTCCAGGTAAAGGTAAAGGTACCCCTGACCGTTAAGTCCAGTCACGGACAACTCTGGGGTTGCAGCGCTCATGTGGCCAGCATGACTAAGCCGCTTCTGGCGAACCAGAGCAGCGCACAGAAACGCCGTTTACCTTCCTGCTGGAGCGGTACCTATTTATCTACTTGCACTTTGACGTGCTTTCGAACTGCTAGGTTGGCAGAAGGCAGCATTATTATCAAGGTTCACAGGCTCTGAAGGACTTGCTCACAAATTTATTGACAGCTGCACAAATTATGATAGCTAGAAAGTGGAAGGGGCAATATAAAATGGAAGAATGGTATAAAGGGGTGTGGGATATAGCTTATTAATGGTAAATTAACATGTGCCATTAAGGCAAGACTGGGAATATGCAGGAAAAATGATTTTGAGCAGATATGGAGGGTGTTTGTAGAATTTGTACCGTTAAAACGGAAAGGGGTCAAACCATTGCAAGAGGTGTTGAAATTTTTGGAGGTCAGATTGTTAAAATGGTGGTGCACATTTTTATTCTTATTTATTTATGGTTATTACTTTGTCGAGGTAATAATAAAAAATAGGAAAAAGGATAGGCTTCACAGCATCCTGAAACCATGACCTAAGCTGTATGAGAAGGGGACATAAGAAGCTACCTTATCTGGAGTCAGACTATTGGCTCATCTAGCTCAGTATCAGCTACACTGGGGGGTGGGGAGGGCAGACCTGTGGCTGCATAAAGCTTTATGGGTCAAAACCAGCACTTTGAATTGGGCCTGGAAAAATACTTGGTAGCTAGTGCAGTCACTTTCTTGGGTTCCATGATCACTGCAGGTGGTGACAGCAGTCACGAAATTAGAAGACACCTGCTTCTTGGGAGAAAAGCAATGACAAACCTAGACAGCATCTTAAAAAGCAAAGACATCACCTTGCCAACAAAGGTCCGTATAGTTAAAGCTATGGTTTTCCCAGTAGTAATGTACGGAAGTGAGAGCTGGACCATCAAGAAGGCTGATCGCCGAAGAATTGATGCTTTTGAATTATGGTGCTGGAGGAGACTCTTGAGAGTCCCATGGACTGCAAGAAGATCAAACCTATCCATTCTCAAGGAAATCAGCCCTGAGTGCTCACTAGAAGGACAGATCCTGAAGTTGAGGCTCCAGTACTTTGGCCACCTCATGAGAAGAGAAGACTCCCTAGAAAAGACCCTGATGTTGGGAAAGATGGAGGGCACAAGGAGAAGGGGACGACAGAGGATGAGATGGTTGGACAGTGTTCTCGAAGCTACTAACATGAGTTTGGCCAAACTGCGAGAGGCAGTGAAGGATAGGCGTGCCTGGCGTGCTCTGGTCCATGGGGTCACGAAGAGTCGGACACGACTGAACGACTGAACAACAACAACAAAAGTGCAGTCAAACCAGGATTGGTGTGATGTGCTCAGACCATCTTGCCCCAGTGAGCAACCTGGCCACTGAATTCTGCACCAGCTGCAGTTTCCAAACTGTCTTCAAGGGCAGCCCCACATATAATGCATTGCAGTAATGTAACCTAGAGGTTTACAAGAGCATATTCAACAGAAGTTAGGCTGTCTAAATGTGTGGGCGTGTTAGGAGGGTTGACATTTTTTCAGATATTAATATAGCTCTTACAAAATAAAAGGCAGGACCTTTACTCATCACTTCCACCCAAAATGGGTTTAAATGAGCAGAAGGTAAGATTTGCATTGCAGTTGTCTGTGTACAGACATTATGTCTTTGGAGGAGCAACCGTCTCCCAATCTGCCCATCCAGTTCTGTGCTATTTGCAGCTCTCGGAACTGATGCACCGTGAATAACATGAGAATGTTGTCTGATCGCCGCCGTTATTAATGGCTCCCCGAAGCATCTCAAGAGCCACCGGGGAAAAAAAATATAAACACATGCTAATGCAATTAAATACAAAAGCGTTAGTTAATGTGGCATTACCGAGCTGATGCCAAACTCCCATTCCCCGAGAGATGCAAACAAGAGAGTGCTGAATGTCACTCCTAATGCAAAGGAAGGTGGGAGAAGAAGAAGAAGAAGAAGAAGAAGAAGAAGAAGAAGAAGAAGAAGAAGAAGAGTTTGGATTTGATATCCCGCTTTATCACTACCCAAAGGAGTCTCAAAGCGGCTAACATTCTCCTTTCCCTTCCTCCCCCACAACAAACACTCTGTGAGGTGAGTGGGGCTGAGAGACTTCAGAGAAGTGTGACTAGCTCAAGGTCACCCAGCAGCTGCATGTGGAGGAGTGGAGACGCGAACCCGGTTCACCAGATTACGAGTCTACCGAAGGACCTGAATTTGATCTCCAACTTTAAAGGGGACATCAAAGAGTTCAGTGTGTGTGTAAACCTCTGCCCCTTCAGAGGTTGTTGGACTCCAACTCCCATCAGCCCTCATGAAAATTCATCAGCATTTTAATGCAAATTTCTCCTAACTTTGAGGCTGGATTATTGAAATGTGCTCTATGTGGAACTGCCCTTGGGCCTGGTTCTGAAACACCAGCTGGGGCAGAATGCTGTGGCCAGACTGCTGATGTGTCAGGGACTGAAGGGGATGAGACGGAGGAGGAATGGTGGAGATCTCCCCCCCCCCCCGCTTCTCCTGAAGCTTCCAGAGAAGAGGAAGGCAGTATTGCAGTGATGGCCAAATTTGGCCCTCCAGCTGTTTTTGGGACTACAACTCCCATCATCCTTAGTTAACAGGACCAGCAGTCAGGGATGATGGGAACTGTAGTCCCAAAACAGCTGGAGGGCCAAGTTTGGTCATCACTGCAGTATTGAATTACAGCAGTGGTTTGAGGAAGGTCACGGCTCAGAGACAGACAAACAGAAGAGTTGGGAGGTGTTGGGAGAAGTGATAGGGGAAACTGAGAGAGAGAGAGAGAGCAGCCAGCTGACACGTTATCACTGGAGAGTATTTCTGAACCCCCTTCTCCCAGAACCCGGCGGTCATTGAGCGTGCAAGAGCAAAGGACTCAGATACAATTAACCCTTGTCGGCCACCATAAAGGGAGGTGCTGTTGCTAGGAAGGGAGGGGGAAGGAGCTCAGTTGGAGCAACGCCTTTAACGGAGACAGACTGCATTCCTTGTCTCCCGCTGTGATGGTTGAATAAACTCATTAGTGAGAACTCTTTTTTGTTTTCTCTGCTTCTTGCTGCCATGGGGGGGGGGAGAAAGAGAATTCCCTGAAGCTTGACATGATGGGGGCACCTGTCTAAGACAGGTGCGCCAACTCTATGGGACTGAGGCCACTACAGCCCCCCAATGTCTGCTGGGACAGGGCTCAGCTCCCCCCAGTCATGAAGAGGCAGGCGTGGTATGGTGGGAAATCACCCCAGACTGTAAAGCATTGGGAGATGCTGCACGGCCTGGCAGGATGTGACCCTGGGCCGACCAGCGCAGCCTGGTGCGTGAAGGTCACATGGGGAGGAGGCCTGGTCGGCCTCTCATGAGGAGACAGTCAGCATGCACACACACGCAATGCGCATGATGTCACGCACAGCCCCTCCAATGTTGGGCACAACTCGGCACCTGTGGTCTGAGATCATGTGACATCATTGTTAATACTGGCTGCCCATCGATTACTGAGCCAGGCTCAAGGTTCTTGTATCGATTTGCAAAGCCCTGAACAACTTAGGCCTAGCGAACCTCAGGGATTGCCTGAGCCCTTATATCTCAGCTCGATCATGGAGATAATCTGCAGGAGCATTGCTGGTCATTTTCCGAGTTGGCCAGGCTCACTTCTCAACAAGAAGAACCTTTACTGTCACCAACCGATTCCTGTGGAATCCTTGGCCAGTAGAGATTCAGCAAGCCTTCTGTGCCAGCTTTCAAACACTTGCTGAAAACTTTTCTATTCCCCCAGGCCTATGCAAATGATGAAGTATACATCCTTCTGGTTAATTGATGCCTGATTTCAATTTTTATGTTTTTATGTTTGTTTGTTTTTTATGTATGGCTTCATGTAGTGCTTTTTTATTCTAAAAAAAAGTTTAGGGGTACTCTCATTTTGACTCAAGAAAATCACCATTTTATATTTCAAATTGGGGGAAATAAATGCAGTAAATGGACAAAAGTGCAAAGATGCACAAAATGTTTAGGGGTATGCGTACCCCTGCCCCCCCCCGAAAAAAGCACTGGCTTCATGTATTTCTGTTGTAAACCACTTTGGCATTTTTCTTAAAACCGCAGTCTACAAATAACATAGACATTTTCTAATCCAATTTCCCCTAATACAATGCCTGTCTTTATCCTAGCATAGACATTTTTAATGCATTACTTGTGTGAAGAACTGCATTGCAAAAATTATATCGGTGTGAATTTCAAAGCTGCATTTAGGTTCGCAATTTGTTTCAGAAAATGCGAATTAAGTCCACTCCTTTCTAAATGTGAACTGAAGTGAATTTCTACCCCCTGTTTTCAATTGAGCCTGCTGCAGACCATCTTCTTGCCCCTTCTGTAGAATATGGATTCCCTCCCTCCCTCCCAAGGAAGACAGACTGTTAATTAGTTGTGCTTAATTCCCTTCAGCTTGTTACTATAATTAATGCCTAACTTTCTGAAGTCTAATTAAAGTAGGATTGTTGGGTGCTCAACAGCTAAAATGTCCCATTAGATGAAGCTAATGCAACAGTCTCCAAATGCTAAGTGGCGTCTTTCTTTAAGGGACAGATAAATGCGGCCTCTAAAGAAAATAACGCCCCATTGCAATGTGCCTGGAATAATGACGCAATCATTAGAAAGAGTTGTTGGCGGAGCGGCCAGGGGCTTAATGACTCATTTACAAAGGCAAGGATATTTGTAGACTCCATTGGCTGTCCGTCCAGCGTGCCTGGGTGGTGAGGAGTTATGGACTTCTCCCCCTGCCAAACACCCCCTTTTCTCTATTCCGTCAGCTGTGCTAGACAACCTAATAGACGACGGGGAACATGTTGTGCTTGTCAAACCTTTAGGCGGTTATTATGAAAGATAGCTGGATTTGGATAAGAGAGAGGAGGAAGAGAGGACTGCTTGAGACCTTAGAGAGCCAATGTGGTGTAGTGGTTAACAGCGGTAGACTCATTATCTGGGGAACCGGGTTCGCGTCTCCGCTCCTCCACATGCAGCTGCTGGGTGACCTTGGGCTAGTCACACTTCTCTGAAGTCTCTCAGCCCCACTCACCTCACAGAGTGTTTGTTGTGGGGGAGGAAGGGAAAGGAGAATGTGAGCCGCTTTGAGACTCCTTCGGGTAGTGAAAAGCGGGATATCAAATCCAAACTCCTCCTCCTCCTCTTCTTCTTCTTCTTCTGGAAGGGGCTAGAGATGGATGGAAAGACCAACTGCATTGCCTTATACTGAGTCAGACAGTTGGCCCATCTAGCCCAGCATTGCCTACAATGACTGGCAGCAACTGGTTTTAAGAGGGTGTCCTGAACCCCTGACCTACCAGGTGGCAAGCCAGTATGTCAAGTCCCCAGTCCAGGGTCAATCCACGTGTCCAAAGTCCAAACTGGAGCACAGTCCCGCAGGGATCCTGGATTCTGTGAAGTGTAATTGAAACAGATGCTCTACCATGGAGCTATGGTCATTCCCCAACATGGTCATTCTCTCTCCTCCCTCTGCCCCTCATTGAAAATTCTCCCTGCACAGTTTGACTTCCAAAACATTTGGGAACCAAGGTGTAGCTTCTGATTAGCTGCAGAAAGCTCTTGCAGCCAATCGGAAGCCGTGGACACCCTGCTGGATGTTCAGCTCCCAAAAGAACGAAAACTTCTGATTTTCAATCATTTGGGAGGCAAAACATTTGGCAACTAAGCCGTTTTAATTCCAAGGTACACCTGTAATTTGCATCTGTCTGTCCCAGGAGACAATGGAAGAGTGCGCCATTGATGTCTCGCCAAAGGCAACGTGGTTCTTTTCAAATGAGATTCAGAAGCAATGCAAAATGCACAAATGGAGGAGAAGGTTAAAGATTTTATTCCAAAATGGCAAGCGACATATACATACCAAGCAAGCACTTCAATCTGCCACTTGGAAGCGCTCAAGAAGTGACGAAGCGACTCCCCCAGGTAGCCTCAGTTTGCACGGCCCTGCAGCTGATCAGTCTGTGCATGAGCTTCAAAGAATGCATCCCTCCCAATGCATCACTTTCCCAAAACAATGTCCAACATCAAATAAGGTACCCAGCATTATCCTCCACAACTGATTAAGGCAGCTGTGTGGGGGGGCTTCACCTCCTCCCAACAGTCTCAGGATATTAAAGGCTGTTCTCACACCATCAAAAAACTTTAACAAGAGACAGGGAGGGGGAAAGAACAGAGGCAGGGAGAGCTCTGTGTTAGATCACTAACTCCTCAATACAGCTTTTGGTCTTCCGGGTGCATTTCCCAAACAAATGGAGAGTCACAGCGCCTGCTGTGGCTGTAGAGACCGATACGGGAAATACATGTGATACGGAATAGAAAAAGATTCGCATGACTTTTTCAGCACATTGGACAGCTCCAAGCAGCCAAGTTGCTTCAAAAATATCTGGTGCACAGCTGAGGCAAGAAGGCTGTGTATGTGATAAAGGGGAGCCATACTGGAGTGAAGGCATCCTCTTCTATTTCTCCCTGTGTCAGTTGCAGTCTATTGGTTAGCTTTTCTAGCAAGGCTTCCCCCCCCATACCGCCAGTTTTCCATGTTTATTCCTGTCAGTTCCCTCCAGTGTCTGGCTATGATGTTTCTGGCTGCTGAGATTAGATGGGTTATGAGCTCTTTATAGCGTGAGTAGGCATTGTTATCTTGGAAGATGTTCAATAGGGCCAGTTCTGGGGTGACTTCTAGCGCCTGTTTAGTTATTTTGCTTTTTTCTTGTATGACTGTTGTCCAGAAGCATGACGCTGACACAAAAAAAATCCCACGCATACACTAAGTAAAAGAACATAAGCTTTGCCACCCCACCCTCTCTCTCCAGTCCCCACCCTCTTTTCTTCCCAACCCCATACTGCACAAAACACCAGTGTCTCACAACAAATGTAGCTGATCTGTAGAAAACACAACCTGAAGAAAGAGACAATGCATGTGCTTTTGTAAATAAAGAATTTTTCCTTTAAAAAAAACTGAGGCAAGAAGGATGAATTCATTAGGGCAAGGGGGAGGATGACAAGGTGGCAGCAATGAAGGCAACAAAGATGAAGAGAAAGACAGAAGGAGGAGGAGGAGGAGGAGGAGGAGGAAAGACAAAGGCGGAGGGAGCAGTTAAAGCCCTCAATAAATTGATCTGTTGTGCAGTACTGGCTGCAATCATAAAGGTAAAGGGACCCCTGACCATTAGGTCCAGTCGCGGACGACTCTGGGGTTGCGGCGCTCATCTTGCTTTATTGGCCGAGGGAGCCGGCGTACAGCTTCCGGGTCATGTGGCCAGCATGACTAAGCCGCTTCTGGCGAACCAGAGCAGCACACGGAAACGCTGTTTACCTTCCCACTGGAGGTGGTACCTATTTATCTACTTGCACTTTGACGTGCTTTCAAACTGCTAGGTTGGCAGGAGCAGGGACCGAGCAACGGGAGCTCACCCCATCGTGGGGATTTGAACCGCCAACCTTCTGATCAGCAAGCCCTAGGCTCTGTGGTTTAACCCACAGCACCACCCGCGTCCCTTGGCTGCAATCATAGAACTGTAGTATTGGAAGGGACCATGGGGGTCCTCTCTTCCAACCCCTGCAATGCAGGGATCTTTTGCTCATCGTAGGGCTCGAACCCAC
This sequence comes from Lacerta viridis, assembly GCA_900245905.1. Classification (NCBI taxonomy): domain Eukaryota; kingdom Metazoa; phylum Chordata; class Lepidosauria; order Squamata; family Lacertidae; genus Lacerta; species Lacerta viridis. The sequence goes on from OFHU01002887.1 coordinate 449,394, forward strand.
AGCCGTGAGATTAAGAGTCTCATACTGTACAGATTGTTTAAAGCCGAGAAGAGCATGGGAGGTGCCCTGTTGAGAACTATGGGGAAGGGAAGAAGGAAATATAAGAAGGGATTGAAATGAGGCACGTTGGGAAGGAAGGGAAGGAAAGTTAAATGACCAAAGGAGCAGCTTCCCTGTGAGGAAAGGTGATGGATGACCTTTGGGGCGTTTTAGGTCAGAGGACAAGCGAGTAATGGGAGTTTTCCTCCTTCTCTAAATATGTGCTTGGATGTTTCACTGTCAGATCGCACGTATGCCATTGGGTGCAAAGTGGGGACGAGATGCTATAAACAAACCAATATTGACATTCTCCAGATTACATGAGACGCTTGCTAATTGCATATCATAAAGAGAAGTTTTGAGGCGGCGCCTTTATCTCCCGGCCTGGGCACCGGCGTTCTCTCCTGGGGAGCAAAGGAGCACAAATTCCACCTTCAGAGGCGACCCGGCTGCAACGTTCCAAAAAGAGTGTTTGACCACCAGTAACATTCTGTCATGCATATTTTACGCCCCTCGATTATTTTTGAACATTGTGTCCTTGTGGAAGGCGGTGGATTCATAAAAAGACATTTAAATCTTTTATGTGCAATTTATTTTATATCCCCTGTCTAGGGCTCTCTCAGTTTGACTTGGCAAAATACGAGAGCACCCAGCTTGGCCAAGAAGCGACCTCCTGTCCTTTCTCCCCACTTTCTCCTCCTGTCCGCATGACTGGAAAGGTTAAATCAGATCTGAATAGATTGCATTGCAAATAAATGAAGTAAACACATGCATATTTTTAATTAGGCATTCCTAGCAAGCTTTGATGTGCCCCTGGAATGCAACGCTGCAAGTGACAATTAAATGGTGTTTTTTTTTTGTTTTTTAACACAATGTGTACTGCAAACATTGAATGCTGTTATATATTTCAGAAAGATAAATTGGCTGGAAGCCGGGGCAGGTGGAAATGCCAAATTTAAATAGCAAGAATGAGGCACCAGTTCCTATAAGTGCAACAGTGCTGTGATTCTCAGCCCATGCTGTACTGTATTTAGAGGCATGCTATCTCTGACAGCAGAACTTAAACATATCCATCATGCCTAGTGGCCATTGATAGTCTTCCGCTTCATTATTCTGTCCAATGCTCTTTTAAAGCCATCTGCATTGGTGGGCATTACTGCCTCCTGCAGCAGGTAGTTCCACAGTTCCACTCCTTTCTTTTACCCGTCCTGCATCTTCCAGCAATCAGCTTCATGGGGTGTGCATGATTTCTAGTGTTACAAGAGAGGGATGAAAACTTGCCACTGTGTAATAATTATACACCACTTTCTCCCTCCTCCCTTGTTCGTCCTCACCTCCCCCAGAGCCAGTGTGGTGTAGTGGTTAAGAGCGGTAGACTCGTAATCTGGTGAACCGGGTTCGCGTCTCCGCTCCTCCACATGCAGCTGCTGGGTGACCTTGGGCTAGTCACACTTCTCTGAAGTCTCTCAGCCCCACTCACCTCACAGAGTGTTTGTTGTGGGGGAGGAAGGGAAAGGAGAATGTTAGCCGCTTTGAGACTCCTTCGGGTAGTGATAAAGCGGGATATCAAATCCAAACTCCTCCTCCTCCTCCTCCTCTTCTTCTTCTTCTTCTTCTTCTCTTCTTCTTCTTCTTCTTCTTCTTCTTCTTCTTCTTCCCCCAAACTAATCTGACTTGGCTCCTACTGGAGGTTGTGCCCAACGATAGCCCGACTCAGATCAGCCACATTGAAATTGTTGGACAGGGCAGACTTAGGTTAATTCGTTTCAATGAGTCTACTCCGAGTGGGACTGAGTTGGGTGCGACCCTTGAGCACCGGGGATGAGACATCCCTCTCCACTGCGTCTGAGGGCGGGACGGTAGCTTAAGGGATGCAGGGCAAATTGCATGGAAGACCCAGCTCCGTTTGCTCTGCACCCTCCCCTTAGCTTCTGCCACCTGAGGCACCTGCTTCACTCTGTCTCATGTTAGGGCTGGGCTTGCCAACAATTAACCATCTCTCTGGTTGTGCAGATTTAGGAAAGTGATCCTGAAAAAACAAGCTTCCCCCCTTCCCTTCCCTTCCCTTCCCTTCCCGCCTTCCCTTCCTTTTCTCTTCCTTCCCATTTCCTTTTTTTAAAAAATTATATTCATTAATTTACATCCATACATAGTCTTTGATACATGTACAGTCTTAAATACTTAAACTGTTAGTTAATAATTTACATTTGCATATGCACATGCTCTTTTCTTGTAATTTTAAACTAAACAAAAGTATATCAGAATAATAAATCCAATGAACTAAATTCCAATAAACTAAATCATATAAAAACAGATTTCCCGTCATTTCCAGATGTAGGTTACATTTACGACAATGAATGCACTTATACTTCTTACCTTACTCTTGCTATAATTTCTAGTACTTTCTTATAATGTACCGTACCGTATTTCCTTATTTAATAGTATATAATTTACACAAGGATCATTCAAGTGCTGACATTGATATTATGTCGCTGTCATATTTTTGCAGGTATTTCTTAAACATATCCCATTTTTGTGTAAATGATTGTTTTGTTTTTTCCCTTAATCTATCTGTCAGTTGAGCCAGTTCTGCATAGTCCTTCCTTCTCTTTTCCACCCTTCTTTTCTTCTTCCTCCCTTCCTCTCCCCTCCTTCCCGCCCCCTTCCCCTCACCAAACGGTACAGATAGAAACGGTGCCACGGTGTGTTTATCATTAAGACAATTATGCCGGGCGGGCTGCCCTACTTTCCTCTCTGTGCCTCTGCAATAACAGGGGCCAGTTCATTAGATTGTCAGGACGGGCCGCGGCGGAGAGGAGCTAATTGCCAGCAGGGCTCCTTAAGAAATGAAGCAGCCCTCATCATTTGTCACCTCACGTTTTTTCATTATAGCCGAGGAGCCGGAGAAGATGTTCCCTGATTAGTCTGTTGAATTATGAATTAGGCTTCGGGTCCCTTCGCTGCTGTTTCCTCCATGTCATTCCCGGCTCTTTATTTCCCTATCTGCTTATAAAACTAGGAACTTGATCCTGCAATAAACACTTCAAATGCCTTCTCTCTCTCTCCCCCCCCCACCCCACCTCTTCTAGAGGCTAATTAATTGTGTTGCATTTCTAGAGCACAACCTGCTACCGGGACTTGCGTCAAATTAACAATGCTAATCTCTCTCTCTCTCTCTTTCCCACCATCTCCATGTTTCATACTCTGTTTGGCACCCAGGCAATCCCCTCCTACAGCCCAGTTGGAAGATAAAACGAAATGACATCAAATGAGTATTTATCCCCATTGAAATGCACTGTTCACCACATATACAGGGTCTATTATATGCAAATGCTCGGGAGCCGGCTCTACTGTAAGGCAGATGCCTTGGACAGCAGGTGCTGGTGGCAAAGGGTTGCCTATGTGCTACCTGGACAAGTTCAATGTGTTACTATTAGTCTATGAAGCCAGGTTACCTCCAAGATAGTCTTATTCCATTTCTGCCCCCTTGACTGCTTCCATCTGCAGACCTGGAGCTATTTCTGATGCCACACCTGCATTTGTAAGAACTCAATCTTTTAGTCTGGCAAAACCTGCACCTTGGAACTCCCAGCCACTTGACACGAGGCAGATGCCTTCACTGTACTCTTTTCACTGCCTGCTAAAAACATTTTTGTTTATGCAAGCCTATCCAGGTGTGACGAATATTGGCATGTGCTTTAATCTGGTTTTTAGCATATCGTTGATTTTAATCTTTTTTTAAAAATGTTTTAAATAGCTCTTTTTAAATGTACCAATTGATGTTTCATTTTTTTCTTTTTTCGTAAACTGCTTTGAGGTGTTTTACAATTCGCTTAGGCTCAGCATGCTGCTTGAACCCTTTTATCCCAGCTGAGTCAAGTGAGATCATCTGCAGGAGTCTCGTTGGTCATTTCTCAAGTTGGCAAGCCTAATTTGACAGCAACAAGAAACCATCAGAAAGTTCCTCCTAATCTCCATTCTTGTCATTTGAATCCATCGGCTCAGGTCCTACCCTCCAGAGGAGCAGAAGACAAGCTTGCCCCATCTTCCATGTGACAGCCCCTCCGAAATTTGAAGATGGCTATCATATCTTCTCCAGGCTAAACACACCCAACTCCCTGAAACACACACACACACACACACACACACACACACAAGCTTGACTTTCAGAACCTTGATAATCTTGGTCAACCTCCTTTGCACATGTTTCAACTTGTCCATATATCCTTCTTAAACCAAGGTGCCCAGTATGACCAAGACAGAATAGAGCGGCACTATTACCGTCCTTGATCTGGACACTATGCTTCTGTTGATGCACCCTAGAATTGCATTAGCTTTTGGAACTGATTTGTGGAAGTTGCCCTCTGCCTGTCTTGGGAGCCAGTGGAGAAGTGTGCCTTTGGGGTGAAGCCAAACTGTTGGGAGCTTACAGCGCCTGCTGTGGTTGTAGAGACCAATACAGGAGAGACATGTTTGGGCAGATGCAGGCGTCCAGTTGCACTGATGGAGACGCACCATGGCATTTCTTCTTTCCGCCCTCCTCCCACCAGCCATTCCTCCTTTTGTCGCTCCTTTGTGGTCACGTTCCTTTTGGTGTAGGAAGGAGGGAAGTCTTCAAAGCCAAGGCTTCCCCGACTTAAAACTGTTTTGCTTTCAACCTTTATTCTGTGTGCGCAGGAAGGATTTCTGCTGAAGCAAGATATTTAAGGCACACGACATCTGATGGAATTGCAAAAAAGAGGATTCAGACATGTGCCATGACAATCACAAGGGCTGTTTTATTACTGACTTCCACATTTTCAAATGCTGTCTATTGTTTTCCTTGCTCTCCTTTTCTCTTGAGCTCATTTATGTAGCTTATTATTATGGTGACGTCTCTAAGGAACACAGACCCATACATAATTTGGTTGCTGTTTAGGGAGTTTAATGACACACGACTGAACTGACATTGTGTCTATGACGACCTGCGACAGGACAGGATATCCAGTATGAATACATCATTGGAAAACCAAATGTGAGCAATTGTACTGGGATTAGTCTTGGCAAGCAGAGTGAAAGCATCATCTGATTTTTGGGTATCCTGACAGGGAAGTGAATTCTTAGTTATTTCATCTATTTGTGTGCTTGTGCGTGGCACCTGCCATTTGCAAAACACCTGGATAGTTATCCCAGGGAACCGGTGCCTAGAACCTTCAGGGTACATGGTTTTGCTAGCTGAAGATGCTGAGGATTCACTCTGAGATGATATTATCCACAGGGAAGAGCGCCATGCAAGGGGAAAGCAGCACCGAAGGCTTGTTGAAATTAATGAGCCTGCTCAAAAGAATGCAAAGTGCTTTGGTCAGTGATAATTAAAAGTTTCAATCTAACGATGCCAGCAATAATGGCAGGGGTGGTTTAAGAACATAAGCAGAGCCTGCTGGATCTGGCCAATGGCCCATCTAGTCCAGCATCCTGTTCTTACAGTAGCCAACCAAATGCCTGCTGGAAACCTGCAAACAGGACCTTAGCCAAAGGGCACCCTAGTGGGAATGTTGTGGGTAACAGGAGAGGATATGTTGATCGATATTATCCTTCCTAACTCGCGCTGGCAAGTTTCTTCATACAGCAGAGTGCATTTCCCTATTACACAGCAGGAAGCTGGTTGCAGACTCATTAGAATCTCTTATGCTCTATTATTCCTGGTAAGACCCCTTGAATCCCTCCTAAAAGAATAAAGACACAGCAGTCTTGTTCATAAGTAACAAAAAGAAGTTTACTCACGATCAGGCAGAGCACAGCGTGGTTCCTGAAGACAGGCTTTAGGCTTAAAGTTACAAATAAGTACAAATAGGTTTACCCCATATGGAGGATAACTCAGGGGAAGCAGGAAGCAGGCAGGACGGAAACGAAGAAGGGAGGTGGCTTTGTGACTTGGCCTTTTACCAGGTCTGGAAAGGTCACACCCACTTACTAGGCACATGCAAAGGAAGGATGCTCCAGACCAGGTGTAACAGGAAGTTCAACTGGCTGGACCAACACCCCCTGCATGTCCACTCTAGCAAAACAGGTAATGTTGTACTTGACTGCTCCAGTGGATTACATTCCATAACCCTCCCCTCCTGCGGTTTTCAACAACTGGTATTCAGAAGCATAAATAACATTAGAAGTGGCCTGCTGGATCAGGAGAAAGACCCAACTAATCTAGCATCCTGTTCTCATATCAGCCGCTCAGATGCCTGTGGGGGTCCATAAGCAGGACCTGAGCCCAAGAGGACCCTCTCCTCTTGTGACTTCCAGCCAGTGGCATAGCTTGGGGTGGCTGAGAGGGAGGGAGGGAGTGGGAGGGTGCTTCCACCACCACTGCCCATCAAGGAGGAAGGGTGGAAGGAAGGAAGGAAGGAAAAGGAAGGTGGGAAAGCACACCCGGAGCTATGTGCATTGCCCAGAGCGCCTCAGTGCAAGGGCAGGAGAAGGGTGAGGCATCACAGCAGTGCTCCTGGCTTCTGGCATTTCTCTCCCTTAACTCTGCTCCTAGGTTGGGGCTAGTTTGCAATGAGAAACTCCCTTGATTAGATGCTAGCCGGTGAAGGGACTGGCCGCTGCCTAGTCTACAACACTTGCCCTGCCTTGGGCAGCAGCAACCCATGTTATGCCCCTGCTTCCAACATCCCATATTCAGAAGCATTGCTGGTCCTAGATGAGATGGCCAATCACCAGGGATGATGGGAATTGTAGTCCGGCAACATCGGGCTGGGGCTTGACATCCACTCCTCAGACCTGTGCTATACCACAATCCATGAACACAAAGCAGGATCGTATCTCACCTGAATTCTGGCTATAAAGTAAAAAGAAAGAAAGAAAGAAAAGAGAGAGTTATGTTAGACAGCCTATGAGCTCTTGATCAGGGGTTGGCAACCTGCGGCTCACGGGGGTTGTTTAAATGGCCCATGAGCCGCCCCCGAAACAAGCCGCCCGCTCACCGAGTCCCCACCCACTGCACTAAAGCAGCACAGCACTGAGCGGGGACTTGCTTCCATGGTGCCGGAAATTGCACCTACGCCTGTGTAGACGCTGGAAATCACATCTGTGCAGGCGCGATCCAGCCAACGGAGCGATCTCCGCAGGAGTGAACTAGCCCAGGCGAGGTAAACCTTGCCGACCCCCCTCTAGATAATACTCTCTCCCTCCACCAAGGCCAAAACTTTTAAGATGAGCCCTGATGTCTGACCTAGGGGTCTAATTTGACTGACATTTCAACTAGGAGCTAGTGGGGGGGGGTCCTTTGTAGTCCAACTCCCTTCCTTCTCTCCAGACAAGTTTAGATTTTGCCCCCGGTTTGTACAGGGGAAACCCAACTGTATTAGGTTCTCCTTCATGCATGCACACATTAATTCCGAAGGAACACTCAGCTTCTTAAGATGACTAGAATTATTGGGGCTGCCAACCAATTAAAGCATTTTTTAGCTGATTAATCACCTACCTAAAATTAATCCATTTATCAATTACTTTTTGGAAAAAAATATTTCGCCTAGCGCCAAAGTTCAGGTGCCTTTCTGAGATATTGAATGAAGTGTTGGGGTGGGTGATTTTAATCATCATCATCTCCATCATCATCATCAAAGGCTACCACCCATCCAGTCCATTCATCACGTGACATCAGGGCTTAGTTAAATTCAAGGGCAATGGACGAAGATGGTCTTTGCTCTGGGTTCCTTGAGACTAGTCTTTGGCAGAAGAAGAAGAAGAAGAAGAAGAAGAGTTTGGATTTGATATCCCGCTTTTCACTACCCGAAGGAGTCTCAAAGCGGCTAAAAGCGGCTAACATTCTCCTTTCCCTTCCTCCCCAACAAACACTCTGTGAGGTGAAACTGAGAGACTTCTGTGAGGTGAGTGGGGCTGAGAGACTTCAGAGAAGTGTGACTAGCCCAAGGTCACCCAGCAGCTGCATGTGGAGGAGTGGAGACGCGAACCCGGTTCCCCAGATAACGAATCTACCGCTCTTAACCACTACACCACACTGGCTCTTCCTTGTTAGAGGGGATGCCCACTACATCAGAACTAGTGAAGGCGGGTGACAGTAGAGTAGCCTCAGGGGCGAACCTGGGTAAGGCCATTTGACAACCTCCCCGAAATCCTCTTGGCGCTGGATTAAGCAGGGCTTAGGTAAGGAGGTGTGAGGCTCTTGCATAGTCCTAGAGCACTCCTATCTCTAATAATAATAACAATAATAATAATATATATTTTTTTTATTTATACCCTGCACACCCGGCTCGGTTTCCTCTTTCCCTGACCACTGGGCATGCTGGCTGAGGCTGATAAGAATAAGTGGAGCCCATTATGTGGAAGGGTACTCAAACATTCCTAATATTTGCATTTTTTTTTTCATTTTGCCTTTCATTCTTTAAGTGCTAGTCCTACTCAGAGGAGACCCATTGAACTTAATGGACATGCCTAACTTAGGTTCATTTATTTCCATGGGTCTGCTCTGAGTAAATGTTAGTTGACTACTCCCCCTTTTTATGTGCTGATGTTAGGGCATTGACAGAAGGTCTTCTGAAGATCCAGTATACCTGAAGGAGCGTCTCCACCCCCATCATTCAGCCTGGACACTGAGGTCCAGCTCCGAGGGCCTTCTGGCGGTTCCCTCCCTGCGAGAAGTGAGGTTACAGGGAACCAGGCAGAGGGCCTTCTTGGTGGTGGCGCCCGCCCTGTGGAACGCCCTCCCATCAGATGTCAAGGAAATAAACAACTATCTGAAGAATAAACAACTATCTGAAGGCAGCCCTATTTAGGGAAGTTCTTAATGGTTGATGTTTTGTCGTATTATTATTATTATTATTATTATTATTATTATTATTATTATTATTATTATCTTTCATGGCACCGAAATGCCGAAATCTGCTGCCAAATCTAATGCCTTTCTTGTACCTTTCAGCATCTCCTCTCATGACCTTGGGGGTCACATTCCTCTTTGGCATGATGCCAAGAACTCTAAATCGGAAGGGAAATTGAGTACAGGGGCAGCCATGGAAGTCCTTCTGCAAGATGAGTTCATTATGCCAGTGACCCTCTGGCCTAAGGTTGTCTCCTTGCCGATCTCTAACCTGGAGGACTTCACTGCAGAAGTAATGTTGGAGTAAAAGTCCGCAGGAGCAGACTGGTCCCCGTTAACTGAAGACTCATCTGTCGGTGAAGGCAGAACTTTCAGTTAGGAACAGAACTGCTGGATTTATTTATTTGTAGCATTTTATCCCGCTCTTCAGCCTAAAAGGCTTCCAGAGTGGCTCATATAAGATCAATTGAAATGAGACCATCTCTGTCCCTGCAAGCTTACAATCTAAAAAAAACCCCACAACACACAAGGAAAAAGGGACAGGGAGGGAAGAGGAAAAACAAAACCCAGGCACCAATTTCTAAACAGTTGTTTCTGTAATGACCAGCTGGCACAGTTCAGGGGCAGGAGGTGTCTGATTTTTTTGGGGGGGGGCCTCAAACTAAGCTGATGAAATAATCCCTGTTTCCTATTCTGTCCCACTGAGGCAGCTCTCTTATCTAGTGCTCAGTCTGGCTGGTTCTTAAACAATATCCCAGTCAGTGCCAGATTTATGTATAGGCTAAGTAGGCTGAAGCCTAGGGCCTCTAAATCTAGGGGGCCTCGCCAGCCTGCCCTCTCCCCAACGGCAACTTCCATGCACATGACCTGTGATGATCATTATTTCCCCCATGAGTTAAATGATAAATAATCAGAGGCAGCTACAGGAGAGCTATGAGATTCAGGTGAGGGTCACATGCCTTGTCAATGACAGCAGGTATATAAGAGGACGACCCGGCCTGCCCAGGCCATGAAAAGTTTACAAAGTTCAGTTATTGCAAAATAAATAAATAAATAAAATTAGCGTTAATTTTATGCATTTTTAAAAATCACCATGGTATTTAGCAATAATATCTTATGTCCTTTAGAGGAGAAATTGTGAATTGTAGAATTTTATTTATTTTATTTTTTTCCAAACAAAAAAATTTATTCATTTTATCATAACACCAACAAAACACCAACAAAACACAAAAACTACAAACAATAAAAAAAATCATACCCCACTACCCCACCAAAATACTTATCTAAACCTAACTATTCTTCTATATATCATTGTAAGTTGACTTCCTCACGCCCTCTCCGACGGCTTTCTTTGTAATTCATCTTTAGTAATTTCCTTACCATTTTTCTAATCCTGTATTAAAATACTATTCAACTTATCTTAATTTTAATAACCTTAAACATTGCTTCCTATATTACTAAACCTTATCTATCTTCTACCTCTGTAGCCTAACTATTTCCACCTGTCTGCTTTAAATAATAATTTGAGCATATTTCTTCAAATAAGCTTTAAATTTAGTCCATCTTTCTCCACCGCGTCGTCCCTCTGGTCTCGGAGTTTCCCCGTCAGTTCAGCGAGTTCCATATAGTCTTATCATTTTCATCTGCCATTCTGTGAATTGTAGAATTTTAAATAGCCGTCATCATCCTTGGCTTCACTCAGTTTTGTTTATAAGACTCTTCCATTTTCTTCTAGTTGTGATGGTGGGGGAGGGGGAGGGGCCTCACAAGTGGAGTAGCCTCTCTTCATCTAAATCCGGCCCTGATCCAAGTCTTGTTCTTCTTTAGGGTTCCCCTTGAACTCTGCATAAGGCCTTCTAGATTTGCTGCAGAGCTCCTTCAGTGATGTCATCTGTTTTAATTTTTTTTTTTTAAGTTAGTGATTTTTATTACTTTCTGCTGCTTCTTGAAGATGGCTGATAGCTTTGTTATTTTTTTAAAAAAACCTCCTTCAATTCTGTATGTATGATCTAGTTGAGACTCCTGCATTGCAGTGGGTTAGACTGGATGACCCTTGCGGTCCCTTCCAAGTCTACAAATCTACGATTTGATTTTATGATCTTGGGGAGGTGCCCTGAGAACCCGCCAGCCAGAGTTCAATATCCTACGTGAATGTAGGTTACACAAGAAGATGCTAATGATGACTCAGCTTTCTGAATGGGGAAACAGGCTCTTCTGAGAAAGTGCACTGTAATGGCTAAACTAACAAGCTGTATTTGCATAAAAGAGAGAAGATAAAAATGCAGCGATTTAGTCCATCACTGGCTTAAATTTATTGAGTTCTGGAAAAGCAAGCTACATTCATCAGCTGAGGTAGCACAGCCTTTTTGATTTATTGAAATGCGTTAATCGATTGTGATCTTTGGTTCATTCTGCCATTTTTAATTTAATTTTAATTTTTAATTTTTAAAAAAGCAACAGCATAAGTGGACCATGTCCTTGTCATCTGCCACAAGGCTCTAAAACTTTAAGAAGAGCCTAGCAGATGGATCAGGTCAAAGGGGACCCATCTAATCTAGCATCCTGTGGCCAAATGCCTCTAAGAAACTGGGGGGGGGGCATCTAAGATAGACTGCCTCTGGACTTGGAGGTTCCGCAAAAGAGCCCCATTGGATCATCTAATCCAGCATCCTGCTTTTACAGTGGTAAACCAGATGCCCCAGTAGGAATCCCATAGTGTTTTCCCCATCTGTGATTTCCAGTGACTGGAATTCTGTATTTTCTTTGAAAGTTGGTGTGTTCGATATTGATTCTTTGAGGTTGATTGGTTTAATTAGCTGTTAGTTCAGGGCAGGAAAGACAGGTAAAAGGTAAAGGTAAAGGACCCCTGGATGGTTAAGTCCAGTCAAAGGCAACAATGGGGTTGTGGCGCTCATCTTGCTTTCAGGCCAAGGGCGCCGGCGTTTGTCCACAGAAGCTTTTCTGAGTCATGAGAGCCAGTGTGGTGTAGTGGTTAAGAGCGGTAGACTCATAATCTGGGGAACCGGGTTCACGTCTCCGCTCCTCCACATGCAGCTGCTGGGTGACCTTGGGCTAGTCACACTTCTTTGAAGTCTCTCAGCCCCACTCACCTCACAGAGTGTTTGTTGTGGGGGAGGAAGGGAAAGGAGAATGTTAGCTGCTTTGAGACTCCTTCGGGTAGTGATAAAGCAGGATATCAAATCCCACTCTTCTTCTTCTTCTTCTTCTTCTTCTTCTTTCTTCTTCTTCTTCTTCTTCTTCTTCTTCTTCATGTGGCCAGCATGACTAAACCACTTCTGGTGCAACGACACACCATTACAGAAACCAAAGAACATGGAAATGCCATTTACCTTCCCACCACAGGGGTACCTATTTATCTACTTGCAGTGGCGTGCTTTCGAACTGCGAGGTAGGCAGGAGCTGGGACAGAGCAACAGGAGCTCACCCCGTCACGCAGATTTGAACCGCCGACCTTCTGATTGGCAAGCCCAAGAGGCTCAGTGGTTTAGACCACAGCGCCACCTGCGTCCCGAGAAAGACAGGCTAAGAGACAGTGGAGTAAATAGCTGAGGTCTGCCCATCTAGCTGCTCTGATTGGCCCGCACTTGCACATGGATCCTCTCAAGCTCCTCCCCAGGGAGAGACTGCCTGAATCTCCTTCTGGAGGGAATCAGGGTGTGACAAATTCACCCCCACTTAATGTGGGGCCGGTGTTTCCTAACGTAAAGCCTATGCATAGCTAAATCTCCACGGGTTGCATCTCCAAGGATTCTGCATCCTGGCAAAGCCCTGTGCCATCCAACCAGCTCTCTGTCTTTTGCAAGGGCCCTTTTTGTCCTTGAGACTGCAATGCTCAGGAATTGAGGAGGGGGGACCATCACTTTTCTTAATTTCTAGCACCCCCTCTCCCTGGTGGGATCCGTCTTGCCAGCTGGCATGGAGAATGCTCTTAGTCAAAGTTGCAAAGAAAGGGGGCAGCCCAAGGGGAGAGAGAAAGAGAGAGAGAGAGAGAGAAAGGTATTTTATTCCATTGTTTGTAAAAATCTGGATGGACTCATGGAAGCATAAAAGAACTGACTTTTTTCTCCAGAGTGTTCATCAAAGAGAATATTGCACAGGAGCAAGAATCAGCATTTAAGGAAGGCCAGAACTGTGGGTATCTGGGGAAGACCTTCTCAGGGCCTTTCTGGGTGGCAAGAGGGGATGGTTTTAGTGAAGTGGTTCAATCCAGCCCCGGCAGGATTGTAGCTCAGGAGGTCTCAGGTTTAATCCCCAATGGCATCACCAGGTAGAGGTGTAGCATGGGTTGCCAGTGCCCAGGGCCACACAGACGGGTGCGTGGGAGGGAGGAAAACGGAGAGAGTTTGCATGCACATTCAACTGCCTATGGCATCCGCGAGAAAGGTCATTCCGTTGTCTGGAGAGGTCACTTTCTCGTTTGCATGGAGAACCCATTTTCAACGGAGCCCAATGATGGAAGCACATAGCTGAATTGAGGCAGCACCGGGTGTTGAAATTTGGCACCCCTAACAAATTTTGTGCCTGGGGAAACTGCCCCCATGGCTCACCCGATGCTATGCCACTGTCTCCAGTTATGGCTGGGAAAGACCCCCATCTGAAATCCTAGCGAGAAATACAATGTAGACAATACTAAGCTAGTTGGACCAAAGGTCTGATTCAATATGGTGGAGAGCTGAGGCTCAGTGGTAATCTAGTTCTCACTGTGGCCACCCAGGTTCCTGTGGGAAACCCTCAAGCAGGATCTCAGCACAAGAGCCCTCTCCCCTCCGGTGGTTTCCAGCAACTGGTATTCAGAAGCAGGGCTGATTGGTGCAGGCAGAAGATATTGTTTGCCTTGAGAGTTAGCACCTACATAGGGATTCAGGGTGGGGATGGGGGCATCCCCCTCCTTACCTGGAGATGCCATTGGGAATTGAACCTGGGACCTTCTGCATGCAAGGCTAGGGCTCTACCACTCAGTCGTGACCCTTCCCTATCATCTCATGAAGCTGTCAAAAAAGTAAGTGAGATCATTGGTCCACCTAGGTCAGCACACTGATGGGAAGTGGATAGGGTTTCAGATGGGGAACATTATCAGCCCTACCTGGAGAATATGTGGCACAGGTTCTGCCCAACACTGCAGGGACCTGACATGTAATAATAATAATAATAATAATAATAATAATAATAATAATAATAATAATTTATACCCTGCCCATCTGGCTGGGTTTGGAAAGCAGACCCCAGCCACTCAACAGATGTCCGATTCTGCAGCTCTTGCCATCACAGACGTCATTAAACAGGGGGAGGGGAGCAAGAGAGGGAAAAAGAATTTGATCATCCGAGCCACCCGGAAATTCTTATGGAAAGGGCGCGAAAGGGAAGAGAGCATAACGTTTGCCGCGGAGGGAAGCGATTTATAAAACAAGATAGAAATAAATGCTTTTGAAGCCAGAAAACCAGCCGGCTATTACTTACAGCAACAACAAAAGGCAAGGGTTGCCATGACACTTCCCTAAACAGGGCTGCCTTCAGATGTCGTCTAAAAGTCAGATAGTTGTTTATTTCCTTGACATCTGAGGGGAGGGTGTTCCACAGGGAGGGAGCCACCTACCGAGAAGGCCCTCTGCCTAGTTCCCTGTAACCTCAATTCTTCGCAGGGAGGGAACCGCCAGAAGGCCCTCAGAGCTGGATCTCAGTGTCCGGGCTGAATGATGGGGGTGGAGACGCTCCTTCAGGTATACTGGGCTGAGAACGTTTAGGACTTTAAAGGTCAGCACCAACAGTTTGAATTGTGGTTGGAAACGTACCGGGATTGTCACATTTGTGATGTCACACAACTGGAGGAGGCCCAACGGGGCCCAACACACTCTCTGAAAGGCCTGATGGGGGCCCGCAGCAGCTGAGGCCAGGCTTGACGGGGCCTTTTTGCTTGATGGAGGTCGCTGCTGCTGCAGGAAGGCCCAAAGGGGAGGGTTGTGGAATATTGAGGGAGCCCAGCCCCCTCATTGAATTTTTTTTTTGGGGGGGTCAGCCCACATGGTCCCTGCCTGCTGTGGCAGATGCTCCACAATTGAGCTATGGGGGAATCTACATAGCTCAGCCCTCCTCAGAACTATGACTGCTTTATTTTTTGCCCCCCACCATCAAAATCAGCGGAATCTTGTGGGGCAGAAAAATATTACTGGGACAGACACTACATCTGGCCCTTCATTCAACTGGGGTATAACCACCCCTGTTCTAAACAGACATATGAGAATATTGGCAGTTGGCTCTGCTGAAATATTATGCGAAAAGTATCTACCGAGCACTGTGTCATTTCCCCCGCTTATGCAGCTGGTATTCCCCCTATAAAGAGGAGCCTTATCAGATGTTAATTGCTATCTTTCTATTTTACGCAGGGTGTCATTACATGTCAATGAGGAAGAGAGAAGCTCGAATCGTTTCTCGCTCTCTGGCTGCTTGGTGGTAAAGCAATTTCCAATCTGTCAGCGGTGAAAGGATTTCCAGCCCATCACATACAGTCATGGAGAGAGACCATTGGAAGCCCATCAGTCCCTTAAACAAACTTAAGAGGAGTAAACCAACTTTATGGGAAATGTTTGAGGGAGTTGGCTATGTTCAGCCTGGAGAAGAGGAGGCTGAGAGGAGATACGATAGCCATTTGTAATTGTCTCTATAGCCACAGCAGGCGCGGTAAGCTCCCAACAGTTTGACTTCACCCCAAAGGCACAGTTCTCCACTGTCTCTCAAGACAGACAGAGGGCAACTTCCATAAATCAGTTCCAAATGCTAATGCAACTCTAGGGTGCATCAACAGAAGCATAGTGTCCCGATCAAGGACAGTAATTGTTGTTGTTCAGTCATTCGGTTGTGTCCTACTCTTCGTGACCCCATGGACCAGAACATGCCAGGCACACCTATCTTTCACTGCCTCCTGCAATTTGGCCAAACTCATGCTAGTTTCTTTGAGAACACTGTCCAACCATCTCATCCTCTGTCGTCCCCTTCTCCTTGTGCCCTCCATCTTTCCCAACATCAGGGTCTTTTCCAGGGAGTCTTCTCTTCTCATGAGGTGGCCAAAGTACTGGAGCCTCAACTTCAGGATCTGTCCTTCCAGTGAGCACTCAGGGCTGATTTCTTTAAGGATGGATAAGTTTGATCTTTTTGCAGTCCATGGGACTCTCAAGAGTCTCCTCCAGCACCATAATTCAAAAGCATCAATTCTTCGGCGATCAGTCTTCTTTATGGTCCAGCTCTCACTTCCATACATTACTACTGGGAAAACCATAGCTTTAACTATACGGACCTTTGTCGGCAAGGTGATGTCTCTGCTTTTTAAGATGCTGTCTAGGTTTGTCATTGCTTTCCTCCCAAGAAGCAGGCATCTTTTAATTTTGTGACTGCTGTCACTATCTGCAGTGATCATGGAGCCCAAGAAAGTAGAATCTTTCACTGAAGGACAGTAATAGTGCCACTCTATTCTGTCTTGGTCATACTGAGCACCTTGGTTTAAGAAGGATATATGGACAAGTTGAAACATGTGCAAAGGAGGTTGACCAAGATTATCAAGGTTCTGAAAGTCAAGCTTGTGTGTGTGTGTGTGTGTTTGAGTTTGAGGGAGTTGGGTGTGTTTAGTCTGGAGAAGATATGATAGCCATCTTCAAATATCAGAGGGGCTGCCATGTGGATGATGGAGCAAGCTTGTTTTCTGCTGCTCCAGAGGGTAGAACCTAAGCTGATGGAGAAATGACGAACGACACTCCTGCAGATGATCTCCCTTGACAGACCTGGGATAAAAGGGTTCAAGCAGCATGCTGAGCCTAAGCGAATTGTAAAACACCTCAAAGCAGTTTACAAAAAAATGAAAAAAATGAAACATCAATTGGTACCAGTTAAAAAGAGCTATTTAAAACATTTTTTTATAAAAAAGATTAAAATCAGCAATATGCTAAAAACAGATTAAAGCACATGCCAATATTCGTTACACCTGGATAGGCTTGCATAAACAAAAATGTTTTTAGCAGGCAGTGAAAAGAGTACAGTGAAGGCATCTGCCTCGTGTCAAGTGGCTGGGAGTTCCAAGGTCTAGGTCAGGGGTAGGCAACCTAAGGCCCATGGAGCACAAGTGGCCCATGGGGGTTGTTTAACCGGCCCATGAGCCGCCCCCGAACTGAGCCACCCGCTTGGCGAGTCCCGCACGTTGTGCTAAATTGGCACAGTATCTCTACAAATCACACCATAGCCACACTTCTTAATCACTTTTTCATGACACACTCTGTCAGGGACTGGGTGTGGGAATGTTAAGGATAGTAGGAAAGGATATATTGACTAGTAAGTGATGTAGCAGAGCGATTCCCCTCTTTCTAGTTTGCGGTGCCTTAGTTAAGAATTTCCTGGTGTCCCCTTTAATTGTAAAGACACAAGAGTCTTTCTGAGTAAAGTGTTTACTCACATTTGCAGAAACAGACCATGGAAATTGTGGGCGTGAGAGCCAGCAGACAGCAAAATTACACCAAAATGGCTGCAGGAGAGCAACAGAGACAGATGAGGGGAAAATGTGCACACGCAATCCGGCCCACTTAAAAGTAGGAGGGATCAAAGACAGAGGGCACTCCACTGGAGTGAACTGGCCCAGGCTGGGTTCTATAGCCTCTCTCTGTAAATATTGAAATAAAAAAGGAGGTGAACTTTTCCTTGTCCTTGGGCAACCAGCCAGGAGCTGCATCCTGACACACACATCCCAATGGGTTGAAAGAAACTAGGTAACACTCAGAAACACCCTTTGAAACAGTGAACAGAAGCTAGTCATGTCCAGACTAAATTGGTGGCAGATTGAGATCTCCAAGAATTTCAGGGGATATTCCAAGCCACAAATGCAGATGTGGCTCTACCATCAGACCCTTCCCTTAAAAAAATAGGATGATCATAGGGTGAGTGTGGATTCAGCTTTTATAATTGACTTAAGCTTCCCCCTTGTAAGAGTCTGCCATTCATAAAAACATTGTGATTGAACTGAATGAATGTAACAAAGAAAACAAGAATGCCTCTTCTCAGGGCCAGTGAGTTGCAAATGATTTTTAAATGTTTGTAATTACATCATCTCAATAAAAAAATTAATATAAAAAATAATAATTAAGATTCTAGCCCTCTTGGCTCTGAATAAATGGATAATTTGAATGAGAAGCTGCATTATACTAAGTCTGAACACTGGACTATTTGGCTGCATATTGTCTACACTGACTGGCAGAGCCTCGAGGGTTTCAGACAGGGGACATTCCCATCGCCACCTGGAGATGTCAGGGATCGAACCTGCGACCTTCTACATGCAAGGCAGATGCTCTGCCACTGAATTACAGCCTGTCTGGAATGCATCTAAGCCTCTCTATACACCTGTTTCTGTCCTTCCTACCAGAAATCTTCTACCTTGGGCTGACAAGCAAGGGAAAGAGCTTAATCTCTTGCTTCATTTGGACCAAATTGCTTTGTGTAGTAAATACAGTAATAAAGAGGGCCCTCCTTTTTAAATGTTTACAGGCTGGACTCCTTCACAAAATGTAATGCCGCTGTTGACGGAGTCTGTAGTTTGCTGCTCCTGTATCTAAATTACCAGCCATTATTGCAACCGGCAATTGCCCGACGCTGGCTGATTTGAAGTTCTTGAGCAAAGCATTCTGCGTTCCGTGAGAAACGGTGGTGATGGGCTGAGAACTGCGTTGCTGAATGAAGGCAGCCGGAGGGGTCACTGGGGCAGGGGAGTGGCGGACCTGCTTCTCCCCTAGCAAATCAGGGTCCCTACTTTGGGGAGGATGTGATGGATGTCTGTTTTTTAAACCTTAGCATAAGCATCACACACACACAGGGCCACACTTGTCATCTGCTGGCATCAAGCCAGGGATGGGGAAGAAGGCTTTTCGCTCGATGTGAATCCCAAAACATCCACCGAGGGGCTGTTAGGAGGAAAAGCCCACCTGAAACGCAGCCATGAAATGACGGCTCCTTTCCAAACATTCTGATCATGCCAGTTGGTGAGCGGAGTTTTCTTACAATTGCCCCAGTGCAGAGATTATCGCTCCTTTTAATGGCAAACTCAGGTGTTTCGTGCCAACAGGATTTTCCAGACGAAATGAATCTAGAGAGTGAAATGAGAGGGAAGTAATTATCAGCAAAGTGATGCTCAGAGGTTTGCAAAAGTACAGAAATCGGGGGGGGGGGGAGGAGAGAACCCAGCTGAATGAGGACTGAGCATGCTCAGTACCTGTGGAATGTTGATTGAAAGTTGGAAAGTAGACTGTACAAATTACTTCTGGAATGGTATACAAAAGATGAAGAAGTCAAGGCAGTGACAATACATTGTCCTAGAGATTTTGGGTATAATATGCAACTTTTATCTTGGGAAAAGTTAGGGAAAGAGGAAATAAAATTTACTGCATGCTGTTCGTTGAAAGAAAATTATATGAAAATGATGTGTCATTGGTATCTATCACCGAGTGAAATTGCAAAAATGTACAAAACGAGATCAAATTTGTGTTGGAAACGCAAAGGGAAGGAGGGTACTTTTTACCATTTGTGGTGGACGTGTACATTGGTAAAAGCTATCTGGGAAATGATATATAATGAACTAAAGAAAATGTTTTAAAATACATTTGTTAAAAAAGCAAAAGCTTTTAGGACAGATCCTGAAGTTGAGGCTCCAGTACTTTGGCCACCTCATGAGAAGAGAAGACTCCCTGGAAAAGACCCTGATGTTGGGAAAGATGGAGGGCACAAGGAGAAGGGGACGACAGAGGATGAGATGGTTGGACAGTGTTCTCGAAGCTACTAACATGAGTTTGGCCAAACTGCGAGAGGCAGTGAAGGATAGGCGTGCCTGGCGTGCTCTGGTCCATGGGGTCACGAAGAGTCGGACATGACTGAACGACTGAACAACAACAACATAATAGGTGAAGAGATACCAAGAGACGATAAAAGACTCTTTATGTCTGCAACGACAGCAGTGAGAATGCTACTAGCCCAGAGATGGAAGGAAGGGGAAGTACCAACAAGAGAAGAATGGCAGACGGAACTGATGGAGTATAAGCAGAGATGGTGAAACTGACGGGGAAGATCAGAAACCAGGAAGATCCAAGACTGGAGTAAATTCCTAACTTACTTAAAAGACCACTGTAAATGGTTAAAATCATTGGCAGGGATGTAATGACACTTGTAATGTGGAATTAACAATGGTAACTATGGATATGTAACGGATAAATAAGGGTAAAAGATGCAGAAAATCTAATTTTAAATAAGATACCCATGGAGGGAGGGAAGGAGGTACAAAGGTTCAAACGAACCTTTTATTTCAGTGTTTGAAATGGTTAAAGTTAATATGTATAAAAATTTGTAAAACCAATTAAAAATATTATTAAAAATAGAAAGTTGGAAAGTGGGCAGGATGGTTAGTGGACAGAGACCTCCTTTTGTGACAGAGGACGCGCTGCAGCATTTTGTTGCTGAACTCACCCGTTCCCATGAACTCGCCCCCAAATAAATGTTTGCTTTGCGGCAGCTGCTGATTGAAGGTGTGTATGTGATTGAAGCCACCTTAGCAAAGCTGCTTGGCAATCACAATCCTGACTGCCAACTGATTGAAGCAGATCCTTTAATTGATTAGACGTCTCTCTCACTCCCACATCGCATCCACTGTTTGGGGATTATTATTATTATTGTTTTTTTTTAAAAAAACAACCCACTTGCTTTGCGGGGTTGTTGTAAGGAGTGCAGAGATAATATGCCTGAAGTGTTTTGATTGCTCCAAAACTTCCAGGTAAGTGCAAGATGTTAATAACCCCAATTAAAAAAAAAAGCAGCCTGATTGATCAAATAATTATTTGCATTTAGCCAGATGTTCAGATTACTAAAAATAATAATAATAATACATGGCCCAAGTGCAGATTTGGGACATCAAGAAAAATATTACAGTGTAATCCAGTTTCACCCAGCCTGGTAGCTTCCAGATATTTTGGACCACAGCTTTCGCCAGCCCTGACTACTAGTCGTGCTGGCTGGGGCTGATAGGAGTTGTAGTACAACACTGAGCTGAGGAATTGAATTGGGGATGGCTGATGGAAGCTTACTTACCGTGTAATCAAAGCTGCCAGTCATTATTAAAACGAACTCGATGAATATCTTGAAGATAGACCTTTTGAATTCCCTCTGGGAGCAGGACTGACAGGCTGAAATCCTTCCTCGAGTGGCACGTAACTAACTTACGCCATGCGCCTCTGTGATGTTCTTAGTGAGAAATTGAAACTATAAACAGGCCACCTCCATGACCAAATTAGTCAGTGAATTTTCTCACCCTCTTGACAAGATGAGTGGGGTCCAAATGACAGCAGGGGGAACTGGCAACTAGTTGGAAGAATACACATTCCCCTGTCCCGACCCTGCCACAGTGGAACGGACAATTTGTCAATTTCAATTTCTCATTTTTCCGTTTAAAGTTCAGTTTTGCATCACTGTGTTATAAAAAACAAACAAAATGTCCTCATGGAAATTTATCACATTGTCACCCTTGGTTCTCAAACTTAATCCGTTCCGGAAGCCTGTTCCAAAACCAAAGCGTTCCTAAACCAAGGCACGCTTTCTCATACAAAGTAATGCAAAATGGATTAATCCGTTCCAGGCTTTTAAAAACAATCCCTAAAACAGCAATTTAACATGATTTTTACTATCTAGCAAGACCGTTGATCCATAAAATGAAAGCAATAAACTATGTACCGCAGTCACACAACCAATCCATCAGTAGCTGAACTGGGTTCCACACAGTCACAAAAACGAAACAAGAAAGCCACAAAAATGCAAAATAAATAGCAAAAACAGACAGACCTCAGCGTAACACTCAAAACGGAAGTGTGACACTCAAAACGGATCATGTTCGGCTTCCGAAAAAAGTCCACAAACTGGAACACTTACTTCTGGGTTTGCAATGTTTGGGTTCCAAGTTCTTTGAATACCAAGCCGTTTCAGAACCAAGGTACCACTGTAATAGTAGCATCATTATTAATACCAGAGGGAGCTGGGGTCAAAATCATAGAATTGTAGAGTTGGAGGCTACCACAGGGGTCATCTAGTCCAACCCCCTGCACTGCAGGAATCTCTCTCTCCGTGTGTATAAAATCCTTAACAACTTAGGATCTGTGAGATCACCTTACCCCATATACTGCCCTCCCCCCGGCTGCTTCCATCTGCAGAAAGTGGCACTGTTGCAGGTGCCATATAATATCCGTTCTGCGTTGGTAAGAAATCAATCTTTTTGTGTGGCAGCATCTACCCTCTGGAACTCCCTGCTCCTTGACACCAGGCAAGCACCTTCACAGTGCTCTGTTTGGAACCTGCTAAAAACATTTCTGTTTAGACAAGCCTACCCAGAAGTGAAGATTGTTTGCTGTTTCAACCAGCACACTACAATGTTGCCTGGTGTGCGTGGGAAAAATTGAAAAATTACTTTATATATACAATATAGGCCAGTTAATTTTTTTAACATTTTCTAATGGTGGTGTGCCTCGTGATTTTTTTCATGAAACAAGTGTGCCTTTGCCCAAAAAAGGTGAAAAACACTGCTGTAAAGGTACTGTCTAAACCACTGATCAAAAGGTTGGCGGTTTGAATCCCCACGACGGAGTGAGCTCCCATTGCTCTGTCCCAGCTCCTGCCAACCTAGCAGTTCGAAAACATGCCAGAGCAAGTAGATAAATAGGTCCCACTGCGGTGGGAAGGTAAACGGTGCTTCCATGCGCTCTGGCTTCCGTCACAGTGTCCCGTTGCACCACAGTGGTTTAGTCATGCTGGCCATCGGACCTGCAAAGCTGTCTGTGGACAAACGTCGACTCCCTTGGCCTGAAAGCGAGATGGGTGCCGCAATCCCATAGTCGCCTTTGACTGGACTTAACCATGTCCAGTGTAGGACTAGATGGGCCACTGGTCTGCTCCTGCAAGCTCTTCTTACATTCGTATGATCTGCATGCAGAATGTCTCAGTTTCAGAAACTAAGAGAAACTGAAAATGGCACCCCTAGCTGATGGGAGAGGGAGTCGAAAACATCTGGAGAGCACCAAGGTTGGCGATGGCTTCAGAACAGCAAGGCTGACATATATTTTGGAGGATGAGGGACCAGCAGCCTAGGATGCTAATGTGCATTCAGACCTCCCAGACTCTGTAACATTTCGGAATTGCTGACTTCACAGTCTGCCATCCAGGGGTCCTTTACTTTTTAATTATTACCTTTTTATTGTTGCTGTATGTCTTGATCTGTTCTGAATTAATTGCTGATTTGATCTTTTGAGCATTTCAAAGTGTCGTTTTTACCGATCCTTTCATTGTTTCGTTTTCGTCGCAAATCAGTTTTGGGTGTTTTTTCTTTCCCGCAGTCAAGCGGTGTATACATTTCTTAAAGTAACTAGAAAAATGCTTTGAGGTTCTATGCTGAGACACGTCCGTGCATCGATGGCATCCTCACCTCTCACTTGCTGGGCCTTAAGCATTGCTGGGCCTTAAGGATCCTCCGGGGGAAATAATAAAAATATCAGAAAGGGAGTGCCCAGGTGCCACGCTACTGGCAGCACCGACAGCGCCACCTCCAGCAGGCAAACGTCTTCAGGCTCTCGGAAGGTATCAAAACTGTCCATCTTCGCAACAGATGCCCGTTGCCTCCATCTCCGCCACTCTCTGGGTAGCGGTGTGCAGCGAGACAGGAGTCATTGTTTCCTCATTTTCGCTTTACAGCTGCCTGAGGACAACACATGTGTTATAAATCCTGCCTGCGTTATCCAGAGGCCGGCGAAAAACAAACACGGAAATTACCCCCTCACCCAACAAGGAACGACAAGAATTACTGTGTGGCTCAGGTGTCTTGTGCTGGGAAAAGTGACACCAAATTGGAAGAGAATGGTGATGTATGGGAACCGGGCGAGGCGGCCCCCGGCCCCCGATTGCCAAGGTGCTGTGGGCTACGCCAGGCTTTACTTAACGATACATCAGCCCCCAAATTGGATTTTAAAGGTGATCTATGGTAGCAAGCCACAAGTCAACCCCCCATGCAGAGAAAGAAGGGGGGGGGAATTCACTGTCAACACCCGGGTCTCTCTCTTGATTTAGTCCTGATAGAGAGTGGTGGTGGATTTAACCAGGAACTCCAACAACCAACAACAACAACAACAACAATTTATACCCCAACCATCTGGCTGGGTTTCCCCAGCCTCTCTGGGCGGCTCCCAAAAGAATACTAAAAGCACAATAAAACATCACACTTTAAAAACTTCCCTAAACAGGGCTGCCTTCAGATGTCTTCTAAAAGTCAGATAGTTGTTTATTTCCTTGACATCTGATGGGAGGGCATTCCACAGGGAGGGCCACTACCGAGAAGGCCCTCTGCCCTGTAACCTCACTTCTCGCAGGGAGGGAACTGCCAGAAGGCCCTTGGAGCTGGACCTCAGTGTCCGGGCTGAGTGATGGGGGTGGAGATGCTCCCAGAGGTACACTGGGCCAAGGCCGTTTAGGTCTTTAAACAAAATAGAAAATTCTTTCCAGTAGCACCTTAGAGACCAACTGAGTTTGTTCTTGGTATGAGCTTTCGTGTGCATGCACACGAAAGCTCATACCAAGAACAAACTCAGTTGGTCTCTAAGGTGCTACTGGAAAGAATTTTCTATTTTGTTTCGACTATGGCAGACCAACACGGCTACCCACCTGTAACTAGGTCTTTAAAGACCAGCACCAACACTTTGAATTGTGCTTGGAAATGTACTGGGAGCCAGTGTAGATGCTTTAGGACTGGTGTTATATGGTTTCAGTGACCACTCCCAGTCAATGCCTCACCTCACCTCCTGGGCCCACATCATCCTGTCTCAGCTGAGTTCTGGGGCAGGATAGCCTCCTCCGAAGCACCTGTGGCACCACGAATGTCTGGGAGTGGGTTCTTAGAAGGAACAGTGCCCCCACATTAACGTTTATGTGGAATTTAAACACATTCCTGTTCACCTGGACCTTTTGTGGTTGAGAGATTTTTGGCCACTTTGAAATCATTAGTTATGATTTATTTTTCAGTGTTAAAGTGTATCTTTTCATTGTTGCATGCTGCTCTGGGCTGCTTAGTGAGGGATGGTGGAGTTAAGATATTAGCCACCCTGGTAATGTTAATTAATAATAATGGTGGGACTGACTCTGACTCCTAGTTTGCACAGCTCCACAGAAAGCTAACTGTCTGTCCTGATGCCTCCGTCCCCAACATGCAGAGGTTCTTCATCCAAAGATGACAGGGTACCCCGAAATCAGGAAGGTAGGAACCCACTTCCCTCCACAGGCATGTCCCAACAAATGCTGGGACTTTTGTCCCTTGCCTAGTCCAGACCCAGGTTGTAGTGGGAACTTTTCTCAAGGTTCAGCCATTGTTGTTGACGACGACAATCACCTTGAGCCCAAGGACGAAAGTCCCATAAAATGTCGCCCCCCATCTTTGCATCGTCGACAGAGACAGTCATTTCTTTTCAGCTGCTCTGTCATCTTGAGTAATGGTCGAGAGTGGTGGCGGGATGATTGAGTGCAGGTCAGAGATGAGCTCCTCCGCTGCAGATTCCAAACCTCGCAATGAGAAGACCCAGATGCACATCGTGACAGCGGGGAGAGGGAGAGGACTGGCTTTCATTTTTCGTTGACTCCTTTGACATTTTGGGGACATGGTGTAGCAGGGCGATGAGGAACAAGACTGGTTGTTTGTGAGATGCCAGAAAAGGCCTTGGATCAGATGAGGTTCCTGCATTAAGAATATAAGACGAGGTTCCTGCTGGATCAGGAAACTGGGCCATTTAGTCCAGTATCCTGTTCTCAAAGTGGCCATTCACATGTCTGCAGGAAACCCACAAGCAGGGCCTGAGCACAAGAAGACTCTTCCCTCCTGTGCTTTCCAACAACTGGTAGTCATAGAATCATTGAATTATAGAACTGTAGAGTTAGAAGGGACCATGAGGGTCATCTAGTCCAACCCTCCACAATGCAGGAATATTTCACCCAATGTGGGACTCAAACCTATGACCCTGAGATTAAGAGTATCGTGCTCTACTGACCGAGCTATTCAGAAGCATTGTAGCCATCAATTGCCATTGTCTAATCCCTGTTCTAGGTTTATGAGAGAGAGAGAGAGAGAACTGTTCTCCATCCACTTTCTCTATGCCATGCATCATTTTATGTACTTCTATCACATCATGTGTTACCCACCTTTTCTCTAAACTTAATTCCCAATACCTGAAAACTTCTACATAGGGGAGTCACACCATCATTTCAGTTGCCATTTTCTGAAGTTTTCTGAACTCTACAACATCATAAGGCGACCAGAACTCTAGGCCTTATGGAGCGTAACAACTACAGACCAGCCACTGTCGCCCCTTCCTTGGCAAAGGTGGTGGAGAGGGTGTTTGTGGAGCAACTGCAAACATTCCTGGATGAGACCAATCATCTAGATCAGGCACCCCCAACGTTCGGCCCTCCAGATGTTTTGGCCTACAACTCCCATGATCCCTAGCTAACAGGACCAGTGGTCAGGGATGATGGGAATTGTAGTCCAAAAAAAAATCTGGAGGTCCGAAGATTGGGGGTGCCTGATCTAAATCCACTACCATCTGGGTTCAGACCTGGCTATGGAACTCAACCAGCCTTGGTCACCTTTCTGGTCGACATAAGAAATGAAGGATGGTTTTACGGTATACAGTGGTGCCTTGCTTTAAGAACAGCATAGTTTATGAACAATTTGGAGTAAGAATGCTGCAAACCCGGAAGTAGGTGTTTTGGTTTGTGAACTTTGCCTTGGAAGCAGAACATGTTCCGCTTCCTGTTGAGTGTGTTCCATTTGTAAATTGAGTCCCCCGCTGCTATTCAGAGGCTTCCCGTTGAGTCTGTCGGCTGTTGAGTCCCACACAGCCATGCAACACAGAGGTGACATTTGGAGCTGCTGGTTTTTGCTTTCTTTCTTTTTTTTTCATTTTTTTGACTGTGACTTGTTCTTCGTTTTATGGGACTGACTTGTGACTGTGGCTTGTGACTTCGTTTTTGTGACTGTGGCTTGTTACTTTGTTTTTGTGACTTGTTTTTCTGACTGTGTGGAACCCAGTTCAGCTACTGGTTGATTGTGTGACTGCAGAAATGGATAAAAGCCCCCCATCCAAACAATGACTATCATCAGTGCACGTAAGGAAAAAAATAATAATTTTAATTTTTATCATCTACAATACTGTCTTATTTATTTTATAGTACAGTACATTGATTATTGCTTTCATTTTATGGATCAATGGTCTCGTTAGATAGTAAAATTCATGTTAAATTGCTGTTTTAGGGGTTGTTTTTCATTGTCTGGAATGGATTAATCCATTTTCCATTACTTTCTATGGGAAAGTACGCCTTGGTTTAAGAACACTTTGGTTAAAGAACGGACTTCCGGAACGGATTAAGTTCGTAAACCGAGGTACCACTGTATTGTGAAGCTGTCATGCACCAGCAGGGGATCATCAAGGAGCATAAAGTCACAGACTGGCAAATATTGCTGAAAGAAGGATAGAGCAACTCATTTATTTAGTGAAGTATTTATGTTCCACACTTTCACCAAAGCCCATCAAGACAATATACAGCAAAACAAAGTTAGAATAATATTAGCAATAGCATCCATTTTAAAAATAACAACACCCATTTAAAACCTAAATAAATACCGGTTGGTTAAAAAGAGACAATTCATATTGCAAATGCCTTGTTGAAACGATGCAGTTTTCCAGAAGACATCTGAAAAAAAAAGGCAGAGGTGGTTCCTGCCAAACTTCTAGTAGCAGTGAGTTCCACAGTAGAGGGACTGCCACACTGTAGCCTCAGCCCTTAGTCACGGCCAGCTGAACCTCAGAAGCATAGGGAATTGCCAGAGGTACCCTATAAGGTGAGGTCAGTGACTGAGGTGAAGGGTAAGGAATTGGACAGTTCCTTAAGGTACTAGGTTGGGTTATGAGGTGTGAAGGACACAGTGCAGGGTTAAAGAGTGGAGCTTGTTCCCCCAGGAGACAGTGACAGTCACTAACTTGGATGGCTTAAAAAAAAGAGGAAGCTATTGATGGCTACTTGCAGCAATGCTTCTGAACACTAGTTGCTGGAGGCTGTGGGAGCAGAGAGTGTTCTGGTGCTGGAATCCTGCTTGCAGGTTTCCCATAAGGATTTCGTTGGCCACTGCGAGAACGACGGGATGCTGGGCTAGATGGGCCACTGGCCGGATCCAGCAGGGCTCTCCTTATGTTCTTAAAGTCCAGTTTTATCCACCCCAGTTCAGTTCTTTAATAATGGACAGTGGACTTAGTAGCAGCTCTAATGAGAGTGGGGTTTTTGTTTCGTTTGTGGGGGTAGTGGTGGAACCGCTAACCAGGCAGAGATACAAATCATGCACCTGCTAAACCGCCGCATAGGCTGAAAACAACATATAAATAAAAGGACTCGAAAGCAAATCACAAGAGTAGCAGCCACTCTGCCATGCATTGTTTCGCTTTGCAGCCACGTTCAGTGAACGCCTGCAAATTGTGTTCCGGAGCGTAATGAATGTGCTGGCTTATCAGAAGGCTCCCAACTAATTTCCTTAATAGCCTTGGTGCCAGTCTAACTAGCATAAATTCTATTTATGCAGAGGGATAGCGTTCCTGTTCAATTATGTTCCAGGTAATAAGACAAGTCTCCCCCTGCCCCCCCCTGACTGTAGCTCCCTTCGCCCCACCTGGTCCCTTAGCAGCAGGAGATTAGGGACAGAGAGAGATATATAAGCCGGACTTTGTCCTTGGAGTCTGTAATTGCTTGTCAAGTTAAATGCAGTGTATGGGAGACGGAGAACGCTATTTGCAAGTGTCTCTCTCAGACCACAACTATGCAAAGATTGTGTATGTGTGAGAGAGGTCGGGCGGGGGTTAGGGACATGGGAGAAATATATTTTAATGTGGGCCCACTTAATTTGCAGTCCCAGAAGCAATTCTTGAGCCGAAACGGCAGCTTTCCTGTGAAATTCTCACTTCTTTGACTTTTTGCAGTGCTGTTCTCCAACCAAATCAAAATAAAATTCCTTCCAGTAGCACCTTAGAAACCAACTAAGTTTGTTCTTGGTATGAGCTTTCGAAGTGTGCATGCACACGAAAGCTCATACCAAGAACAAACTTAGTTGGTCTCTAAGGTGCTACTGGAAGGAATTTTTTATTTTATTTTGTTTTGACTATGGCAAACCAACACGGCTACCTACCTGTAACTCCAACCAAATGTTTGCCCAAATGCACATGTTAGGGAAAAGTGTGTATAAAAATGCATATTGTGTGTGTGTGTTGGATATACAAAAATATATCATATTGGGGGGATGCCTTGCAAAAATGTATATATTAGGAGAAGTTGCCGACATAAGAACATGAGACCACAATATTCTGCTGTGAGGAAAAGTTGCAGCGTTTGGGACTTTTTAGTTTACAGAAAAGGTTAAGTAAGATGTGATTTGTTGGAAGTTTCTAGAATTATGCATAATGCCAGAACTTGTGGGCATCGAATGAAGCTGAATGTTGGAAGATTCAGACCTAGACAAAATAAAGTCCTTCAGGCAGCATGAACTATGAAAATCACTCCCAAAGGAGGCAGCGATGGCCACCAACCTTTAAAGGGGAATTGGACAAGGCTCCTAGTCACAGTGGCTATGCTCTGCCTCCATGATTGGAGGTGATGATGCTGATGAATGGCTGCAGAGGTGTATCAAGCGCAGAGGGTACTGGGGTCAATAATTTTTTTTGTCACCCCCTGGGACCTGGGGTGGCGCCTGTACGGCACACGGTACAGAGTGCGCATGTGCGGAATCCTGCACATGTGTACTCCGCACGGGGTCGGAGTGCACATTTGTGGGATGTCACACATGCACACGCCGTATGTGGCCGGAGTGCGCATGTACGGGATGCCGCACATGCGCACTCTGTACCAGGTGCCACTCGTGGGCCCGCCCCTCGCCTCTGCAGCCGCTGCTGTTCCGAGCGAGGCTTGCGGCAGGGTGAGGCTTGGGCGTCGCGGGGCAGGCCGAGTGTCACCCCCTCCAGGGTGTAACTCAGGACGAACAGCCCCCATCGCCCCCACCTCGCTACGCCACTGAATAGCTGTTGCTGGAAGCCACAGGAAGGGAGAACACTCTGGTGCTCAGATCCCGCTTTCCAGCTTCCCATTGGAGGCATTTGGGTGGCTGCTTTGAGAACAGGATGCTGGCCTAGCTGGGCCACTGGTCTGCTCCAGCAGCCCTTTCTCATGCTCTTAATGCTTCTGGATAACAGTTGCTGGAAACTGCAGGAGGGGAGAGTTCTCTTGAGCTCGAGTCTTGCTTGAGGGTTTCCCATTGGGGGCATCTGGTTGGCCAGTGTGAGTACAGGATGTTGGACGCGGGTGGCACTGTGGTCTAAACCACTGAGCCTCTTGGGCTTGCCAATCAGAAGGTTGGTGGTTCGAATCCCCACGACAGGGTGAGCTCCCATTGCTCTGTCCCAGCTCCTGCCAACCTAGCAGTTTGAAAGCATGCCAATGCAAGTAGATAAATAGGTACCGTTGCGGTGGAAAGGTAAACGGCGTTTCCGTGCGCTCTGGCTTCTGTCACAGTGTCCTGTTGCGCCAGGAGTGGTTTAGTGAAGCTGGCCACATGACCTGGAAAGCTGTCTGTAGACAAACGCCAGCTCCCTCGGCCTGAAAGTGAGATGAGTGCAGCACCCCATAGTCGCCTTTGACTGCACTTAACCGTCCAGGGTACAACTAGATGGGCCACTGGTCTGCTCCAGCAAGCTCTTCTTACATTCGTATGATCTGCATGCAGAATGTCTCAATTCAAAAACTAAGAGAAACTGAAAATGGCACCCCTAGCTGATGGGAGAGGGAGTTGAAAACATCTGGAGAGCACCAGGTTGGCGATGGCTTCAGAACAGCAAGGCTGACATGTATTTTGGAGGATGAGGGCCAGCAGCCTAGGATGCTAATGTGCATTCAGACCTCCCAGACTCTGTAACATTTCGGAATTGCTGACTTCACAGTCTGCCCTCATGGCAAGGAGGAGCGGATAAAATTGTCAGACCTAATGGATACCCTGGAAATGTCAGGGAGGGCTTCACACAAATCTACAAGAAGGGGTGCTATGGAAGAAGCCAGCTTCCTCATGTGTTGCTCAGAAGAAGAAAAAACCAAGAAGGCTTCAAGAAGATGGGCACTGTTGCATACTGGAACCTGAATTCAACAGCATCAAGCCCAGCTTGGAAACAGAGACTTCACCTTCTTCTCCTTTCTATTTTAATATGATTTTTTAAAATTAAGTTTTCCATTTTCCATTTCAAAATATCCATTTAAACAACCTTAAATCAATGACTTCCCTTCTTCTCCTTCTGTGGTTCATTTTGCATATCAAACATCCCTGCATATTTTACTTGAACTAAACCCTTCAGTATACCATTGTTACATCCATCAAAACTTATTTACACTGTTGAATTTATCTTAATGCTACCAGCGTTTTTAAATGAACACAATTTTCACCCATATATTCAGTAAACATTTTCCAGTCTTCTTTAAATGTACATTCTTCTTGTTCTCTTATTCTATATGTTAAATCTGCAAGCTGTGCATATTCCATCAGTTTAAGTTGCTGTTCTTTGGTTGGGAGCTCACTCGCTTTCCATTTTTGGGCTAACAAAACACAGGCTGCAGTAGTAGCATACATAAATAGTCTTTGTTGACACCTGGGAATTTCCCTCTGAATTATCCCCAACAAAAAGAACTCAGTTTTTTTTTTTTGAGAGGTACTTGTAAACATTTTTTTCAATTCATTATATATCATTTCCCAAAACTCTTTTAACCTTTTACAAGTCCACCACATACGATAAAACGTACCCTCAACCTCATTACATCTCCAGCACTTATCTGATTTGGACTTACACATTTTAGCAAGTCTTCTCGGAGTTAAGTACCATCTATAAATCATTTTCAGGTAGTTCTCTTTCAAAGAATAACATGCTGTGAACTTCAGATCGCTCTTCAAGTGTTTTTCCCAGAGATTCAAATCTATATTATGTCCTATATCTATTGCCTGGTGAGTCATAGAGGCTTTAACAAGCTCGTCTTTCTTTTCCCAATCTAACAACAACAGAGTGTGCATTTTAGATAATAGTTTCCCTTTGTTTTCTAAAAGTTCCTTTTCAAATCATGAGCTTTGGTCCAGAAAACCATTTTTCCTGTCTGTTTTAAACATTCCATGTAACTGATGATATTGCAGCGTCATGTCCAGCTTGGAAACAGAGATTTCACCGTCTTCTCCTTTCCTTTCAAAGGGGTTCAGATGCAGCATCTTTGCCCTCTTGATCCAGCACTGAGAACACTGTTATGTTAGATCTGGCTGACAAATAATAATAATAATAATAATAATAATAATAATAATAATAATAATAATAATTTATACCCTGCCCATCTGGCTGGGTTTCCCCAGCCACTCTGGGCGGCTTCCAACAGAATATTAAAATACAATAGTCTATTAAACATTAAAAGCTTCCCTAAACAGGGCTGCCTTCAGATGTCTTCTAAAAGTCTGGTAGTTGTTTTTCTCTTTGACATCTGGTGGGAGGGCGTTCCACAGGGCGGGTGCCACTACCGAGAAGGCCCTCTGCCTGGTTCCCTGTAACTTGGCTTCCTGCAGCGAGAGAACCACCAGAAGGCCTTCGGCACTGGATCTCAGTGTCCGGGCAAAATGATGGGGGTGGAGACGCTCCTTCAGGTATACTGGACTGAGGCTGTTTAGGGCTTTATGTATGTAATTGACAATTAAATTTTATTTTGGCCTCGTCCTCTATGGCACTCAGGGTGGCATACATTGCATCTTCACAACTAGTGCTATTCCTCTATGCATCCAGCTGTAGCCACCAATGACCCTCTCCCCCATGAGCACACCTCTACTTTTTTGTCCAAACTGGGGAGATCCACCTGAGGACGTTAAAAACCCAATTTATATTCAGCAGCATGAGGGGACTGAGAGCATAAGCTTCAGTCTCCGGACTCCTCTGCCCCAGCATAATGGAAAAGGTTGTGGCTGCCTTGACAGCAGCCATGTGAACTGCGTTGAAAAAAGTCACCCTCTCACAGGTAGGGTCATTAGACAGAAGATGGATTCTGTCTTCTGAGAGTGAGGAGAGCAAAGGGGCCTGGTCCAGAACAAGGGAGACATGAACATGCACTGTTCAGGGTTCAGAAGGCTAGCACCGGAGGGGATTTTTCTGAGCGTTTGAGCAACCTATCCTTGTATACTCAAACACCTCCTTGCCCACGGTCATTGTTGCAGCTGGTTTTGAGAGTCTCGCCTCACTCCTACCACGTTGCAAGTTCTACTTCTTGCGCAGAAATGGGAGGGAAAGTCGATTCAGTCTGCATTGAAGCAGTTTGCATGAAACACCACGGATAGCTCTGAAAAAGGATTGGACTAATTGATCGAGAGGAAGGCTATCAGTGGCAACCAGCCATGATGGAGATGCTTGGTCTCCATGGATGGAGGCATATGATGCATTGGAATCCCAGTTGCTGGAAGTTGCAGGAGGGGAGAGGGTTCTTGTGCTTGGTCCTGCTTGCTGGTTTCCCACAGGCATCTGGTTGGGCATTGCGAAAACAGGATGCTGGACTAGATGGGCCACATTTGCCCAGCCCAGCAGGCTCTTCTGATGTTCTTAAGGCAAATCAATCAAATTTGAACTTTCCAAAACAAGACAAGTGTCAGGCCTCAGAGGAACCAACCCCCACGGCAGGTTACCAAGAATGGACAAGACATGGGAAAGTCCTTACCACCTGCTTTTATTCAATATTCACAGACAGAGGCTTGGGAATGTGGCCTCTCAGAGTAATGGCATTGCTCTGAGTGAATCTCCACCTCCTCTGTCTCTCCCACTTCCTCATGAGTCATCGCTACGGGTGCTGGAAGGTGCCCTCTGCCTTTGAGCTCTTTGCTTTCCTACTTTCAAGGCTCGCCGGGTTCTGGGAGGGGGCGGGTCTGGAATGCTTTCTAAAGACACTGAGTCTGTCAGCTGTCGCTCTCCTGGTGCTTCTTCATCCTCCTCCTCTCCCATTATTTCCAATCTTTTCCCGTCGTCTTCCTCTGAGCTGTGACCTCCCTCAAACCCCTGTTGTAATTCTGAACTGTCTCCTTCTTCTCTGGAAGGGTCAGGCTCAGTGGTGTAGGAAGGGCGGGGAGTAGGGGGCGCTGCGCCCCGGGTTCCAGGGGAGGGGGGTGACACTCCCCAGCTCCTCCCCTGCTGCCTGGCACCCTGTCTGGACGGGGCAGCCCCATGAGCCACCGCTTGCTTGCCGGCTCACAGCAGCACCGGCCGGATCCACTATGCATGCCCAGAAATTCTGGGCATGCGTAGTGCATTCAGCTGGCACTGCTGCTCCCGTGGCGAGCCGGTGAGTGAGTGGTGGGTCGTGGGGCTGCCTGACCCACCGCTTGCTCACCGGCTCACAGCAGTGCCGGCCAGATCCACTACACATGCCCGGAAATCCCGGAAATCACGCTCCGTGACACCCCGCCCCCAGGGGGGTGCCTCCACGCCGCTGCCCAGGGCAGCGAAAAGGCTTCCTACACCACTGGTCAGGCTGGGGAGGTGGTCTCTGCCATTCCTCCTCTTCCCAGTCCCTGACAACAAGAACTGAAACACAGACAGCCTTCAAAATGGGCACTTAGGCAAATTTTGCAATGCAGTTCTCTGAGCGAACATTGATTGATGCTTATGTTAGGGGAAAGTGCACATTATGAGATTTTTCTATTTTTTAAAAACAAAAACATGGCAAATCACTGCAGAAGCATGGGCAACTGACTTTATGAAACAAAACTGTCTTCTCATCTCATCAATCCTTATCAGGGTTCAAAGTTTGCAACTTCCCACCGCATGAGCAGGGATGAATGAATGCCCTTGGGTTTAAAGAGTGTCTCTGGAAGAGGTCTGTGAAAATTCCCAAGGCATCGGCTTCAGCCATTATTAAAATTACAAAATTAAAACAATTTGAATGCTGCCTTTCAGGGTACAAATCCTTCCAAGGTGGCTAACAAGAAACACCATATTAGCCCGAATATAAGCCGCACCCTCCGCCCAATTTTTTTCCCGACTGTGAAAGTTAAAGCGCGGCTTAAGCTCGTGACCTAACAAAAATGGGCTTTTATGATATCGCTGCTGAAACAGACATACGGTAAAACAGAATGGGCGTGAGTGCCTGCAGAATTTTAAGGGAGCAGCTTATATTTGGGTATTGTCTCCCCACCTTGAATTCTAAAGGTGTGGCTTATATTTGGGGCCAATACGGTAGCAGCAAACTTCTCCCTTCCAACCCCCCCCCCCTAAGCAATAATAGCACACAACATGTCAGCAGGACTCTTCCCACAGGACAGCTGGTGGGAGATGTCCTGGTGGAGGAGGAGACCATCCAGCTGGAGTAGAAACAGGGTCCTGATGTCTTCTTCATCTGTCTCCCTCGCTTTGCTGATATTCCAGCCATACGGCACTTGGTGGCAGTTGGCCCTGTGGGCAGGGAAGGAAGGCTATCCAAGTGGAAAAAGCGGGGGGGGGGGGCTTTTGCTTTTGTTTTTGGACTGTTCTTGTTCAGAGAGCGCGATTCAGCTAAATTTGATATTATTATTATTATTATTATTATTATTATTATTATTATTATTATTATTATTCTTTTAATACCCCACCTTTTCCCCTGATGGAATTCAAGGCAGTTTGCAGAGAAATCCATGTATGGCTAAAAAAACATAGAAAAACCAATCATTAAAATACAATTAAACATAGATAGGACTAAAACTGCATTAGTGAAACAACCATTCTAATCTATGCAAGCGATGGCTCCTAAGAATTTGGGTAGGGTGTGGCAAGGAGGTGTCTTCCTTCCAGATTAGCTATTAGGGACCATGACAGTGTGGCAGTTCAGCTAAAAAAAAAGGGGGGGGGGAACCAGGAGTCTTGTGGCTGAATCATTGTTACGTTGCTCAGAGCACTCAATATGTTGCAAGGGTCTCTCCTCCCCTTCCCATTCTGTTAGAAAATATGAAATCTCCTAGTTACTTAATTCTATCTCCAGCATTAAGCTTTGTAGCACTGTGAGCGTGGGAGAGTCATCTGCTATCAGAGACCAGGCTGAAGAGTGCTGCTCTGATGAGGAATGGTGGGAGTCTCCCCCTCCCCCTGCTCCTGACCAGGATCCTGAAGCTGCCCAGGAGCAGTGGAGCAGTATAGATTTGGAACAGTGGTTTGCAGAGGGGCATAGTTCTGAAGACAAAAGTTGGGACGAACTGGGGGGTGAACAGCAAAGTGGAGAAGGACTGGAAGAGAGAGAGCTAACAGACTCTCTCTCGCTGGAAAGTGTCTGGCCTATCAGTCCAAGGTCGCATCAAGCAGATAAGGTGGCTACACGGGGGCATTTTTTTTGTCACACTCCCCCCCAGAGGCATGGGAAGGTCAGGTGGTACCCGGTGCAGAAAATTTCTTGTCAACCCCCCCATTGATTCCCCCCCAAAAATGGTTTTACGTTATTTCATATTTTCTTACAAAGGAATAATAACAAGTAATAATAATAAAAACTTTTATTTATATCCCACCCTCCCCAGCCGAAGTCGGGCTCAGGGTGGCTAACATCAGATACATAACATTGGTATAAAATCAAACAATAATTAAATTACCTCCTAAAAACATCTCAAAATCAAATTAAAGTCTAATTAGATGGCTTTCCACAGGGTTAGGGTTGGGAACAGTAAGTGTTCTCTGAACTGAAATTTCAGCCTTCATGACATAGGAAAACAGCCAAGTGAACAGCTATTTTGGTGGAGGAGGGTCAAGATATTAACCAATATGCATGAAATTTCATATATAGCTATATAATCCCTAGTATAGTAAGATAAGACCTTCGGAGCAGGCATTTTCAAAAAAAAAAAAAATGGAAAAAGAAAACATTTCAAAAAAAAATATTTCACCCCCCCAAATTGTTCCTTGATAATTTGTCACCCCCTCCATTATGGAACACGGGGCGGTCCGCCCCCCATCCCCCTTGCTATGCCCCTGTGGCTACACAAAAAGCATGGTGGTTGCGAGATTAAATTGCGAGACGTGGAAATGATTAGAGGGGAAGTGGGTGGAAACCTTAACTGGGAACAACTTCATTCTGAGAATGGATGCTTTGTTCTTTTGCTCTTTAAATGGTAAGAGACTTTTTCACTTTGTCCTGCTTATCTACGGCCAAAGGGAGGGGGGGAGGAAGCCGAGGCCCCAAAGCCTGACATCTGCATTACTGCACCATAGGGGAACTCGCAACGACGCATCGTGCCTATTTCGTTAGCCCAAATCTACTCGGTATTTCCTTCCTTGTTAATTTCTCTTTTATCTGATCTTAATTTAGATGTATCCTCTGGGTGGCATCAGATGGACATACGCATCAGTGGCTACTCACCAGGATGGCTATGCTCTGCCTTCCAGGTTGGAGGCAGCAGTGCTTCTAAATACCAGTTGCTGGAAAACACAGGAGGAGAGAGTGGCTCTAATCCCGCTAGCGGGTTTTCCAGAAGAGGCATCTGGGTGGCGACTGTGGAGAACAGGATGCTGGACTTGGTGGGCCATTGGCCTGATCCAGCAGGCTCTATTTACATCCTCATGCTGTTATGTTCACTCCTAATGTTAATAAGGGACGGTGGTGGAAATGTCCCTTTCCACCCAAATCACACTTCAGGATGAACCTGGCTGATTTGCACTTTCTAGAAAGAAAGAAAAAAGTGAGCCAAACCACAGCCATTTTTCAAAATCTGCACTCCTTGAAATTTTGCGATAAAGTCCTCCAGCCAAGCAATGCATTTGAAAAGTCTAGGGCAGGGGTCAGCGAACTTTTGCAGCAGGGGGCCGATTCACTGTCCCTCACACCTTGGGGGGCGGCGGCTGGACTATATATATATATATATATATATATAATATATATATATATATATATATTTTGGAGGGGGGAACAAATTCCCATGCCCCACAAATAACCCACAGATGCATTTTAAATAAAAGGACACATTCTACTCATGGAAAAAACATGCTGATTCCTGACCATCCGCGGGCCGGATTGAGAAGGTGATTGGGCTGGATCCGGCCCCTGGGCCTTAGTTTGCCTACCCATGGTCTGGGGCAAAGAGTGCCTAAAAATTGCATACATTTAATTAATATAATATTTGAAAAACGGTATTTATATTAGGGAAAACTTCTTTGAAAAGATATGCATGTCAAGCAAACTTGCATATACAAAATGGTCCGTATCAAGATAAATTTGTACTAAGATGCTGACGAATTTTCATGAGTTTTTGTTTTGTTTTGAATTCGCAAACTAATGTTGAAATGTGGAGAACTGAACTGAAGGTTGGAAAAAAAGGGATAAAAGCGAAAGCTGACAGATTCACCCTCAGCTGCTTGGGAAACGTGAGCGTGAGCCGATTTTGCAATGACAAATGGAGCACTTCTTTTAGCCCTGATCCAGGCACTTGGATTGGATGCTGATGGGTGCAGCACTTGCGATGCAGGGATGAGACTCATATCAGCATCTTTCCTCCCTGCCGAGGTGAATGGGGCAGTCACGTTCCTGTCTGCTTTTTAAGCTGGGACGCTGGCTTCCTCTCGGCAACATGCAACGGATGTTGTCTCCTAGACAGAAGGAGGTTAAAAGACCTTGCTAGGGCTTTGCTCTGTCTGCTCCTTTGAATTCCTCTTCGCAATTTCTCTCTGCCATGCCCCTATTAAGCCGACTGGCTTGTTTGCCCAGTATGTGACCTGCTCACACAAACAGCAGTCAGGATTCACTTTGGCTGGGAAGAGACACTCTCTTCTGAAACAAGGCTATTTGAGTGTGAGCGAGAGACAGAAAGAGAGAAAGAGAGAGAGAGAGAGAGAGAGAGAGAGAGAGTGTCCTTTTATGAAAGAGTAAGGGAACCAACCTAGCTGGAAAGGGCAAACCCTAAATTATTATTTTTCAGCCTCAAAATGCAAGCACAGATCTCTCAAATTCAGTGCTGGAGGATTTCAAGCTCTGTGGTTTAAAATCAGTAGCTCCCAAACTTTTGGGGGCCTCCTCCACCTCCTCCTCCTCCTTGGTTTCATGAACTCAATCCCAGTGCCCCCTACTGTTCCCTATAAAAAAGCATTATTGAGACATTGGTATTTTATACAAATGTAACTGATCTCTAGAAAATATAGCATGAAAAAGGGACAATGTACGTGCTTTTGTAAATGAAGAAAATCTTCAGTTTTTTTTTAAAAAAACCATTATTCATAATAGTGGTTTGCATGGTGCATGAAGATAGTACCACAGTAAGATTCGAAGCAGTAACAATTGATTGCACGTTTATTCAAAATCCAATTAAAATGATTTAGTTTAATTAATTCAACAGAATTGATGAACTTGATTCAGTGACGCCAGCTAATCCAGCACCACCTGCTACCTCCTTGACTCTTAGTGCCCCCCTAGGTAATCCCCCCCCCTCCAGAACATGGTACTACTCACTTTGGGAATGCCTGGTTTAAATGATTGATGCAAACTGGGGGAAATTGCATAGGTGTATTTAATGGGTGTGCCTTGTTCTTGTCTAGAATTTGGGACTACACACACCTACACACCATTAATGGGAGGAAGTTCAGGCACGTCCCATCCCCACCCCCCAACTCTGCAAAATAAGTTGCTTCTCTCCCCCTTTTGACAATTTAGGAACCTAGGAAGTTGCCTTACCCTGACTCAGATCATTGATCCATCTAGCTTAGTTCTCTCCTCACTGGCTGGCAGTGGCTTTCTGGGTTTTCAGGCGACGGACAGTCCTCAGCCCTACCTAGGGATGCCACTGGGGGAACTGAACCTAGGACCTTGTGCATGCAAACAGATGCTCTGCCACTAAGCTGTAGCCCTTCCCAGTTTGGGAAACTGAGCCCAAGAGACACAGGCTAGCCTTGAGCAGCAGCTGGAATTGGAAGCCTGTGTTTCTAAATCAGTTTTCATCAACCGGTGCCTTCTAGATGTTTTGGACTAGAACTGTCATGGCTGGGGCTGTTCAGAGCTCCAGCCCCAAACACCTGGAGGGCACCAGGTCAAGGAAGGCTGTCCAAGAACCTGTCTCCCTTCTATTCAGTGAGCTTCAACAGGGATAGCCATGGCAAGGTCCTCTAAATGTTGCTGGACCTCAGCAGCTCTAATCCCTGAGCATTGGCCATACTGAAGTGCATCACATTGCCTATTTGAGTGAGAGCCCATGTGACGTAGTGGTTAGAGTGTTGGGCTAGGACCTGGGGGAGCAGGGTTCAAATCCCCACTCAGCCACGAAGCTCACTGGGTGACCTTGGAGGCCAGTCGCTGCCTCTCGGCCTAACCTACCTCGCAGGGTTGTTGTGGGGGCTGAATGAGGAGGGGGAGAACCATGCATGCCACCTTGAGTTCCTTGGAGGAAAAGGTGGGATCTAAATGTAAATCATCATCAGTGGTATTTTTCTCGAAAAAGAGGTGCTGGAACTTACCACAAACATCTCTCTTGTTCTCTTATAATGGCAATGGTGCTCACCTGAGAGGTGCCGGAATAGAGTTCTGGAATAGAGTTCTAGGGATGCGGGTGGCGCTGTGGTCTAAACCACTGAGCCTTTGGGGCTTGCCGATTGGAAGGTTGGTGGTTCAAATCCCCACTATGGAGTGAGCTCCCGTTGCTCTGTCCCAGCTCCTGCCAACCTAGCAGTTCGAAAGCACACCAGTGCAAGTAGATAAATAGGTACTGCTGCGGCAGGAAGGTAAACGGCGTTTCCATGCGATCTGGTTTCCATCACGGTGTCCCATTGCGCCAGAAGCGGTTTAGTCCTGCTGGCCACATGACCCGGAAAGCTGTTATAGTCACCTTTGACTGGACCTAACCGCCCAGGGGACCTAGAGTTCTGGCAAGTTCTGCCTGAAAAAAGGAATAATAATAATAATAATGCTTAGTGACAGTCATACGACCACTGATCCAGGTGAATACAACGCCCAGATTTGGCCAAACAGAATTTGATCTGATTCCTTTGATTTACTTGCCTTGGAATTGTTCCCCTCGCTTACAATCGTGGGATCCAAGGCTGCTTTGACAACCCACTTTATTGCTGCTTCGTCCTCTCCTTCCTTGGGCTGCTGTAATTTCCGAAAGTGGCACTTAAGGGATGCTCCCCTCTCCATCCATATTCTTCTGTAAATGGTGCAGCACATTACCGCTTGCCGTGCTCAATGGCCTCACAACAACCCCACAGCCTTCTGGGATGACAGGAAAGGCTTTGGAAAGGGCATCAATTTATCCAGCAAATCCCCAGCCTCGGCCTGTTCTGTCCCTCAGCCCATCAACTTATCCTGGACCGACGTAAAAAGAAGAAGAAGAAGAAGAAGAAGAAGAAGAAGAAGAAGAAGAAAGGAACATTGAAGAAGTGTTTCTTGCAGCTTTAGAATACATTCGTTTCCTCCTGGCTGGGAGAAGATGGGGACAGATCAATCTTGAGCCCATTGAGTAACGAAGCAATGATATGAACACAAGGTCAATTCATTAAAAGCCCATCATTTGCTCTTAAGGAAGAGATGCTGACTTGCTACTGGACTTCCCGCTTTCCATCCATCACTCTGCAAGATGAAACGCGCATTCTGGTGGTCATCCCAGAGCATGACTGGGGTCTCAAGGCAGGCATGGAAGCAAAAACCCTGCCGTGAGCGGGAGCTGCATTGAATGCAATACAAATGAAACAAAGTGTCACTTATGGGTTTCCATCAATTCTGTTTTTTTTTTTTTTTTTTTAAAATTATTTATACTTTTCAAATACAGTGGTCCCTTGGTTCTCAAACTTAATCCGTTCCGGAAGTCCGTTCCAAAACCAAAGCGTTCCAAAACCAAGGTGCGCTTTCCCTTATAAAGTAATGCGAAACGGATTAATTTGTTCCAGACTTTCAGAAACAGCCCCTGAAACAGCAATTCAACATGCATTTTGCTATCTAACGAGACCGCTGATCCACAAAATGAAAATAATAAACATTGCACTGCAGTCACACAATCAATCAACCGGTAGCTGGACTGGGTTCCACACAGTCACAAAAACAAAAGCAAAAAAGCTGCAAAAACAAAAATGCAAAATAAATAGCAAAAATGTAAGTAATGGGCCCCGCCTGCTAGCCTGCTCCCTAAAATATCACTGGTTTGCTCATTTCTATATATAGGGTGCCTACATTCTGCATGTGCAAATGGCTTTAGATACCTATTAGGTCCATAAATTACCATATAGCATATATTCAACACAAAAACAGCGACAATTTGTTGTTGACAAAGGACAGCTGGACATATAAAGGGCCCCATTACCTTCAGTAGCTTAGGGCCTCATCAAACCTAAATCCAGCCCTGCTAGTAGCCATCAATAGCCATCTCCTCCATCATTTTGTCCCATCCTCTTATAAAACATCTAGGATGGTGGTCATCTCTGCCTTTTGTGAGAGAAAGTTCCAAAGTTTAACTAGGCCCTGCATGAAGAAGGACTTTCTTCCCCTCCCCTGTTCTGAATCTTCCGGCATTCAGCATCATTGAATGACCTTGAGTTTTAGTGTTAAGAGAGAGGGGCGGGGGGACTCCCCCCCTCCTTTCTCTCCATCACTTCATCAGCTTCTATCATTTCACTTCTTGCTTTTTCTCTAACCTAAAATGTCCCAAACGCTCGCTGCCACCTTTTCTCATAGGGGAGTCACTCCATTGCCTTGATAGTTCTGGTTGTCCTTTTCTCATCCTTTTCCAACTCTGCAGTATCCCCTTCTTCTTCTTCTTCTTCTTCTTCTTCTTCTTCTTCTTCTTCTTCTTCCAAGAAGAGATCTTCTTTTTTATTAAGGATTTTCTTGTTTTACAAAGGTAGATGCAATGTCTCTCTCGTATTTTTCCATGTAACATTTTTACACATCAGTTTCATTTGTTGAGACATTAGGAAGAAAAGGGGGAGGTGGGCGGGATGGAGAGATGGGTGGGGTGGGGTGGGATGTTTCTACTTTACTTAATATATGTAGGGTTTGGTGTCAGCGTCGTTTGTGCAGGTTCTCTGTTGTTCGCTTGTGCTCCTTTGGTGGTGAGAGAGGTCGGGGTTGGCGTAGGGTGTGATTGTTCATTTGTGGTTGGCTGTGGTGGTCTTTGGTTTCCTGTGTGAGTGGGGTGGATGAGTGTTTTTGATCAGGTTAGCCATATTGATTTGTATGCTGTCGGTAGATTTTTGTCATTGTCTTTTTGGGCTGTGTGTGTGATGAAGGGAATACTGGGGTGAAGGTGTCTTCTTCTATTTGTCCCCGTGTCAGTTTCAGCTTACTGGTTAGTTTTTCTAGTAGGGCTGTTTCCCATACTACTTGGTACCATTGGTCCATGCTTACTCCTGACAGGTCTCTCCAGTGTCTGGTTATGATGTTTCTGGCTGCTGAGAGTAAGTGGGTTATGAGTTCTTTGTGGTGTAAGTGGGCATTGTTGTCTTGGAAGATGTTTAGTAAGACCAATTCTGGGGTGATTTCTAGCACTTGCTTGGTTATCTTACCTATTTCTCGTATGATTGTTGTCCAGAATCGTTGGATTTTGGGGCACTCCCACCACATGTGGAGGTAAGTGCCTGTGGAGGTGCACCCTCTCCAGCAGTTAGGTGAGGTTCCTGGGCGTATTAGTGCTAATTTTCTTGGCGTTAGATACCACCTGTGGGTTAGTTTCAGGGTGAGTTCTTTTCTTTTCATTGATATGGATTTAAAGGGGGGTTTAGACCACATTCTGGTCCATTGGGTGGGGTTGATTTCATATCCTATGTCATCCTCCCATTGTTTTTTGATTGCGTCTAGGGAGTTTGTGGGATTTTTGAGTAGTATTTTGTATATTGCGGATACCATCCCTCTGCCGTGTCCCTTTGTCGTTAGGATGAGGTTTTTGAAGGCTGTCAGGGGTCTAGTTGCTGCTGATTTTACTGCTGGATTGTTTAAGAGGGCATGTAATTGGTGTTGTGCTAACCAGGGCATTTGGGTGTCTTCTAGTTTGTCCTGCATTTCCTGTGTTGACAAAGGTTTGTTATTTTTATAAAAGTCTGTTAGGCGATATAGGCCTTTGGTTTGCCAGGTTTTTATTTGGAGGTTTTGTGCTGCATGGTGGAATTAGTGGGGATGGGGTTGGGGATAATTTGCCTGTTTCTGTTTTCCATGCTTTGAACATGGTTTGTGTGTACCTGTTAAGTGTTGTGGGGATTTTTCTTAGTTTGTTTGGGAGGAGTGGGTATGCTGTGGTGCAGATATTCTCAATTGTGTCCCTCTCTAAGTGTATCCATTGTTTTGTCTCTTCTTCTTCTTTTTGCATGAAACAACTGTAAGCAGTTAAGGCTCAGCCTTACACTTTTTTTTTATTTCCTCCTCTGCAATATTTATGCCCACTCTGTGCGATGGTGGATGTTCTCGTTTTCTCTCTGCGTTATGTGTGTGGGTTCATGTTGGTTGGGAGTGAGAAATGATGAAATTTCCTGGATACCTTTGTGGATTGCCAGGTAGTTGGAACCAAGGAGGAGTTTATATTAGAGTGCCACTGATTTCTTCTGGGACTCGCTGAGGGTTGCCAATTTCAGACAGAATTAATGGGACTCTCTCTTGCTTTCATCCCCCAGGTAGGAAATGTGCACTTTTCAGGGTTTCCTGAACCTGCCGTGATAGATTCCAAATCACTGAACTTGGCCCTCAATAAGGAACCTGCCACTGTAGCCTAATAAAGCAATTTCCCAACTCTTCCTATCTTCCAGGAGTCCTTCTCATACTGGCTTTGTTACAGTGGATTCTGAGACATAGAAGCATAGAAGTCTAGAGCTGGTAGATTCCCCCAAGGGTTATCTACTTCAACACCTTGAAATGCAGGAATCACTGCTAATTCTCC
The DNA here is from genome assembly GCA_900245905.1 of Lacerta viridis. NCBI lineage: Eukaryota > Metazoa > Chordata > Lepidosauria > Squamata > Lacertidae > Lacerta > Lacerta viridis. The sequence continues at coordinate 494,237 of OFHU01002887.1, forward strand.
TCATGCTTGAGAGGTACACCTTAAAGGGCTTAATGTATGCTTGTGAAACATGGACCACTTATAAACATCATTTCCAACTCCTCGAAAGATCCCATCAACAGCGTCTCTGAAAAATTGTACACATCACTTGGGAAGACAGGCGAACTAATGCCAGTGTGCTGGAAGAAGCAAAGATCACCAGTGTCGAAGCAATGATTCTTCAACGGCAACTTTGTTGGACTATTCACGTTGTGGGGATGCCTGATTATTGTCTTCCAAAGCAACTACTCTATTCTGAACTTAAAAATGGAAAGCGTAATGCTGGTGGCCAACAAAAGTGGTTTAAATACTCTCTCAACACAAATGTAGTATATACCAAAAAAAAAAAAAAAGGCCTGCGAGTGCTGCAGTTGGAGAACAGCCTTTACCAAAGGTATTGTGGACTTTTAAGATGCTCGAACTGAGGACGAAACATGCTAAGAGGAAGGCAGGCTTGGCAAACCCTCACTGTGATGATCATCTCCCACCCAGAAACCTATGTCCCCACTGTGGAAGGATGTGTGGATCCAGAATTGGCCTCCACAGTCACTTACGGACTCACTTTTAAAACTGTGTTCATGGAAGACAATCTTACTCGGCTACAAGGGATCACCAAAGAAGAGAAGAAGAAGAATGGGCTTTGCTGTTGCCCTGTAGGAATAGAGATTACAGTCTAAAACAGACCCAACACCAGAAGGAAAGGCCATAGCTCACTAGCAAAGTGTCTGCCTTGCACACAGAAGATCCCAGGTTTGATCCCCAGCATCTTCAGGTAGGGCTGAGAAAGACTCTAGGCTGAAATCTGGAGAGGCGCCGTCAGACAGCTAGAGGGACCGATAGTTTTGGTATAAAGCATCCACCTATGCACCGTACCAATGTGGTATTGCTGTAGCCCAGTGGTAGCACACATGCTTTGCAGGCAAGGTGTCCTGGGTTCAATTTAGCCCTCATAGAATGAGCAGAATGCCGTTTGAAGTTCATGGAGCTGACTTACCTCCTTGAGCATGTGCTTTGCCGTCTTATCATTCCATTGTGGTCTGACCAGAGGAAGACATTAATAATGTCATCATCATCATCATCATCATCATTTATACCCCATTCATCTGGCTGGGTTTGGGAGCTCTGGGTGGCTCCCAAAAGAATATTAAAAACACAACAAAACATCAAACATTAAAAACTTCCCTAAACAGGGTTGCCTTCAGATGTCTTCTAAAAGTCAGATAGTTGTTTATTTCTTTGACATCTGGTGGGAGGGCGTTCCACAGGGAGGGAGCCGCTACCAAGAAGGCCCTCTGCCTGGTTCCCTGCAGCTTCACTTCTGACAGCGAAGGAACCGCCAGAAGGCCCTCGAAGCTGGACCTCAGTGTCCGGGCTAAACAATGGGGGGTGGAGACACTCCTTCAGGTATACTGGGCTGAGGCCATTTAGAGCTTTAAAGGTCAGCACCAACACTTTGAATTGCACTCGGAAACAAAGATTTGCATCTGGTGATCTCATGGTTGGAGTCTTGCTTGGGATTTTCACGCAGCTGGGGCAACGCCACTGTGGTTTGAGTGATTGAGAGCAAAACTACAACACTCTCGGGAATGTGCTAATCCTCCCCCCCCCCCCGGTCAGTGGGTTATGCTTTAGCAACAAGTATACTTGTAGAGATTCTTTTCTCTTGCTTGAATGAATGGACATTTGGCTGGAACTTTGGTTTTGAGACATCCCGTACTGCACTTGAACATGATTTTGGTATTGTATACATAATACAAAGGCTATGCTTAAAGAAACGGACACTTGGTGGAATACAAATGTCTTATTTCTACATTTTGCCTTTGAGAAGTTCTATATAATTGCATACAGAGTTCTGTGAGCTGGGTTCGATTCCCAGCATAAGAGCCCTGACCGAGCAGGCCAGAGGCTCGTCCAGCATCGTGTTCTCACAATGGCCAGCAAGATGCCCCAAGGGAAACCAAACAAAAGTGAGGAGGATCCTCATTACAAGTCATTCATGGGTGGCATTGAACCCCAATCATACGCATGGCACCTCAGTGCCACTCTGTTGCATGTTTGGATCATATTCTGAAATACCAAATGCTCTCCCAGCAGGCTGCCTCAGTGGGAGAGATGCGAAGCTCGGCAGAAAGATCAGTTCCACCGGGCCGCTCCTTCCCTCTGAACTATTTCTTTTCTGGCTCGTCATGATCAGAACTGAACAGTGTGATGCAGCAGCTAAAAAAGTCAATGCAATTCTGGGCTGCATCAATAGGAGTATAGCATCTAGATCAAGGGAAGTAATAGTACCACTATATTCTGCTCTGGTCAGACCTCACCTGGAATACTGTGTCCAGTTCTGGGCACCACAGTTCAAGAAGGATACTGACAAGCTGGAACGTGTCCAGAGGAGGGCAACCAAAATGGTCAAAGGCCTGGAAACGATGCCTTATGAGGAACGGCTTAGGGAGCTGGGTATGTTTAGCCTGGAGAAGAGAAGGTTAAGGGGTGATATGATAGCCATGTTCAAATATATAAAAGGATGTCATATAGAGGAGGGAGAAAGGTTGTTTTCTGCTGCTCCAGAGAAGCGGACACGGGGCAATGGATTCAAACTACAAGAAAGAAGATTCCACCTAAACATTAGGAAGAACTTCCTGACAGTGAGAGCTGTTCGCAGTGGAATTTGCTGCCAAGGAGTGTGGTGGAGTCTCCTTCTTTGGAGGTCTTTAAGCAGAGGCTTGACAGCCATCTGTCAGGAATGCTTTGATGGTGTTTCCTGCTTGGCAGGGGGTTGGACTGGATGGCCCTTGGGGTCTCTTCCAACTCTATGATTCTATGAGAACTGCAATTTACATTGAAGAATGTAAGAACATAGCAAGAGCCCTGCTGGATCAGGCCAAAGGCAGCATTCTGTTCTCACTGTGGCCAGCTAGGTGCCTGTGGGAAACCTGCAAGCAGGATTCAAGCACAAGAACTCTCTCTCCCTCCTGCGGTTTCCAGAAAGTGGTATTCAGAAGCATTGCTGCTGTGGAGCCAGAGCACAGCCATCATAGCTAGTAGCCATCAATGGCCATCCCCTCCATGAATTTGTCTAATCGTCTTTTACAACCATCCAGGTTAGTGGCCATCATTGCCTCCTGTGAGAGCAAGTTCTATGTAAATATGCCTGTGTTTACTTGTTCCTCTTCCCTCCCCAACACCCATTCCTTTTGAGTCAGGTCTTTTACATATTAAAAACCATTGTAAGGGGCTGTTTTATTTCAATTGGGGTGGAGTATGGGGAAGGGAAACCCTTTTCAGCTCAGGGCACAAGTGCTGCAAATAAACAAGCGATATTATATAGATTGCCCTTGCTAGTTTTGGGCATGTGAAGCATCATTCTCCCCTGAATGCATCTTGTTTCTTTGGGGGGATGATTTTAATTCTTCACTTGCCTTCTGATCAGCAAACCATTATTATCTTCATGCACAGACAATTAATGCTCACCCTCTCTTCTCCTTTGTCCTCCCCAAGTTGTTCCCAATAAAGGATTTATGGTGAAGCACTCTCTCTCTCTCTCTGCAAGGAAAATGTCTGCATTTACAAAAAGGGGATAATCAAGAGAGTGTGCTGGCCTTGGATCATTATTATTAATCATTGATATAGAGCTGTTTGGTTGCCAAACGCTCTGCAATCTTTCTCTCATTCATTCTCACAGAAAGTCTGGGAAGCAAAACATTATTATTCCTCATTTGCAGAAAGGATGCAGGAAAGCCAAGTGACTTTTTCAAGGCTGGTTCGCAAAGGACAAGAATGAGAGGGGAGTCTCTCTCTCTCTCTCTCTCTCTCTCTCTCTCTCTCTCTCTCTCACACACACACACACACACACACAGGGCCAGATTTAGGTTTGATGAGGCCCTAAGCTACTGAAGGTAATGGGGCCCTTTATATGTCCAGCTGTCCTTTGTCAACAACAAATTGTCACTGTTTTTTGTGTTGAATATATGCTATATGGTAATTTATGGACCTAATAGGTATCTAAAGCCATTTGCACATGTTGCCATGCAACCAGTCCATGCAGAATGTAGGCACCCTATATATAGAAATGAGCAAACCAGTGATATTTTAGGGAGCAGGCTAGCAGGCCCATTACTTACATCATAGCATGGCTGTCAACTTTTCCCTTTTTTAAGGGAAATTCCCTTATTCCAAATAGGATTTCTTACAAGAAAAGGGAAAAGTTGACAGCTACGCATCATAGGAGCCTACACAACACCAAACAAAACACTGATGCTGTATGTAGGTTTTATTTTATTAGTTTTTTATCTTATATTTTGCAAATGTGCATGCAGTTTGTTTCCTTTATTTTTTTGCCCCCCCCAAAAAAGAGTGGAGCCCTAAGCTATAGCTTGTTTAGCTTATACATAAATCTGGCACTGACACTGACACACACCCACACCTGGCGAATCCTGGACTTGCAGCAAATAGATCTGGGGAAGTGCTGCAGCTCAGTGGTAGAGCATTTATTTGTGTTGCACACACAGAAGGTATAATGTTCAACCCAGCTTCTCCAGGTAGGCCTGGGAATCTCTGCCATCTGAAACCCCGGGGAGTCACTGCCACTCACTGTAGATAATATTGGGCAAAATGGAGCAATGCTTTGACGGGCCATAGTTCAGTGGTAGAACATCTGTTCTGCATGCAAAAGGTCTCAGGTTCAGTCCCCAGCATCTTGGTAGGGCTGAGAATGTCTTCCACCTGAAACCCTGGAGAGTATTGCTGGTCAGTGTGGGTAATGTTGGGCAAAACAGACTCAGTCTAGTGAAGGGCCGTAGCTCTGTGGTAGAGCATCTGCACTGCATGCGGAAGATCCCAGGTTCAATCGCCAGCATCTCCAGGTAGGAATGGGAAAGATATCCTGCCTAAAAGCTTGAAGAGCTTCTGCTGGTCAGTATTGGCAGCACTGAACTACAAGGACCAAAGATCTGATTCAGGAGAAGGCAGCTTGCTATGCTGCTTTGTAACATTTCTTCTTCTTCTTCTTCTTCTTCTTCTTCTTCTTCTTCTTCTTCTTCTTCTTCTTCTTCTTCTTCACTTGTAGCCAAGTAAGATTGTCTTCCATAAACACAGTTTTAACAATGAGTCCGTAAGTGACTGTGGAGGCCAATTCTGGATCCACACGTCCTTCCACAGTGGGGATATTGGTTTCCAGGCAGGAGTTGATCATGGTGTAGATTTGCCAAGCGTGCCTTCCTCTCGGCAGGTTTCTCCCTTGCGTCTGAGTTTGAGTGTCTTCAAAGCCCATGACACCTTTGGTAAAGGCTGTTCTCCAACTGGAGTGCTCGCAGGCAAGTGTTTCCCAATTGTTGGTGTTTATACTACATTTTTAAAGATTTGCCTTGAGAGAGTCTTTAAACCTCTTTTGTTGACCACCAGCATTACGCTTTCCATTTTTAAGTTTGGAATAGAGTAGTTGCTTTGGAAGATGATAATCAGGCATCCGCACAACATGACCAGTCCAATGAAGTTGATGTTGAAGAATCATTGCTTCAACACTGGTGATCTTTGCTTCTTCCAGTACACTGGCATTAGTTTGCCTGTCTTCCCAAGTGATGTGTAAAATTTTTCGGAGACACCGTTGATGGAATCTTTCGAGGAGTTGGAGATGGCATTTATAAGTGGTCCATGTTTCTCAATCGTACAGTAAGGTATTTGGCCAGCCCCTCACAGACTAGAATTCCCAGAGTTTCCTGCGAAGAGGGGTTGATTGTTAAATCACTCTTGAGAATTGCAGCTCTGTGAGAGGGAATAGGTTGCCTTTCAGCACCCTTAACAAAGGACAGCTCCAGGGATGCTTTGGGGGAAGCTATGACTGCTCAGTCCCTGCTCCTACCAACCTAGCACTTCTAAAGCACTTCAAAGTGCAAGTAGATAAATAGGTACCACTCCAGCGGGAAGGTAAACAGCATTTCCGTGCGCTGCTCTGGTTCGCCAGAAGCGGCTTAGTCATGCTGGCCACATGACCCAGAAGCTGTACGCCGGCTACCTCGGCCAGTAAAGCAAGATGAGCGCCACAACCCCAGAGTCGTTTGCGACTGGACCTAACAGTCAGGGGGCCCTTTACTTTTACCTTTATGACTGCTTAAAGTGGTATCACAGTGCTTTAATTGTGCAGTGGGAATGTGGCTTAACTCTGCGCATCAATTCTGAGCAGAGCAAACTCTGCTGAAGTGTGAGAACTGTTTTTTAAACAAACAAACAAACCATGGAGCGGGTAGCGGGTGGGGAATGGATCCCAGCTCAGCGCGAAGAAGCCCCTGGGCTTGAAAAATAAAAAATCGAAATCGAAACATTTGCATTGATCTCGGCACCTTTCATGTGAAAATATCAAAGCGTTTTGTAGACATTACAGGATTAATGGGGGCATTTTAGCCCCAGGCAGAAGAAAGCAAGATCTTCTCCATCCATCTCCTCTTGTGCTCCCAAGAGGCCCACTGTGAGTATTTATATATACAGTTAGAATTGATATTTGTGTTTTCCAGTAAGGGGAGGGCTGTGAAAAGGAGCTGGATTTGGCTTTATGCATTTCAGGAGTACCTTTGCTGCAGCTGGGACACGGGTGGCACTGTGGGTTAAACTACAGAGCCTAGGGCTTGCCGATCAGAAGGTCGGTGGTTCGAATCCCCGCGACGGGGTGAGCTCCCATTGCTCGGTCCCAGCTCCTGCCCACCTAGCAGTTCAAAAGCACGTCAAAGTGCAAGTAGATAAATAGGTACCGCTCCAGCGGGAAGGTAAACGGTGTTTCTGTGCGCTCTGGTTCACCAGAAGCAGCTTAGTCATGTTGGCCACATGACCCAGAAGCTGTGAACCGGCTCCCTCGGCCAGTAATGCAAGATGAGCACCGCAACCCCAGAGTTGGACATGACTGGACCTAATGGTCAGGGGTCCCTTTACCTTTACCCTTTTGCTGCAGCTGGACCGATCAGCTCCACAAATTTTATATTGATTAGCTATTTACTGCATTTTTCTACCCCAACTTTTTCTTCCAAGGAGCTCAAGGTGGCATATGTGGTTCTCCCCCTCCTCATTCAGTCCCCACAACAACCCTGTGAGGTAGGTTAGGCTGAGAAAAGACAGCGGCGAGTTCCCAGGGTCACCCAGTGAGCTTCATGACTCAAGTGGGGATTCGAAACCTGATCTCACCCAGGTTCTAGTTCAATGCTTTAACCACTATGTGACACTGGCTCTTGCACCCAGCTCTCAGATCCCTCACAGTACAATTCTGTAGGTATTTACTCGGAAGAAAGCCCCCATGCTTTGTGGGGTTTACTCTTTGGCTAATGTGCATAGGATTTATTTATTTACTTATTTATTGCATTTAGAATCCACCCTTCCTTGAACCCAAGATGCCCAGGGCAGAAAACAGATATAAACCAAATATATTCTAAAACGTTCTGGGGGAAAAAATACCATTAAAAACAAACTTCCACCCACTGATCTTGAGGTCGCCACAGACCATATTTTTCACTTGCCAGATGCCTGTGTAAACAGAAATGTTAGAAAATCCCTCTTGAAAGTTAAACACAACTTTTTCCAGCCGTCACAGGGTTCTGTTTTATTTTACATTGCTCTTCATGTTCTAGACAAGGCTGTGCTCCAATAAGGACATAAGAGTGTAAGGACTGCCTGCTGGATCAGGCCACTGGGGATGCCACCTCTCCCCTATGTCACACCGGCCGCGTCATCGTTGCTGGGGTGTCCTGCCCTCTGTGGAACAGCCCCAGCCAATCAGCCGGCAGGGTGGGTGTGGCCACGGGTGGTTTAACCGCTGCACGGCCGGCCGGCACCCTCTTTCTCACCCCTTCGCCGGATCACCCAACCCACCCACCCTCTTTTCATGCTTTGCTCAGATATGACCTTGCTACGGACAATTGTCGGCCGCCATATTGTTGGGGCCGGGGAGGGATTTTTCCACTTGGCAAATTGGCACCGGCCATTTGGTTTCCGCATACCTAGTAGCAATCGTCGCAACTTCTGTGAGGTTAGGCACTGGGTAAGCCTTTGTTTGGTTGGAGGGGAGGTTGTTGCCTTTGCCTGCTCCTCCTCAGAAAGGCCATCCTGTTAAAGAGACCTGGGGTGTGAAGCCTCAACGTAGGCTAGGGCCATGTCACATCCCCTACAAGGACCCCTTGGGGTGCCCCTATTTGATGTAAGTCATAGGGAACCTCCTATCGGAGGTTTACCCTTAAATGGACTCCCTGCAGATGAGCAGGAGTCAGGATATAGCCTGGCTTCACCTCAATGCCTAAGCCAAACCACTCACATCTGTAACCAATATAATTGTTGCCTATTTGAACCCATAAACCAAAACACTTCATCTTTGTTTTATTGTTCTCCTGGGAACTTTGTGGCTCGGGTGCCTTGGCCATGCAAGCATTACTGGCCCCGACTGCAGAGGCAGAGCATAGCCATTGTGGCTAACAGCCATTGACAGCTTCATAATCCTCTTTTATGTTGATGACCATAGCTGCCTCCCGTAGGATCGAGTTCCAAAGTTTAACTATGTGCTGTGTGAAGATGGACTTTATTTTTCCTTAATTTTCCAACATTCAGCTTCATTAGTTGTCCATTGGTTCTACTGCTAATTTTCTGGAAGCTGTGTGTGTGTGCAGAAAAACTCCAACATGTACAAATATAAACAAAGGAAACACACTGGCTGCTTGTTCACTTGCTGGCAAGATGAAGAGTTACAATCTAGGAAGCCTCGAATGGCTTGTGGGCCAGGCTGTTTGAAGGACCCCCCCCAGGAGTCTGCCTTGAAGTTGTGTTCTTGGGAGAGGGTCTTCTCTTGGTCCTGCTGGTCTTGGATGTGAATTTGGTGAAGAAGAAGAAGAGGAAGAGAAGAAGAGTTTGGATTTGATATCCTGCTTTATCACTACCCGAAGGAGTCTCAAAGCGGCTAACATTCTCCTTTCCCTTCCTCCCCCACAACAAACACTCTGTGAGGTGAGTGGGGCTGAGAGACTTCAAAGAAGTGTGACTAGCCCAAGGTCACCCAGCAGCTGCATGTGGAGGAGTGGAGACGCAAACCTGGTTCACCAGATTACGTTCTACCGCTCTTAACCACTACAGCACACTGGCTCTCTGGTGAGAACTCAAGAAAGGGCCTTCTTAGTGACAGCACCCAGAGTTGGGAACTCCCAACTGAGCGAGGGCTGTCTTATCGCCATCTAGTTGGGTGAAAGCCTGTTGCTCTGGGGCAGAGCATTTCTTTTGCACACAGAGTGTCACAGGTTTAATCCCCAGAAGAGAGAGACCCCTGCCTGAAACTCCAGAGGACTGCTGCCAATCGGTGTCCTAAGCTAGATGGACCAGTGGTCTGATTCAGTACTGTGACATGTCATAGCTCGGTGGAAGAGCATCCATCCCAGGGTCAAACCCCAGCCTGTCCAAGGAGGGCTGGGAATGTCCCCACATCTGAAACCTGGGAGAGCTGTTGCTAGTCAGTGTAGACTGGGGGTTGGCACCTGCGGCCCATAGGCCACAAGCGCCCCACCAGAGGACATTTAAATGGCCCACGAGCTGCCCCTGAATGCTCGGTGAGTCCCTGTGTGCTGCACTAAACTGGCGCAGTGTGGAGTAGGGACTTGCTTCTGCGGCGCTGAAAATAGCGTCTGCGCAGATGCTACGCAGACATGATCTGGCCCACGGAGCAATCTCCGCGGGAGTGAACTGGTCCAGGCAAGGTAAACCTTCCTGATCCCTGGTGTAGACAATGCTGGATCAATGACTTGACATTGACTAGAATCAACTTTCCTGTTTCCTGTGTTTCAAATCTCTTCCGACAGCAGGCATCAACTTCCTTATGTAAAGAAGCATTTGTCCTATTGCGAGGCATTTGTCCTATGGATTTGTCTTGCTCTGCTGCTCTGCATTTTAATCTGCATTTTTATTTTATTGTGTTTTTAACCAGCTGCCGTTGTCTGACTTTATCTGCTCTTGTCTACTAGTCCTACTCTTTGGTTTTTTGTTGTTGTTGTTGTTTCTTTGTTGCATTGTTTCTTTATTGTTTTACCGCTTGGTTGTCATTAGGCACCTTGGACATTTTATATGGAAAGGTGGGGTATAAATTTAAGCAACCAATTAATGGGTGCACATTGCACAGCCTGCTGTTTCCCCTTTCCACAGCTGCTGAGACATCTGCTGGAACTGCAGGCAACATATTATCGGACCGTTATGTATTTCTGGTATATCTGCCAATGTACATAAAAATGTAGGGTGTTGTCACGCTCTGCAGTTTGGTCGGTGCCTACTGGCAGAAGGAGGAATTGCAGGCAGGCCCAGGAGAGCTGTTTAATGGGAGGGGGAAATGCTTCTCATAGCAGTTTAGCAAGCCGCTTTGCAAAGCACCTCCCACTCCTTTAAAAGAGGGCGGGGCTTAGGGTGAGAGGAAAGGAGATGGGGCAACCTGTGGAGTAAGCAAGGGGGAAGTGCAAAAGGGTGTGCAGGATTGGTGGGTGGAGGGAGCAGGCCCAGAAGTCCCTGGTCTTTAATCAAAGGGATAAACCAGCCTCTTGGCTTTTAAATCATTGGAGGGCATGCTTTTGCTGAGGAGATGAATAAAGCATTCAGGAGGCAGAATGGTGAGAACGGCCCTGGGAAATAGTCTCAGTTCATAAGTTTACTGTTATAGCCAAAGGCCATGACAAACTTGTAGCAATAGTGTTAATAAAATAATACAGAACATATATCTATAATATGAGCCACCACCCGTGATGTAACGGAGAAAAGAGTTACCAGAGACCCAACAAGTGCAAATCCAGCTTGATTTCAGATCAAATGTCCAAATCAACACAACAATTTATGGTGATTTTACTTAGCTCCATTTCCTAGATTTTTATTTTTTGCTGCCAGTGCATAGAGAGCCACTCTGTGTTACAAAGCTATTACCGTCACTCAGAAGAAACTGAATCGTTTCTGCCAGGGTGTACCTGCTTGCTTGTGTGAACAAAGGGTTCAGAAAACGATTTCTTGGGTCTCTATATAAGGGGCAGGCTAACAGATAATGAGTGATGTCTTCCACCTGAGGTTGACCACAACCACAAAGTCTGTTTGTGTATGGGACCTTGTTGTAGAGGCCATTATTATTATTATTATTATTATTATTATTATTATTATTATTATTATATCATCATCATCATCATCATCATTTATACACCGCCCTATACCCGGAAGTCTCAGGGCGGTTCACAAACAAGACATCATAAAATCAAACCAAAAACAATAACCCAATTACCCTAATGGACCAGCCTCCACTGCCTTATACTTAGACAGACCATTGGGCCATCTAGCTCAGTGTTGCCCACACTGAATGGCAGCAGCTTTCCAGGGTTTCAGGCAGGGGACATTCCCAGACTGAATTCGAGATGCTAGCGACTGAACCCAAGACTGAGACAAAGGAAGGGAAGCTGACAGTTGGGACCAACCCCCCAGACTGGTTTAAAGTACGAAGGCAAGTCTTCTTCTTCTTTGGCAACCACTTGTAGCCAAGTGAGGGTTTGCCAAGCGTGCCATCCTCATAGCACATTTCTCCCTTTTGTCCTGAGTTCGAGTGTCTTCAAAGCCCATGACACCTTTGGTAAAGGCTGTTCTCCAATTGGAGCATTCACAGGCCAGTGTTCCCCATTTGTCAGTGTTTATATTACATTTTCAAAGATTTGCCTTGAGGGAGTCTTTAAACCTCCTTTGTTGATCCACCGGCTTTAAGCTTTCCATTCTTAAATTTGGAATAAAGTAGTTGCTTTGAAAGACCGTAATCAGGCATCTGCACAACTCGACCACTCCAACGAAGCTGACGTTGAAGAATCATCGCTTTGACACTGGTGATCTTTGCTTCTTCCATTACACTGGCATTAGTTCGCTTGTGTTCTCAAGTGGTGTGTAATTTTTTTCCGGAGAAACTGTTGATGGAATCTTTCGAGGAGTTGGAGATGGCGTTTATAAGTGGTCCATGTTTCACAAGCATACAGTAAGGTTGGTAGTACAATAGCTTTGTAAACAAGCATTTTGGTTCCCCCACAAATGTCCTGGTCCTCAAACACTCTGCACTTCAATCGGAAGAAAGCTGCACTCACAGAGCTCAGGCGATGCTGGATTTCGGCATCAATGTCATATGCTTGGAGGAGTCAAGCCATCTTGGCTTTGAGTTCTGGGAGACCTGTTCTATTTTTAAGGACCTGCCTTATTCCTGTGATTTAATAGTAATTGTCAGGGATTTACTCCTTCCCTTGGATGTTGCTCATGAGTAACGACAAGCCTTTAGGTAAGCTAAAACTATTTATTGTCCATAATGGAATTACAGAGTCTCTGCAGCCATGACTGCTCAGTCAGTTTCAGTTTCTCGGAGTGGCGGGCTTTCTCGCCCGCCAACACAACCAACGGCTCGGCACCCTAAAATGACGTCTGCGTCTCTCCCCCCCCCCGGCTCATCTTCCTGTCTGATGGTGCTTGGTCTCTGCCTCTCTTCCGGAGACATTTCCTGACTGGGGCTGGAGGAGGAAGATGAATCTGTGGAGATTATGGGTGGCTGTTCTCTATAACCCAGTGACCCTCCTTCCCTGGTGGAATCGCTATCTTCTCTCCCAGCTCTAGCTTGCTCCTCTCTCTCTCCCTGCTCCTCCCGAGTGGTCCCTCTTTCCCTGACAGTAATGTTGTGTTTGGATTGTTGCAGGCTGCCCTGGGGCCTTGGGGGCAAAGGGTGGGTAATAAATTGTAACAACGACAAGAGAAGAGCCTGCTGGATCAGGCCAATGACCCATCTGGTCCAGCATCCTGTTCTCACAGTGGCCACCCAGATGCCCCAATGGAAAGTACGCAAGCAGGACCTAAGCACAACAGCACTCTTCACTCTGGTGGTTTCCAGGAACTAGTATTCAGAATCATGCTGCATCAATGGACAGAGGGGTCCCCCAAAACAAGGAGCTCCTCCCCACCTGACCCTCCATTGCTGGACTCTGCAAGCAGGACTCTAGCACAAGAGTGCTCTCCCCTCCGGTGCTTTAGCTAACATGAATTTTATACAAATTTTAATTAGTCAGAATACAAATCCACAATCAGGCATCTTTGGGTATTCGTCACCCACACAGGGGCTTAAGCAGGTGCAATTGAAAAATCACACTCCAGGACCACGGCATAAATTAAGTAATCCGTGGAGTTGAAAGATTACTGCACAAGTCCTTGCTAGAGGAAGAAAGTTTTGAATGCTAAAGTGCCCAAGGATTGGAGTGGCGAGGAGTTAACTTTATGAAATTACACTCTTCAGAGGTAATCTAAGGCACACTGCCTTAAATTTATGTTGGCAAGATGCAAATTGCAGACAGAAGCAACTTTCGCAAGGTAATCAAACAGTAATTGAAGGTGCTATTTAATGGAGAGCAAAATAAAATAGAATAATCTTGCCACTGTGAAACATGACACATCTGCACCGACACTTAAGTGTTCCAAATAGCCCTTTGTTTGGCAAGGAGGAAACAGTGGGTGACAAGTCTGTTGGGAGCCACTGAAGCAAGATGTATCATACAAAAGCAAACAAAGCGCCTTGTCACACCTTGAGGTTTGTTGTGACTCCCCTATAAGGGAAGATTGCAGTGTTTGGGATCTTTTAGTTCAGAGAAAAGATGAGTAAGAGGCAACATGGTGGAAGTTTAAAAAATTATGCACGGCATGGAGAAAATAGAGAGAGAGAGAGAGAGAGAGAGAGAGCAGTTCCTCCCCACCTCACTAATAATGCAAGAACTCATGGACATCCAATCAAGCTGAAGGTTGGAAGATTCAGGGCAGATAAAAGAAAGGATTTCTTCACGCAGCACAGAGTTAGCCTGCGGAACTCACACCCACAGGGAGGCAGTGATAACCACCAATTTGGACTGCTTCGAAAGCGGATTGAACAAATGCATGGAGAAAGCTATTGATGACTCCTAGCCATGACGGCTATGCTTTGCCTCCGTGATCAGAGGCTTCTGGTCATGTTAGGTTTAGCACATCTCTCACGCACGACACAGCAAGTTTAACTCCTTTAGCTTTATTTGGCAATTATAGACTTACAGCAAGCAGAGCCTCCCACAGCTCATTCTTCACTATCGGAGCCAGTTGACTCGACTGGCCTCCGGCCCCCTCCAAGGCCAGTTATATGCCGAGCCCGCCCCTGCTTCCAGCTGGTCTTCCTTTGCTGTAATCGCTTGCTCTGCCTCCTACTTCTGGGAGACTCAGGTGCAGCCAATTCCTCCTCTTCAGGAGTTGAATCCAACCTCCTACTACCACCTGCCTCCTGCTCCTGCATCTCAGTGTGGCTTTGAGAAGTGACAGGCAGCCTTCTGTTTTCCTCTGCCTTTTCCTCCCCCTCTGCTGATTCCTCTGTGGACCATGTCTCTGACAGGTCACTAGTTGCTGGGAATCCTAAGTAGGAAGGGGCTAAAACAAACAAACAAACAAACAAACAAACAAACAAACAAACAAACAAACAAAAAATCCTTCCAGTAGCACCTTAGAGACCAACTCAGTTTGTTCTTGGTATGGGCTTTCATGTGCATGCATACTTCTTCAGATACCTGTAACTGGGAAGGAGCTGTCATGCTCAGGTCCTGCTTGCGGATTTCCCAGAAGAGGCATCTGCTTGGCCACTGTGAGAACAGGATGCTGGATTAGATGGACCACTGACTCCATCCAGCAGGCTCTTCTTGTGTTCTTAAGGCTCACAAATTCATTATGTCGTGAAGTTTCGTGGACTTGAGTCCACTTTGTCAGACGCATGAAGTGAAATCTCCGTTGGCAGGTATATAAAGAAAATGGTAAGGTGACTGGAAATTGAACCCTGAGATGAAAAATGGCAGTCAGCGATAATTACAGCTCAAACACATATTAAATAGGCCTGCCTTTTACAGTAATGGACTGGTGGTATTTTGCTCAGCATTGCTGAGATGATTGTATTAATACATGCCAAAGGAGGCAGGAGAGCAAAATGAAAAACATTCAGGCACCTAGGTGCCCGGCACAAGCAGGGGGTTGTGCAGAATGTAAAAGGCAATTCAGCAGCAGCAGCAACAACAATTGCATTGTGTAGTAAAAATGATTGAGCATTGTTTGCACAAAAGAACTGGGCAATGCGAAAAACACTGCTGTAAGGATGGCCATTTGGCATGGATGCTGCGGCTGAGATTCCTGCAATGCAGGAGGTTGGACTAAATGACTCTTGGGGTCCCTTCCAACTCTACAATTCTGTGATTCTATGAAGGTGGTGTACAGTATGAGCTTATTATATATTTTATTTATTTCATAAAATTTATATACTGCTTGATTGTAAAACAACAACAACAACAACAACAGCTTGATTTGCAAAAGGATAAAACGCTAAAACGATCAACAAGCAAAATGAACAACAATCATTTAAGGCGTTGGAAAAGTTAAAATGACAATAGACTAAAGACCAGCACTAATTTTCTAAATATCTGGGTAGGCTTTTGCTTAAAAAAGAATGGTTTTGGCAGGTACAGTGAAGGCGCCAGCCTGATATCAACAGGCAAGGAGTTCCAAAGTATAGGTAGCGCCATGCTAAAAGGTCCCAGGTATTATGCGACACATGTAACAATGCCAGTTCCACAGACTGAAGCAGTCAAGTGGGCATATCAAAGGTAAGGCGATCTCATTGGTAAACTGGTCTCAAGTTAAGGGCTTTATAGACAAATAGGAACACATTGAATCTATGGGGTGTTAGGGGAGGGGTAGTACCTCTTGGGGGGCATGCCATGCTCCTTTGGTTTATCCACCTTTGGTCCCCACCCTGCACTTGGCTCTCACCTGTGACTCCTAGACACTGTCAGCGTGCGACAGCGACCACACTCCAGGAACGGCTTTGACTGGCCAGCTAAGCCAGGTGAGGGTAGCCAATGGGTCTCAAACCCTCAGTGAGTTAGAGACTTCCCCTGCATGTAAAGGCAGACTCTGGTGGATTGACTGGATGAGAGTGGGGTCCAACGGTTAAGAAGGCACTTTCTGCATGTGCTGTGGAAGGAAGTGAGGGGATGATGGCTGTCAGGGACCGTGCTGAGGAGGGCTGCACTGATGAGGAATGGTGGGAGCCACCCCCTCCTTCTGATCTTGATCCTGAATCTTCCCAGGAGCAGGAGGACAGTATAGACTTGGAACAGTGGTTTGCAGAGGGGCATAGTTCAGAAGGCAGAAGTTGGGAAATGCTGGATGGGGAACAGCTAGGAGAAGAAACAATGGAAGAGAGAGGGTTAACAGATTCACAGTCTCTGGACAGCATTCCTCCCACCACCCCCAAGGACAGGGAGAACTCAGAGAGTGTTAGAACAGAAAGTTCAGAGGATACAAGCTCAGATTACAAGGCATAGGAGTGACATAGATTAATGGGGGGTGAGCCTTAATTGGGAGCACCGCCATTCTAGGGATACGGTTTCTTTTGTCTCTCGCTGTGTTTATTAACGAAAATAACTGGTAAGACTTTCCTTTAGTTTAATCTGCTTATTTACTGCCACGGGGGAGGAAGCAGATTCCCCGAAGCCTGACAATGGGGCTCATCAACCTGGGTAGGTAGCCCATCTAGGAGAAGGAAAACTCTGATCCTAAACCTCCGCTGCCTTGTGGGATATCTTCTGGAGAAGAAAAGGATAAGGAGAAATCTGCACAAATCCAGAGTGGAGTCCCTAAGATGGTTGGACGGCACCTTGAACGCCTTCTTCTGGCACCTCCTGCAGCCAAGCTGGTACCAAACGTGCTGCTCTGCTTTCCTTTGGACCACATCAGCAAGGCCAAGAAGACCTTGTCGTCTGGGCAGCCCACAACCTCCATACACACTGCCCAGGTCTGTGCCCCAGGGAGGTGACTTCGGAGCTGCTAACAGAGTGGTTTGACTTCACCACTGGAGGCGCGCTCCTTCATCTCTCAAGACAGACGGATGCCAACTGTGAACGTGGCTCGGTAGCAAATTGTCAACCAGTGCAGATCTATGAGCAGGGGTGTTATATATTGACAAGGTCTCCCCCCCAGCTTTACGCAAACACTTTCCAGCTACTGGCCTAGAGGTCAGCTGGGTTTTGCTTCTTCCTTCCCTCCCCCTGGTTGGTTGGCAGTCCTGTATCTCTGAAGCTTCTGCAGCCCCTCCAGCTTCTCCTTGGATTAAACCGTAGATAATGCAGGAGCTCTCTCCTGCGCTGCGGCCTGTAAATCACGGCCTGAAGCATGGAAAGGGCTGGGTCGCCTCTTCTCCCCCCTCCCTCTGTCCCATCTTCCTGTCACTTGGACCTCCTTCCTTCAAGAGGAGCACAGAGGGATTTATGGTAAACATAACCTTGGTTCCCTCCGCTGCGTATTTCTTCCCTGGCTGGGTATTTATCACAGGTGCCTTTCACCTCCATTAAAGCAGGGAGATGAACAGAGCAGATTTATTCATGCAAAAGGGCATTGCAAGGTGCTTATAAAACTTTGTCTGCTGTTCCATACCCCCTTAGCAGGCTGCTTTTTAATGGTCTCTGCTCAAGGAGCTTGGCACCATGCAAAAAGGGCTGATAAAGAGGAGAAATGCAAGCTTCTTCTTCTTTTTTTGGGGGGGGGGCATTAAATCTGTGAGCATATGCCCACTAACTTCAGAGCTGCAGGGATGAATGAATCTGACACTTACGGTTCTTCTCTGTTCCTCTTTTTCCCAATCTTCTATTCAGCTACATTTCCACATCTATTTGCGTTAAAAAGGGGGAAAAAAACCCCACAATTCACCAGCATTTTAGTGCATTTTCCTCCTTCATATGCTCATGTCATAAAGCAGCTAACATAGACACGTTTTTGCAAGCAATTTCCCCTAACAGAATGCATCGACATATGTTATGTATCACCAATGCACACATTTGCTTTATATTTTCAAAGGATCGGAGGGTTGGAAGGGATGCAACTCCTTGCAATCTAGTCCAGCCCTTTGCAACGAAGGATTCGAATCTTGGACCCAAGTGGTTCAGGGCTTTGTATATCGACACAAGAACCTCGAAGGCGTCTTCTTTTAACTTCAGGACCCTCCCACGCCTTTACGAGAAGAGAAGAGAGGCTTCTAGCCTGACTCTTAGGAACTGTAAACTCTCCGTCTTGCTCTCCCCTTCCTCTGGCCACTAACCCAGCTCACGTGCCACGCTGGGAGTGCAGATGCAACCGAGATGGATTGAAACCTTAATCACCTTGGCTCCTTCAGTGGAGACTGCTTAAACTCCATTTTATCACCCTGCTGCAATGTCATATTATAGAGAATTAGTTTTTAATGGCTCCTAAATTATCCCCTTCCAGGTCTGGAAACAAAGAACTAATAATGACTCCCTCTCTCTCTCTCTCTCTCTCTCTCTCTCTCTCTCTCTCTCTCTCTCTCTCTCTTCCATAGGGAGCCTCTGGCTTTATTAGTGTTCAACAACTGGGGTTCAACAACTGAAGGTTCAACAACTGGGGCTATCAGTGGAACTCCTGCGCACAATGTCCTTACTATCTGCCAAGGCCACAATAAAATTGTGGGACATTGAGCGCCAAGAACTCATAGAGGCAGCAGGCAAAACATGTTCCCCTCTTTATTTTCATCTTCCGTGGGCACACGAAACAAATTGTAATTATCTTGATTTTCTACTGAACCCCCCAGAAAGAAGGGCTTTTTCGTTGGCCAGGTTCAATGCAAATCCATCGAACCTCCTATGGGGAAGGTTCTCAGGCAGGGTGGAGGGTGAGAGGATTTGTCCATGCGATGACCACCAGGTGGAAAGCCTTGTTCATATGGTTTTTCACTGCAAACTTTACGACGATCTCCGCCAGCAATTCCTGGACCAGCTCTGTATCCCTAGAAGGAGACCAGAGCGGGAAGTCTTACGTTTCCTACTAACGGGGACTGACCAGGAGCTTACCAAATTGGTAGCTCAATACCTACATTTGCTCTTTTCTCGTCGTAATATTCTGCAGTCGTCTGAGTTATCAGGAGTCCCAGAGATGTGATCGTGGTCAGCGGAGTCTTGTCTCTTTTCTCTTCGAACATGGTCTGTGCCACTGTGAAAGTATTAATCCGCTTCTGTTTTGTATGTATGTTTGTTTGTTGATGCCAATAAAAGGTTGGTTAAATTAATTAGTGTTGCCTGGGCAGCTTCAGTGGCAAAGCAAGGGACCTCTCTGCTGAAACCCGGGTACACCGTCGACTAGTGGAAGGGGCCTGCAGCTGGATCAGACCAAAGGCCCATCCGCTTCAGCATCCTGTTGTCCCACAGTCCAAGCAGATGCCTCTGGGAATCTTGCTAAGTTGCACTTGGGAGCAACAGCACTCTCCCTGCTCAGGCTCCCCAGCGTACTGCCTCCAACAGTTGAGGCAGAACATAGCAAGGAAGTGGTGGACCACAAGCTTAACATGAGTCAACAGTGTGATGCAGCAGTAAAAAAGGCTATTGCTATTCTAGGCTACATCAACAGAAGTATAGTTGTCAAGATCAAGGGAAGTAATAGTACCACTCTTTTCTGCCTTGGTCAGACCACACCTGGAATTCTGTGTCCTGTTCTGGGTGCCACAATTTAAGAAAGATATAGACGAATCGGAACCTGTGCAGAGGAGGGTGACCAAGATGACCAAGGGTCTGGAAACTAAGCCTTATGAGGAATGGTTGAAGGAACTGGGTATGTTTAGCTTGGAGAGGAGTTGTGATAGCCATCTTCAAATATCTCAAGGACTGTCACATGGAAGAGGGAACAAGCCTGTTTTCTCCTGCTCTGGAGGGTAGGACTCGAACCAATGGCTTCAAGTTACAAGAAAGGAGATTCCAACTAAACATCAGGAAAAACTTTCTGACAGTAAGATCTATTTGGTAGTAGAACTGTCTCCCTCAGGAGGTTGTAGACTCTCCTTCCTTGGAGGTTTTTAAGCACAGGTTGGATGGCCATCAGTCGTGGATGCTTTAGCTGAGATTCCTGCATTGCAGGGGGTCAGACTAGATGACCCTTGGGGTCCCTTCCCAACTCTACAACTCTATGTGCCTATGACTAGTCACTGATAACTTTCTCCTCCATTAATATGTTTTAAAGCTGTCAGTGTTGGTGGCCATCACTACATGCTACAGGAGAAAAATCACACTGCTTAACTTGGCAGTGCATGAAAAAATACCTCCTTTTGTCTGCCCTCCAAACTTGCCAATGTTCAACATTATAGGATTTAACACTAGAACCTGTGGGCATTGAATGTTGGAAGATTTGGGTAAAAGAAAAGACTTCTTCGTGCATAGTTAAACTCTGGAACTCCCTGCCACAGGAGGCAGTGGTGGCCACCAACCTGGATGGCTTTAGAAGAGGATTAGACAACTTCAGGAAGAAGAGGGCCATCAAAGGCTCATTCATATAAATGGGTGCAAATTGGTACCAACCATTTGGTTTTTGCCTTCCTTGTAGCAATCGTCACAACTTTGTAAGGTTAGGCATTGGGTAAGCCTTTGTTTAAAGGAGGGGAGGTTGTAGCCTCCGCCTGCCCCTCCTCGATAAAGGTATCCTGTTAAAGGGATCCGGGGGTGTGGAGCCTGTCCGAAGCCTGGGCATAGGCTAGGGCAGCGGTGGCGAACCTATGGCATGCATGCCACACTTGGCACGCAGAGCCCTCACTGCTGGCATGCACACCATCAACCCATCCGGGCTGTTGTTGTTTTTTCCCCAGGCTACAGCTTGTGTCCACTGTTGAAACCCGGAACCTTTTTTATTTCATTTTTTTGCTAGTCACCAGAGATTGTGTTCGGCGATTGGTCTGTTTTTCAATTTGCTGCATCAGTAGCTGTTTCTGATTGGGCGTAACAGCATTCGTTTTTTAACCCTTATTGTGCTGTGTGTGTTTTTTGGCGCTTTGGCAGACGATGATGTCGGTGCTGCATGTTAGTTCCAGCGAAGGTATTATTCGTCATTTATTTCTGTCCTCTCCCCCCCCAAAAAAGCTCAGCAGCTTTGGAGCGCCCCCCCAAAAGCAAAGCAAATTTTGTGCGACCCCCCCAAAGCGCCAAAACTTTGGTCAGCAGCTCCCAAAAAGAGCTCAACAATTTTGGGGAGCCCCCCCCCAAAACCCTCAATGAAAAGCTCAGCGACTCTGGGCACTTTGCAATAAATAAGTGGGTTTTGGTTTGCAGTTTGGGCACTTGGCCTCTAAAAAGTTCGCCACCACTGGGCTAGGGCCATGCCACTACCCCAACGGGGACCCTGCAGGGTGCCCTGATTTGACGTATGTCATAGGGCGGTGGTTTACCCTTGTGAGACTCCCTGCAGATGGGCAGGAGTCGGGAAATAGCCCAGTTTCACCCAACGCCAAACCGCTCACATCTGTAACCAATAATGTTGTGGCCTAATTTAGCCCATAAACCTATATATTTGTGTCCGTGTGTTTATTATCTGAGGGAACTGCGGGGCCCGGGGCCTTGGCACGCAAGCACACAGCTCAAAGTACACCCTGATAGATGGGCAAACAACCTCTGCTGAGAAACCTCCGAGGAAGCAGAGCCCTCCACCTGCTGAGGGAGTCCGTCCCGCTGCCGAACGGGTCTTGCCATCAGAAAGTTCTTCCGAATGTTTAGTTGGAACCTTCCTTCTTGTCATTTGAATCCATCGGTTTGCGCCCTACCCTTCGGAGCAGCAGGAAACAAGTTTGCTCCATCTTACGTGCGACAGCAGCCCTTTCCCTGATTTTCCTGAGCTGGGACTCACCAGCTGGTAGCAGAGAAGCCGCAGGTGGCTCTTTTGCAGTTGTCTAAGCCAGAGAAGCAGCCCAGGGAGGATGGGATGTAGCGTGCGGGGGGATTACATCGCAAATGGTTATATTAAAAGGGTTAGGAGCTAAGCCTGGAGGCCCAGGCCTCGGAGGCTAAATGAAAAGGCGGATAGAAATTGGATAATCTAATGCCAGATGTTTAGAGCTCTTGCTGCTACTTGTCCCTTACAGCAAACCCACCCGGGAGGTGTCAGGGCTGCATTTCTAAAAGCAACTTCTGGATCTGCCCCCCCCCCCAGCGGGTGACATGAAAGCAAGCTCCTTGTTGCTGGGAGACTAGAATCTTCCTCTTGCCTCGTGATTCTTCCTAAGAACAGGACAGGCTTTCTCCACCGAAGCCAGGGCTTGAAGGAGAAGCCTCGTGGTCCAAGACATGGGGCTAACTTGCAGGAAGTCTGGGGATGCCACACTGGAATGGAGGTGAAGTTGCCATATCCCAGGTCATCTGGGAAAGAGGACTCACGTGGTTTATCCAAGGAGAGCGATTTAAGAGGGAGACGAGCAGCCCCCTTTTAACCCTTGCTCCTTCCCAAACGCTCCAGTCTTCTCTTGCAGTATGGGGTTTTGCTAGCTACCCATATTGAAGATGATTAGGGTTTTTTGGGGACGCGGGTGGCGCTGTGGTCTAAACCATGGAGCCTCTTGGGCTTGCCAATCAGAAGGTTGGTGGTTCGAATCCCCACAACAGGGTGAGCTCCAGTTGCTCGGTCCCGGGTCCTGCCAACCTAGCAGTTTGAAAGCATGCTAAAAAAAGTTTAAGTAGATAAATAGGTAAACAGCGTTTCCGTGCGCTGCTCTGGTTTCAGTGTTCCGTTGCGTCAGAAGTGGCTTAGTCATGCTGGCCACATCACCTGGAAAAACTTCTGCGGACAAACGCCGGCCCCCTCGGCTTGCAAAGCGAGATGAGCGCTGCAACCCTAGAGTCATCTGCGACTGGACTTAACTGTCAGGGGTCCTTTAGGATTTTTTTGGTGGGAGCCCCTAATTGGCTTTGGAACTCCTATTTTCTTCCTGCTTCATATTGTTGGGACAATTGTTTGGAGCAGTGTTGTATTTTATTGGTTTAATTGGCTGTTGGCTCAGGTAGGGAAGTCAAGTCAAGAGAGGGGTAGTGGGTAAATAACCAAGGCAGTGTGTGGGAATGTTGTAGATACTTGGAGAGGATATATTGATTTAATAGTATCCTTCCTAACTCACCCTTGTGGGTCAGCAGCAGAGTACATCCCCCAATATATAGCAGGAAGCTAGTTGGTAGATTCGTTTGAATCTCTCTACTTAAGCAATCCAATCTGGCTTTGTTCAGATTGGGTTCTGTTCCTGGCAAGTCCCCTTTTTATCCCTCCTAAAAGGAAGAAAGAAACAAGAAGCTTCTTTTAAAAGTAACAAGAAGTTTACTCACATTCAGTTCACAGTTGGATCCCTGAAGGCAGGCTTCAGCTTAGAGTTACAGAAGAGGGTTTGACTTCATCCCATATGGGAACTCATCCCACATGCCGCTGGCCGAGAGCCAGCAGTGCAGTCCAAGAGAAGAAATGGCATCGAAAGAGGAAGGTGGCTTCGTGACTGGACCTTTTGTGGGGTCTGCAAGGGTCATGCCCTGGTCACGTGCAGGGCGAGGATGCTCCAGACCAGGTGTAACAGGAAGTTCAATGGCTGGATCAACAGCCCCCTGTCTGTGTCCACTCTAGGCAAACAGGAAGTGTTGTACTTGACTGCTTATGTTACATCCCACACAGTTTTGCGTTAAAGGTACTCTTTGGTCACCTTGCACTGTCTTGTGTGGCATCGTTGGGGCGCTGTTTAGATTTGGCATGCATTTTGGGGTGACATGCATGGATCATTTTCACAGTTATTGTAATACGTTACAAATTCATAAGCAGTTCATTAAATTGAAGTTACTTGATAACAAGGAAAGAAAAATCTTTATTTCATAAGAACCCATTTTATAGCGGCATATAATCTATCCAGGGACCATTATCCCGACTACTTCTTGATGAATTACAAAAGCAGGATCCTGTTTGTTTAATACTTCATTAGGCATTTTAAAGGATCGTAACATTGCTGTTAGTTTTATCACTCTTAGCTGCTCTCATAATTTTTGTATTCCTTCTTATTTGCCTGGCATCACCTCTGAGCAGACAGCATCCTAGCAGAAGGCGATTATATGTACAACACTTGTGCTCAAAGTTTGATTTTAACAACTACAGCGGTTCGTACATAATTCAGGAAAGATAATAATGGCTCGGTTGTTATGCTAACCACAAATATTGCCTTAACAGCGGCTGTAAGAATTGACCGGTATTTCTTGGCTTCCTAAAATTTCCACCATAAATGAACGTGAGGGGAGGGGATCTTCATTTGCCTCTTGAGACAACCAGCAAGAGCCAGTAGCAGCTCCTGCCCACTGGAACAGGTGGGGTGGAAAGCAGGGAGGCCAACTGTAGGTGGCACCAGAGCCAAAGACAGCGAGAGGCAACTAATTCTAGCTTTGCCCCCATCCTCCCCCCTGCTGAGTTCTACAGGGGCAACACTAGGACTGAGGAAGGAGGAACCAGACAGGCAATGCCACCCCCAAGGTCGGTGTAAGACTATAAGAAGAGCTCTGCTGGATCAGGCCAGTGGCTCACCTAGTCCAGCATCCTGTTCTCACAGTGGCCAAACAGATGCTTCAATGGGAAACCCACCAACAGGACCTGAGCACAAGAGCACTCTCCCCTTCTGTGGTTTCCAGCAAGTGGTGTTCAGAAGCATGCATGCCACCTTGTCCCCATGATAGAGGGGCCCCGGGTCCATGTGATGCCAGTGCGCTGTGCATGCATGTGGCCGCTACAGAAGTTGGGTTGTCCAGCCCTATGAGTTAGAATTTTGTTGTGGCCTTGGCCCCAGGGCCCCCCAAACTTGGCACCCCTGTTCAGAAGCATCACTGCCTCGACTGTGGAGAGAGAGCATAGCCATCATGGCTGGTAGCCATCCAAAGCCCTCTCCCTTGTGAATTCATCCAATCCTCTTTTAAAGCAATGTACTGTAAGTTGGTGGCTGTCACTCCCTCCACACGGGCTGCCCGCTTGCCCAAGCCTGGGCTCCAGCAACCCATGCTATGCCACTGGATTGAGTTCCATTGTTTAGCTACATGTTGCTTGAAGAATGACTTTCTTTTAACTTTCCTATCCAGCTTTTCCCACTTGATCCATCCCTGTTCTAGCTAGTGCTGCACATGGAACTAACTGCACAACTGTCCATTTTGCAGCCAGTGCTTATAGTCCACTTCAGGGCAGGGGGCAAGTTAGCAGGGAGAAAATCCCTGGTCAACCCCCTGAATGAATGCAGCTCAGCGTGTAGCTTCCAGAATGACAGGTTCAGCAGCTTCTGCAAGGCAGACTCTCCTGAGCTTGGTGGTTCCCTGCAGCAGCGGTGAAGGAGTTAATACAGCATGTTCTCCTCTCTCTAATGCAATGATGATTGCTCTGCCCTGTGTATTCCTTGGGGCAGTGGGCAGGGTGGGGTGCTATTCCTCAGCAATAATTGCAGATTGCTTTCGTTATAATTGAATTTCAATTGTAACACATGCTTCAACACCCCCCCCCTTTGCTCGCAGCCCCAGAATCAACAGTATCATTTAACCAGCCAACTAGATGAAAAGTTGCATGAGCTGGATTAGCTTTTATAATTAAAATGTGAGTCTCCCAGGAAAGATTCCTCTCTTTCTCCTCCTCCTCCACCCCCCCCTCTCCTATCTGTGTAGCCCCACAGAGCCTTCAGCACTCCGATAAGAACATAAGAATGTAAAATGAGCTTGCTGGATCAGGCCTGTGGCCCATCTAGTCCAGCATCCTGTTCTCACAGGGGCCAAACAGATGCCTTTAAGATACCCCCGAGCAGGATCCAAGCACAAGAGTGCTCTCCACTGCTGTGGTTTCCAGGTTGAACTACCAAGAGGGTCCACTCTGCTGATTTTAACACCCAAGAGAGTGTGTAGGAGATATTCCAGATAGTTGGGACTTTATACCCAGGCATGAGCACCTTGAATCAGGTCTGGAAAGAAACTGGCAACTAGTGCAATTCGGCTACTGCATTTCGGGTGACTTCTGAGTAGCCTTCAAGGGCAGGCCCACATAGCGCACATTGCAGTAATCTAGCCTGGACATGAATAACGTGTAGAGTTCCATGGCCAGGTTGTCTCTGTCCAAATGGGGCATAGCTGATGAACTACATGGAGCTGGAGAAAAGCACGCCGAGCCACCAAGGCCACTCCAGCGACAATGTCCCTTGCACCTGACCTGGAAGTTGCAGTTAGTGCAGAACGCTGCAGTACGATTGCTGACAGGAGTGAGACCTTGTCAGCATATAACTCCTTCTGCTCAAAGATTTGCACTTGTTGCTGATTTGCTACTGGGCCAGATTCAAGTTGCTGCTATTTTTCCAGAGGGTACTTAAGGGTATACAATACCGTCAGCAATGTTTGTTGATGTTAAAAAGTGTGACACTTACTGGAACAACTTCTTGGTGGGTTGTTGTTGTTGTTGTTGTTGTTGTTGTTCAGTCGTTCAGTCGTGTCCGACTCTTCGTGACCGCGTGGACCAGAGCACACCAGGCACCCCTATCCTCCACTGCCTATTTGACTCTTGGTGGGTACCGGCATCAATTTTTCTCTTTTATAAAAAGCGCTGGCCATTAGAATATACAGCCCTTGGGACCAGTTTGCCTGACTCCATGCATGCTACTTGACCATGCCAATCTGTGGAACTGGCACTGACCTGTTCCACTTTGTAAAGAATGGAGGCACATACCTTCTGGCGGTTCCCTCACTGCGAGAAGCAAAGCTACAGGGAACCAGGCAGAGGGCCTTCTCGGTAGTGGCGCCCGCCCTGTGGAATGCCCTCCCATCAGAGGTCAAGGAGATAAACAACTACCTGACATTCAGAAAATACCTGAAGGCAGCCCTGTTTAGGGAAGTTTTTAATCTGTGATATTTTAATGTATTTTAATATTTGTTGGAAGCCGCCCAGAGTGGCTGGGGAGACCAGCCAGATGGGCAGGGGTACAAATAAATTATTATTATTATTATTATTATTACAGAATCATAGAGTTGGAAGAGACCACAAGGGCCATCCAGTCCAACCCCCTGCCAAGCAGGAAACACCATCAAAGCATTCCTGACAGATGGCTGTCAAGCCTCCTGCTTAAAGACCTCCAAAGAAGGAGACTCCACCACACTCCTTGGCAGCAAATTCCACTGTCGAACAGCTCTTACTGTCAGGAAGTTCTTCCTAATGTTTAGGTGGAATCTTCTTTCTTGTAGTTTGAATCCATTGCTCCATGTCCGCTTCTCTGGAGCAGCAGAAAACAACCTTTCTCCCTCCTCTATATGACATCCTTTGATATATTTGAACATGGCTATCATATCACCCCTTAACCTTCTCTTCTCCAGGCTAAACATACCCAGCTCCCTAAGCCGTTCCTCATAAGGCATCGTTTCCAGGCCTTTGACCATTTTGGTTGCCCTCTTCTGGACACGTTCCAGCTTGTCAGTATCCTTCTTGAACTGAATATTATTATTAACTTGAATTATTATTATTATAATAATATAAACTCTGGAACTCCCTGCCTATTGACATCAGGCAGGTGCCTTCCATGTACTGTTTTCACTGCCTGTTAGAAACTTTTTTGTTTAGAGAAGTCTACCAGGACATGTAGAATGCTGATGTATGCTTTCATCTGTTTTTATTTTATTGTTGATGTGTGTGTGTGTGTTTAAAGTGCTGTTTTTACTGATTCTAGGGTTGCCATGTTTCAAAAAGTGAGAATCCGGACAGAAATGTTTTTGAGCTTTTTTTTTCTTGCAATATCTTCTGCAGGATGGAACGCCATAATTTTATGAAATACATAAATAGTAAATGATCTCTACACTCCAGGGTCCGTAAACAGAGTGCTACACACGTGAAATGTGTATTTAGGTGCATGTTTGGGAAACAACAAAAGTGCTGATTGCGAGGAAACAACAAGGGCTAGCTATGAAAATGGATTAAAATTAATAGAAGGATGAGAAGGTGATTAAAGAAGATGAACGAAGTAGCAACATCAGAAAGCAATGGACATATGTTTGTAACAGGAGTGGGAAACCTATTTTTTATGTATTAAATTTAAATAATTTGGATCAATTTGTTAAAATTTGGAAACTAATAAAAATTAATAGTAAAAAAATGAAATAAATAAATACATGTTGGAGAACCGCCAAAGGTTGATGGTAGCTGGAGTCTATCCTGATATGGAGGGCACCATATTGATTACGCCTGTCTTAGTAGATCAAAGCGGAAGACACTGGTATTAACTGCAACCTTTCCTTTCTTTCTGGAACCTGTTCCTGGGCACACTGCACCGTCGCATCTTCAGCTCATATTTCTCCTTCTGTTCCTCATCTCATAGCCATTAACTCTTATAATTGGGAGGAAATATTTAAATGAGGCCCAATGAATAGGCAAAGGAAAGATTTAAGAGCCGAGCAGGAATGTTCCACC
This sequence comes from Lacerta viridis, assembly GCA_900245905.1. Lineage (NCBI taxonomy): Eukaryota > Metazoa > Chordata > Lepidosauria > Squamata > Lacertidae > Lacerta > Lacerta viridis. The sequence goes on from OFHU01002887.1 coordinate 522,548, forward strand.
GGGGAGACTGCAAAGTGACTTATTGCCAGACCTGACCAAAGTTGACATTCAAAGACCTCTGGGACCAAGTAACGGGGGGGGGGCGGGGGGCGGAATTAGAACCCTCTCAAGTTGCAAAAGCAGCTGAGCCACGTGGAAGACTTCCAAACTGCACATAAAAATGAATTGTAAGTTGGCAAATGAGATGCAAGCACATTCAGCTTCTTCTCCAGTATTTGTTGACTGATTCGTCTCATGCCGTCCAGGGAAATGCTTCATCTCCTCCTTGAGCATACATCATCTAACCTCCTAGATCCCTGGTTTGGGAATTTCAGGGAGTGACAGGTGAACCCCCCTCGGCCCGATTCAGATTTGGATAGGCATTTATGATGTTTCCTGGAAAAAATCTTAGCAAATAATAATAATAATAATAATAATACAGTGGTACCCCGCTAGACGAATGCCTCGCTAGACGAAAAACTCGCTAGACGAAAGGCATTCGCTAGCGGAAGGCTGTCTCGCAAGACGAATTTTTCAATGGGCTTGCCTCGCAAGACGAAAAAATTTCTGATTTCCCCCCGTCAAACCGCTATTCTCCCGTTGGTGCTTCGCAAGACGAAAAATTCGCTATACGACAGCACTCGCAGAACGAATTAATTTCGTCTTGCGAGGCACCACTGTAATAATAATAATAATAATAATAATAATAATAATAATAATAATAATAATATATTTATACCCCACCCATCTGTCTGGGTTTCCCCAGCCACTCTGGTCAGCTCCCAGCAGAATATTAAAAACATGATAAAAACATTAAAAACTTCCTTGAACAGGGCTGCCTTCAGATGTCTTCTAAAAGCCAGGTAGTTGTTTATTTCCTTGACATCTGACGGGAGGGTGTTCCACAGGGTGGGTGCCACTACTGAGAAGACCCTCTGTCTGGTTCCCTTTAACCTCACTTCTCACAGGGAGGAAACCCCTAGAAGGCTTTTGGAGCTGGACCTGTGTCTGGGCTGAATGATAGGGGTGGAGATGCTCCTTCAGGTATACTGGGCTGAGGTTTTTTAGAGCTTTAAAGGCCAGCACCAACACTTGGAATTGTGCTTGGAAACGTGCTGGGAGCCAATGTAGGTCTTTCAGGACCAGTGTTATATGGTCTTGGTGGCCACTCCCAGTCACCAGTCTAGTTGCCACACACTGGATTAGTTGTCATTCTTCATCCTGAGACGTTCCCATCTGTCAGGGTCTGGCTAGATGAGGAAGAGTGGTAGAAGCTGCCCACCCAAGAGCCCCCCAGGGAGGGCATAGAAGAAGAGGACTTTGTTCCTGGAGCCTGGTGGTCAGAGGAGGGGAAATACTAGAAGCAGAGAGCTTGGGGGATGGCAAAGAGGCAGAAGCAGACAGGTGGCCCAGCACAGGGCAGGGTGATGTTGGAAGATTCATTCCCTGTGTGAAGTCATGGGTTTATTGTATTTCACATGACTGGGTATGTGTTTTGTTTCCACAGAGTGGGAAGTGGGAAGTTACATAGACAGGATGTTTGTCTTACTGTGTTTCCCTGAAGTGGGACTATTGTCCTTTGTTCTTTCTCTTTGCTGTCTGATGCTAGAGAGAGAGGGAGCCATGATGAAGAGCTCCGAGTGTTTATATGTAAATAAACTAGGTTAGCCAACATGCTGAGTTGCTGTGGTCTGTCACGCAAGCTGTGCAAACCTCTGTGGATCCAGTAAGTGTGTTGATGTACTCCCGCATCAATCACTGTGATGTCCGTGGGCTGAAGAGGCTGAGAAGCTCCCGAACGATCGCCCAGGAAGGAGGGAACATGCCAGTCGGGCATGTGTCTCTGCCAGGGTCCTACTCATGAGTAGGCCCTTTCCTGACAGTTTCTAGTTCAGATGCAGGCGCCGACAGGGATGACAGAGGGGAGCCAGACCCTGCAGCTCTCCCACAGAGCAACTCTGCCATCTTCTCTGCTGGTGGTTCTCTGGCCCCACTCACTCCTAGCACATGGCATTTGCTGCATGTTGCTGAGAAGCAAGCTAGACGGCCACAGAGTGAGCCCCTTGGGGTTTGCCATAGCAAAAGATTACAGGGGAGGAGCCCTGATGCAGAGGGCTAGAGGACAAAGGAGGGGCTGCACACCAGTTCGAACAAATGCATTCGCTAGATGGGTTTGCCTTTAGGAGCCTCCTTGTATCCCCCCCCTTTCCTTAATAAAGAAACGAACTGCAAGTTAGCCTTGCTTCTCTCCCTCTCCCTCTCTCTGTCTCTCTCTCTCTGACCTGTGAATGACCTGCTCTATCTACTGGCGGAGGAAGAGGAGTGCGGGGGGAGCGCAACGCCTCCGGCAGCATGATCCTGGTAGGGTGCCATTGCGGTTGCTTCCCCCCACCCGTGCTGGGCACCACGCCCCTGCAGATGGCGTGCCCCACCCCCAGGACACGTGCCAGCCCCATCCGCTTCCTCCCAGGTGCCAGAGCATGAAGCCACTGGTGACATCATCTTACTTTGAAAGTTGGCGTACATACGCTGATGGTGCCATTATCTTGCACCATTCAGTAGAATTTATTAAGCTGCCCCACCACTTCCAAAACCAGGTAATAAGATAACCAGGAACCGTTATCTTGGTTCTTTCTTGTTGTTTCCCCATCCTGATCGAAAACCCTCTCTTAAGAACATAAAAAAGAGCTCTGCTGAGTCAGACCAATAGCGCATCTCATCCAGTGGCCTGTTCTCACTGTGGCCAGCCAGATTCCTATAGGAAGTATGCAAACATGACCTTGGTGCAACAGCAATCTCCCCATTTGCAATTCCTAGCAACTGGTATACAGAGACAATGGAGCTAAAGTATAGCCATCATGGTAAGTAGCCATTGATAGCCTCCTCTTCCTCCGCTATCTCCTGTGGCACAATGGGTACGTCTGGCTGTTAACCAGAAGGTTGGTAGTTCGAGCCCACTCAGGGACGGCAGCATTCCTGCATTGGAGGGGGTTGGACTAGATGGCGCTCAGGGTCCCCTTCCAAAGCTACAATTCTATGATTCTATGACTTTGTCCAATCCTTTTTCAGCATTGTCCAAATTTTGTGGCCCTCGCTCCCTTTTGTGGGAGCAAGTTCCACAGTTTAGCCATGCGCTCCGTGAAGAAGTCCTTTTCAAACAGTCGCCTACAATTAACCCGGCTACAAATGTGGCTGTTTATATGAGCGTGAACATATCTGGGACATTTCTCCGGTGCCTGGGTTTTGCAGCAACTTTTGTGGGGCTGTGCACATACCATACGTTTAAAACACATGACTTACCCCCCAAAGAATTCTGGGAACTGTTGGTTGTTAAGGGTGCTGGGAAGTGTAGAACTGTGAACGACAGTCCCCATTATTATTATTATTATTATTATTATTATTATTATTATTATTATTTGTAGGAAGTCTAAGTGGTTCAAAATTCTAGCAATCCTCACCCCCCATCATGAAAATCCAGCAATGCTTCTGAAGTTTAGCAAGTTAAAAGAATGACTCTGAGGTTCAGCAATGGTTCTCCCCCTTGCAAAACACACCTGGAATTCATAGCTCTGCTCCCCATAAAGGTTTGCAGCTCCATCCTTAAGCATAATTAAGTTTAACAATGTATCATAATCCACCCTCACATTAAAACCTTTAATACTCAATTTTACAGTACCCGGTGACTCCATTTCTTCTCCCTCTCAAAGCCATCTCTGCAGAATGCGGCCAGTTTTTCCCTGGAAGGCCCTGCCTGCCAATCCCTTTCATTAGAAAAAGATCTCTCTCATTTTATCCTGTCCAATTTTTTTAAAAGAAATATTATTATTTTTATTATTGATTTGTATCCAAATAGCTTCCAATGATGGAACTTCGCAGGACCCTGTTAAGCTAGGAAAGATCTCAGTGATTCTGTTAAAGCTGGCAGTCTGCCCAAAAGCAGCAGGGAGGTAGGAAGAGGGGGAGGAAATGGAGAAAGGAGAATGATGGCGCAATCTTTTGCCTATTTGGATGGCGGTCAATCGAGCTAACTCCCACCAAGCAAAGTGTGTTCAGGTCTGCAGCCTGAACCACGGCATGGATTAATGACAGAGCCTGTTAATATATAAAATTAGGAGCAATGCAGCATCTTTTAACAGCGGCTAATCATTCTGCAGGTTAATTCTCAAGCATGCACACCAAGCTGCTAATATGTGTCCTACAACAGAAATGTGAGACCTCAGGGCTGGGGGTAGAATGAATTTCTCTCTGAAAAATGGTGGCTTGCAAAGGACACCCAAGCAGAACTCGAACACAGAGCTGACTGATTCAGCTCATGGCACCACACTGGTCCTTAGCAGGGTTCTGCATATACAATGAGTAGGCAAGCTAAGGCCCAGGGGTCAGATCCGGGCCAATTGCCTTCTAAATCCAGTACGCGGATGGTCCGGGAATAAGCGTGTTTTTACATGAGTAGAATGTGTCCTTTTCTTTAAAATGCATCTCTGGGTTATTTGTGGGGCATAGGAATTCGTTCATCCCCCCCCCCCAATATAGTCTGGCCCCCCACAAGGTCTGAGGGACAGTGGACCGGCCCCCTGCTGAAAAAGTTTGCTGACCCCTGGATATACACAGCTTCTGCTTATTTCAAAGTAGCTGGCACCTCATCACAGGCAGAGGCGAGGGTACCATGGACAGGGCTCAGGCTGACCTCTTCCTAAGAGCAGTGCTCCGATGTTGTTTCAGCACTGGCCAGTCCCAGACTGAGCCTGAAATAGGAGCCTCAGCCCTGCCTCAACTGAGATGGGTCTCTTCATTTAAAGGGGTCCAGCCTGCTTCAGAAGCTGTCAACTCTGATGGAGACAGTGAGAGGAACTTTGCACTAGGACTTTTGAGCTGGAGTCGTCTGAGCTAGAGGAGGGCAAGACAGCATCTTCAGGCTAGAAAGTCTGGTGGCATCACAGGCTGTTTTTGAGGAAGTTCTCCCAGTAGTTTAGGTGCCAAACATAAGAAGAGCCTGGTGGATCAGGCCAATGGCCCATCTCGTCCAGCATCCTGTTTTCACAGTGGCCTACCAGAGGCCTCCGGGAAACCCACAAGTAGGAGTTGAGCACAAGAGCACTCTTACATCCAAGAGTATTAAAAGAACTAGCAGAGGTGATTTCAGAACCACTGGCAGTAATCTTTGAGAATTCCTGGAGAACTGGGGAAGTACCGGCAGACTGGAGGAGGGCAAATGTTGTCCCTATTTTCAAAAAGGGGGAAAGAGAAGACCCAAACAATTACCGCCCAGTCAGCCTGACATCAATACCAGGAAAGATTCTAGAGCAGATCATTAAGCAAACGGTCTGTGAGCACCTAGAAAGGAACGCTGTGATCACTAAAAGTCAGCATGGGTTTCTGAAAAATAAGTCATGTCAGACCAATCTGATCTCATTTTTTGACAGAATTACAAGCCTGGTAGATGAAGGGAATGCTGTGGATGTAGCCTATCTTGATTTCAGCAAGGCCTTTGACAAGGTGCCCCATGATATTCTCGTAAAGAAGCTGGTAAAATGCGGACTAGACAATGCTACCATTCAGTGGATTTGTAACTGGCTGACTGACCGAACCCAAAGGGTACTCATTAATGGCTCCTCTTCATCCTGGAGAGAAGTGACTAGTGGGGTGCCACAGGGTTCTGTCTTGGGCCCAGTCTTATTCAACATCTTCATCAATGACTTGGATGATGGGCTTGAGGGTATCCTGATCAAGTTTGCAGATGACACCAAATTAGGAGGGGTGGCTAATACCCCAGAGGACAGGATCACACTTCAAAATGACCTTAACAGATTAGAGAACTGGGCCAAAGCAAACAAGATGAATTTTAACAGGGAGAAATGTAAAGTACTACACTTGGGCAAAAAAAATGAAAGGCACAAATACAGGATGGGTGACACCTGGCTTGAGAGCAGTACATGTGAAAAGGATCTAGGAGTCTTGGTAGACCATAAACTTGACATGAGTCAACAGTGTGATGCAGCAGCTAAAAAAGCCAATGCAATTCTGGGCTGCATCAATAGGAGTATAGCATCTAGATCAAGGGAAGTAATAGTACCACTATATTCTGCTCTGGTCAGACCTCACCTGGAATACTGTGTCCAGTTCTGGGCACCACAGTTCAAGAAGGATACTGACAAGCTGGAACGTGTCCAGAGGAGGGCAACCAAAATGGTCAAAGGCCTGGAAACGATGCCTTATGAGGAACGGCTTAGGGAGCTGGGTATGTTTAGCCTGGAGAAGAGAAGGTTAAGGGGTGATATGATAGCCATGTTCAAATATATAAAAGGATGTCATATAGAGGAGGGAGAAAGGTTGTTTTCTGCTGCTCCAGAGAAGCGGACACGGGGCAATGGATTCAAACTACAAGAAAGAAGATTCCACCTAAACATTAGGAAGAACTTCCTGACAGTAAGAGCTGTTGGACAGTGGAATTTGCTGCCAAGGAGTGTGGTGGAGTCTCCTTCTTTGGAGGTCTTTAAGCAGAGGCTTGACAGCCATCTGTCAGGAATGCTTTGATGGTGTTTCCTGCTTGGCAGGGGGTTGGACTGGATGGCCCTTGTGGTCTCTTCCAACTCTATGATTCTATGATTCTATGATTCTTCTCTCCTGTGGACTTCAGCAACTGGAATTCAGAAGCATTGCCACCTCTTACCATGGAGACAGAACACATCCTGGTTTAACTATGTGCTGCATGAAGAAATACTGTCCCTGAGGGTGGTCCCCTTTCTCACTGTAAATCCCTGGACCTGAAGTCCTCCTGAAGACACAGACTCTGACCTCTGGGGCCATGACAGTAGGCTGGTGCAGGGGGATTTCCCATTGGGTGGCGCTTTGTACCAGTAGCATATTCTCCCCCCCAGTGAATTTGTCTGCATAAATAGATAGCCTTTCACCACTCACTGTTCCATCCTGAAAAAAGCACAGGGATACCATTTGAGCATATGGGTGAAATAAAGCAGAATGAGTGCGGTAGAATTTAATTCCTGTGCAGGGAACCAGTTAAAAGCCTGAGTGCCACTTAACGCTTGTGTGTATGTGTCTCTGTGTGTGTGTACCATTTATTCGCTAGCACCAGCACTTTGTAAGGTGATGATGATGATAACTCTGGCACACTGAGATAATTGATGGTGCAACTACTTTGGAAATGACGGCTGGCTTCATGGCTGTATATTCTGGACCTTTCCCACTCTACCTACACCCAGAACATTTTTGTTTTATCACTAAGAACATTTGCATGGCTATTAAGAGTCCATCTGTTCTCGCACTCTCTTGCCTGGATCATAACCGTAATCCTGTGTTTTTTTATAGTGGTATCCCATTCGTCTCCATGGCAATGGCCGATAATGGGGCCATGCTCAAGGCTCTTGAACATAAAGGAAGGATTGAATTAGAAGAAACATGCGCTCATGTCAATGCCAACCACTGGGGATCTATTCTAGAAGGTCAGCCCCGACCCAGGAAACTGCCTTATACTGAGTGAGACTCTTAGCCTACCTGGCTCAGTATTGTCTACACTGATTGGCAGTGTCCCTGGATATACCAAAGATTGGAATCAGGGGCCTTCTGCATGCAAAAGTGATGCTCTGCCACTGAGTCGTCACACTTCTGCTTAGGGAAATAGGAAGCTACCTTACACTGAGTCAGACCATTCGTCAGCATTGCCCATCATAGTTTCTCTCCAGGGTTTCAGACAGGGGACATTCCCAGCAGTGGTGTAGCATGGGTTGCCAGTGCCTGGGGCAAAGCAAGTATTGCACCTCATAAACCATTAAAAAGTGTACAGTATGGGGGGGTGAGACAGAGGAAGGGGGTAGAGGAAGAAGGAGTGTAAGAGAGTCTCTGTCCTGGAAAAGAGAAGGAAATGATCCCATTTCCTTGGGGAGAGGGTGCCAAACCATTGTGCTAACTTCCTCCTCACTCTTGGAGGGGTGCGGAGGGAGAGAAGTGATTATGGGAGATGATGGCGTTGTCAGAGAAGTAGAGGATCATCTTGGGGGGCTATCGGGAGCAGAGGGGACAGGCTGGGGCCGTGGGAGGGACATGGCCAACACTGCCTCCCCCTCAGCTCCCGCCACCTTGCTGTCCCCTATGAGCCCACATAGGGTCATTGGGGGGCTGTGAGGGTTCCTGCTGGAGAGCGTGGAGCATGGCCAAGGTACATGGCACCAGGGTGCACAATGGGAGAGAGAATACAGTGGCTGGCTTGGAGATGAAGGCAAGTGAGTGTGTGGAAGCAAGAGGCCAGGTGAGCTGTTTGTGTTCTGCCACTGGCAGCAGTTTCTGGCACGTCTGTGGAGTGCCCGCCCTCCTTCCCTCCCTGTGGGCCCCGTGCGCCACGCAGTTGCACAAGAGCGAGCCTACCCAACCTCAACTCTTGGCCAGCCCTGGAACAGGATGTGTGAGGGCATCTCTTCGCTGGCCACAAGGAGAAGGAGGCCCCACCGAGCCCTGAAAGCCGGGCTCAGTGCGGCTTGTCTCCCTGCAGCAGAAGCTCAGCCATCTGGCCTTGGTGAGGGAGCCCCATTGCATCCCTCAGAATTTTGTGCATGGGGCAAGCACCCCTCTGATCCCTTGCATGCTATGCCACCAATCCCCAGCCCTACTGGGAGATGCCATTGGGGAATGAATCTGAGACCTTCTGCATGCAAAGCAGATGTTCTACTACTAAGCTACATAGAATCATAGAATTGTAGAGTTTCTTAGGGACTCCAAGGGTCATATAGTCCAACCCTCTGCAATGCAGGAATACAGCCCTTCCTTTTTCCGTAATGAAGCCACTAGGACACCTTTCGCTAGTTTTCTCTGCTTAAGGGAGGATGTACAGGTTGCAGTAGGGGCAGGCAAAGTTGGCATTGTTGTAGGATTACTGTAAGCGAATGAGGTTTGTGCCGGCGTGACAGCAAGAGAGAGAGACCATTTTACCTGCGCCAAGCCAAGTTTCCGGGAAAGACTAGACATTCTCTTGCTGTGTTGAGCAAAGAGCTCAGAGCCCCAGGAATCCACTTGCATTTGGTTTTTGCAAGCCTTGTACTGCCTGGAAATTTGCAGCTCTCTGCCCGGTGAGAGACGAGGCTGGCAGCTCTCAGGGAACAGCAGGGAACGAAAAGCAAAGTTCTGTATTTATTTTTCGAGGTTACCTACAGAGAGATGAAAGCGCAGACATGGGCAAGCAGGAATCACTTAAGGAAGCAACGAGGTGTGTGCTTGTGTCTGTGTGGGTGGGTGGGTGGGGGCAATGGGACCCGCAGCACTCCACATCTATTGCTCCTAGTGGTACAATAAAGAGATGTGTTTTTGCAGGTCTGACTTCGAGCTGCATTTCCTGGATATTCAGAAGGGAAATCAGAGAGCTCTAGATAAGAGCAGCAATAGAGTGGTACCCAGACCAGAGTCTGGTATGTGGTTATTCACATTTCTCTGCATCAATGCATTTTTTTAAGGAAGAGGGACCCTGAAACGGTAGGGGGGGGAGCAGGATCCAACTTGTGGTCCAAGTTGGGCAGATGAGTGTGGCTACCCATCTGCCAATCACCGAGCATCAGTTGAGCCATTTCGGCCTGTGCAATCAGGGGCTCACCTGTCCGGGGGGGTGGGGTGGGGGGAGGCAGCATGCAAGAAAGTGCCGGATTTACCTATAAGCTAAACAAGCTATACCTTAGGGCCCCACTCTCTTGGGGGCCCAAAAAAAAACAAAAGGAAAAAAATACTGGATGTACAGTACATTTCCAAAATATAAGATAAAAAAAAATCAAATAAAACCTACATACAGCAACAGTGTTCTGTGTTGTGTAGGCTCCTATGATGTAAGTAGTGGGTGGCACTGTGGTCTAAACCACCGAGCCTAGGGCTTGCCGATCGGAAGGTTGGCGGGTCGAATCCCCGTGATGGGGGTGAGCTCCTGTTGCTCGGTCCCAGCTCCTGCCAACCTAGCAGTTCAAAAGCACGTTGAAGTGCAAGTAGACAAATAGGTACCGCTCTGTCAGGAAGGTAAATGGCGTTTCCGTGCGCTGCTCTGGTTTTGCCAGAAGCAGCTTAGTCATGCTGGCCACATGACCGGAAAAACTGTCTGCGGACAAACGTCGGCTCCCTCGGCCGGTAAAGCGAGATGAACGCCGCAACCCCAGAGTCGTTCGCGACTGGACTTAACTGTCAAGGGTCCTTTACCTTTACCTTTTTTATATATAGGGTGCCTACATTCTGCATGGACTGGTTGCATGGCAACATATGCAAATGGTTTTAGCTACCTATTAGGTCCATAAATTACCATACAGCATATATTCAACACAAAAAACCAGTGACAATTTATTGTTGACAAAGGACAGCTGGACATATAAAGGGCCCCATTACCTTCAGTAGCTTAGGGCCTCATCAAACCCAAATCCTCCCTGGTGCCAGAGAAAGGTGGGGTCAGAGGCAAACTTCAGCAGCATCAGAGCAAAAAACAGAGCCAATTGTGGGCAGAAACATTTTCTCTTTCCGTCACCCTTTCCTCTCTCCCTCCCTTGCTTGCTCTCTCTAACCTCTTTCTCTCCTGTAAATGCAGCATCCCACCACTGTACTTATTTATATCAAGATATACTTAGGCAACCTTCTAGACTCAGAACCTCCTCACATGGATTAGCGCCGGGGCTGGCCCAAGACAGTGTGGCTTCTGAGGCGAACCACAAAATGGCAGCCTCCTCACACCAGAGAAGAAGAGGCGAGCAAAGATCAATATTGGGAACAAGGGTGAGGGGGGGAATCAAATCAACCTTGCCCAGTGGTTGAAATGCAAATCACATACCTTCCAACATTTCTCCGATGAAAATAGGGATGTCCCATTCCATAACAATAGAGGGACATGGGTGGTGCTGTGGGTTAAACCATAGAGCCTAGGGCTTGCCGATCAGAAGGTCAGCGGTTCGAATCCCCGCATGGGGTGAGCTCCCGTTGCTCGGTCCCTGCTCCTGCCAACCTAGCAGTTTGAAAGCACGTCAAAGTGCAAGTAGATAAATAGGTACCGCTCTGGCAGGAAGGTAAACGGTGTTTCTGTGCGCTGCTCTGGTTCGCCAGAAGCGGCTTAGTCATGCTGGCCACATGACCCGCTGTCTGCGGACAAACGCCAGATCCCTCGGCCAGTAAAGCGAGATGAGCGCCACAACCCCAGAGTCGTCTGCGACTGGACCTAATGGTCAGGGGTCCCTTTACCTTTTATTCCATAACAATAATAAGAATTTTACTATTTATAGCCTGCTCATCTGATTGGGATGCCCCAGCCACATATAAAAACATAATAAAACATTAAACTTTTTTTTTTTAAACTTCCATATACAGGGGCTGCCTTCATATGTCTTCTAAAAGCTGATATTCCAGGGGAGTAGAAAATACTTTTTACGTATGCGACAACAGCCACACGGATGCTACTAGCCCAGAGATGGAAAGAAGATAAAATCCCTACTAGAGAAGAATGGCAAATTAAACTGCTGGACTATTCCGAATTGGCAAAACTGACCGGAAAGCTCAGGAACCAAGAATACCAAAGCTTTAACAAAGAATGGGAAAAAATAATAATCTCTCTTGGAGACCACTGTAAGCAGGATAAAAACATTAGCAGGATTCAGGGGCAGAGGAAGGGAGGGCGATGGGAGCACACCACCCCGGGCACCGCGATCCCGGTGGGGTTCCATTGCGGCTGCCCCCCGCCCATGCTGGGCGTCCCGCCCCCGCAGGCTGTGCGCTCAGCCCCCAGAATGCGCACCCCGCCCCTGAGGGTGGCATGCTCCACCCCAGAACGAGCACCACGCCTCTGTGGGCAGTGTGCTCTGCCCCAAGGAGGCGTGCCCCGCCCCTTTCAGTGGCACCCCCCCACACCTTGGGACATGTGGCAGTCCCGCCCCCACCTGCTCCCTGCCCCTGGTGCCCCTGGTGCCAGAGCATGAAGCTATAACACTTCTGTAAATCTGGGACTATCCCTGGAAAATAGGGACACTTGGAGGATCTGGAATCAAATGCCATCGTGGGGGGGGGGCGGCGAAGGGCCCCACTTTAAATCGGGCTGGGTGGGTGCAGAACCCAGGAGACCCCAGATGGCACCCCTTACCATTTCCTCCCTAGGAGTTGGATAAGACCAGCAGCACCTCCTGTTCAACAAGAGGCCGCTGTAGAGGTGGCATGGGGAGGAGGTTGCTGAGAAGGAGGCAGACCTGGCCTCCAGGAGCGCACTGCAGCCTTTGCTGCCACCGTGGCAGTGGAAGCAGCATGGGCAATACATTCGTTGGAGGCCATATCTGCTGCCCCTGTGGACCCTGATGCCCAAGGCAGTCGCCTCACCTTGCTTCATGGAAGAGCCGGCCCCTATTAGAGCACAGGATGGGTTTCTTCTGCTACCTCCAGAAATGTTTGTCCGCCTGCCCGCCCTTTCGTGACCTTCTCTCCTCCCGTACAATTAGCAGGGACCCGAATTGATCTGTGCACATTTACCAATTGGCAAGCCTTTGTAGCGTTAATGAATGAGCCCTCAGAGGGAATATATTGATTGGTTTGCAAATAGCTCTTGTTTGATACCTCTGCAATGTAGCCAGCCCTGCTGTTTTCTTAAGGATACAGTAGATCCCAGCATTCCTGAAGGTGGTGTGGGTAGCCGCTCGGGCACCCGGAGTGGCAAACACGACGTGCACCTGGGGGCGGGGCATCGCTGCAGCCACGAGCAGAGGATCCTGGCACCGTCCCTACGGAGCTGGAGCGCCGGCAAACCACATCCCTTGTCACCCCCGAGATGTGGCACCGGGATCGCACCCCCCTGCCCCCCCCCGTTTCTACGCCACTGGCCATCCCACCTTATTTTGGATGCTGGAGGCTTTCTTTTCTAATGTGTCTGGCTGTTCCATTAACCCCAATGGCTGTAATCAAGATATTGGCATTTTCTCATATATATATGTATATATATATATATATATATATATATATATATATATATGAATATTGTAACTTGAAACAAGCAAGATGAGTCTGTAAATGGCAGATTCTGGAGCACTGGTGTTTTGTTGAGCTCAGTTGCCTGTTGACAATGTGACACTTCCAATGACACTTTTGTTGGTGGGTTCCCTTTCTTAATTTTCTCATTGCCACTAATTTTGGTCAGAGGCAGTAATGTTCCTGAATACCAGTTGCAGAGCCTCCAACTGTCTGTATTTTCCGGGGACAGTCCTGGATTTACAGAAGCCATCTGTGTTTCTGATTTGATCCTGGAATATCCCTCTTTTCCTTAGGATGTCCCTATTTTCACTGGATAAATGTTGGAGGGTATGCGACCCCTGAGCCAAGGAGATAAGTACCTATACCTCTTTTTGAAGACATCTGAAGGCAGCTCTGTATAGGGAAGTGGTTTGATGTTTAATGTTTTACAGTCACACCTCGGGTTGCGTTCGCCACGGGATACGAACGCGCCGAACCCGGAAGTACCGGAACAAGTTACTTCCAGGTTTCGGCGAGTGCGCGTGCGCAGAGGCACAAAATTGCGCTTTGTGCATGCGCAGAAGCGTCGGATCGCGCTGCACACATGTGAAGATATGTCACTTCAGGATGCGGTCTTTTCATGTTGTGAACGGGCCTCCGGAACAGATCCCGTTCGCAATCACTGTATTGTGTTTTTATATATGTTGGAAACCATGCAGATTGGCTGGGACAACACAATCAGATGGGTGGAATATTACTACTACTACTACTACTACTACTACTACTACTACTACTACTGCACATTGATAATAGCCTTGAAGCAGTTTTCGTCTGTGTGTTGTTTTTTTTGGGGGGGGGGGAGTCTTTCTTCTTCTTCTTTGGAGATCACTCATAGCCGAGTAAGATTGTCTTTCATGAACACGGGTTTAACAATGAGTCCATAAGTGACTGGAGGCCAATTCTGGATCCACACATCCTTCCACAGTGGGAACATTGGTTTCCAGGCAGGAGTTGATCATGGTGTAGATTTGCCAAGCGTGCCTTCCTCTCGGCAGGTTTGGAATAGAGTAGTTGTTTTGGAAGAAAATAATCAGGCATCCCCACAGCATGACCAATCCAACGAAGTTGATGTTGAAGAATCATTGCTTCCACAATGGTGATCTTTGCTTCTTCCAGTACACTGGCATTAGTTTGCTTGTCTTCCCAAGTGATGTGTAAAATATTTCGGAGACACCGTTGATGGAATCTTTCGAGGAGTTGGAGATGGCGTTGATAAGTGGTCTATGTTTCACAAGCATACAGTAAAGTTGGGGGGGATCCAGAGTGAGAGGGAAAGGGCACATCTAGAGCTTAGTTTCAGCAATGCCTTCATTAAGATGAACAAGTGACATTGCTGTGTTGTTCTTTTTTCTTCTAATAAAAAGCTAATTGCATTCCATGCCTTCTGTATGTGTGCCTGCCCTGTGGATGACCTGGCTCACTGACAGTTCCATGACATCCTTTTTATGTTGCTCTTTTCTGTGAACCACCCTGAGACCTCTGGGTATAGGGCGGCATATAAATTCAATAAACAATAATACCGTAATAATAGAAGTCATTGATTGCCTCTCCTCCATGATCCAGCAGGCATTTCTTATCTTCTTATGCAAGAAATGTCAAGTTGTTGTATACGGTTGCAGCACTGCTTATATTTGATTCTGGAGTGCTCTCAGAGGTAGGTCCTATTCCCCTACGCTTTCAGACACCATCAGCTCTCATAGCGATGACATGTATCCAAAAAATGCCTCCTTTGGACAAGCACATTATCAGTTCCCAGCAGCAAAAAAAAATAAAATAAAAAATTGTTTCTCCTCCACTGGCTACAGCCTAGCTCTAAAAGGTTACCGTCTCTCCGTGCTCTTATGTCCAGATCTCTGGGTCTCACAGCCCATCTTGGTGTGCCTAATATCTATTAGCAACCAACATGATGGGCCATTGAAGAAACACACTGTGACCCTCTGTGTCCATTGCGAAAAGCCCAACTCTTAGCTATTCATGAAACAAAAGGCATTGGAAAAGGTCAACTCCCCCTGGATAGTCATTATAGGATTTCGACTGTCTCCTTGCCTCTCTCTTTTTTAACAGAGCCAGCTCTTAAATACATTTTTATTTCCCTTTCAAATTCCTTCCTTCTTCTCCAAGCAGTATAAGCTCTCTTATTGGGCAGCACCTCTTAAACTTGCAAGATCTGAATAATTTCTGGGGGCACAGCTGAGCCAAAGTTTATTATGGAACAACAACAACAACAACAACAACAACAACAACAACAACATAAATATTTGTACCCCGCCCATCTGGCTGAGCTTCCCCAGCCACTCTGGGCGGCTCCCAAACGAATGTTAAAACAATACAGCATTAAATATTAAAAACGTCCCTAAACAGGGCTGCCTTCAGGTGTCTCTTAAAAATAGGATAGCTGCTTATTTCCTTGACATCTGATGGAAGGGTGTTCCACAGTTTGGATGCCACTACCGAAAAGGCCCTCTGTCTGGTTTCCTGTAACCTCACCTCTCGCAATGAGGCATCTATAGTCAGTCCAAGGGAGCTCAAGGTGATTTACATGATTGTCCCCCCTCCCCCATTTTTATCATCACAACGGCCCTATTGGAGCCTTATTTGCCCCAATGGGGTTCCTCAAGTTGCGCCCGGTGAGAAAATGGAAGCAGTCAATAGACACTGAGGCTGCTGGCTTCAGAGAGAGAAAGATTTATTTCTGCATGCAGAGGCACTTGCGGTGTTCAGACACCCAATCAAGTACAAAAAAGTCAATTTTCAGACAGTTCTTATAGACAGTTCCCTGGCTCATCTTCCCACCCCAGGAATCTTCCTCTTGTCCATATAAGGAACATTTCCTGTTGTACATATAAGGCAAAAGGACATTTAGCCCTGAGTTGGTTCATGCGCACTCCAGCAAGGCCATCCTATCTCTGACCTAGACAGTTCCTCTCTGTGCAAGGTCAACCTTCTACTGTTATCTCCAGACTCTTAGTCATAGCTTGCCAGAAAGAAGTGCAATGCAGATCAAAGTTCACAGCTTTACAGAGAGGTTTCATAAAGAAAAGCTTAAAGAGTTCTTTTATACTTCTGGACTAACAATACATTCAGGTAAATATATACAGGTTAGCTAATTAACCCCTTCACTATGAGGTAGGTGAAGGTGAGAGAAGGTCAACAAGTGAGCTTCATGGCTGAGTGGGGATTTGAACTCTGGTCTCCTAGGTCACAGCCCAGCATTCTAACCACTGCACCGTACTGCCTTTCTATGTTGTGCTTGACTTTGCTTAATCTTGCTGAATGTGGTTGGATGATGGTCAGTGATCTGGGTGGCCAAGGTGCTGGGAACAGGGTACTGGATTAGACAAGCCATTGGTCTGATCCACCAGGCTCTTCTGATGTGCTGACGACTGCCAGTCAGTGTAGACAATACTAAACAAGATGGATGAATGGTCTGCCTTGGTATAAGACAGCTTCTTTTTTAAATTAATAATATTTTTTTTAAAATTGAGTTTTACATAACAAATTTAAATTCAAACAAAACATCCACCCCATCATTTAGGATTCCCTGAATCCTTCGACTCCCCTTTGCCCTTCCATGGTTTACCATTATCAATCTAACCCCCCCCACCCCAACTGCTTCCCTTATTTCCTCTAACTTTTTAAAGAAAAATAATCCATTTTACCATAGTTTTTCGTACATTGCGCAAATCCTGCCAAAGTTTTTTATTTGTTTATGGTGTTCTCTTAAATACATTATAATTTCCCCCCATTCCTTCTTAAAATTCTTCTCTTCCTGATTTCTGATTTCCCCAGTCAATTTCGCCGTTTTGGCGTAGTCCATCATCTTCACCATCCATCTGGTCAGAACTTTGTCTTCTTTCCATCTCTGGGCCAGTAGTGTCCGCGCTGCTGTCGCTGCATACATAAATGATCGTTTCTGCTCCTTCGGAATTGCTCCTTCGGTATAAGACAGCTTCAAATTCAAATTCAAACTTTATTTGCGTAGCCGACTGGCCATAGCATCTAAAGGACAAACACCAACAAAAACACAACAAATATGGTTACTAATAAAACCTTATAACCTATTAAAACTCAAGGCAAAAGCTAAATTATCATTTCCTCAAGGTCAGCTTCTTACATGAGAAGGTTTTATTTTGGTCACCTATTCTGATCTGTTGCCTTGGGGTGGGACTTGATACTTGGCAGTGCAAATGTAAGCCCACCACATTCCAAAGTTTTGAGTCCTGCAAAGTTTTAAGCAACAATGTTTAGTGTTAGGGCCACATTCAAACATGCATTAGCTGGGCAGTTTTGACGGGAGGCATCCGACGTCTATCGAAGGAACTGTCTGCGAGAACCTCGGGGCGATATTTTAAACCTCAACGTCCTCCATCACTCAGATGAAGTTGGGCGATCATATTCCCTCTTCCCCAGCCCCAAAGCAGCATTCATATTTCTACCATGCCCCTGGATACTACGGAGCTTTTAACATATTTTCCCCATTATGCTCTTCAAAGATGCAGAGATTTCCTCTCCCTCCCTCTCCGACTAGAAGTTTAAATCATCCTGGTGCCATAAATGCAAAACAACTACGTCAATTGTTTTCCTGGGCGCCTTTCAATGCATTATGGCACCAATAACTCAGAACGCGGTGAAATTTCCTTCTCAGTAAATTCACTTTACTGGGTATCACTTGTTCTACTCCTATGCAAAGTAAGCACATTTCGACTAGGGAAAGCAAGCAGGTTTTCTTCTTAAAAATAAAAATAAAAATCCCCAGCTCAAAAAAACCTCACGTTTTCTCTCCTGCACTGGGGGTAGGGGGCTGGGAGCTTGTGGCCCTCCACCAACCCCAACCAGCCATGTTTGGGGACAACAACAACAACAACAATAAATTATTTGTACCCCACCCACAGCATCTTAAAAAGCAGAGACATCACCTTGCCGACAAAGGTCCGTATAGTTAAAGCTATGGTTTTCCCAGTAGTAATGTATGGAAGTGAGAGCTGGACCATAAAGAAGACTGATCACCGAAGAATTGATGCTTTTGAATTATGGTGCTGGAGGAGACTCTTGAGAGTCCCATGGACTGCAAGAACCTATCCATTCTGAAGGAAATCAGCCCTGAGTGCTCACTGGAAGGACAGATCCTGAAGCTGAGGCTCCAATACTTTGGCCACCTCATGAGAAGAGAAGACTCCCTGGAAAAGACCCTGATGTTGGGAAAGATGGAGGGCACAAGGAGAAGGGGACGACAGAGGATGAGATGGTTGGACAGTGTTCTCGAAGCGACTGGCATGAGTTTGGCCAAACTGCAGGAGGCAGTGGAGGATAGGGGTGCCTGGCGTGCTCTGGTCCATGGGGTCACGAAGAGTCGGACACGACTGAATGACTGAACAACAACAACAACAACAACAACAACAACAACAACAACAACCACCACCACCACCCCACCCATCTTGCTGGGTTTCCCCAGCCACTCTGGGGAGCTCCCAAGAGGATATTAAAAAAAAACAATAAAACATCAAACATTAAAAACTTCCCTAAACGGACTGCCTTCAGATGTCTCCTAAAAGTCAGATAGTTCTTTATCTCCTTGACATCTGACAGGAGGGCGTTCCACAGGGTGGGTGCCTGTACCGAGAAGGCCCTCTGCCTGGTTCCCTGAAACCTCACTTCTTGCAGTGAGGGAACCGCCAGAAGGCCCTCAGAGGAGGACCTTGGTGTCCGGGCTGAACAATGGGAGGTCATGGGAGCTATAAAATTAAATATTACATAGTTGCTCCTGATCACCCTTTCCTGCTTGTGGAGCCCTTTTGGCTCCCCAGTATATTCCAGAGCTAGGAGCCTCTTTCAGTCTGGCTTGAAGAAGGTGGCAGAACTGATGGCAGCTCGTTGCGACTTGTTTGCAAATAAAGCATTTTGAGGATAAAATCTCTGGCATCCGCCAGGACCTTGACTCCGCTGCTACAGCAGATGAACCTCAAGGGGAGTAAGGCTTGAGGATGTGGACAAGGTCCTTGGATGGGTCAGGGCAACCACTTGCACTCTGGACCTCTTGGTTCATAAAAACTAGCAGCTGGCTGGGCCAAGGAGGTGATTAATGCCTCTTCGTGAGAGAGGGTGGTCCCTCCCTGCTGGAAGGAGGCAGTGGTAAAAACCATTCCTTAAGAAACCCTCGAAGTAATTACCGGGCAGTTGTGAATCTCACCTTCTTGGGGAAGGTTCTTGAATGGGTGGTTGCGGAGGAAATTGATTTTCCAGATCCATTTCGCTTGGACATTAGGTCCACTTTTGGCACAGAAACTGCTTTGGTCACCTCTGCCAGGAGAGAGGCAAATGAAATAATCCTTGTTAGTTCTCCTCAACTTCTCAGCAGCTTTCAGTACCATCAACCATGATATCCTTTTGGAGTGGCTGTCTGAGCTAGGGGTGGGTGGCCCCAATTTGCGGTGGTTCCAATCCTACTTGGATGGTCATTTCCAGAGGATTATGTTTGGGAAATACTTTCTAGCTCTGTGGACCTTCAGTGTGGGGTTCCTTAGAGTTTTATTTTATCTCCCATGCTATGTAACATTTACTTGAAACTGCTGAGTGGGTTCATCAGGATTTTTTTTGGAGTACCGGTACATTGTCAGCAATTTGCTGATGACACACAGCTCTACTTCTCCTTTGCATCTGCAGGTGTGGAAGTGCTGGACCGCTGTCTTGCCTCAGTAATGGATTGGATGAGAACCATCAAACTGAAGCTCAATCCAGACAACGTCACACATGTCTCCTGACACCGCTCAGGCCATACTGGTTGGGGTTTCTGGGAACTGCACTACAAAGTGGCAGAATCTGATGGGAGCTGTTGTCCAAAATGGGGGTTGGACTAGATGACCCCTGGGGGTCCCCTCCAACTCTACAGTTCTATGATTCCAAGTGGCCACAGTCACTGGGGCTGATGGGAATTGTAGTCCCAAACATCTGGTAGGGCACCAGCTTGGCAGTGGCTGCTTTAACAGTTTTTTCCACCTCCCTACTCTCCTCTTCTTTCTCAGCCCGAGATAAACATACAGCTTGCCATTGTTGCATTTCTGAATAGCACCTCTGACTTTCCCTTCAGAATCTCCAAGTTCATTTCCAGCTTTGGCGAGGAGCCCTGGCTGCCTCTCGAGTTTCACCCGTCATTGAAAAATACTGTAGCCAGTTCTTTGCATTCTGTTTCACCTGAGACACCTTTGTGAGGGGTTTCCCCCCAGTTCTTCTCTCTTGCTCAAGAGGTCTCAAATGTCCCTGCACAATCCTTCCCTTTTGTAATTAATGTCCATGGCAGGAGGCTCCAAGACACCAAACATCTTCAAGCTCCGAGATGTCATTCTCTAGCTGCCAAGCTCTGCTTTCAAGCTGTCTCTTTTCAGATGTACTTTTGACCATTGTGGCTTCATTGATGGCTAGCCTGTCTCCAGGATAGCATGTGCAGATGATATCTCCTTCTACAGCTCTTTCTGTCTGGCCTGGGAGTGTCTTGCTTTCATGCTGTGAAGGAGTAAGGCCATTATTATTCTGCAGATCTACAAGGCTTCCCCCATAAAACAGGGAGGAGGCACCTGTGGCCCTCTTGATGTTGTTGAATGGCAGCAGGGGTCTTCCACAAGGTCTTCAGGCTTTCTCCTCAGCCACACCCCCTTTTCTCAGGTCACACACCTCATCCTCTTTGCATTAGCACATGGAGTTCTGCAATGGCAGAAGTTACCTTCCTCAGCAACTGGTATTCAGGGTCAGGATGCAAAAGGCTATTGTCTCCGCAGCTGCTGGAGTTAGGAAGGGCATGACAGGGTATTCTCTGTGGTGGCCCTGTGCCTGTACAATGACACCCTTCAAACGTGACACACCATGCACCAACATTACTGGTGTTTTCTCAACAGGTGACTGTTGTACCCCTTTGGCCAGCTTTTTGGAAGGGGTGAGGTGCAATACTGAAATGGAACGATTCATTTTATTTATTCACTCCGTGCCTTACTGGCTACTATTGACTTTTTTAGCATAAGGTTTGATGTTTTACATGCTTTAGCCTCTAGAGATGTTGCTCATTATTGTTTTAATGTTCTATGTATTCCTGCTCTGGGTTATAAATATGGTAAATGGAAAGCTCTCCCTCCCAAAGCTGCTGTAGTTCGTGCAGAAAGGGGAGACCCCCACCCCCCATCCTTATTCAGCCCTTGCTTGCTTTCGTTCTTCCTTCACCGCCTGCTTCAGACCCGGCCAATCCAAACCCCATCCAAACCCAATAATTAAACTATAATGGAGCTCGCTCCCACAGAAGCTAGTGATAGCCACCAATTTACCGGTAGATGGCTTTAGAATCATAAATTGTAGAGCTGGGAGGGTCTGTCTAGCCCAAACCCCTGCAATGCAGGAATCTTTTGTCCAATGTGGGGCTCAAACCTGCAACCCTATAGTCTCATGCTCTACCAAATGAGCCTAAAAAGAGGATACGGAAAATTCATGGAGAAGAGGGCTTTGGGTGGCTTCTAGCCATGGAGACAGAAATGCTTCTGAATACCAGTCCCTGGAAACCACAGGAGGGGAGATTGCTCCTGCTTCCTCCAACCTCAGGATGCATTCAGCCCAGGTAGTTAGCAAGGCAGGTGGTTGCTTTCAACCCCCCCCCCCAATTGAAATTGAAATCTGTCAAAGAGAGCTTCAGGTGATCTTGATGCAGATCCCGCCCAGTGGCGGAGGAAGCCTCTCCGCTTGGCGGAGCAGAGGCACCCCCCTGGGGTGGGGCGGCCACGTTGGCTGCACTACGCATGCCCGGAATTTCTGGCCATGTGTGGTGCATCCGGGCCAGCGCTGCTGCTCCCGCAGCGAGCCAGCGAGCGAGCAGAGGCTCGTGGGGCTGCCCCGTCCACCGTTCCAACAATTAAACTATCACAAGACACAGAAACCAGTAAATTATGGACATTCTATACAAGCTCGCTCAAAGGAATTTCAGAAATAGACTGGAAAGAGAACAGCAACTAATTACCAAACTTAAAACCATGGAGAGACCTGGTCATATTGAGTGAACAAAGACATTGGATCCACTCTTATCTCATTATACATGACAAAGCTATCTTTAGCCATCTCACCCCTTGCTTTTTCCTGTAAGACCAATTGCAGTCGTTAACATTTCCTGTCAACAGGTTTTCCACACCTATCAGCCAATCACCCATTCCCACCACCCTTCTGAGTAATACCCCTCTCTCACTATATATAAGGGTCTGGTGCTTCTCCACTTCTGTTTCAGTGTATCTGAAGAAGTGTGCATGCACACGAAAGCTCATACCAAGAACAAACTTAGTTGGTCTCTGAGGTGCTACTGGAAGGAAATTTATTTATTTTGTTATTTTGTTATTGCTAGTTACCTTATGGATCAGTTAAATAAAAACCAAGGGCATGGCCAAGTAACAGGAGCTGTAGGCAAGAGGAACGGTGGGTTGGCTAATAGCCAGGCTCAGTTCATGCAGAGTTGGCCCGTTTCCCATGGATGGCACTTTCTGTAAAACGTCCCCAAGCAGGTATGATTACATTTGGTTGGCAAGCAGGAAGGGAAGCATTTGATCTGGACAGAGCTCTCAGGAGGGTTTCTGGTGCTTCATTTCAGCACATTACCCACCCCTCTCTCTACTGCTTACCCACAAATTTCCAGCCCTCCTCATGGGAGCACTTCCACACTTCTGCTGACTTCTATTTACACAGCCCCCAAAAATGTTACACTGACACAGGGCAGGCTGTCCAAAGAGCTGACACAGGTAAATGCTGATAATGAGCCCAGCGCCGACCGTCGCCTTAACGAGACTCGGTGGAGCACATCAAGGCAGCCAATTAGGTGGGCTGAAGGGAAAAGGGATGATTTACATTGTCTTCGCAGATGGATCTCCAAACTTGCAATCAGAACAAAAGGGGACTGAAACAAGCTGGAATTGTTCCAGGGAGGGATCTGGGTGTCCCACCCACACCTCCCAGGCTCCCAAGTGGTTAAAAGAAAACAAAGCGCTGTCCTCTCCTCCTAAAACTTGGCACAATTTCTGCCTTCTGCTTTGAAGTGGTTTTGACCCTCACCCCAACCATTCTGGGCAGTCCAATGCGAAATCAGCAATTCCTGTTTCGCTCATTGACTGAATGTTTCATCATACCACAGTGACCTAGTAAGTTGTGCAGCAGTGGAGGGGAGACTTTTCAGCCTGAGGGCCACATTCTGTTCTGGGCAGCCTCCCAGGGGCCACATGTCAGTGGTGGGTAGGACCACTGGCAAAGGTGGGTGGAGAGAAAAACGAAAATTTACCTGTGTACAGTAGGCTATACTCACACCCACCTCTCTGTCCTCCATCCAGGCAATCAGCAGCAAATCCTCCAAGTGCCCCTATTTTCCAAAGACAGTCCCAGATTTACAGAAGCTGTCCCGGTTTCTGATTTGATCCCAGAATGTCTTGCTTTTCCTTAGGGCATCATTATTTTCATCAGAGAAATGTTGGAGGGATAGAATAGGACATCCCTATTTTCATTGGGAATATGTTGAAGAGAGTGTCTCTATTTTCATGGGAGAAATGTTGGAGGGTACAGAATAGGATGTCCCTATTTTCATGGGAGAAATGTTTGAGGGGATGGAATAGGACATCCCTATTTTCATGGGAGAAATGTTGGAGGGGATGAAATAGGACGTCACTATTTCCATGGGAGAAACATTGGAGGGGATGGAATGGGACATCCCTATTTTCACCAGACAAATGTTGGAGGGTATAGAATAGGACGTCTCTATTTTCATTGAGAAAATGTTGAAGAGGGTGTCTCTATTTTCATAGGAGAAATGTTGGCAGGTATGCAGCAGGCCTTATCAGAGTTGAATCACACTTTCCAACCAGGCACCGTAGGAAGAGGGAATGTTGCCTGGAGCCAGTTTGTGAGGCCTGGAGTGCTGCATCTGATCCCACAGCCTGAGGTTCCCCAGCTTTGTAATACAGGAATAAATTTTGAGGTCGTTGTTCTTCAGTTCCTTTCAGGAAAATGGAGAAAGCATTTTGTCATAACTACAGAGTGCTGTGGTCATCCGATGAAGCTGAGTGTCAGAACCATCTAGGCAAGTGCGACCACATTCACACCACATATTTAAAGCACAATGATGCCGCTTTTAAACAGTCATGGCTTCCCCTCAAAGGATTCTGGGAGCTGTAGTTTGTTAAGGGTGCTGAGAGTTGCTAGGAGATGCATATCCCCCCCTCCCAGAGCTACAGTTCCCAGAGTAGTATAGCCACCAGTCCTTTTTGATAGGGAATGCTGGGAATTGTAGTTCTGGGAGGGAAACGAGGGTCTCTCCTAACAAAACATCAGCTTTTGTTTCTCATTAACTGATGGAGAATGGTCAAGCAGGGGGTGGCAGCGAAGAGGGATAAATTTCTGCCAGAGCACTAGCGTTTACGGCATAAATGGTTTATTGGATTTCTCGTCCGCAGTCCCTTTTTGAAGATGATATAACATTGGATTAGAAGCTTTTACGGCTGGATTACCTCCCCGGATGACTTGCTGGGTTATGAGCTAACGGCGCTGCAGCAACTCTGGCAGAGTGCTAGGTTATCGTCTCACTTACCTGTTCTTTGGATTTTTGTTATATTTAAAACAGCTTCCCCTTTCTCTCTCTTTTTTAAAGAAAAGAGGCAGGAATTTAAAAAACTGGTGTCCAGATTTTGTTTAAAAATGGCCATATGCACACTAAGGAATTATGGGCTGGGTTCTTCCCGATGGAACACAATAAGCTGCCTTGTTCTGAGTCAGACCTTTAGCCCATCTAGCTCAGTATTGTCTACACTGACTGGCAGCAGCTGTCCAAGATTTCAAGCAAGAAATCTCAGTCCTACTTGGAGATGCTGGGGATCGAACCTGGGACCTTCTGCATGCAAAGTGGATTTTCTACCCCTGAGCTACAGTCATTCACTATACTGAGATGGACTACCAGTCCATCTAGCTGTCTGCACTGACAGGCGCTGGCTCTCCAGCATTCCTGGCAGGGGTATTTCGCAGCCCAACCTCAGCATGCCAGGGATTGAACCCGGGACATTTTGCATCTAGAGCAAGTCCTCTACCACTGACCTCTACCACTGACCTCCAAAAATAGGAACACAAGAAAATGCCTTATACTGAGTCATATTGTTGGTCCATCCAGCTAAGTGTCTTCTTTGTTGTTGGGCAAGGGATATTGGACATATACATTTTTCTTCATGGGAAAAGTTATGGAGGGAAGATTTAAAATTTACAGCATGCTGTAGGTTGAAGGAAAATTGTATGAAAACGATGTATCGTTGGTTGTTGTTTAGTCATTTAGTTGTGTCTGACTCTTCGTCTTCCAGTCTACGGGGTCGTGGGTCGCACAGCATAAATATGCCAGAGAGAAAGCAACCCAAAGCGCCAAGACATTGTCCCGCTTTTTCTATACCAAGGGAGGCAAGTACATTCCAGCAGCCATAGAAGTTTTCAAGGCAAAACCTCTAGCGCAGCTAACATATGGGGCCCAAATCTGGACGGGGACCCAATGCAATCTTCTTGAAACGGTTCAATCTAACTTTTTAAGACAAATCTTTGCTGTTCCATCATGTGTACCAACTGCAGCATTACGCCTTGAAGCTGGTCTCCCATCTGTGGAAACACAGATCTGGAAAAGAACTCTTAATTATTGGCTCCGCTTAAACCAAAATCCAACAGGACTCTTGCCCCAGGTGATACGGGATGCCCACGAAAGCGCATGGTCAAAATGGTGAGACTCAAACTTCTATCATGCGGTCTACATGCTCAGCATTTGTTAATGTTGGGCCCCTCTAAAGCAAAAAGCTTAATTGATCAGCGCCTGATGGATATCGAGCAACAAAACAACTTGGCCAAAACAAAGAAATTTTGTGCATGGTTTGCCCACCTGCCCCCCTCGCACTTCGATGCCCCGGCATCTTATCTGCATAATTTAAATATCCCAAAGTATAGACGTGCTTTTACGTTGGCAAGATTGGACGTACTACCCTCTGCCGTGCTCGAAGGCCGATATCAGAAACTCCCCAGGGAGAAACGACTCTGCCCATGTGGAGACGGAAACTTGGAGACAGTGTCACATGTTCTTCTGACCTGCCCCCTGTACAAAGACCTGAGGAGCGAGATCATTACTCCCCTCCTACTTTCCATCCCAGGTCGCTCATCAGCGGCCGCAATGTTTTATTTGTTAGCGGACCAGAACATCCAGACAACAGAGAAGGTCGCCAGATTTATTGAGAGGGCAATGAGACTAAGGGCCACAATTTGACAGACAACTCGAACGAGGCCACCTTTGAACGGCCTTTTAGCCTGGGGGTTTCATATGATTTATCAGTATTTTTATATATTTGTGTACCTGACTGGTCTTTCTCCAGTATTTTTATCTGTTTTATCTGTATTTTTAGTCGCAATGGCCTGTTGGCTACGTGAATAAAGTTTGATTTGATTTGATCTTCGTGACCCCATGGACCAGAGCACGCCAGGCACTCCTGTCTTCCACTGCCTCCCGCAGTTTGGTCAGACTCATGTTGGTAGCTTCGAGAACACTGTCCAACCATCTCGTCCTCTGTCGTCCCCTTCTCCTTGTGCCCTCAATCTTTCCCAACATCAGGGTCTTTTCCAGGGAGTCTTCTCTTCTCATGAGGTGGCCAAAGTATTGGAGCCTCAGCTTCAGGATCTGTCCTTCCAGTGAGCACTCAGGGCTGATTTCCTTCAGAATGGATAGGTTTGATCTTCTTGCAGTCCATGGGACTCTCAAGAGTCTCCTCCAGCACCAATTCTTCATTGATACCTAACTCCTATTAAACTAGCAAAAATGTACAGAACTGCTACAAATATATGCTGTAAAGAGAAAGATGGCACATTCTACCATATGTGGTGGATATGCAAGGTGATAAACGCATATTGGGGAATGATATATAATGAGTTGAAAAAAATGTTTAAAATGACATTTTTGGAAATACCAGGAGCTTTTTTAATAGGAATTCAAGGTCCAGAAATACTGAAGGAGCAGAAATGACTGTTTATGTACACTACGACAGCTGCTCGGATGCTATTAGCCCAAAGATGGAAGGGAGACAAAGTACCTACAAGAGACAAATTGCTGATAAAGATGATGGACTATGCCAAAATGGTGAAAATGACCGGGAAGATCAGAGATCAAGAAGATAACAAATTTAATAAAGAATGGGGAAAATTTATTAGTTACTTAAAAGAACACTGTAAACAATTAAAAACAATGTCAGGATTTTTTTTTAAACCACTTGCAATGTAATGAGAACTATGGCGAGAATTGATTTTTAAAAATAAAATATGGAGAATATTATATGATGCAGTTGGAAAAGAATAACTATGGAAACCATGGAGAGGTGGAGGGAAGTCCAGGGATTCAGAGAATCCTATGTGTATATTATTATGACTTACCGTACTTTTCTGTGTATAAGGCAAGGTTTTTTTTTTAACTCTTAAAATAATGTTTAAAAACGAGGGTCATCTTATACATGGATAGTCATCTCCCCTCATTTTCTTAAATTTGAGTACCCCAAAATAGGGGGCGCCTTACATGGGAAAATATGGTAAAATTAAAAGTGAATGAAGTGTCTTCTTTGTTTCTTGTTTTACAAACTTTATTGCAAATTTCAAAAACAATTACCAAATGTAAAAGTGTTGTCTTCCAAGACAAATACCTGTGCAGATACTATGTGTCGCATGCAATCATCCACATGGCGTCCAAATAAACTCGAAAAGCTTATATGTTACAGATTAAGCTCACATCTGGACTTCAGTCTAGAGAGTTAAGATAATTTCTCCATGGTGGCTGCTGCAACAGAGATGGAAGGAAGATGAGTGTTGTTAAGAAAGGATATAAATTCAAACCCTATGGAGCCAAACCCATTGTTCGGTGTTGTCTGCACTGACTGGCAGCAGCTTCCCAGAACTGCACACAAAATTCCCTCCCAGCCCTACTAGGAGATGCCAGGAATTGAGCCTGGGACTTTTAGCTCAGTCACTGTGCTGCGTCCCTCCTATAAATGTCGTGCATATGTTGCAAAAGAAGAACAGAAAAGCTGTGTGAGGGAGCGGATTGGAAAAAGAGATCGAGGTAGTTTTTGAAGTGTGGGTGGGTTCCCACGGGGCAAGACACAGTGATAACAGCAAGAACCTTTATTGAACTAACGGAACTGGACAACAGGGGCAAAGCAACTGCTTATATACATTTCTGAAGGCCTGGGCCACTCCCACTCCCAACGTGATTGGCTGTCTAAACTTCCAAGCTGCGAATCATGACTCAGAGTTTAAGGGCCAATGGCAGAGGCCCAAATCCTGAAATGTTCTGTGATTGGATATCATGTATTGAATCAGAACACAGGAGCTCAGAATCCTTAGTTCAGACTCAAGCTCAGGCAAACATAGACCACTGAATATATAACAGTTTTCTCGAGCCTTTATAAGCTTAAAGTTTCATGGAGGAAGATAAAAGGTAGGGCCTCTTTGGGGGGGGGTATGTAAGGATGTACTGCAA
Organism: Lacerta viridis; assembly: GCA_900245905.1. Classification (NCBI taxonomy): domain Eukaryota; kingdom Metazoa; phylum Chordata; class Lepidosauria; order Squamata; family Lacertidae; genus Lacerta; species Lacerta viridis. Next base: position 551,073 of record OFHU01002887.1, read on the forward strand.
CATTTTGTGGCGGTTTCTTCTACTACTTTTTAGAAAGTCACCTACAATACATGGGCATCACCCACATTTTGTAGCAGCAAATTCCACCGTGCCCATTGCACTTTATGGGAAGTCATATTTCCTTCAATCAAAGAGAGAATCTTCTGCCAACATGAGCGGTCCCAAGTTCTTGCAGTGTGAGAGATGGAGGAAAATCTCCCTTTCTCTGTCCCTCACCTCTATGATGTCACCTTCCCCCACCTAAACTATAAAGCCCCAATTTCTTTACCATTTCCTTCCTTACACAGGCAGTCAAATCTGTTCCCTTCATCTTTGGAGATGCCCTTTCCATGTTCCATGACTGCCCTTTTCCCAGACGCCCCCCCCCCACCGAGGTCAGCAGAAACATTTGTAAATTTGCCAGAGGGTTCAAGGTTTGGGGTCTGAAGACTGCGCTACCACCAACAGCGATAAATCTGAATTAGGTCTGACCTTCTGTGAGAGACAGGAAAACAAAGAGCATCAATCAATTAGCTACTGATTTTTTAAATTATTTTTTAACCAAAAAAATCCATGGGCAGACAAGAGGTTGGGGATGAATGCTGCTGCCTCAGATCCACCCTTTGAAATCCACCTTGAGGATTTAGAAAATAGATTTAGGCCACACTCACATAGTGAAGGAAAGGGGGGGGGAGACAGGGAGGAAAGAAGGATAAAGAAAACCAGTTTCTTAAAGTAAAATAATCCTTCTTACAAGGGCATTGCTGAGAGCAGCACCGGGTGTATGGCGTGTGAAGAAACACTCTTGTATCAAATGTCTGGAAAAATAACAGCCTGGCTTTTTCGAGGCCTCAGTAATAACCATAATACTGGGAAGTAAGTAAGTTCCGTGGTGTTGCCCAGTGGATCAGAGCAAAACCTGCTTTAATTTCAGGCTGCAAGCCAGACATTGCCTTCTCCTGGCATTTCCCCTCTGTCATCCCTGAGAGCTGCTGGCGGGAGATTTCACCTCCCTTATTGATTCTAAATCTTTACAAAATTATTCACAAAGTGGTTATTCTTCATTTTCTGTTTGCAAATGGAAATGTTTCTGTATCAAGCTGAGCGGAAAGGTAAATTTGTTTTTAAACTGGCATTGTATCGGCAGGCGGGGGATAAAAACCTCCTGCGGTCCCCTGGGCTTTGAATGGAATAGAACGGCTCCTTCTTCCTCCCCTGGGTCTGTAAATCTGAATGCGTACAGAGAGCTCTCTGTTATGAGCAGCTTAGCAGAGACAGAGGGAAGCTGCTCTTCCTCAACAGAGTCCCCACATAGAATCCTATAATCGTAGACTTGGAAGGGACCCCAAGGGTCATCTAGTCCAATACTAATACCAATTTTATTATTTATACCCCTGCCCATCTACCTGGGTTTCCCCAGCCACTCTGAGTGGCTTCCAGCACATATAAAAACATAACAAAATGTCAAACATGGAAAACTTCCCTGTACAGGGCTGCCTTCAGATGTCTTCTAAAAGTCAAATTGTTGTTTATTTCCTGATGGGAGGGTGTTCCACAGGGTGGGTGCCACTGCTGAGAAGGCCCTCTGCCTGGTTCCCTGTAACTTCACTTCTTGCAGGGATGGAACCGCTAGAAGGCTCTTGGAGTTGGACCTCCATGTCTGGGCTGGACCATGGGGGTAGAGATGCTCCTTCAGGTATAATGAAGTTTAAGAGGAGTGCAATTATAAAGCAGAGAATTATAAAGGGAGAAAAGCAATGACAAACCTAGACAGCATCTTAAAAAGCAAAGACATCACCTTGCCGACAAAGGTCCGTATAGTTAAAGCTATGGTTTTCCCAGTAGTAATGTACGGAAGTGAGAGCTGGACCATAAAGAAGGCTGATCGCCGAAGAATTGATGCTTTTGAATTATGGTGCTGGAGGAGACTCTTGAGAGTCCCATGGACTGCAAGAAGATCAAACCTATCCATTCTAAAGGAAATCAGCCCTGAGTGCTCACTGGAAGGACAGATCCTGAAGTTGAGGCTCCAGTACTTTGGCCACCTCATGAGAAGAGAAGACTCCCTGGAAAAGACCCTGATGTTGGGAAAGATGGAGGGCACAAGGAGAAGGGGACGACAGAGGATGAGATGGTTGGACAGTGTTCTCGAAGCTACTAACATGAGTTTGGCCAAACTGCGGGAGGCAGTGAAGGATAGGCGTGCCTGGCGTGCTCTGGTCCATGGGGTCACGAAGAGTCGGACACGACTGAACGACTGAACAACAACAACAAGAATTATAAAGCATCATATTAAACAGGTAGTTGTTATACAGCCTAAGGTTTTATCTTCCACGCAAAAGAGGCTGCTAGTGGAAAGTTGGTGCTCTGTGGGCATATGTGAAATGAGGGAAGGCTCTGGGTCATGAACTCACAGGGCAGCTACTCAACTCTCAGTCCCCCACAGCTGCAGTTTGGGAGAAATGTACTTCTCTATGTTACAGAGCTGTTTGGGAGGATTGTAAGTCACAGTCCAACCAACTGCAATGCAGGAATCTTTTGCCTAATGTGGGGCTCGAACCCATAACCCTGAGATTAAGAATCTCATGCTCGACCGACTGAGGTATCCTATGGTGGCATTGAACTCCCACTGCCACTACCCCACAGCCTGGGCCACCCATGTCTCCGTGTATTTCTTGATTTTATTGATTTCATAAAATTTATATACTACTTAAAGCAGTGATGGCCAAACTTGGTCCTCCAGCTGTTTCGGGACTACAATTCTCATCATCCCTGACCACTGGTCCTGTTAGCTAGGGATGATGGGAGTTGTAGTCCCAAAACAGCTGGAGGGCCAAGTTTGGCCATCACTGACTTAAAGGGTGAAAAAAACCCTCAAAGCCAGTTACGAGAAGAATGAAACAATAAGATTATCAATAAAAACAGTTGAAGCAAGCTTTTAAAACAATAAAAACCAATAATCAGCTAAAAACCAGGTTAAAGCATATGTCCTGATTCTAAGTGTCTGCATAGGCTTTGCCTAAACAAAAATGTTTTTGCAGGTGCTGAAACCAATACAGTGAAGGCACTTGCCCTGGTAAAATATCAATTTCTTACAAATGTGGAATGAGTACAGTTGTGTCCTTGGAAGTTGAACAGCCTAGTTCCTCGAACATTTTGGCTCCTGAACGATCGAAACCTGGAAGTGACTGTTCCGGTTTTCAAACGTTCTTTTGGAAGCCGAACGTCCGACGGGGCTTCTGTGGCTTCCAATTGGCTGAAGGAGGTTCCTGCAGCCAATCAGAAGCCGCGTTTTGGGTTTTGAATGTTTCGGAAGCCGAACGGACTTCTGGAATGGTTTCCATTCGACTGTATTATGTGGCACCTGCAACAGCAGGGCCGTCTTACCCATAGGTGCTAGGGGTGCGGGGCACCTGGGCGCTGGACTCTCAGGGGCGCCAGGAAGAGAGTCCAGGGCCCGAGAGTTGAGTCTGGGGAAGAGCCCGGAGCACTGTGACAGGCTCTTCTGCTGCAGGTGGCTCTGTGCCGCGAGTTCGGGGGCGACCGAGCCAGCGAGACGCTGAGGCGGCCGGCTAGCTCTGCCCTACTGTATGTCTGGGAGTGGGCAACCAGGGGTTGGGCCGCCCTGGATGGATGCACCCCGGCCCCGGCACCGAAATTCCCTTATTCCATGGCAAGAAAAGGGAAAATGCATAAGACAGCCCTGCAGATTGAAGCGGTCGAGAGGGCGTATAGGGGGTAAAGCAATCTCACAGGTAAACTTGTCTCAATTTGTTGAGAGTTAGTCCTGTAAAAACTGGGACATGCCTTTTTTATTGTGAGAATACAGAGGTCACTTGGGTTGGTGCGATCAAGGAGGGCTGGTCTTCCTTCCTTTTTTTTCAGCTCTGCTAAATATTCTGGAGGTTTTGCAGTCAGTCCTAAAATTGGTGGCTATAATCCTCCAGCTGTGGATATGAGGAGGCTTGCTGGACTGGAAACCGGAATAAAGTATCTCTGGCAAAATCTTTCACTGTACCCCTCAAGGAAGGAGTGCGGCATTTGTTTATCTCGTTAATCTGTTTGACTTAATTCCCTATGCAGCCTGTGTCTGAATGTGCTGGCATTTAGTTGTGGGGGAGAGAAAGGAGGGGGGGAACCACACACCACCCCATCAGATAAAACTAACACTCTTCAGGGGTTGTTAACCTCCTGTGTGTTTTGGAAGGAAATCAGTCTCCAGTCAAACAAAGAGGAAATAGCAAACACTTCATAATTTATAATACCATCCCGCGTTCGCACATGATAGACTCTGGAAATGCAAGGTAATTTCAAGGTGTTTGGACAGTGCAATGACATATTGTTGTTCCAAAGCATTGTCCCTTCTCTTCTGTGTACCTAGCAGAATTGGCTCCAGTCAGAGGAAAAATTCATATAATGGTGGTCACTTCTCTCACTGTTCCAAAACAACCTCTTTGGTGCTCACTGAAATGTCCTCTCCTGTGAACTTCTTCCACATTAGCTGCAGGAAGGATAGAAATCAGAGGCAAATGGTTTAGTAACAGAAAATAACGTAGGACCTGAGGATCTACCAGATCTCAATTCTATCCCCCCGGCTGCCTTGGCTAAAAATGGATGAATGGTGGCTAACAGATTGAGGGTGAATCCTGACAAGACAGAAGTACTGTTTTGGGGGGACAGGGGGCGGGTGGGTGTGGAGGACTCCCTGGTCCTGAATGAGGTAACTGTGCCCCTGAAGGACCAGGGGCACAGCTTGGGAGTCATAGAATCATAGAGTTGGAAGAGACCACAAGGGCCATCCAGTCCAACCCCCTGCCAAGCAGGAAACACCATCAACGCATTCCTGACAGATGGCTGTCAAGCCTCTGCTTAAAGACCTCCAAATTGGGGATCTAGGAGCCAATTGAGAAGACAATACTGTTCAGCGACTTGTGTGCTTTCATGTTTGGTGAATGTGAGGAATCTTCCTATGGCGAAATGAAGGTGGGAGGGAAGAGAATTATTTGAGGAAACAGTTTATTCGGAGCTTGGATGGGTTGGCGGGTGTTGAACGTCTTTATATACTTTATACACCTCTCTCATCATGCCCACCTTACTCACATCCCCCCCCCCAAAAAAACTAAACAGCCTCCAAACTCTCCCGGCTCATTCCCAGCCAAGTTTGGTGTCATTAAAAGAGGTGGTTTGAAAAGGACTGAACCAATTCATGGAGGGGGTGTGTGTGGAGACTATGGGTGGCTATGCTCTGCCACTACAGCTGGGAATAGTGATGCTTCTGAATGCCAGTTGCTGGGAGCCACAGGAGGGAAGAGTTGCTCTTGTGCTCAAGCCATGCTTCTGGGTTTCCCATGGGGGCATCTGATTGGCCACTGTGGGGAGAGAATGCTGGACTAGATGGGTCATTGGCCTGATGCACGAGGTTCTTCTGATATTCGGATGTTCTTAGATGCAGTCTCCCCTAGGAACCTGGAGGAAAGCTATGAAAGTTTGATGCAGTCTGTGTGTGTGTGTGTGTGTGTAGGGGGGAGAGAGCTCTCTTCCAAATTTCAACAAAATACATTTTTGGGGGTACAAATTAAACATGCCATCTCAGCTGTTCGATACTTCATCATAACATTTAATTATAAAAAAGTTACCATCTGTGAAATAGTATCCAGCAATACATAATGGTATCATTTTCTTTTCATCTATTTGAATTTCATTTTGCGTGTTCAGCAAAGTCATCAATTATCTAGACTTAGTTATTTCTCTCAACAACCTCTCCCCCCCCCCGAATTCTTTCATTTCCAGTAGATAATATTACCACTCTGGAAAGTTTCTTCTCTCCCCCTCTTCAATTTCCAGTTCTCTGAAGCTTTTTTTTTTTTTTTTAATGCCCGTTTTATGTTTGGCAATGGGGACACAACTTAGGGTGAAGGTGGATGGGTATTTCCAGAGATTCGGAAGCGGAGCGATGAAGGCATCATTTCCTGCGGTGCAAATATTCATCTCATTCTCAAATGTTTTCTTTTTTAAAGGGTTTTAGAATATATATATATATATATATATATATATATATATATATATATATATTTTTAAATCTGCACCTCAGAATTAGAGTCACCTTTGTATTGCCACAGAAGCCAAATCCGGTGGTGAATTGGGACCTTCCGCTTTGGTTCTCGGAGAAACAAAGAGACGGATAAGGCTCGTTTAATTTCTCTGAGGGTATCCAGCTGCTCATAAGAACATAACATGAGCCTGCTGAATCAGGCCAATGGTCCATCTTGGTTAGCATCCTGTTCCCATAGTGGCCAACCAAATGCCCATGATGGGAAATCTGCAAGCAGGATGTGAGCACAAGAGCCCTCTCCCCTCCTTTCAGTTCCAGCAACTGGTATGCAGAAGCATTACTACCTCTGAGAATGGAGGCAAAGCGTAGCCATATGTAGCCGTTGATACAGCCTTCTTCCTCCTCGAATGCCATCTCCACCTCCTCGAAAGATTCCATCAACGGTGTCTCCGATAAATTTTACACATCACTTGGGAAGACAGGCAAACTAATCCCAGTGTACTGGAAGAAGCAAAGATCACCAGTGTTGAAGCAATGATTCTTCAACATCAACTTCATTGGACTCAGGGCCGTCTCGTCATAGGGGCTGGGTGGTGCGGTGCACCAGGGCGCCAGGCCACCCAGGGGTGCCCCCGCGAGCCCGCCGGCATACCGGACGCCCCCTCCCCAACCCGCGCCCCCATGGGCGGGCAGGCGGGCACGCCGCGCCGGCTGCCCTCCGGAGCCCCAGCTGGAGCGCTGGGAAGGGCGCGCAAAGCCCCGCGCCGCTCCAGTGCCACGCCCCTCATCCCCCGCTCGCCCACCTCCCTCCCGCGCTGGCCGCCCCTCGGGGGATGAGGGGCGTGGCGCTGGAGCGGCGCGGGGCTTTGCGCGCCCTTCCCAGCGCTCCAGCTGGGGCTCCGGAGGGTGGCCGGCTTGCAGCGCCACGCCCCTCATCCCCCGCTCGCCCACCCCCCCTCCCGAGGGGCGGCCAGCGCGGGAGGGAGGTGGGCGGAGAGGCGGCCCACCGGGGGCGCCAAGGGATCGTCGTGCCAGGGCGGCCGATCTCTTTAAGACGGCCCTGATTGGACTAGTCATGTTGTGTGAATGCCTGGTTATCGTCTTCCAAAGCAACTACTCTATTCCGAACTTAAAAATGGAAAGCGTAATGCTGGTGGTCAACAAAAGAGGTTTAAAGACTCTCTCAAGGCAAATCTTTAAAAATGTAGTATAAACACTGACAACTGGGAAACACTGGCCTGCGAGAGCTCCAGTTGGAGAACAGCCTTTACCAAAGGTGTCATGGGCTTTGAAGATGCTAGAACTCAGGATGAAAGGGAGAAATGTGCTAAGAGGAAGTCACATGTGGCAAATTCACAATGTGATCAACTCCAGCCTGGAAACCAATGTTCCCAACTGGGGAAGGATGTGTGGATCCAGAATTGGCCTCCACAGACACTTACAGACTCATTGTTGAAACCGTGTTTATGGAAGACAATCTTACTCGGCTAGGAGTGATCGCCAAAGAAGAAGAAGTGTCCAATCCTCTTCTAAAGCCATCCAAATTGGCGGACACCACTGCCTCCTGTGGCAGTAAAACCATGCACATCATGCAGATGAGTTTTCTTGTACGTGTCCTCATTCTTCCACCATTCAGCTTCATTGGATATCCACAATATATACAGCCCTATACCACTTTAGGTCTCTGTGATCTCCCAGGATTCTAAAGTGAGTGGGGAGTCGGTTGATGTAAGGGTAGCGAAAACACAGCTAGGAAGCTCAAATCATATTTGCGACTGACACCCTTCTTTGGAAATCAAACAAGTGTCCAGACTTCAACATTCAAAAACTTTACTTGCAGAAACTTACAGTCATGGATGAATTAAAGCATAATATTTACAGTCGCATGATTCTCCAAGCATGGGCTTACAGTCTCTTCTTCTAACTTCCAAACAACTGCATTTTCCTCTCTTTCCAGAGCTCACCCTTCTATATCTCAATTAGGCCATGCCTTGCAGCTTGTATGAGAGATTCCCACTTTCACTTTCTCCTGCAGTTTTGCTCTTTCTTTCAAGCAGTGAAGAAGCACTCCAACACTCTATTCCACTGAGCAGTGTTCACAGTGGAGTCTAAAACACAATCATTTCGCTTAACATAAAAAATGGAGTCTCTCCTTTGCGAGGTACCTCCCATGTGACCAATGTTAGCTAATCACATGAGAACTACTAGAGAACTCTGTAGAATTCAGCTACCAACCAATCAAGTTTAAACACACAGTAATGCATGCAAGCATTTAAATTTTCAGGGAGTTAAATTACTATACACAACAGAGCCTACAAAAGGAAAGGAGGCTCCGCTTGCGTGGTTCTGTCTTCAAAGAAACATCAGGACGATGGAGAGCGTTTATCATCAGCTAGCTTCCCCCCACCTCCACCTATTTAAAGCCCAACTAATAAAATTTAAGCAATACAAGAGAATAAATGCTCAATGCAACAATCCAATAAAATAACTCATAAAAAACAGCTTAAAACCCACAATATTCTTTCTGTCTAAAATCACAGTTTAACTAGAAGCAGAAGCAAACCCCAAATATAATCTCCACCAGCAGTTTGCAAGCTATAATCAATCCATCTGTTTTAGGTTTTGGACCCCCCACCATTCTGCCTTACAAACCATGCACCCCCAGTGACTAACAACAAAGGGACTGCAAAAGCTTTAGTCATTCAAACCATATGACAATTTGGAACATAACAAGGCAGTAACTTACAGCGGCTGATTGGCTGCTGTGAGAACTTGGGGTATTAGACTAGATGGGCCTTTGATACATCCACCAGGCTCTTCTTATGTTCTGTCAAGCAGTGAAACAAATTCCCACAAACACATCTATTCTACAAGCTAGGACAATAGGGGCTCAATGTGGGGATTAAGAACTTACAGGGAAAACCCTGCTGGCCAATGGCCCATCTTGTCCACAATCCTGTTCTCACATCGACCACCCAGATGTCCCAATGGGAAACTGACAAGCAGGACCTGGGAGAGGAGATGTGCCTTTGCCCAGATGGTGGACTAGATCATAGAATTGTAGAGCTGGAAGGGGTCCCAAGGATCATCTAGCCCAACCCCCCTGCAATGCAGGAAACTCAACTAAAGCATCTATGACAGATGGCCATCCAACCTGTGTTTAAAATCTCCAAGGAAGGAGAGTCCACAACCTCCTGAGGGAGACCAAGAGGGGTCTTGGACTGATCAGCGGTGTGGTGGTCCAGAGTTGTGAGGGGGGGGGGTTAAAGACCCATTAGTATTTCTGCAGCAGGGTACCACCCTCCAGTGTTCTTGAGTTGCCAAATCAGCATGAAAGGGGAGCTTTTAAGCCCCTGAGAAGAAGTCTTCTCATCCTTTGTGTTGGCTGGAGCATGAAAGGAGGTGAGTTGGCCACTCAGGAGTTATTCTGTATTTGTTCAAACCTAAACATTTAGGAAAAGTGAACAATGGAACTTCGCACACAGCAGAATTACGGTAAGTCCTTCCAAAATATAACATTGGAGCACTTTGAATCATTTACCCAGGTACCTGCCCAGAAAATCTTAGATTGAGCAAAAAGGCAAAACATGGAGACCTGCGTTGATCATTGCAATGCATCCCTGTATAATTATATGATGATGATGATGATGATGATGATGATGATTAGGGGGCATGGCTGTGACTATCATGAAGAGACCCAGGACTTCTGGATTTGGCACTACACTATGGGGCCTGGACCTACATTGTTCAGAATTTTGCAAATTAATACAACAGCCTCGAACATGGATTGGTAGTAGATGGGCAGTGTCAGGTGAAGAGAGTCCTTCTCCCCGCCCCCCACTCCCGGTAGCATCAAAGGCAAGGATAACAAGCAGTTCGTATTTTATAGTCCCTTTTATTCAATCATCTGGTTGCACGACAAGAATCCATGTCTCCACACAAAGAGCGAAGTTGTCTACTATGAGCCCCGCCTCTTCCACCCCCAACAACATCCCTGCGGTTCAAATCCCTGCGACGGAGTGAGCTCTCATTGCTCTGTCCCAGTTCCTGCCAACCTAGCCATTTGAAAGCACACCAGTGCAAGTAGATAAATAGATACTGCTGCGGCAGGAAAGTAAACAGCATTTCTGTGCACTCTGGTTTCCGTCACGGTGTTCCGTTGCGCCAGAAGAGGTTTAGTCATGCTGGCCACATGACCCGGAAAGCTGCCTGTGGACAAACGCCAGCTTCCTCAGCCTGAAAGCAAGATGAGCGCCGCAACCCCAGAGTTGCCTTTGACTGGGTCCTTTACCTTTTACCTAGTCTGATCTACTGGGGCTTAATTTTTATTCCCTGAGGACCAGGGGCAGCTTGGCCATTTGCCCATCTTGAGGATTTTTGCAGGTGCTATTTTGCCATTCCTGGTTTATTTTCCATCCAGCTCTCCTCCCCCTCCAATCGTTGATGGAATCTGGTGCCTGGGATGCAGGCAGCACAGGACTCCCAGGTGAGAGATATTTGAACTCCAGCTCCCTCTGATAGTAACTCCTGTGCAGGGCTGATAGGTTTGCCTTAAACAAGCACCTTCTTGACAACTAATAGCTTAATACCTGGCACGCAATAATACCTGCCTCAGAAAGTGATGGAGGAACAACAGCTCTCCCTCTGAGGAGGGTGCTGAATGACTCTTTAATATATTCCTATTTTGATCGGGGGTCTCCCCCTCCATGCCGAGGGCTGACAATTTATCTCGGCTTCTAGGCTTCCTATTTGGCGCCAATATTGTGTGTCAGGGAGCAGAAGGAAAGGATTAGCCGTCCCTTATCTCCATTCACATGATAGCAACGCAGGCTTGATAAGGCGCTAATCCACCGAGATAAAAGAGAGAGAGAGAAAGAATGAGAAAGAAACAGTGCAAGCAGATTTCACAGGCCTTTAGGATGAAACGTGTAGAGGGATTTATGTTATGCTTGCAAATGACAAAAACTATACAGTTTTTTGCAACGCGAGCTGCAAACGCCGTGTCACCAGGGCAATTAGTTCCCAGGATCCAGCTGATTTTCTTAAAGCATTAAGGAGATGAGCTGGCAACATGATAGAATGGGGGGGGGGAGGGAGAGAGAGAGAGGGAGGGGGGGGGAGAGAGAGAGAGATGTGGTGTGGGGGGTGGGCAACCGGGAACCTGCGATGAATGAGACCTTCAGCACGCCATTGTATGGGAATCACAAGCCATTTCTATTAACAAACAGAATGACAAGATAAGCAGTTATTCTTTCCGAGAGAATTGCTGTTTTGGTGTAATGAAAGGAGTTGTGGGGGCGGTGCAGTGCGAAGGAGGAGGGAATAGACTCTGAGGCTGTGGGGGGGAAGCATCTGCTGGATGTGAAGGAGATTCATGGAGAGAAACAGAAGCCATGCGTGCAGTTGTGATTAAGCGTTATAGTGAGACCCAAGCTCAAGCTGAGATGGGGGGTTGGGGGTGGGCAAGCAGATGATCAATAAGAAGAAATGGGGAGAGTTTAAAGCAGGGGTCAGGGACCAGTGTCCTTCCAGCGGTCGATGACCTACAGCTTCCGTCATTGCCCACAGTGGCAGGGCTGATGGGAGCTGGTGTCCAACAGCATCTGGCAGGCACATTTCTGTGGGTCTCTACAGTCACGTTTGCATCACACATTTAAAGCATCAAAAGTCATGGTGTTATAAGAATTCTAAGGTCTCAAATATATATGGAATAAATGCTTACATATCTAAATACATAAACCATGTGTCTGAATCGTACAGGAGAGCACTCCTAAAGCCATTTTGACTCTCCCAACGACCTCAAATATTCCTCTGCAGTAAGGGAGGCAAATGGGGAAAGCCTTCCCATCTTCTTTTCACTTACAAATCCTGTCTTAACAAGGGCATATTTGTGTATGAATAGGGTGAGCATCGAAATCAGATTGATTATATTCTCTGCAGCCAAAGATGGAGAAGCTCTATACACTCAGCAAAAACAAGACCTGGAGCTGACTGTGGCTCAGATCATCAGCTTCTTATAGCAAAATTCCAGCTTAAACTGAAGAAAGTAGGAAAAACCACGGGGCCAGTAAGATTCAATCTAAATCAAATTCCTTATGAATACACAGTTGAAGTGAAGAACAGGTTCAAGGATTTAGATTTGGTGGATAGAGTACCTGAAGAACTGTGGATGGAGGCTCGTAACATTATACAGGAGACAGCAACGAAAACCATCCCAATGAAAAAGAAATGCAAGAAAGCAAAGTGGCTGTCCAATGAGGCCTTACAAATAGCGGGGGAGAGAAGACAAGCAAAATGCGAAGGAGATCGTGAAAGATACAGGAAATTGAATGCAGATTTCCAAAGAATAGCAAGGAGAGACAAGAGGGCCTTTCTAAACGAGCAATGCAAAGAAATAGAGGAAAATAACAGAATGGGAAAAACCAGAGATCTGTTCAAGAAAATTGGAGATATGAAAGGAACATTTCGTACAAAGATTACCATAATAAAGGACAAAAGTGGAAAGGACCTAACAGAAGCAGAAGACATCAAGAAGAGGTGGCAAGAATACACAGAGGAATTATACCAGAAAGATATGGAGGTCTCATACACCCCAGGTAGTGTGGTTGCTGACCTTGAGCCAGACATCCTGGAGAGTGAAGTCAAATGGGCCTTAGAAAGCCTTGCTAACAACAAGGCCAGTGGAAGTGATGATATTCCAGCTGAACTATTTAAAATTTTAAAAGATGATGCTGTTAAGGTGCTACACTCAATATGCCAGCAAGTTTGGAAAACTCAGCAGTGGCCAGAGGATTGGAGAAGATCAGTCTACATCCCAATCCCAAAGAAGGGCAGTGCCAAAGAATGCTCCAACTACCGCACAATTGCACTCATCTCACACGCTAGCAAGGTTATGCTTAAAATTCTACAAGGCAGGCTTAAGCAGTATGTGGACCGAGAACTCCCAGAAGTGCAAGCTGGATTTCGAAGGGGCAGAGGAACCAGAGACCAAATTGCAAACATGCGCTGGATTATGGAGAAAGCTAGAGAGTTCCAGAAAAACATCTACTTCTGCTTCATTGACTACGCAAAAGCATTTGACTGTGTCGACCACAGCAAACTATGGCAAGTTCTTAAAGAAATGGGAGTGCCGGATCACCTCATTTGTCTCCTGAGAAATCTCTATGTGGGACAAGAAGCTACAGTTAGAACTGGATATGGAACAACTGATTGGTTCAAAATTGGGAAAGGAGTACGACAAGGCTGTATATTGTCTCCCTGCTTATTTAACTTATATGCAGAATTCATCATGCGAAAGGCTGGACTGGATGAATCCCCAACCGGAATTAAGATTGCCGGAAAAAATATCAACAACCTCAGATATGCTGATGATACTACCTTGATGGCAGAAAGTGAGGAAGAATTAAAGAACCTTTTAATGAGGGTGAAAGAGAGAGCGCAAAATATGGTCTGAAGCTCAACATCAAAAAAACTAAGATCATGGCCACTGGTCCCATCACCTCCTGGCAAATAGAAGGGGAAGAAATGGAGGCAGTGAGAGATTTCACTTTCTTGGGTTCCATGATCACTGCAGATGGTGACAGCAGTCACGAAATTAGAAGACGCCTGCTTCTTGGGAGAAAAGCAATGACAAACCTAGACAGCATCTTAAAAAGCAAAGACATCACCTTGCCGACAAAGGTCCGTATAGTTAAAGCTATGGTTTTCCCAGTAGTAATGTACGGAAGTGAGAGCTGGACCATAAAGAAGGCTGATCGCCGAGAATTGATGCTTTTGAATTATGGTGCTGGAGGAGACTCTTGAGAGTCCCATGGACTGCAAGAAGATCAAACCTATCCATTCTTAAAGAAATCAGCCCTGAGTGCTCACTAGAAGGACAGATCCTGAAGTTGAGGCTCCAGTACTTTGGCCACCTCATGAGAAGAGAAGACTCCCTAGAAAAGACCCTGATGTTGGGAAAGATGGAGGGCACAAGGAGAAGGGGACGACAGAGGATGAGATGGTTGGACAGTGTTCTCGAAGCTACTAACATGAGTTTGGCCAAACTGCGAGAGGCAGTGAAGGATAGGCGTGCCTGGCGTGCTCTGGTCCATGGGGTCACGAAGAGTCGGACACGACTGAACGACTGAACAACAACAACAACAAGGGTGAGCATGTGACCTGGATTCAGGAACTAAAGTATTAACCATCACAAAAGAATGGCCAAGCTGCCCAGGTAATGGAATCCACGACCATCCTCAGGTATCCTGGCAGTCAGGATTTCTGCTGTAAACGACCTCCTTCTGTGATGTATGTACGAAGATTTTGGGGTAGTCTTTGGCCAATATCAAAAGTCTTTAAAGGTTCATGCACACTTTTGTTCAGGGTCTCTCCCTCCTTGGAAGGAGAGGAGGGAACTCTGTTGCAAGAGAAAAAGAAATATCTGCCTTGCTTTCCACTGGATTCTGCCTCCATCCATCTTTCTCTGACTGATCATGGACTTAGGGGACTCAGAGTCCTATGGGGAGTTGGGCAGCAAAAGCCAAACCCCAATATTTACATCAGTAGCTTCCCCCAAGAGGGACACTGGTGGTGCTGTGGTCTAAACCACAGAGCCTAGGGCTTGCCAATCAGGAGGTCGGCGGTTCAAATCCCCGCAACAAGGTGAGCTCCTGTTGCTCGGTCCCTGCTCCTGCCAACCTAGCATGTCAAAGTGCAAATAGATAAATAGGTACCGCTCCAGTGGGAAGGTAAACGGCGTTTCTGTGCACTGCTGTGGTTCGCCAGAAGCGGCTTAGTCATGACCCGGAATCTGTACACTGGCTACCTCAGCCATAAAGCAAGATGAGCGCTGCAACCCCAGAGTCGTCCATGACTGGACCTAATTGTCAGGGGTCCCTTTACCCTTTACCTAGCTTCCCCCAAAGAATCATGGGTAGTTTGTTTAGGGTTCTGAAAGTTATTTGGAGACCCCTCTATCCCACCACACTGAGCTACAATTCCCAGCTTTTCCTTGGAAGATTGATTGTTCAACCACTCTGGGAAATGTAGCTCTGGTGTCTTCTAAGAGCTCCCAGACTCCTTAACAGACTACTCTTCCCAGGATTCTCAGGGAGGGGACATGCCTGTTTAAAATTGTATCATAGCAGTTTAAATATATGGTGTGAATGTGGCTTACATGAACTTCACTGACTTCAGTGTCAATTTCAGTTCCCCGGGTTATTGATTTTTCCAGTCTTAAATTCTGTCCCCCATATTTCCACAACCATTTCCGATTTCTTTCTTTTTTGTTTTAAAATAATCCCCATGAAAAGTCACCAACCTCTTACTGCAAATTTCTCATTATACAGTATACATCTACGTATGCAATTTTGCCCAATATACAGATTTTTATTTTTGGCAAAGTGGTTCTTTCTTATATAATGCGTTTTGTATATTGTGCTCACCAATATGTATACCTTTCTGTGCATGTTTTACCCTAGCATTACAAAATTCAGAGAAGCACAAATTTCAAAGGATGCTTTAGTTCACGTTTACTCGTATAGCATCGAAAAGTGTCAGTTTGGTAGGTTCAGTGTTAAGGGCTGACTGAATCAAATTTCTCCTCCAGTCCTACTTGTAATGCTTGGCTCTCTAATACCAACTTGTAACTCTAGGGGGCATTGTGGCTCCCTAGTTCTTCTCTGGCTCAGATTTTAATAACCCTTTACTGGCCATTCTCTACACACTCCTTGCTTGCTTTTGCCTGGCTAGTGTGTGTCCTTGAGCTATGATAATGTCTCTTGTTGGCCTGGATGGAGAATGGAGAGAAGTGTGTGTTGAGTGTGGGTGAAAAGACCACAGACTTTCATGGAACTGGAGTATAGCCTCCCATACAGAGGTGTGGCATCTATTGCACCAACAGCCCTTTGTCTCTAGCACACCCAACACTGTCATGTGTCTCCTGGGGAGATGGCACATGAGGGAATATGGCTCTCGGGCCAAAAAATATGATCAGCATCACTTTAACTCATGGATACCCAGTGATGCTGAATGTTGGAAGATTATGCAGTGCATAAACTTTCTTCTGCAGGAAGTAGTGATGGCCACCAGCCTAGATGGCTTTGAAAGAGGAATAGAAAAATGTGGGAATGTTGTGGATAGTAGGAGAGTGTATATTGATTAATTATTATTATCCTTCCTCACTCAGGCTAGTGAGCCAGTAGCAGAGCACATTCCCTTGCAGATTGCAGGGAGCAAGTTGATGGATTTGTTAGAATCATATAAAATTGAGCAACCCAGTCTGGCTTGTCTAGATTGAATTGTTCCTTGTGAATTCTCCTTTAGTTCCCTCGGAGAGCCAGTGTGGTGTAGTGGTTAAGAGCGGTGGACTCATAATCTGGGGAACCGGGTTCGTGTCTCCACTCCTCCACATGCAGCTGCTGGGTGACCTTGGGCTAGTCACACTTCTCTGAAGTCTCTCAGCCCCACTCACCTCACAGAGTGTTTGTTGTGGGGGAGGAAGGGAAAGGAGAATGTTAGCCGCTTTGAGACTCCTTCGGGTAGTGATAAAGCGGGATATCAAATCCAAACTCTTCTTCTTCTTCTTCTTCTTCTTCTTCTTCTTCTTCTTCTTCTTCTTCTTCAAAACAATAATGACATGACAGTCTTCTTTTAAAAGTAATGGTAAAGTTTACTTACATTCAGTTCACATTCAGTTCACAGTAGAAGAACAGAAAAAGAGCAGAAAAAGAGGAAGATGGCTGCGTGACTAGCCCCTTTATAGGATCTGCCAGGGTCACGCACATCTACCTGGCCACACACAGGGGGAGAATGCTTCAGAGCAGGTATGACAGGAAGTCCTCCCTGTCTGGAGCAACATCCCCCTGTGTGTGCACTCTAGGAAACAGGAAATGTTGTATTTGACTGCTACAGTGAAGATACATCCCACACACAAAAAACCCCCATGGAGGATAGGGCTATCAACACTGGCCATGATGGAGCCAGTAATGTTTCTGAGTACTGGTTGCTAGAAGCCATGGGAGGGGAGAGTACTCTTGTGCTTGAATCCTGCTTGCGGTTTTCTAGTGGGCAACTGATTGGCCACTGTGAGGACAGGATGCTGTGCGAGATGAGCCATTGGCTCGATCCAACAAGATCTTCTTATGTTCTTTACTTGCAGTCAACACACAAATCATTAAGCTGAAAAGAAAAGTAACCATCCTTCCCCTATGAGCTAGATGGACCAGTAAAAGGGACGCAGGTGGCGCTGTGGTCTAAACCACTGAGCCTCTTGGGCTTGCCGATCAGAAGGTTGACGGTTCGAATCCCCGCAATGGAGTGAGCTCCGTTGCTCTGTCCCAGCTCCTGCCAACCTAGCAGTTCGAAAGCACACCAGTGCAAGTAGATAAATAGGTACTGCTGCGGCGGGAAGGTAAACGGCATTTCTGTGCTCTGGTTTCATCACAGTGTCCCATTGTGCCAGAAGCGGTTTAGTCATGCTGGCCACATGACCCGGAAAGCTGTCTGTGGACAAACTCCGGCTCCCTCGGCCTGAAAGCGAGATGAGCGCTGACATTCCATAGTCGCCTTTGACATTGGACTTAACCCCAGGGGTCCTTTACCTTTACCTTTACCTTTTTTAAAAAAAGATGAAACCGGGGGTGTGACTCAGTACAGCAAAGGACCACAGCTCAGTGGCAGAGCCTTCAGAAAGCATTGGGTTCAATTCCCAGCTTCTCCATGTAGGGATAGGAAAGGCTCCTTGTCTGAAACCCTTGAAAGCCATTGCATGTACAGAATACTGAGCTAGATGTACTGGAGCATCATACAGGACATAGAATCACAGAATTATAAAGGGACCACAAGGATCACCTAGTCCAACCCCATGCAATGCAGGAATCTTTTTGCCCATCGTGGGGCTTGAGCCCACAACCCTGAAATTAAGAGTCTCATGGTCTTACTGACTGAGCTATCCCATTGTCCCACTGCTGTGTATCTATGTTCCTATACATACCCCAGTGAAATCTGGGTATGATCTGTGGCCACTGAATTCTGTTGAAGTGAGGAAAGGACATGAAGTACTCTGGATGGGGACTAGAATACTCTATACTGCAACATCTGGTTGCAGCCCTTCCTTGTTCCATTGAAAAATGATTTCTAGGGCTTTGTACCCAGGCACCGCAGGCCCTCATCTTTCCCTACCACCTGCAGCCCCACCTGATTTAACCTCAAGAGGGCTGGGGTTCTCTATGCTGACTGATATTTGTAAAAAAAATCTTCCACACACTGGCTACAGCGAGAACCCTCACATCTTGCACAGTGGCCTAGCCTGTCAAACAAAGTCTTCCGCATTCAAGGGGAATGTGGAGGGATTTGACTTTATTAAACTGGAGATTTAGGTCAAAATAAGTCAAATGCCTAATTCTCAAAGCCTCCAATCTGCTTAGCGGACATTTGCTTTTAATGTCATTTCAGCCAACAGTCCTATTTTAGACGCTTGGTGGCCATCTTTGGACCGAGGGAGATCTCTGAGTCTGAGCATGGCGCAGGCTGAACCTGGAGCCTGGGCGGCTCCCAACAGAATATTAAATACACGATAAAACATCAAACATTAGAAACTTCCTTAAACAGGGCTGCCTTCAGATGTCTTCTAAAAGTCAGATAGTTGTTTATTCTCCTTGACATCTGATGGGAGGGCGTTCCACAGGGCGGGTGCCACTACCGAGAAGGCCCTCTGCCTGGTTCCCTGTAATCTCACTTCTCGCAGGGAGGGAACCCCCAGAAGGCCCTCGGAGCTGGACCTCAGTGTCCGGGCAGAACGATGGCAGTGGAAGCTTCAGCCACCACTGGGCTCCCTTCACACCCTCTGATTAAACAAATTTGAAAAAGTGCTTCTTCATGCAGCGTATCGTTAAACTTTGGAAGTTGCTCCCCCAGGAGGCAGTAGTGGCCACCAGACTGGATTACTTTAAAAGAGGATTGGATAAATCCATGGAGGATAGGGCTATTAGCCATCATGGTCACGCTGTTCCTCCACAGTCAGAGGCAATAGCAGTTGCTGGAAACCACCATAGGGGAGAGTCATCTTGTGCTCAGCTCCTGCTTGTGGGTTTCCTGCAGGCATCTGGCCACTGCCACTGTGAGAACAGGACACTTTGTACGTTCTGATGGCAGGGTGCACTGGCTCAAGCCTTCAAACTCTTTAGATTCCAAACTGGGGAGACTTTTAAGGAGCATTTCTTGTGAAGCAACACAGGGAGCTGCCTTTTACCAAGCCAGACCATTGACCCATCTAGCCAGGTCTTGCCTGCATCGGGTATGTGGAAGTTTTAGACCAGGGTTTCCCAAACCTGGGTCTCCAGCTGTTTCTGGACTTCAGTCCCCATCATCCCTGACCGCTGTTCCTGCTAGCTAGGGATGATGGAAGTTGTCGTCCAAAAACAGCTGGAGATGCAAAGTTTGGGAAACCCTGTTTTAGACAAACACATGGAGGAGAAGGCTACCAGCCCTGATGGTTATGCTCAGCCTCCATGGACAGGCAGCAAAGCTTCTGGGTACCAGTTGCTGGAAGCCTGAGGAGGAGAGCGTGCTCTTGTGCTCAAGTCCTGCTTCTCCCATTGGGGCATCTGAGTGGCCACTGTGAGAACAGGATGCTGGACTAGGTGGGTCATTGGTCTTCTTGTGTGATGTTCTCTCCATCAGGTGTTAATTGTAGTGAGGCCACAGGTGGAAAAACGCACGAAGACCTGGGCCAGGAAAGCTTTGCGGCTTCACAGGGGCTTCTGATTTGTTCCCAGCAGGGTTAATTTACAACTCTGCATTCGGGGTGAAAAGAGGGCTAACGTTATCCTCATAAATAAAGAGCAAATCCAGAGCTTTCTGAATTAAAGGCTAAGCAGCGGCTCCTCTAATCACTCTCAACAGGGCTGAGGAGGATCTGCCCTCATTTAGAGAACGATTTTTCACATTAACTTACTGCAAAAAACCCACTTTGGACTAATCTGTCTTTGCCCGGGGAATCTGGGCATATGGCTTTGACAGGCACAATCCTGAGTAAGAGTGAGTGGGTGGGTTGTGTGTGTGTGTGTGTGTGTGCAAAAGGGGGGGTGTCGTTCTTAATCTAGCACATGCCAATTGATACAACCTTTCTGCTCTTTTAAGTAGCCCAGGAATAACTTTATAATCACTCCAAAGAGCCCAGTTTCCTTGACCAACCCAGTTCCAAAAAGAAGTTCAGCTTCTATCTGCAGGCTTGGTAACCTTGCTTCAGAGTGAAGGCTGCTTTATGACAAAGAATTGTGGTATCATCTGCCCTGAATACCAGTTACTGGGAATCGCACATGGGGCGATGGTGCTGTTGTGCTCAGACTCTGCTTGCAAGTTTCCCATTGAGGTATCTGGCTAATGGCCCATCTAGTCCAGCATCCTGTTCTTGCTTATTGTGCGAACCCCGCAAGCAGGACCCCAGTGCAACGGCACTCCCCCCCCTCCTGTGGCTTCCAGCAACTAGTATTCAGGAGCATTGCTGCCTCCAACTATGAAGGCAGAGCCATCATGGTGAGGAGCCATCCAAAGCCTTCTCCTCTGTGAATTTTGTATAATCCTCTTTTAAAGCTATCCAAATTGGTGGCCGTCTCTTGTGGGAGTGAGTTCCATTGTTGAACTACGAGCTGCATGAAGAAGTCACACCTAGATGACTTTAATATGTCAAATTTGTGAAGAAGGAATTCCCGAAGGAATTTAGCCAGCTACTCATGGGAACTGGGTGCTGAGCTATGAGTCTGATCCAGCAAGAAGTCCTCAAGAAAATCCATCAGTGTTAAAGCACTCATCTCTCCTAATATATGCACATTTTTGTGTACCATCTTGCCTGATGCGCTTATTTTTGCAAACATTGCCCCCTAATAGGATGCTATGTTGCTTTCACTAATAAATGCAAACTTCCCTTTAATGCACACATTCACACATATTATTTGGTTGGAGAGCTGCAATGAAAACGCCCCCACAGAAGTCTGGATTTTGAAGGAACGCTGTGTTTTGTTTCCACATATCACATCTGGAAAGTGTGAATCAGGTAGTTTTCATTAACATGAAAATCGGGCCAAATGTCCACCCCATTCCTACACAAAGTTCACCTCGCCCTTCGGATTCTGTCCCTTCAAAAGCTCTCGACACCAATGACACCTACAGCCCTACCATATTGCGCGATGACGCAGTAAGAATGGAAGCTCCACCAGTCAAAATGTGATCTTGTAAGCCATTTGAATCCCTATAGCTGTCTGTTCACACTGGGCTTGTGTATCTTTCCATATGTTTCTCTTCTACCAGGCATTCAGCTGATTGACATCCTATGTCCCCCCTAAAAAAAATGTTTAGGGCTACTCTCATTTTGACTCAAGAAAATCACCATTTTATAATTCAAATTCAGGAAAAATCAATACAGTAAATGGACAAAAGTACAAAGATTCACAAAATGTTTAGGGGTATGCATACCCCTGTGTTCCCCCAGAAAAAAGTACTGTCCTATGTTATTTTAAATGTGTTTGTGGGGGTGTGTGTGTTATTGTTTAGTTTTAGTTTTAGTATGTATTTGGTGTTTTTATCTTGTATTTTTATGCTCTTTAGATGAAGGGTAGTATACAAATTTTTGATAATAATAAAAAAATAACAAAACAAAACAACAACATGCAGTTGAACTTCCTTTCACCAATGTAGCTCAATATTGCCTACTCTGACTGGCAGGGTCCCTCCAGGGTTTCAGGTGAGGTGTTTTTACCAGCCATGGAGGATTGCACCTGGGCCCTTCTGCATGCAAAGCAGGTGTTCCATCACTGACCCACAGCCCTTCCCTTACAGCTAGGTAAAAAGTAAAGGACCCTTAGACAGTTAAGTCCAGTCAAAGGCGACTATGAGGTTGTGGCGCTCATCTTGCTTTCAGGCCAAGGGAGCCGGTGTTTGTCCACAGACAGCTTTCCGGGTCATGTGGCTAGCATGGCTAAACCGCTTCTGGCGCAACTGGACACCATGAGGGAAACCAGAGCGCATGGAAACACCGTTTACCTTCCCGCCGCAGTGGTACCTATTTATCTACTTGCACTGGTGTGCTTTCAAACTGCTAGGTTGGCAGGAGCTGGGACAGAGCAACAGGAGCTCACTCTGTCACACAGATTTGAACCTCCGACCTTCTGATCGGCAAGCCCAAGAGGCTCAGTGGTTTAGACCACAGCGCCACCTGCATCCCCTTACAGATCAAACAGGATTCCAGTCCTTGTGGTTCTGGATGAAGGGCTGGTTTCATGGGAAGTCAGACCATTGGTATGAAGTCAACATATATACACACTTCAGGGATCCTCCAGGCAACAGCTTGTGGCCTGAGTCCAAACCAGCATCATCTCCCACTTTGAGGAATCTGTCATCTTCCATCCCAGTAGCCTGCCTTAATGGTGCCTCTCATGATTCTTTAATGGCAGTGAGGGATCCTGCTGCTTCAGCAGTCTGCTGTCAGACTGGGTGCTAGTAAACCACAATGCTGCAGGAGGAGTTTGAGCAGATAAGCAGGGGCTCTCTGCAGCCCCCTCGCACCGCTCCAGTCGATTTGATTAAAGACGTAAATCAAAAGGTGGAGGCAGGAATCAATACCCCTGACAAATGGAGACTCTTCTGGAGACGCTACACCTGGCCCAAGTCTGATTCATCAACATGCACTGAGTAAGTAACTCTTGTTGCGGGGGGGGGGAGTTTTGGAGGGGTGGGGGAGCCATAGGTAGCTGTGCCGGCCCATCAATAAGAAAAAATCCAAAGATTTAGGATGGGTCAAATCTGTCTGCTATGGGTTACTTTCACTTTTATAATCCTCATCATCACAAAATAGGTATGTACTCGGGGCTGCATCCCTGCTTGCTCTGCTCACCAACCCCCTGGCCACCCCTGCTGCATTAATTCCCGAAAGCTTCCTCTTCTCACCACATGCAAATACTTGGTTCACTTTTCTTGGCCCCTTAGATTTTTCTTCATGCAAATGCAGGGTTGCGATGCCGCACTACAAATCTTCCAATGGGAGCTACGTGCTGACAGCCTTACATTTTTATGTATATAGGAGGAAATACTTCACTGGGTGGTACTTCAATGTGAATTTTTGTCTTAATATTGAGCATGTAAATGGATAGAAACTGCATCAGCTGTGAGCCAACCTGGCAGGCAGGTGCACCATCAGCACTGAGATCAGCACCAGTCAGCTTAGAGATGACATTTTAAATTCCCTATATGCTTTGTGGATGTGAGGGTCACCTTCCCACCTGGGCCACCTTCCAGTTTCCCATATGTTCATCTGGTAGGTCACTGTGAGAACAGAATGCTGGACTAGATGGGCCTCTGGCCTGATCCAGTAGCCATACTCTTCTCAAAACAGAAGTGAGGTGAAAACACTTGTCCCTTGGATGAGGTCCGACTCAAGGAAACACCCAGCCAGGTTAAAAAACTAGTATCAGGGCTCTCCTCTCCCTCCCCGAAGGAATATCCCCTTGGCATTTACCTGACAAACTTCCTGTTTGTACTTTCTTAGGGCTTCACGACACAGGATGCTAAATGTATCCTTAGAAACACCAGCCAGTTTTAAAAATTATTATTTAGTAGCAGGTGCTGGGGCTGATTTTCAGTGTGTGTGGGGAGATAAAGATTAACTCTTCCTTCCCCAGTCATTTACCTAACAAAAAATTGTTCTGTCCTCACTACTATTATAGGTAGAGGGGCCAGTGGCCTGATTCTGTATAAGGCAGCCACCTATGCACCTCCTTTTGAGCCTACTAGACTGGGTGTGGGGAGAAAAAGTGATGTGTAATGTCATGTCCTACATCGGTATCTATATTAAGCACCTGTCTTGATATTAGAAAAGAAATTAATACTGTACTTTTTTGCCTTTCCTATGTCAACAATGTCTTCGCCTGTCTAGGTAGGTAGGTAGGCAGTGGGTGGCGCTGTGGTCTAAACCACTGAGCCTCTTGGGCTTGCCGATCAGAAGGTTAGTGGTTCGAATCCCCGCAACAGGGTGAGCTCCCATTGCTCTGTCTCAGCTCCTGCCAGCCTGACAGTTTGAAAGCATGCCAGTGCAAGTAGATAAATAGGTACTGCTGTGGCGGGAAGGTAAACGGCGTTTCTGTGCGCTCTGGTTTCCGTCACGGTGTTCCGTTGCGCCAGAAGCGGTTTAGTCATGCTGGCCACATGACCCGGAAAGCTGTCTGTGGACAAACGCCGGCTCCCTCAGCCTGAAAGCAAGATGAGCGCCACAACCCCATAGTCTCCTTTGACTGGACTTAACCGTCCAGGGGTCCTTTACCTTACCTTTTTAACCTTACCTTTGTCCATCTGCTACATTTGAGGTTCTCAGTTCCTGCAGCGGACTTCAGAAACCCAGGGAGGAAATAAAAGGTACTATGATCAAGAGTCTGAAAGCCAAGCCTTATGAGTTGAGGGATTTGGGCATGTTCATTCTGGAGAAGAGGAGAATGAGATGTGATATGAGAGCTATCTACAAATATCTGAAGCTCTGTCATGTGGAAGATGCAGCAAACTTTTTTTCCTGCTTCTCCAGAGGGTAGGACCTGAACCAATGGATTCAAATGACAAGAAAGGAGATTCAAATGAAACATTAGGAAGAACCAGGGCTTTTTCCAACTGGAACTCACCAGAATTCAGTTCTGGCCCCTCTCAGGTGGGCACCATTATAAGAGAACAAGGGAGGTGTTCATGGTGAGTTCCGGCACCTCTTTCTAGAAAAATAACACTGGGAAGAACCTTCTGGTGGTAAAAGCTATTCAACAGCAGAACAAATCTCCTCCAGAAGGTTGTGGACTCTCCTTCATTTGAGGCTTTTACACAGAGGTTGGGTGGCCATCTGTCAGGGATTCTTTAGCTGTGATTCCTGTATTGCAAGGGTTTGGAGTAGATGCCTCTTGAAAGGATCCCTTCCAACTCTATAACTCTATGAATCTATGATCCAGCCCTAGGTTTGGATACAGGCACCCACAGCCTGCTCCTGAAAGTTACCTGGAGCTTAAAAAGCAAAGATGGCTATGCAACCCCCCCCCAAAAAAAGAAACCCAAGAAGATGAGACTGTAGTAGAGGGAGAATGTTTTTGCACCTGGGAACCAGGTACGCATCCTGAATCCAGCCATGATTTGTTACCCTCCGGTTCCTCTTTTGGAAGAAATCTGGCCCTTAAATCTTCTTAAGGAAGCCACCCATCAATCCCAAGCAGGTGTTCTATGGAGACAAGTCTATTCTTTGGGAAAGATTATGGTGACAAATGGGAGGTGTGTGGGTGCCATGCATCTAAACAAGCACCCACTGGGAAGGGTGGGAGGGCTGGCATCAAAACTTTTGCGCACTGAACCAAATAAGGAGTGAAGCCACCGAGGGACACGATTTGCTTGAGATTGTTTAGCCAACCATGTCATGCAGATCATGAAAAGTGCTTTAATCTGCAATGTTACAGGGCCTCCCGAGGGGATTAGCTGCCGTCCCAATATGTTAATATAGCAAAAATGGATGATCCAATTAAGCTCTGCAAAGTCGCGTCGGAAGCAAAGGCCCATATGCTGCTTTTTATCCCTCTCAGTGTGCAAAGATGCAGCATAAAATCGTGGCAGCCTGTGACATCCGATGAGCCGTTTTGGCCTTCTGCAAAGACGGTGTGTGTGTGTGTCTTGTGGGACTCTCTTCGATCGCAGAATGCCTGAGCCGAAAGGACTTTCCTGAATTCATCATGCCATTCACAGGTGGCAAATTTGGGGAGGATTTCAATGGTTTGCAGGATGGACACAATGTCTGCTCACAGGCAAGCAGGTAGAGATGGTTCACTCCGGCAAGGAGAGATGGTTCATGCCACCCATTTGGGATGGCTCACTACAGCCAGTAAAGGTGATTCATTCTAGCAAGTTAAGTTAGCTTGCTTCAGGAAGTTACCATATCCAGAGTCAGGTCATTGGTCAATCCAGCTCAGTACTGACTAGTAGTGGTTTTCCAGGTCTCAGACAGGAGCCTTTTCTTTGTCCAATTTGGCCATACCAGGGACCTTTTGCACCCAAAGCTGCTGCTCCACCATTGAGCACCACTGGACTACAAATCCCTTGACCCTTGACCATTGGCCATGCTGGCTTGGACTGATGGGAGTTGATGTCCCACAACATCTGGAGAACCACAGGCTAGGGGAGGCTGCTCCAGATATCATAACTTGGGCTTTATCAGAGATGCTGTGGTGGGTACATGACTCTGACCAGGGCTACTGCACTGCAACACAGAACTGCATAGTTTTTGGCAATGCACAGAGGAGTGTTCTCTCTCTCTCTCTCTCTCTCTCTCTCTCTCTCTCTCTCTCTTTTTCAGAGCAAGATCATGCCAGCAGGCCTTATTAAAGAAAAGCATGCTGATGAAAGGAGAAAGCCAGAAAGTGTTCCATGGAGAGTCCTTTGGCTCCTGCCCCATCCTCTCCCAGTTACTGGAGCACTGGGGCTCACAGTAAATGGCTGTTGCTCATAATTTGCTGAGCTCATTGCAAGCAGAAGCAGAGGGAGGCCAACTCATTGCCTGGCAGGACCGTTTCAATACAGACACATAAAAGAGATTTGACTTCCCTGTTGCCTTGGTCGGATTTTAGTCCAACTAGCTTTTCTTCTATCAACTGCTGATGGGGAAAGGGAGGACTCCCAAGCAAGCTGAAGGAGCCAATCACCAGATTTAGAGAAGAGACTCTGTCACCTTGCCCTTTACATTGCAAGGCCTGGCCCAGTGTTTCCCAAATTGGGTTTCCAGCTGTTTTTGGACTACAACTTTCATCATCCCTAGCTAGCAATACCAGTGGTCAGGGATGATAGGAACTGGAAAACAGCTGGAGACCAAGTTTGGGAAGCAATGGCCTGGCCCTTGAGAACCACTTTGGAAAAGGGCAGGGAGGGAAATTTCAAGCCTGTGGGCTGGATGTGGCCTATCAGGCTTTTCTACCTGACCCTTGAGGCTGCCCCCCAGGCCTCACCCACTCTGTGGGCCATACCTCTCATCTGTGCTGATCCACACTCTCAATTGCTTTTGCCTGGTTAAATTGTGCCCTTGAATTGTGATAATGCCTCTTGCTTGCTGGATGGAGAAAAGCATAGACATTGCAAGCAGCTCCTCCTAGGGAGGTGGAGCCACTGGTAGGCGAGACCCTGCCAACCTTTATATGGCTTAAGAGGGGATGACAATATCTTCCCAATCTCAGATAGCAGGTTTCCCTAGGAGCTGACCAGGGTTCTGATTCCCCCCTGGCCCAGAAGAAGCTCTTGTATTCATCACCATGGCAAGCCCCAGTAGAAAGAGGATTGGTAGCAAGCAGGGAAAGAATGCAGACCAACAGCTGGTAGACAATGGGGACTCATCACAACATTCTAGAACGAGTCTGAGGAAGCCCATTGGTTCCATTACTGTTGCCTACTATGATGAGCTGTGTTTCCACACTGATGCTGGCGAGGCTGCCAGAAAGAGTGGGAATCAAGCTCAGGACAGCAGCCTTCTTGTCCCTGTGGTGTATCACTGAGTTGTAGGTCTGACCTATGGAAGTGTTGAAAGGTCACTGCTTGAACTGAATATGGAACTCACTTCCATAGAAGGAAGTGGTGGCCACTCACTTGTAGGGCAGTAAAGTAGGACTGGAAAAATTCATGGAAGATAGCAATGGCTACTAGTCATGATGGTTATGCTCTGACTCCACAGTCCAAGGCAATGATGCTTCTGAATACCGGTTGCTGGAAACAGCAGGAGGGGAGAGAGCTTGTGTGCTTGTGGTCCTGCTTCCAGGTTCCCATGTGGGTATCTGGATGGGGCATTTACCTGATCCAGAAGGCCCTTATGTTCTTCAATGTGCATAGAATTGTTGTTGTCATTGTTTATGGAGGAGCAGTCAGTCAGACTCCACACTGGACCAGCTACTAGCTATGATGGCTATGTTCTGTTTCCATGGTCGGAGGCAGTAATGCTTCTGAATACCAGTTGTTGGAAACTGCAGGAGGGGAGAGCCCACTTTTGCCTGCCTCCTGCTTGTAGGCTTCCCATTGGGGCATCTGTTGAGAACAGGATGTAATGTGCCATTGGCCTGATCCAGCAGGCTCTTCTTAAGTTCTTAATATGCTCAAATCAAATATTTGGCAAAGGCTGGATAATGCCTGAAGGATATTCTGCATCAAAAGCCACAGAGGATACTTTTGGGGGAGGTTCCCCCTTCTCCCTCCACCTCTTCTCAAGCTGTGCCTTCCACCTTTTAAAGACCCGACCACCATGTTAGTGTAATTATCCTCATCAAGTTATCTGCAACTGGCAGTGGAAGATTCAGTAGGGTCGGTTAGCAGCTAAGAGAGAGTGAACGGACAGCACTCTCAAATCAATTAGCAGCAAGCAAGGATCAAATTGAAAGGTAATATTATTTTCATCTCCTGTCTGGGAGACAGGCTGGAGCAAGGAAGCTCAGGGCTGAATATCATACCCAATTGCTTCTAGTCTGGGAGCTGGAATCCCTGTCATTAATCTCTTCTTCTTCTCTGGCTGCAGTGAATCAGTGCAGAATCTCAGAGAGATAGGTCCGAACATGTGGATGCTCTGAACAGGGATATGGCTCCAAACCCTGCCCCTTGCTCCATCTATTGCCACACCTCGTTTCTCCTTCAGGCATCCCCTCTGCTCTCACTTCAGTTGTTTTACTGTGACTGGGGGCAGGTGCCATTCCCAGCAGCTGCCTGGTTGGTGTTGACCCCTGGTAGGGCCTTTTCAGTGGCAGCTCCCATTTGTAGAAGGCCCTCCCTAGTGATGTGTGTCAC
Source organism: Lacerta viridis (assembly GCA_900245905.1). NCBI lineage: Eukaryota > Metazoa > Chordata > Lepidosauria > Squamata > Lacertidae > Lacerta > Lacerta viridis. The sequence goes on from OFHU01002887.1 coordinate 579,904, forward strand.
TCTCCTTCATTATTGATGTTCAGGGAAATTTTGAAAACATTCCTGTTTAACCAGGCAGTTGGTGGCTAAAAAAGACACTGTTCCTAGAAACCCTGAGAACACCAGCTGAGAAAATGTTTTTAAACTGTTTTCAAAATGTTTCAAAACTGCTTTCACTTGTTGGTGTTTTTTTTAAAAATGTTTAATCATTGCTGTGACTGCCACCCTGGGCTCCTTTGGGAGAAAGGGTGGGATACGAAGCAAATAAACAAAAACAAAAAGAATAAATTTGTGAAGAAGAGAAAGTCGACGGAGAGAGGGGAAAGGCAGAGGCGGTACGTTATCGTTATAGCAACGTAAGATAAATCGTGTCTGCCTGGAGAAGTAGAGGTGGAAGGGCACAATCCTTTCTGGAAAGGAGACCCCTCCTTCAATGGGGTCATAAATCACTGCTTACTCTCAGATGATGTTGATGGGGCAGGCATTTACCTGCAAGGAGAAGTTTCCAGGCAGTTGGGAGCTGTGCCTTCTGAGTCAAGGAGAATGAAGGGTCAACTGCCAGGGCCTTCACAGGTCAATTATGGGCTGCTGTTCACCATCAGTGTGCCTAGGAAAAGCTCTCCAGCAGCTGTGGACCCCATCAGGAAAAGCCCCATTTGGCTTGCTGTTTTCCAGAATCTCGCAAGATGGCTCTCTGAGCTATCATTGCAGAACCAGGGACTGAGATGTGTTCCCTGCGCTGAGGAAGCCGCCCCGATAATGAAGATGTAGACACATTTCCAGTGCACAGCCCCAGCTAAGTGCAGGCAAATAATCGCTCTAATTACTCTAATTACTTAAGAGATAGCTCTGTTTTCCCAAGGAAACGTTTTAACATGGCGGCTCAGCAAAATAAACGTGTGTGGCTGGCTCAAACCTCTGAGCTACCGGGCAGCTGGCAAATGTGTCCCTCAGCTGGATGCAGATGTCCAGACTGACCAGGTGTGTTTACCACTTCAGGGAGGAAATGTCAGTCATGACAGCAGAAGTCAGAGAATCTGGACTTAAACAGAAACAGAAATTGCCAGTGCTTGATTCATTCCATGAATACTTTTTTTGTTGCTGTCATCCTGCAAAAGATACGTTAATGTTTATGTTTGCATTTCTTTTGCCTTGAAGTGAATGTGGTTGGAAGAAAGTCATGACTATGTCACTTACATAAGTGACTTAATTTCGCCACAGCAGATAGTGAGTCGAAAGACGTAGTTTTTGTGGAAGACGAACCGCAGCAGAATGGAAACTCTGCTGTGTGTGAAGACTACACAGTGGAACAGAAAACAATGTGTACTTACATCCCCGGTTAAGCTTAAGGGTGCAGAAGATTAGGAAGGAAACAAACCTGACCTGTTGAGCAGGGAATTCTCCTGTGTAAAGCCTCCTCAAAATGAATGGGGATGCTGAAAGAGCTCAAATGGGATGTTCAATTTCTTGTGGGAATGTTGTACGTAGATACTAGGAGAGGATATATTGATTTAATAGTATCCTTCCTCACACTTGTGAGTCAGCAGCAGAGCGACACTCCCCAATACATAGCAGGAAGCTAGTTGGTAGATTCGTTTGAATTTCTTTACTTAAGCAATCCAATCTGGCTTTGTTCAGATTGGGTTTTGTTCCTGGCAAGTCCCCTTTTATCCCTCCTAAAAGGAAGAAAGACACAAGAAGCTTCTTTTAAAAGTAACAAGAAGTTTACTCACATTCAGTTCACAGTTGGATCCCTGAAGGCAGGCTTTAGCTTGTAGTTACAGATACAGTGTGGCTTACATCCTTGTAAGGATGGGCCCATGTGCTGCTGGCAGACAGCCAGCAGTGCAGTCCAAGAGAAGAAAAGGCATCAAAAGAGGGAAGGTGGCCTTTTATGGGGTATCCCAGGGTCACGCCCACCTACCTGGTCACACGCAATGGGAGGAAGCTCCAGACCAGGTGTGACAGGAAGTCCTCCTGGCTGTGGAGTTACATCCCACTGCGTGTCCACTCTGGGCAAACAGGAAGTGTTGTACTTGACTGCTTATGTAGAACTCATCAGGGAGGAGGATAGGGACAAAGCTAGTTAGCTGTCGCCTGTCTTTGATTCTGGAGGAACATACTATTGAGCTCCCTGACTTCACCCAAACAGTCCCAATGGGCATCATGCAGCACTGAATATAACCCTAGTTACTCTAAGGGATTGGTAAGACAGTTCATAGCTGTCAACCCTCCCTGCTGTTCCCCACTGCTATAATAAGAGAATTTCCTGCAAAAAACGGAAAAGGTTAACAGCTATGGTTCAAGACTGGATGAGAAAAGCCTCTTGCTTGCCCAGAAAAAAAATGTGGAAAGATGCATGGGTGTCTCTGTGCAGAAACATTGGACCTTTGCCTGTCTGGAATGTAGTCTATTGCACAAGGGTCTATTGGTCTGCCTACTTTAGCATCTGTTCACACTCAGCACGAGTATGCAGCACCTGGAAATTTTGGGGGAAGGGAAAGAAAATATAAGAGCCCAGGAAATGTTCTCTGAAGTTATTCAGGGCAGTGTTGGCTAGCCTAATCCAGGAAAGGCTGTGACTCAGGGCTAGAACATCTGCTTTGCATGCAGAAGGCCCCATGTCCAATCTATGGTGGCAATCTCTGATGGTGACTGAGAGTGGCCACCAAGACCATATATCAACAGTCCAGAAAGCCCTACATTGGCTCCCAGTACATTTCTGAGCACAACTTGAAGCCCTAAACAACCTCAGCCCAGTATACCCATCGTTCATCCCAGACACAGGTCCAGCTCAGAGAGCCTTCTGGTGGTTCCCTCCCTGAGAGAAGTGATGTTACAGGGAACCAGGTTGAGGGCCTTCTCGGTAGTGGCGTTCACCCTGTGGAACGCCCTCCCATCAGATGTCAAGGAAATAAACAACTATCTGACTTTTAGAGGACATCTGAAGGCAGCCCTGCCCTATGAAGTTTTTAATGTTTGATGTTTTGTAACATCAGCATCATCATCATTATTCTGTTGGGAGGAACCCAGAATGGCTGGGGAAACCCAGCCAGATGGGTGGGGTATATAAATAAATATATTATTATTATTCTGAGAATGTCCCCTGCCACTTCCAGTAGGTGTAGATAATACTGAAATTGCTAGACCAATGGACTGACTCAATCTAAGGCAGCTTCTGACTTTCCTATGTTCAGGTAATGCTCATTCCCACCCTGGCTTCAGACTCAACCATCCATGCCACTTCTCTGCCCCCTATAACTCCAGGTCAATATGTGGGTCATTAGTCAAGGCCAGTCCAAGAGAAGTGGTTGCATCTTTCCTCAAGCCACTCTCTAGGTCACTTGTGGGAACCAGGACTGTGCCTTGCCCCATGTGCTTCCAGAGGTAATTGTCCTCCTGCTGCTGGCTGCAACAGCTGGAATAGATGCATCTCAATCCAACCCAAGACTTTTCGGAGGTTCCTGATGTGTAGTCATTCCTCCAGGCTGAGCTGAAACAGAAGCAAGTTGCCTGCACAGTGCAGGCACCTTCAAATTGAATTTCAACAGGGAGGTATCAAACGCTACAAGCAGGAAGAGAAAATCTATTGCATTAATGCAAAATGGAGGTTAATTGGCTAGACTCTAACCCTCCTGTGCAGCTTCTGGGGACAATGAGGAGTCCCTGCTTTGGTATAAGGCTGTGATATCACACTGTAGAGAGAATATGGTCCACTGTCAGGCCTGTCTCCCAAGCATCAGCAGAAGTTTTGTGAAAGGTTTGATGGGGGGGTGTGTGTTGTGGAAATCAAAACCACAGGAATTGCTTGGGAGACCCTGAACTCATGAGAGCCAGAGAGTCCTCTGAACATGTCGTGAAATGCAGAATATAGTATTTATAGAGTAATGGTCATGCAAAGCTCAGAGACTAATTTTCTCCAATATAATGGTGTATTGAAGAAAAGGTTCAAAGTGATATTTCGACACGTTCTGAAATAGTTGTTTACCTTAGATTTGGCTTGTGTGGTGAATATTTTACTTTACTGGCAGTCTGTGGTTTCACGTGGCAGAACATTTTTGCACAGCTTGTGTGTGTGTGTGTGTGTGGCTTTTGTGTACATGAATAATCAAATTTGCCCTTACCTTTATTTCATGTCACTCTTGTTGTTGACCAGAGAAGAGTTCACAATCCTTAATCCTGAAGCCAAAGTTCTCTAACAGTGGTCAGCTTTCTTAAAGGCTGGTTGTCCCTGTATTTGGATTCTTTTAGAGCATGGCAGCTAAATGTATTTTGGAAAATACATTGCATTTGATATTGGTGGTCGGGCACCCCTGTTCCACAGGCCTAATTCAGAGGTCCAGCTGTCCTGGTTCACACTGCCAGATGAATAACTCAAACTTGGAATACTGTTTCCTCCAAAATCTTTAATGAATAAATCTGCAGGGTGCACACGTGAGAATTAAAGGCACAGGGGGTGAATTACATGACTAAGTGCAAACTGAGACATTGATTCAACAAGTGACATGCTGCCTGTCTCTTCCTTTTGAAGAGTGGGGAAGGCAAAAGTCTTAGCGGAGCAAGTGATAAGTGTTTCAGGATTTGGCAGGCAAATGGGCACTACTGCAAATGAGGTGGGTCTGTGAGGTTTGTCATTTCCATGTCTTTGGTGTTGGAGTCAGTGCTGGCTCAATATTGGACATACTCTCAAGTACCTCTCCAGAAGGATGAGGCTCCTTCTTGGCAGTAGGAGAAGGAGGCAGCAGGCCCACTTCAGAAGGTGCCCAGCTAGAGGTCTTTGATAACACAATGGTGCCATGGTTAGAGTGTTGAACCAGAACGATGTCTCCGAAAAAAATTACACATCACCTGGGAAGGCAGGCGAACTAATGCCAGTGTACTGGAAGAAGCAAAGATCACCAGTGTTGAAGCAATGATTCTTCAACATCAACTTCGTTGGACTGGTCATGTTGTGCGGATGCCTGATTATCATCTTCCAAAGCAACTACTCTATTCGAACTTAAAAATGGAAAGTGTAATGCTGGTGGTCAACAAAAGAGGTTTCAAAGACTCTCTCAAGGCAAATCTTTAAAAATGTAGTATAAACACTGACAACTGGGAAACACTGGCCTGCAAGCGCTCCAATTGGAGAACAGCCTTTACCAAAGGTGTCATGGGCTTTGAAGACGCTCGAACTCAGGACGAAAGGGAGAAACATGCTAAGAGGAAGGCACACTTTTCAAACCCTCACCATGATCAACTCCCGCCCGGAAACCTATGTCCCCACTGTGGAAGGATGTGTGGATCCAGAATTGGCCTCCACAGTCACTTACAGACTCACTGTTAAAACCGTGTTTATGGAAGACAATCTTACTTGGCTATGAGTGATCACCAAAGAAGTTGAACTAGGACGTGGGAGACCAGGGTTCATATTTGCATTGAACTACAGGAGTGGCTTAGTCATGCTGGCCACATGACCCGGAAAAACTGTCTGCAGACAAACGTCGGCTCCCTCGGCCAGTAAAGCAAGATGAGCGCCGCAACCCCAGAGTCGTTCGTGACTGGACTTAACTGTCAGGGGTCCTTTACCTTTACCTTTTTATGAAGCTCACTAGGTGACCTTCAGGGCCAGTTACTGCCTCTCAGCCTAACCCACTTTGCAGGTTTACAAGCCACACTGGAAAAGCGAAATGCAAGGGCCCCACCCACCTGTTATAGTGACCGACTGTGAATGGGGCATCTCAGGATGAGGCCAGCTGAACTGAAAAACGTTCCCCACCTGTAAACTCTCTTGGCAGAAAATGTCCATCAGTTCCTTCGACTGCCAACAAAAAAACAGCTCTGCTATGCTTAAGACAACTCCAAGGTAACTCTGAGAACACAGAATTGTGCTTCAACAAGGTCAGAGGTTTTTTTTGTAACATGGGAGGGAGTGGATAAGTTGTTCCTATCTCAGAGGGTCTTGGGCTGAAGTCGCACAGACTTCAGCACCTTCCTCTGTCCAGGCACACCCTTATATAGAACCCCAAAGGGTGGGGAAGGAGGAGCCACGGGGTGAAAGAGGCAGCACGTCTCCCCCAGCAAACTCCATCCCCCAAATGTGGGTGGGCAGACACACATCGTGTATCAGTGAAATACCTGTCCATACTGCACTTCGCTTCCTCCTCCTGAAGCCTGTTGAAAAACAAACCCTTCTCACTACCAACTTAATTATCCCCCATGAATATGGAGAGGTTCCTTCTGCCTGGAAAGCCTTGCAGATCAGCTTCTCATGAATAAATTATCTTTGCTTTGTGAGACTCAACGCACCCTCCTCACCCGTTGGAAGCATCCATAATTACCTTTGAAATACAATCATCTCTTGGATGGGAATGTTTGTGTTGCCACTCTGCTTTCATCTTCCTCCCCCTCTCCCAGAAATACTAAGCCATTTCCCTTCTCAGGGTGGCTTTATAAAGTTCATCTGGTTAGGGGAGAATCGAAAGCACTCGGGTTTTTTTTGTTTTGATCCTGCCAAAACTATTCCTGAAAAACAGGAAGGGAGAAAGTCTTCAGCCAACCTATTTGGCGCTGGTTGCAGAAAAGCTTGCTTGCTCATCTTCACTGCCCCCTCTTCCCACCCCACCTGCCCAATAGACTTTATTGCATTCATTGATGTAATCACCTCACCAAATCTGATAGATGCTGTAGCATAGCGATCACATCTTATTCACTGTGTGATTTCTGACTGGCTGCGAATCACTATTTAACTCATCCAGGAAGTGTCTTTGCCCATGGAGACCTCTGGTCAAATCTGATTGGCTAGAACCATGTGACATCATCCTTTTATGATGGGAGCCATAATTGGCTAAGACTGCTCATGATTGAATGAGCCAACAAGAGGTAAATGTTGATGTATCAATGAGGGAATGAGCCACTGAAGGATCATACACCACAGAGAAAGCTTTCAGCAGGCGAGGTTGTTCTGTTATGGCAAAGGGAGCCCCAACCTCCATATGCCCTCAACCAGCACTTACACGACTGTCTTCTTTCTTATAACCAGCCCAGAAGGGTAGCCCTGCCTGTCAGGTTCCTCCTCTTGATAAGTATCAGGGTTGCCTTTGTAGAATTATTTACGCTCCATGAGACGCACCTTTTTCCTCCTAAAAAGTAAGGGGAAATGTCTGTGCATCTTATGGAGCGAATGCATGGTCCCTGGAGCCGAATTGCCTAGGGGCCAAAAGCAGATCGTGCTCTTTTTTTTACAAAGAGAGAAGGGGGTGTTGAAAGGAAGCCGCTGAACAGCTGTTCAGCAAGTGATGGGAGAGAGATAAGGCTCCCTTTCCAGCCCCGCCCCCTTGCCCAGGCCTCCATTGTTGAATGCAGAGGGAGGCTGTTTGTTTCCCCAGTGACATGTGACTGGCTGATTAGATCAGTGTTTTTCAACCACTGTTCCGCGGCACACTAGTGTGCCGCGAGATGTTGCCTGGTGTGCCGTGGGAAATTACTTTATATATAGTCAATATAGGCACAGAGTTAATTTTTTTAACATTTTCTAATGGTGGTGTGCCTCGTGATTTTTTTCATGAAACAAGTGTGCCTTTGCCCAAAAAAGGTTGAAAAACACTGGATTAGATTATCTGTCTGGAAACTGTAGAAATGGTTGTAGGACGAGAAGCTGCAGAACTGTGAGTGGGCTTTTCCTCTTCGAAAAAGAAGCTGCGCCGCTTTCAGCTGATCCTCAAAAAAACAGGGCTTTCCCCCTTTCCTCCTCTAAAAACTAGGTGCATCTTATGTTCAGGTGCGTCTTATGGAGCGAAAAATACAGTAGTTGGCACTGCCTGTCATTGGCTCTGGCTCCACCTTCTGTTGGGTTCCTTGCTTACTGACTCATCCATTCCAATGGGCACCAGCCACCGCTGTCTAAAACTTCCCACCCTGGAGGATTTGGGTTTTGGATTGCAGCCTTAAGATTGCATCCAGTGCTGGCCCTACCCAGAGTTAGGCCCATTGATACTGATAGGCTGCAGCAAACTTAAGCTCACTAATTTCAATGGGTCTGCCTCGAGTAAGTTTAGCATCTGATGCAACTCTTATTCTCTTCACTTCCCACTACTGCTTTTCCGTTGAGTCATTTTATATCCTCTTTTTAATATTCGCTTTATTTCTTGTATGTTTTTACGTGAGTTGCTTTGGGTATTGATTTTCCCCACTGTAGAAAGTTGACCAATAAATCCATATTACAACAATATCACCCAATATTCCTGGAAGAAATAAGCTTCTCAGCAGAGTAGGTTCACACACTGTACCACGAGCCATCAAGTTGACCTTCCTGCAGAACTGTGCAAAGTGGTTGAACATAATGTTTCAGTCATTGGTAGAGATGTAGTGGTACAGAGTCATGTGGGGGATGGGGGAATCGAAGACCCGTTACCATTTCTGCAGCAGAGTCCCTGTCTCCAGCATCCTAGAGTCACCCAATCAGCATGGAAGGGGAGCTTTTTAAGCTTCTGAGAAGTCATCTTCTCGCCCTTCATGGTGCTTGGGGCCAATCAGCATGAAAGGAGGTGAGTGAGCAGCTGAGGACGGGCTCCTAGGGCCACTCTGAAGAAGGCGCATTGGAAGAACACCACAGAGGAGTTGTTCTGTATGCACCAAAGTTAAGCATTTAGGAGCATGCAGTTCCCAGAGTATGGTGCACATGTTCTGTTACATGCAATGGAACTTGATGAAAAATGCAACTTCACTCCAAAGAATGACATTGGAACACTCCAGATCATTTCCACGTGAACAAGAAATAGTAGCTTTGAAAGGCAGCGCATGGGGATCTGGGTTGTGTGGGATGTAATCCATTGGAGCAGTCAAATACAACATTCCTTGTTTCCCTAGAGTGGGCACAGGCAGGGAGATATTACTCCAGTCAGTTTAACTTCCTGTTCCACTGGTCTGGAGCATTCTCCCCCCGCATGTGACCAAGGAGATGGGCATGACCCTGGCTGACTCCATAAAAGAGCTGAGTCACACAGTCGCTTCTCTCTCTTGATGCCATGCTGCTCTCCTGCAGACATTTTGTTCTCTTGATGCTGTTCTCTTAATGTATTTTGCTGTCTGCTGGCTCTCAGCCAGCAGCACATGGGCTCAATCCCCATAAGGGATGAACTCAACACTATGTTCTGTAACTACAAGCTAAAATCTGCCTTCAGGGATCATACTGTGAACTGAATGTGAGTAAACTTCTTGTTACTTTCCAGGAAAGACTCTAGTGTCTTTATTCTTTTAAGAGGGTTCAAAGGGGACACCAGGAATAATCCAGTCTGATCAAGCCAGACTGGATTGCTTAGCTAAAGAGATTCAAACAAATCTGCAAACTAACTTCCTGCTGTATTGAGGGGAAGCTCCTCTCCTACTATCCCTAACATTCCCACAGTTTGATCATTGCAATGCATTCTTAATTACAATTATTGCATAATATGTGATCTTAGAATGGGGCATGGCTATGCGGGAGCATGGCTGTGACTATCATAAAGGGACCATGCAGTTCTGAATTTTCCACTACACTACTGGTCATTGAATATGCATATGTGCATATACAAGTAGGTCTCTGTGCCTGGGAGTTCAATGTAATGTATTTCTATTTTGCAAGTGAAGTAATTATTTGGCAAAGTTCAGAGTTAACCCTCCATGTTGGCACCCACAACCCATTATTAATATTTCTGTCTTCATTGGTTTAAAGGAGTTAATGGAAGGAGACAGAGAGTGGATGTTTTGTCTTCAATGACGTCCTCCTGGTAGCTGCCTTTTCTATTTATGCAGGAGAGGATCCCTGGCTCTCTCTGTTCCTTTTCTTACATTGCAATTTCAGACTGGGATATTTTTCCACATGGCAGAATTATTTATGAGAATTCTGAAAATGTAGATATAATGTTTCCAGCTAATAGAACTCAAATCACTTGTGCTGCACCATTAGAGAGCAAACCTTCCCAAGTAAATTATACACACGCTGTAAATGGAAGGACTTGTAGTGTTTTTATGACCCTATAAAACTTTGGAAGTTTATTGCTATTGAACAAACAGGAGATCCAGATCCTTGAAATTCAACGGCAGAAACTGATGGCATCCAAAAGCATTGCAGTGACGTCCAGACCATTTACTGTGATGACTATGATTAGTGGTTTGAGCAAATGGATCAGTCAAGGCCCCCTTTGCGACACAATCTGAAAAGGCCAAGAATAGGGATGGGTGAAATATTTTTGAGGTGGTGGGGAATTATTGCTATATATATAACCTTCTTGGTAGTGGTGCCCACCCTGTGGAATGCCCTCCCATCAGATGTCAAGGAAATAAACAACTATCTGACTTTTAGAAGACATCTGAAGCCAGCCCTGTTTAGGGAAGTTTTTAATGTTGATGTTTGATCGTGTTCTTCCAGTCCAATGGATCATCTAGTTCAGCATCCGGTTCTCATAGAGAAGAAGAAGAAGAAGAAGAAGAAGAAGAAGAAGAAGGAGGAGGAGGAGGAGGAGGAGGAGGAGGAGGAGGAGTTTGGGAGTTTGGACTTGATATCCCTGCCTTTCACTCCCCTTAAGGAGTCTCAAAGCGGCTAACATCTCCTTTCCCTTCCTCCCCCACAACAAACACTCTGTGAGGTGAGTGAGGCTGAGAGACTTCAGAGAAGTGTGACTAGCTCAAGGTCACCCAGCAGCTGCATGTGGAGGAGCGGGGAAGCAAACCCGGTTCACCTGATTACGAGTCCACCGCTTATAACCACTACACCACGCTGGCTCCCAGAGGCCAGAGGACTCAAACTTATGAGGTCCCTGAATATTAAACTGGGGGATCAAACAGCCACATCAAGCCCCAGTGATCCACCAGATACTTACCTGCAGTCCTACAGCACCTGGCTGGAGGTGGCACATTATAGCGCCACTACAGCAGGTGATCAGGAAGGAGTACTGCAGCTGCCAGCATCACAGAGATCAGGTGACATGTGGCAGCCAGTAGGGCTCAACCTGGTCCTATAAAAGCTGTTGACTGCAGCTGAGCTTCTCACTCTTATTGATTGCTCAGTAATGCCCATCTAAGAAGCACCCTCTGGATTTCACCAAAGATTAATTGGGCTTTTTGAGCCTTCCAGTTAGAGATCCATTCTGCGGCTTAGATATGGGTTCTGAGGTTATGCTATGTCAATTTCAAGCAGAGGTGGGAGTCCTGCGTTCTTCTCTGATTGAAATGTAGGTACAAATCCTACACACCCCTGACTTCATAACATAATCTGCTACCAAGCAAAATTCGAGGCTCTGGTACTAACATTAAGAATCCATGCAGCTCAGGATGCTGTTACTTTAAAAATTGCCTTATGTACCCAGAAGGTCACTGCTCTCTGCAGGAGAGTCTCTCATTGAAACTCTTAAAGTAACAGAACCACCGCCACCCCTGACAGCAACTCAGAGCAGTGTGGAACAGAATCCTTTTGGTGAAATACAACAGGTGACCACTTTTTGTAGTTTCCAGAAACAATTAAAGGTATTTTTGCATGCAACATTTTTGGTTCAACGACTTTTGATATTCTATTCTATTCTATTCTATTCTATTCTATTCTATTCTATTCTATTCTATTCTATTCTATTCTTATATTCAGTGTTGTTGTTTTTCTGGGGGTTCACAGGGGTATGCATACCCCTAAGTATTTTGTGAATCTAACAGGAGAATTTTTATTTTTTTTAGTTTCTTCTCTAGCATGGTGAATTGCCAGTTCCATTGCTACCCCCTTTTGTCCATTTACTGTATTTATTTCCCCCGATTTGAACTATAAAATGGTGGTTTTCTTGAGTCAAAATGAGAATACCCTTAAACATTTTTAATAGAAAAAAGCACTGTTTATATTTCACCATTACTCCAAGAAGCTCAAGGTGGCATACAGAGTTCTCCTTTCTCCCATTTTCTCCTCAATTCATGAGTATCCAATGAAGCACAATGTTGGAAATTCAGGACAGATAAAAGTCCTTCTTCACGCAGCACAGAGTTAAGCTGTAGAACTTAACTCCAACTTTGGCCCTCCAACTTTGATGATGATGAAGAAGAAGAGTTTGGATTTGATATCCCGCTTTATCACTACCCGAAGGAGTCTCAAAGTGGCTAACATTCTCCTTTCCCTTCCTCCCTTTAAAAGAGGATTAGACAAATTCAGGAGGAAAGGGCCACCTCATAGCTGTCAACTTTTCCTTTTTTTTAAAAGGGAAATTCCCTTTTTCTGAATAGGATTCCTCGCAAGAAAAGGGAAAAGCTGGCAGCTGTGCCACCAATGGTGGTTGTGTTCTGCCTCTATGGTCAGAGGCCGCAATGCTTCTGAATGCCAGTTGCTGGAAAACACAGGAGGGAAGAGGAGCTCATGTGCTCGGGTCCTGCTTGGGGGTTTCCCAGGAGAGGCATCTGCTTGTCCACTGTGAGAACAGGATGCTGGACTAGATGGGCTATTGGCCTGATCCAGCATGGCTCTTCTTATGTCCTTCTGCTCTTCTGGCCCAAGCAGGGGGGGTCTGGACGTTGACTCTAGCATTTTGCTTTAGGCAGAACTCGCTGGCAGTGCCGGCATAGGGAAAGATTTATGACAGTAGGAAGGCATCAGTCCACTGCCGGTTCCCGTTTTTTCATGTGACAGAGCCTGACAAAGGACTGAGCACAAATCTGCAGTGCTCCACACGGAGAGCATCATCGGATGAGTCAACTCCAGCATGCCTGCCTTGCTTTGCAGCATGCAGATAAATTTATAAAGTTTTTCATATTTTATGAGCGCGATCAAGCAGGCAGTAGGGGAGGGGGAAAAAAAAGAAAACCCTCGCCATATCTGAAAGGATGAACTCTCTAGAGGGCTTTGGGGTTTAAGCATCTTGCTCTACAGCAGCAGAAGCAGAAACACAGAAGAAAAATAACAGCACGGAGATTCACAGTTAATGGTGCCCAGTGGAGACATGGCTTTTTCAGGGCAAGGTCATCTGATTAAATGGATAGCTCAGGCCTGGGCATTCACCATTCCATTTGATGGCTGTGCTGTGGCTCCACGGTCAGAGTCAGCAACGCTTTTGAATACCAGTTGCCGGAAACTGCAGGAGGGGAGAGGGCTCTTGTGCTCAGGTCCTGCCTAGTGGGCATCCTTTGGGGGCATCTGGTTGACCAAATTGAGAACAGGATGCTGGGCTAGATGGGCCACTGGCCTGATCCAGCTGGCTCTGCTTATATCCTTATTTGCTCATGGGACAGTTCTGTCAGACAGAATACAGCTAAATCCACAAGCTGGGGCAGGGGTGGCTCCGCTGAAGGCTGTGGGCCGTATTTGGCCATCAAGAGGGTTTTTGTGACTCCCACTCTGGACCCTCCCTCCAAAATGTAAAACGATAACTACGTCACTTTAGTGCTGAATCAGGTTTGTATTTGATCTCAGAGGAGGCTGGACATAGTTTCAGGTACTGGGAAGGCAGGGCCTTAAGGCCCAAAGCTCCTAACGACCACACACAGCAGTTTCATATAGATATTAAATAGCCTCGGGGATAAATGGTACCCAAGCCAGCTCAGCCATGGGATGCTGGGCCTGATGGAAGTGATGCTGCAAAACACCTGGAGAGCACCTAGTTGGTGAAGCTCAGCTTCTGTGCTCTTTTCATCCTGAGGGGGTTCATCGTTATCGGGTCCAGTGAGAGCAACCACCTGTATCTTGCAAGTGTGTGTGTGTGTGTGTTTGACAGGATGGATTGCACATATTGATAAAGCCCGGAGCATCATGTTTGGATGCAGGGACATGGTGAGGGAGGGAGGGAAAGAGAGAGAGAGGCAGAGAGATTTATGGCCATAATAAAGGGCAGGTGGAGAAGCCTTTTCCTGCAGCACTGACTGACATTTGTGTTTCAAATGGAGCGTAACGTCTGCCAAATAAGTAGCTCAGGCAGCTCAGGCGGATGAGAGCTCAGCCCTCTTGCCTCTTTCTGATCTGGACCAAGATACTTCCCCTGCTCCCCATGCCTTTGCAAGCAAGCCTCTGGACCATGGGTAGGCAAACTAAGGCCTGGGGGCCGGATCTGGCCCAATCGCTTTCTAAATCCGGCTCGCAGATGGTCTGGGAATTAGCGTGTTTTTACATGAGTAGAATGTGCCCTTTTATTTAAAATGCATCTCTGGGTTATTTGTGGGGCATAGGAATTTGTTCATTTATTATTATTTTTTCAAAATACAGCCTGGCCCCCCACAAAGTCTGAGGGACAGTGGACCGGCCCCCTGCTGAAAAGGTTTGCTGACCTCTGACAGACACTTTCTGTAGGCATTTCCATGCAGCCCCTGCTGCTATGATACCTTTTATTCAAACTGCCTCGAGATGGCAGTTTAGAAGGCAATTAAAAAAGCATAGATCAGCACCATAATGAGCGCTGCTATTTTGTGGGTTTCGCCTTTGCCTGCACAGATTGATTGCAAATCCCATGAGCGAAAAAGAGGGTCATCTGACTTGGGAATGCTATCGACCGGTTGACTGGTGGGCAACCTCAAGCATCTGTAGAACTTGGCCCACAGGGTGGTTGGAGGAGATAAAACAATCTGACATGCCACCTGGATCCAGTTTCCTACCCCTGGCCTAGAGATATTCATGAGGGCCAGAGACAGAGGTCTCTAGGGCCACATTTGCCCCTTCCTCCCCCCCCCCAGACGTGAGGCTTCTCAGCCCTTTCCTAATAGAACTTAGTGCACCAAACAGGCATAAAACCAGTTTGTGTGACCTGCCTGCCACTGTAATCTAACCGCATCCTCTGGCTGCAACAATGCACTACAGCCTGCAGCACTCCCAAAACTGTTGCGTGTCCAGAACTGGATGCCATGAGACAAACATTCCATTCTCCCAACGGCTGGGCTGGGTGCCTGCATTTGACAACTGTCACCTGCCCACTTGCTTCAGCCTCGGTCCCCCAGTCTCCCCCATCCTCCTGTGGCATTCTGTTTCACGTCAACTCCCCCGTCACACATGTGGTGCTGACAAATGTTTATTAATGAATAATTGCATGAAATATTCACAAGCCAGCAATATTGAATATTTTAGTAATATTTTGGCATGCATAATGGATGGCACGCAGCACTCACTATTTATTAAACATTGGCTCTCATTATTGCTTCTGAGAGGGGCTGAATTACACCCCCTACCAAAAACACACACACAAACACCCCTCCTGGCAGTTCTCCTTCCTCGTCTTAATGTCCGTTCCGTGAGCAAATGATCCTCTCCACCCCTTCCAGAACTGCTTCTAAGCATAATCTCAGGCTCAGGAGCTGTATGTGGCCCTCCAGGGATATATTTACGGCCCTTTGGATTCTCCCAGGGCCAAATCATTCACTGCCCTTGTTCAACACTCTCCTTGAATCATAGAATTGCAGAGTTGGAAGGGACCCCGAGGATCATCTAGTCCAACCCCTTGCAACGCAGGAATATCAGCTAAAGCATCCATGGCAGGTGGCCATCCAACCTCTGCTTTAAAAAACCTTCAAGTGCTATTGGAGGTTTTGAGTGTTTTTGCCTGGGTGAAATGGAAAGGATCCTTGAACTGCAATAGAGCCCTGCTTGGTCGGGCCAGTGGCCCATCTAGTCCCACAAAAGATTTCAGCACAAGGAAACTCTGTCCACCTGCGGTTTCCAGCAACTGGTATTCAGAAGCGTTACCGCTCTTTTAAGTAGCACAGGAACAACTTCATAATCACTCAAAACAGCTTCCTTGACCTAACCCAGTTCCAAAACGTTCAGCTGCTATCGACAGACTTGAAGCAGCAATTACAGTAGCAAAATGAAGGCTGGTTTATGACTACTATCTAAGTTACAAAAGTACTAAACGTAAGTTCGAAAATGGTGTCTGAGCTGTCTGAGTTCAGACAGGCACATGCAATCAGCTTGGAGGCATGATAAAGAAAAGTGAGGCTGCCCAGGCAGGAAGAACATATGTGATGTTATAGCTTTCCTGCCAAGGCGGACAAAGGAAGTGATCTCACAGAGTTCTGTCTAGCAAATTTACACGGAAGCTCTGTGAGACTCAGCCCCTTCATGGGCCCATCTGGCAAAGCATGAATTGTTGGTTTGACTTGAATACCTGAAGGAGCATCTCCACCCCCATCGTTCAGCCCGGACACTGAGATCCAGCTCAGAGTGCCTTCTGGCTGTGAGAAGCGACGTTACAGGGAATCAGGCAGAGGGCCTTCTCGGTAGTGGCACCCACCCTGTGGAATGCTCTCCCATCAGATGTCAATGAAATAAACAACTGCAGTGGTACCTCGGGTTACATACACTTCAGGTTACAAACTCCGCTAACCCAGAAATAACTCTTCAGGTTAGGAACTTTGCTTCAGGATAAGAACAGAAATCATGCTCTGGCGGCACAGCGGCAGCGGGAGGTCCCATTAGCTAAAGTGGTGCTTCAGGTTAAGAACAGTTTCAGGTTAAGAACGGACCTCCGGAACGAATTAACCCGAGGTACTACTTCCGGGTCAGCGGAGTTTGTAACCCGAAGTGTGTGTAACCTAAGGTGTTTGTAACCCGAGGTACCACTGTACATGCTACGTTGGCAGTCTTCATTGATAGCTTTATGTACCATGAATTTGCTGAATACTTTTCAAAACCCATCAAAGTTGCATATATGACTCCCAGAGGTACCACTATATCTGATTTTTAGAAGACACCTGGAGGCAGCCCTGTGTAGGGAGGTTTTCAACGTTTGATGTCGTAATGTATTTTAATTTGTTGCAAGCCGCCCAGAGTGGCTGGGACTACCCAGTCAGATGTGTGGCATAATAATAATAATAATAATAATAATAATAATAATAATAAGTTGTTGCTGTTGCTGCTGCTGCTACTGTTATAATGACCCAAAATTTTAACGCTATGCAACTGAAGTCCAGCTACCTGAAATCCTGCAGGCTAAATGCAGGTGCAAGGAAGAGAGCTTAAAAGCTCTTTTTGCGCCAGGAAAACCTGGTGCTAAAGAGCTTTTAAGATCTTTGCCTTGCATGGGGAGTGAGGCCTTCTCTGCACACCAGCTCAAGAAATCCTGGGCTGTTCTCGCGAGATCTCGTGGGAACTCAGATGGCCCTGCAAGATCTCACGAGAGCCCCTCAGGGTTTCCAGAGTTGTTGAACAGAGAGTTTTTTAGTTCTCTACCTCGCTTGAAGGGCGGAGAAGGGGGCTATGGACTTATAGGCATGCCAGTTCCGGTAGCCTCGGGGTGCTCTTGTAGGGGCAGTTCCAAGAGTTTGAGTACAGTTGTACCTTGGAAGCTGAACAGAATCCGTTCCGCAAGTCCGTTCGACTTCCAAAAGGTTCGGCAACCAAGGTGCGGCTTCCGATTGGCTGCAGGAAGCTCCCGAAGCGAATCGGAAGCAGTGCCGGATGTTCAGCTTCCAAAGAACGTTCCCAAACTGGAACACTCACTTCCGGGTTTGCGGTGTTCGGGAGCCAAAATGTACCAGTGCCAAGGCGTTTGGCTTGTAAGGTACGGCTGTATATGCATTTTCATGTATACCTGGAACTATTGGAACTGAACCTCTGCATAGCATGTGATTGTACAGTTTGGTTTGTTTCTTTCTTTCTTAAAGGGGTGAACTTGAACTAGTTCTGGTTCCTTTTCAAAAGGAACTTTCCAAACTCCGACAATCGGCGATCTTGCCTGAACCAGAAGAGAAAGCCTGTTGAGATGGCATCTCTCCAAGACATCCATTTGCATACCCACATTTCATCTGACAGCTCCACGCAGCCAAAGAAAAACGGTTGCCTCTGACCCCCCCTCCTCCCCCTTGACGCTCATATTTTGTTTTTATTTCGGTCTTCCTGCCCCTCTGGCAATGATAATACATTATTTAGCTGCTGCTGTGGTTCATGATTTTCCTTTTTTAGTGATTTAATAAAAAGCAAACAGACATAAATCCATTTTAGAGAGGGGCTTCCCAACACCCCCCTCCCTCCGAAAAGTAATGGAGAGTCACAGGAGTCGGAACAGGAATTAAAGCAACAATTCACGATCCTGAGCTCTCCGCCTGTGAGAAACCCAGCAGCTGAATGAAGGCACAGTGAGATTCCTGCAAAGAGAGAAGAGTCCTTATTGCTACCCAAACACACTTCTTTCCCTCCCCCACTTTTAAATTTAATAACTTAATTTGATGATTGGTTGCTTCATTTTTATTTTCATTTTTTTTTTGCCACTGAACTGCACGCTTTCTATTAAATGCATAATTCAGGTGTCTCCAGACATGCAAGTCGGGGCTCATTACGTCTCAGTCAAATGAGGTGGAAATAAAATTGAGTTGTTACTTTGGAGGAAGGCGGATTGCTTAATAGATGGGAAGGATCACGCCCCATTCCAGCTTCTCCTCATGCAAGGCTTTGAAACAAGCAGTAATATGGTGCTGCAAATTGAAGAGGGATTGGGGCAGAGGGGGCAGTAGAGTAGCAGTGGGAAACATCTGGCTCGGGAGTCTGGCCTGGCAAAGGACCTCATTGGCCAGAAAGGGCATTTTTGCTGGAGGTGCAACAGCGTGGATCATTCGGTTTGTAACTTCAGGGTTAGCTCAGTTGTCCCTAAGTGAACAGGCCAAAGTTGCTTTGCTTAGCGGCTAGGGATGGGCATGATCCTTAGTCAGGTAGCATGTGTTTTGATTGGCTTTGTAACTGGGGAGGTGCTTTCTGGTGAATGTGAAGTTGAACCAAACTTTGCTCTTAACAAGGCGTGCCCTAAAAGACAGATACCCCCCCTCACCCTAGTTCCTTTTCCCTCAAGTTATATACTTTTTTTGGTTCACTTTCCTCAGTAAAGTGTTATCAGGATTTCTTTTCTCCAAAGAGTGTTGAAGAGAGCCTAAGTATATGGTTAAAGCTCCCCCTCTCGTGCTTTATACTCTTGCGAGAGAAGGAACTCGGTGCAGGGTGAAAATCAGATGTCTCTTGTGAATGACAGAGGGCTTTTTTGTGTCTGGCTTCATCTGTCAGGGGCAGATTCCATCTCGAGGGACATGTCAACATCGGAGGGAGGCCTGGGGTGGAGAATCAGAGCAGAAGGAACCCAGCAGAAGCAGAAGAAGGAACACACCCCAGGCCTCCAAATGTATACATGCACCCCTTCCACACATCTTGGAGATGACTTAGAATCTCTTTCAAAACCCAGGGGAATTTTCAGTAGGCGGAGGGAAGGGATGTTGTGCCACACAGGAAGCACTTGATATGCAAGCGGCAGAGAACCTCAGGCCTTATAACACCGAGACCCTATAACTGAAAGACCTACATTGGCTCCCATGATGTTTCTGAAGCACAATTCAAATGTTGGTGCTGACCTTTAAGAGCCCTAAACAGCCTCAGCTAGTATACCTGAAGGAGTAGTCTCCACCTCCATCGTCAGCCCGGACGCACTGATATCCAGCTCCGGGGCCTTTCCGGCTCCTCCCCTGCGAGAAGTGAGGTACAGGAACCAGGCAGAGGGCCTTCTCGGTAGTCGGCCGCCCCTGTGGAACGCCCTCCCGTTCAGATGTCAAGGAAGATAACAACTATCTGACTTTAAGAGGGACATCTGAAGGCAGCCCTGTTTAGGGAAGTTTTTAATGTTATGTTTGATCATTGTTGTTGTATTAACAATAAACACAGTTAGTGTGAGGTATAATGTATTGTTGTTTACAGTCTTTATTTGAATTGTACTAGTGACAGCGGGGAACAGCAACCATTTTTGCTGTGGCAGGGGAGCAGGATTTGGATCCTCTGCTGGATTGGGGGGGCGGGCCCCTCCCACCGGAGGGAAAGCCGTGCATTGGCTTCCCGCCCAAATGTATCTTTCTTCCACTAGATAACGGCTTCTATATAACCCCAGTTTTCCCCATTCCTTTGAGTCCCTTCCAGCATGAGGAAATAAAGAAATGTTGTACCTACTTCTTTGCCTCACAGTCATTTGAGACATTACATTCTGGCGCGAGGATGGGATCCGGCTTGCCGTAAATGGGGAACAGTGATCGGCAGCCGGAGTCGCAGAAGAGGAGGGAAAGAAGTCAGTCAAACGTTCCTGATCACGCCATGCAGGAAAGTTAGATTAATGAAGCCGTTCAAAGCCGGGGAGTCCCAGACGGCTTGGGACTCCTATCTCCAACGTTTTTGGGTTTGCTGCTGCCGCGCAAGGAATCACCAACAGCGACAGAAAAAGGCTGTTTTCTGAGTTGGCTGCGGTGCCGAGTTTTCGAGCTGGCCGGGGTTGGTGGGCTCCTCGTCACGCTAGAAACAGCGACGGCTGGTTGCAGATAACAGACAGCATACGAAGGAACTGAGCCCCAACAGCAACTAAACACCACGCCGCATATAGAGTATCCATAATAGGAGGCAGAAGCGATGGCGAATCGATCTCATTGTATTCTTGCTGAGCTGAAGGTCCTGGCAGAACAATGTCAGTTCGTGGTTGTGAAGGAGGCGTTGCTTGACCAGGTTCATTGGCGGGCCTGAGCAGCCAGTAAGGGGCCCGCCGTCGAATCGCTGGCAAAGGAAGGAGGTGGATCTAGCAACGGCATGCGCGAGGCTTAGGCCACGGAGGACCGCCAGAGGGGTGAAAAGCAGAAAAAAACCCACAACGAAGCACCAGGCCGGCAGCAAGAAACACAAGAAAACAGGCCCACGCCATGTGCAGCAGGAGGTCACGGCCCGTCCCAGAGTCCATCCCGCGCGCGTGTTGGGATCCCTGGGGGTGGTTCAATCGGAACAAAGGGAAGAAAACTAGAATGCCCTGGTTCGGGGGTGCGCTCACGAACCCGTCGGAATGCGGTTCCGGAATGCGCACGTGCCGCATTTGCGGAAAAAATGGGCCAAAACATTGCTCGGGTATGAGGTCGGCTACCGGGGAACATCAGTGGATCCCGCAATCGTCCCGGCCGGACACCGGGGAACTCAATCGGAGCAACACGTGGTGGAACGACTGAACTACCTCACCCGGAGATTGACGGCAAGACTGTTCAGTGTTCCTGCTCAGGGGGGAACGCATTTCAACATCCAGGTCAGCTTGAGGCCACCCTTGCCAGATTGGAGGTAAGAATTCTGGGTCAGGATTCACGAATTGTTCTCTGACAAAACAGGCCAGAGGTCGTTTTTTTAGGGGGTAAGCTTCCTCCATTGGAGAGCCTGTTCCCCCGCACGTTTACAATCGTCTCGGGCCTTGCCGGATACACATCCTTGGATGTGCTCCGTCAATGTAAGTCTTTTGAAACAATAAGAGGCTCGTGCTTAAGCTCGGTGCATTGCCAAGGGAAGGCGCCTAGTCCTACTGGGCACAGACTGGTTTCCCTGCTTTGGGGCTGCATATCTGGTTTGAACGCCATAACAATAGCACCAAACCACATTTCGGAGAAGCTGTATGAGAGTTCACACCCATTATTTGATGGCAGTCTGGGAGTGCTATAAAGGGCCTCCCATTCAATTTTGAGTTGGACCAAGGGTGATCCAGTCCGCCTTAACCGAGACGAGTACCAATTTGGCCTTGCGGCCCAAAGAATAAGAGGCAGAACTCGGACAAACTAGTCCAGCAAAAAAGTTTTGGAACCAGTTGACCTCAGCAGGTGGGGAAACCCCAATAGTGACCCCGAAGCAAACAGGGGAGGTGCGGTCTTATATGCGGCAGATTAAATGCACAATCAATAAGGCCAATTCGGGGAAATTTCTTACCCCATTCCAGTGGTGTCTCAACTGCTAGCAAAAGTTGGCGGGTGGGCAAGGTATTTGCAAAATTGATTCATTAGCCCAGGCGTACCAGCAGTTACCTGTAACAGCCACCAGACCGCAGTGAGCTCAGACATTGTAACCCACAAAGGAACATTTAAGGTAAACACGATTGCGAATTTGGAGTAAAGTGTAGCTCCGGGAATATTCCAGGTTTATGGAAGTTATTAAGGACAGGTACCGGGCACCCTCGTGTTCTATTTTTGATTGATGTCCCTAATATTCGGGAAGGAACCCCCCACGAGTCTGGAAGCCGCATCAGACAGGTGGCTTTACAAGTTTCAGGAAGCTGGGACTCCAATCTTAAATAAGGGAAAAGTATTTTTGGAGTTTCTACGGTGGATTTCTTGGTTCCCATGATGCTGAGGTTGCACCCCATGGAAAGCAAGGTTAGGGCCATCGCTAATTGCACCCAACCCAGCAACAAAACGGAGCGCCAAATCATTTTGGTCTTGGTAACTTTTCCTTGCGTTTTTACCGCACAAAGCAGAGGTGGCAGAAGCCCTTGATAGGCTTCTGCAGAAGAAGTGCGGTCTGGCAGTTGGGAAAAGCCACAACAAAGCTTTCGAAACTATAAGGGAATGTTTATCTGCTGAGAGTGTCTTTGGCACATTATTGACCGAAACGAAGCCCCTTCCCGTTACTTGCTTGTGTATGCATCGCATATCGGGTTCGGGAGCTGTTCGCTCAGGCCACAGAGAGGCGATGGGTCAGGACACCCATCTCATTCTATTCAAGGACCTCTTACATCCACCCGAAGAGGAACTACGCGCAGATTGACAGAGGAGGCATGGCTGGGTACGCGGGGGTTAAGAATATCTATGGACTATGTTATGGGCCGATCGTTCCTAATAGGAAACGGACCACAAGCCAGTTACTTGGCCTGTTAACCCAACAAACAAACTCCTCAAATCCTGTCTCCTAGAATGCTCAGGTGGTCGATTTTTTAATGGGTTCCAATAATAAAATATGTCACTGTAAAAAGGGAAATTGCCTTTCTGTCACGCAGACGCCCTCAGCCGGCTGCCACTCCAGGCCGAACGGGTGATTGTGATCCAGCACCAGCCGAACAGGTCGCATGATGTGGAAACATGCACAGGCGCTCCTGTGACCGCGGGAAAGGAAGGTTGGCGCGCCAGGACGCTGTTAAGGACCCCACCACTCTCCCGAGTTCCTTGCCTGGTAGGGAGGGGGTGGCCCAGTGGGGCCAGAAGAAAATTCCGCCCATTCGTCTAATGCGGCCAGCGATGAGTTGTCACTTCATAGGGGCTGCATACTGTGGGGACAGGGTGGTCAGTTTCCCAAACCCCTGAGGAAATCGATTCTAGGACATTGTGCCACATGGAGGCACCCAGGAATGGTCAGAATGAAATCCCGTGGCACGTTGTTATGTTGTGGTGGCCAGGAATGGATAGGAATAGAAATTTGGGTACACACGTGCAAAACATGGGCCAAAGAGGTTCGACCTGAGTTCCCGGGCACCCATTCATTGGTGGGAACAGGCAAAGGCGCTGGAACCGTATTCACATTGATTTTCGCGGGCCCTTTTCAAGGGAAAACATTTTTGGTTTCGTGGTCGCACGCATACTCGAAATGGTTGGAGGTTAGCCTTAGTTTTCTAGTCCCACATCCGCAGCCGTTATCAAAGTTTTAAGGCGTTTGTGCCACGCCATGTCTGCCAGGAACAGTGGTGTCAGACCAATGGGGCAGCCATTCGTGTCTAAATGAGTCTCAGAGGGTTCTGGCTTTGAAATTTCATTTACGAGGAGTGACCTTTGGCCCCTTTTTTCACCCCTTCCTCTAAATGGTCAAGCGGAACGAATGGTGCGAACCGCAAAAGGGGCATTCACGTCTACTGGGAGGGTGACTGGGCAGCCCGGATAGCTCGTATGCTATTCTTGCACGCACGCCACACCATGCACAGCCACAGGGAAAATTCACCAGCTGAAGGCTTGCTGTTAGGCCGAAGGTGGTGAAGTCCTGGACTTTGTGCATTCCAGACTGGATGCCCTCGCGTCCTGGCCACGGGAGACACCCCCCACCTGACAGGAGATAGACGAGACACTTTAACCCGGAGGATCTCGTGTGGGTGAGAAATTATGCAGAGCCTGGTCAAAACGATTTGTGGGTTCTGGGGAGTCATTTCACGGGCCCACCGGTTCCCGTGTCATCATATGTCACATTTATCACAGGTAGGTTCTGGCGCAGGGCAGTGGATCAGCTGAGACGAGGTTACCCAGCCGGAGTGATTGCGAGGAACCTACGCACTGCATTTAAAATCGGGAGTCGCCATCCCCGAGCCCCAGGTAGAGACACCTGCACCGGTTAATGCACCCTCCAGGGCAATCAGACGGTGCACTTACCCGCCTGAAAACACAGAGTTGGCGGAAGAAAATGAGCGGGGGAGCCTTTAGCAGGGACAGGGGTGCCAAATACACCCGAGAGATCGCCTCAGCCGCCCATCCTCATGTCATAACACCAGAGGTGAGACGATCGGGTAGAGATCGCAGGACAGGCCACGTTTCCTGAAAGACTTCGTGTGTCATGTCCCGCTGCGTTGGGGGGTGTTGTTCGTATTAAGCAATAACACAGTTTAGATGTGGTATAAACTGTATTGTGTTGTATTTACAGTCTTTTGAATTACTAGTTTACAGCGGGAAACAGCAAACCATTTGCTGTGGCCAGGGAAGCAGAATTTGGATCCTCTGTTTGGATTGGCTCCCACCGGAGTGGAAGCCGTGGCCATTGGCTTCCCGCCCAAAATTGTATCTCTCATTCCCACTAGATAACTGCTTCTATTATTAAACCCCAGCTTTCTCCCCATTCCCTTTGAGTCCTTCCAGCTGAGAAATAAAAGAAATGGTGTACCCTTACTTCGTGCCTCCAAGTCATTGACGAACGATTACAATCATGTTTTAATATTCTGTTGGGGAAGGCTGCCCAGAGTGGCTGCGGGAAACCAAGCCAGATGGGTGGGGGTATGTATGTATGTTATGTATTAAAATAAAGAAATAAATAATGTTGGATTTGACTATCCGCTTTCACTACGGGATGGAGTCTCAAAGCGGCTAACAATCTCCTTCTTCCCTTCCCCGCCACAACAACACCTCGTTGTAGGTGAGTGGCGGCTGAGAGACTTCAGAGAGTGTGACTAGGCCCAAGGTCACCCAGAGCGTGCATGTGGAGGAGTGGAGGACGCCCGAACCCGTTCCCCAGATAACGGAGTTCCTACCGCTCTTAACCACTACCACCACACTGGCTCTCTATGTGGTCCTCTAAACCTCTTTCCTTGGCCCTTACGCTTCAATACTCTCTTCA